>CM022391.1:34343003-34968003 GCA_011833715.1 Carcinoscorpius rotundicauda | reverse complement strand
ATGGAGAGTCTAAGAAATCAACAAATATTCTCCCTGTTTTGCCATCTATACATTTCATTTTATACGTTCACTACAACGACTAACAAGAATAATGTTTGTTGCTAAGCAACATGATATAAAAGCCATCGTTGGAACGTAGTGTTATCGAAACACATTGGCTTTTCTATACATTAGAAGCTGTTCATTTAACTGAATTTTTCTTTAACCAATAATTATCATAGAAATTTGTTTTATGAACGACATTAATTTTGATTGGCTCACAAAGAGATTTACTGACGTCTGACTACCTCAACTGCACTTTTGTGCCTCTTTATTGATCAATCTTAATTTCGCAAAAAATATAAATTTTCATTTAACTACGAAATGTGTAGTTAGGATTTACTATAAAGTGGGAGTGGTAGTATTTGTCCCGTCATTTTTGACAGACTGTATGCCAGGTTGTTGTTTTTTAAAGCATATAAACCCTGTTCGGGTAAACAACCCCCACTTTTAGTACTCCCAAATTAAAAAAAAAATATATATATACATATTGCTTAGGAAAATTAATTAGGTCATTTTCAAACTGTCAATGTCTGGCTGTATGTTTAGTCATTCTTCACTCAAATTACAGTCAACTTTTACTTCTTAATTTTCTTTGTCTAATACAAGGTTAAAAATTAATCACTCAACCTAATATGTAACAACAAGTTTTTCAAATATTATTTACTTATAATACATTCCTTTTTAAAGCACATAACTTAAAATCAATCAGTCTTTCTTTAAAAACTTTACGCTAACTAAGCTCACCTCTCCTTCTCTCGTTGTTTGGTTATTCATATTTACACACGAGGGTCACATGCACTTGATCTCTTCCTCCCTTACTTCACTTTTTCTTTCTGTATGGGTATTTGGGTATTGACGTTTATCTATCCAGGAGGGTCAGGTTTTGTTAATCTCTTTCTCCTTCTCACCTTCTGAAAAGGTTTGTTTGTTTTTGAATTTCTCCCAAAGCTACATGATGGCTAACTGCACAAGCCGTCCCTAATTCAGCAGTGCAGAGACTAGAGGAAAGACAGGTAGTCATCACCACCCATCGCCAACTCTTGGGCTACTCTTTTACTCACGAATAGTGGGATTTACTGTAACATTATAACGCCCCCACTGCTGAAAGGGCAAGCATGTTTGGTGTGACGGGCATTCTAACCTGCTATTACGAGTCGAGCACCTTCACCAGCTGACCATGACAGGCCCTTTATGAACATGGTAATTAAATATAAATTGACCCAAAGGTGTGAATATTACACGAACCCAGTTTTCCACTTCTCCAGATTTGTGCATGCCTCTTATAGTGCCGTAAAATGAAACCAATCATTTAGAAAAATAACATTTTGTACTGTTGTTTTTGAATGCAAAGCCATATATTGTGGTATTTGCACTCTGCCTATTGTAGGGAGTGGTAACCAGACTTTAGCATTGTCAGTCCGTGAACTTACCACGGACATACCTGGGATTTTGCTTACTGAAAAATTCAGAAGTAAATCGATAATATTCGAACCTCGAAAGAGCATTGTTTATTATATTGAAATTTGTACGTAAATATACTACTGGTGCTACCTTACGTGATGTTTAAATACATTATTCTTCCACGCTGAAAATCAAATTTTAGAACTTTATTTCTTTCAGTATTTGTGTATACAGATTAAAGTGTAAATATAATATTCTTTCTCTCCTATGCGTGTTTTTCGACGCTTATTGTACGTCGCTTTGTTTCTTTTTTCTCACAAATTCATGAGCTCCGTGTCGCAAACTAATATCTGTTCTCGAAATTATTACAATAATTCATAATGCAATAACTCAATAAATGTTTTATATCTAAGTGTGTATGTCGTGAGAGTTTTAAGTACACGAAGCAACATGATTTTATCATTGTAAGTCCGTAAATATACTACTGACTTATATGAATGAAGTATATCTCACCAATATTACTTCTGAAAGGAGTGAGATGTTCTGTACGGTTTTTTTTCGTTAGTTAATTAACAAACTGTCATTTAACAATGTACTCCTATGTCTGAAAAATGACTCTAAGCGTATTTTTTATCTTTTATTTCTTCACACCTTTAACTTTGTAAGAACAGTGAAACAATTGCCTATCATTCTATCTATTGTTTTTCTATCTATCTAACTGCCTCTCTTTATAGGCATCTTTCCATCTCCCTATCTTTATATAGATCTCTGACTATTTTTTAGTTATCTTTCCACTTGCCTGCCTTTCTGTCTATCTTCCTGTCGTTTTTCTCTCTGTTTATTTTTGGGTTTTTTTCTCCCATCTATTTGTTTATCTGTCTGCTATATACCTGTATCTATTTAAACGTATAGGCATATGTTTATAAGATTTTCTACTTATGCTATTACTCACTACAGTAACCAAATAAACTATGGTCAGTCATAAGTTAATTGGAGCAGTTTATCACTATTATTTCTAACAATAATTACAATAACTGTAAGCAGTTCGAGCCTTAACAATAAAGTTAGCTGAACCATACTAATTATCAATATTTATGTGTTTCAGATTTTCGAAGCCATGTTGATTCTTGTTACCAGAGAGGAGTGCTTGTCTTCCAGTACTCTTTATTTTCTTTTTATTGCAACGGTAGGCTAGAGAGGTAACACAGCGACAGGTCTGCGGTTTGTTTTGAATTATTTGCAAAGCTACACGACAGCAATCTACGATAACCGTGCCTAAGACAGTAGTGAATGACTACCAACACCAACTCTTGGGATATTCTTTAACCAACGAATAACAGTACTGACCGTCACGTTATAACGCTCCAAACACTGAAAGGAAGAGCGTGTTTGGTAAAACGGAGATTCGAACTCACGATCCTCAAACTGTAAGTCAAGTGCTCTAACCACCTGGTCATGCCATGCCATATTTGCGGACTTAAAACACTAGAAATCGGATTTCGATATCCATAATAAGCAGAACACAGAGAGATCATTGTGTTGCTTTGTACTTAACTTCAAACAAAGAGAAAGTTTGTTATGTGCAACTGTCTAAATGCCACCAGCAAAAAATGTCTCAAATTATCTAAACAATATCAAAATCCATTAAAATAGAATTATGTTTATAATTAATGTCACTTAGGTTTGATATGTTAGGTAGCATGAAAGTGCTATGAATCATAAAATGAATACGCATGGTTACCATAACAACTGAAATATACGATTATATATTTCAATGAAAAAAGAGCTCTGAATGTTGGCTTAATTAATATTCTATATGGAAACCTGAAATGTCAACTGTACTTTTCAATGACTTTGTTCAAACTTGTTTATGTTGATTGATGGAGCTTATTTAAGATTTTCTTAGGTCTCTGCTGTAATGTAAGATATTTTTATTGAAAAGTAGTTACCCAATAAACTTAGTGTTCAAACAACAGCTTCACGAAGAATGGAGAAAATTTTGACAGATATATAAGTTTTTAATTTGTTTGTTTCAGAATTTCCGCGGATCTATGTAAGGATTTTATGAGAACAGCCGTACACAACTTTTAATTAAAAAACTGGAGAGAAGGCAGCTAGGCAACAACACTAACCTTCAATCCTGGAACATCTACTATTTGATCGATCGTGTATTTACTATGTTACGTACACTCTTGTGCAAATTAATCGAAACAAATGGTCATTTTACAATATTTTCAGCATGACGGTCGGTGTAGACTGATTTCCTTTAATAGTCATTTTTTCACACAGACGGCATCATTAGCTATGTTTTGCAGTACGGTCGATCTATTTTTGGGATACATGACAAATTTTTGAGGAATATTACGTCATTCGAAATTGTGTTAGGCAAGGAGACCAGTCAAAAAACAACTTAACAACTCAATGAAGAAAAAACAGTATCAGTGTGGTCTGAAACACAAAAACTGGACGCAAGAACAATGGAGGAAGGTGTTATTCAGTGACGAGACTCATTTCTTCGTACAGGGTTAAAGAAGTTTGCATGTTTGCAGATCTCCAGGTGAGAAACTTCGAGAATCTGACATCAGTCAGTTCGTAAAACATCCCTTGAAGAAAATGTTTTTGAGCTTTTTCAGCTACTATGGCGTCGGAGGCTTACATATTGTAGAATGTATGATGCGAGGACCCCAATACAACGAAGTGTTACAGAGAAGAGTCGTTCCAGAATTGAAAAACAGATTACCAGATGGATCTGGCATTTTTCAACAAGATATGTTTCTGTGCTACACATTGAAACTTATAAAGAATTTTATTACTATAACGCGAATAAAGGTGCTGGACTGGCCCGGAATCTCTCCGGACTTAAATCCTATTGAAAATCTTTGGGTGATTTGTAAAGAAAGATTTCGGAGAAAAGACTGTACTACGAAAGATAAGCTGATTGAGGCCATAATTGAGGTGTGGTACCGCGGTCCAAAAATTAGTAAAGATTGCAGTCAACTCGTGGACTCGATGTCAAAGCGGTTTAATGATCTTCTGAAAAACAAAGGCCGTCATATCATTTATTAATTTGTGAGTAATTTTGGATTCTCAGAAATAAAACGCAAAAAATTGAAAAAATCGTAATTTTCCCTCTTGTTTCAATTAATTTGCACAAGAATGTACGCTAAGTATTACGATTTCGAATATCTGGAAATTTTAACTTTCATTTAAAAGTTAATTAAATTTCGATATGTATAAAATATGATGTTTGCCAACAAGACTGATACACAAAATTTTTTTCTTAAAGTGGCCTGGCATGGCCAGGTGGGTTAAGGCGTTCGACTCGTAATCCGAGGGTTGCGGGTTCGAATCCCAGTCGCACCAAACATGCTCGCCCTTTCAGCCGTGGAGATGTTATAATGTGACGGTCAATTACATTATTTGTTGGTAAGAGAGTAGCCCAAAAGTTGGTGGTGGATTGTGTTGACTAGCTACCTTCCCTCTAGTCTTACACTGCTGAATTAGGGATAGCTAGCGCAGCTAGCTCTTGAGTAGTTTTGCGCGAAATTCAAAATAACAAATCTTTCTTAAAGAAAATTTATTTTATTATACAAAAACAATACGATATATAATAACGTTTGTTACAAACAATTATTTATATACTAAAATTTTAAAAGCTCACAACAATATCGAATCTTTTATCGGGTCTGGAACTGAATATTTTTCAATGGTACAGGTCCACGGGACGCAAATTACTTTTATGTTGATAAACAGATACACTACATGGTCAAAACTAGGTGGACATCCCTACTAATTAGTGAGTTCGGATATTTCAGCCACACTCATTGCTAACAAGTGCATAAAATCACGCATACAGCCATGTAATCTCTATAGACAAACATTAGAAGCAGAATGGGTTGTACTGAAAAGCTCAGTGACATTCAACGTGGCATTGACATAGTATGTCACCTTTCCAACAAGTCAATTTGTCACATTTCTACCTTGCTAGACCTGCTCCAGTTAACTGTAAGTGCTGTTATGGTGAAGTGAAAACGTCTAGGAACAACAACAGCTCAGCCAAGAAGCGTAGTCCACATATTCTCACAGAACGGGACTGTCGAGTGCTAAAGCGCATAAAAATTGTCTGTCTACAGTTGCAACACTCCCTATCGAGTTCCAAACTGTCTATGAAAACAACGTCAGCACAAAAACTGTTCGTCGAGAGCTTCATGAAATGGGTTTCCATGGTGGAGCACCCGAACATAAACCTAAAATCACCATGCGCAATGCCAAACGTCGGCTGAGTGGTGTAAAGCACACCATCATTGGTCTATGGAGCAGTGGAAACGCTTTCTATAAAGTGGTGAATCATGCTTTACTCTCTGGCAGTCTGACGGACGAATCTGAGTTTGGCGGATGCCAGAAGAACGCTACCTGCCTGAATGCATACTGCCAACTGTAAAGTTTTGTGAAGGAAAAGTGAAAAGCCTTACCAGAAGAGTGGAGGCTGTTATAGCAGCAAAGGGAGACCAACTCCATGTTAATACCCATGGGTTTGTAATGAGATTTCAACAAACTCATATGGGTGTCCACGTAGTATACACCTCACTGGACGGGAATGCTAGTTAGCTTTATTCTTCACACGCGAGTAATTTTTTCTGCTGCAGTTATGTGATGGCTTACCATAAATACTAACCTCTGAAATTAATTGTCTGAAGATGAAATGCTCGTAATGTTCAAAATCTAAAAGCGTTTCTGTTCGTATATCTGTATTTTTTTCCAATTAATTGCTTCCAAGGCTTATAGTTTACTGACTGTAGTAATCAGACAATATTTTATCACTGCTTCTTGACATCTTGTGATGGTCTTCTTTATACTCATCAGGCGAAATTCTCTAAAGTTCAACAATATTATAAGATACGACGACCTCAAAGCTTACTTGAAAAGAAAGTTGTAATACTACAAGAAGCAGCTGCTCTTTCCGACGATTACACTTTAACACATAAAACGACTTTTTATAAAAATAAGTATCTTCCACTTGGTTAAAGTCTGTATCTTTTGAATCCACTAAATTTGATTATTTTTATAAAAAAATCCATTTACCTCTGTTCGAAATCTTCTGACAGTCAAAACAAAATCTCATCAAAAGCCTTTCTGGAATTTTGGTAAAAGACCTGGTTATGTTATGTTGGAATTTGAAAAAGAAAAGGAAACAACACCCAGTGCAATTGTGTCCAAATATGGAAATAGTTTCATCAGATCACCTACTGTTGATGATTTGGCTATTGATAAAAAGACTGTAGTTATGGAGGACTTTAGACCTTTTTGAATCTGTTGGTTCTGCATTTTTGACAAATGACACTGCTAATCCCATACCCATATGTATTTTATGTGTTACTGGGGCGACTCAGTCATTGTTGTTAAAAGGTGTTTTGCTTTTAGATTCCAGTTCTGCTGCTCATGAGTCTGTTATTGTTCAAGGTATTAGGGTGGTTTTGTTAAAATTCCTTTTCTTAAGATTTATTTACCATCATACCTAGTTTCGGGTCCAGTTGTGGTTGGAGTAAGACCTACTCTGCCGATCTCATTACTGTTGGGAAATAAGTTGTTGCTCAGCCCAAAATTGTTAACGAGGCGGTGACTGTTTAATCTAAGAAATATTTTGTCCTTGAGAACAATCCATTCTTGTTTCTCTTGTGTGCTGTGACTCGAGGTAAAAAAATTTAAGCCAAAAACAAATAATAGACACGTGTTCAGAGGACGATATTATATATTTGTCTCATAAATTTTTTTGGATCCGACAGGGCTCTTGAGAATAATTGTCCTACTAATAATTCATTGGTGAGTAAAAATAATGAGCGTAAGGGATCTGATTCAGCTGGGGGAGTTTTATATGCCAGAAGCAAACTGACCAATGAGCAATAAAAGGATCCACATATCTCTCCGCTGTTTAAATATGCATTCCAAAAAGATGTACTCGAAAAAGTTTTAAATGGTTACTTTTCAAAAATGATGTGCTCATGAGAAAATGTAGACCATTAAATGTACCAGCTTCAAGTACAAACAGACCAGTTTAAATTGCAGATTAGGCATGTTACAGAATCAGCACAAAAATGAAATATTTGATTAATATGTTAATTCGTCAGTTAGACATAATTGTCTTCCATTGTCGAAACTTTTGCCATTATGCACAGAATTACGTCGTCTTTTTCGTGGGCAAATTCAATATAAGTTTGACTATCTTGCTTGCGATAACCTCAAAACTTTTGGCTATAAGCCTCTAGCACTAACTCACATGATTTGAGAAACGATACTTTAACTTTATCGTAATCCGTATAATCTTCTAGAGAGAGCAGCATAAGCCTCTTGTGCTTTACCACTTAAAACCTTTGTAATAGTAGGCCATTTCTTGGTTTGGGCAATGTTTTAAAATGATGGAAGTATTTATCAACTTTATCTTTATTAAATGATGGTACTTTGAAAATACTTATATATATAAGATGTCATTTTGGCCTTGACCAATTTGAGTTGAACCTAATTTCCATTTCTTTCAGCCTAATTTCTTTCTCGGCGTGTTCAGCTTCGGAACATTTACTTTCATTCTAGCTTCGATACAATCTTGCTTGGCTTTGAGACGTTTATTCTCTCTTTCCGCTTCGATACAGACATGTTATTTCTCCGTATCAACATGGGCTTGCTCTTTTTCTGCTTTGATACAGGCTTACTCTTTCTAGGCTTTGATGGAGGCTTGCTCTTTCTCTTTTACTGCTTCAATACAATCTTGTTCTTTCTCTTTTTTGGCTTCATTACAAGCTTGCTCTTTTTGGGAATTGATCCAGGCTTGTTGAAGCTCGATTTGTTTGGATTTTAATTAGGTTTATAACATATATTTATCGCTTAGCTCTGATTGGCTAGTGGAGACACTAGGATATTCCTCTTATGCTTCCTCACACAACAAATCATTATCGACTAATATTTCAATAATATGTTTTTTTAGTTTATTTTTCTCATCGATTTTTTAACTTATAATTCTAAAATTTTGGCAGCTTCGAGTAATTTACCTTTGCTATATTTTTCTACTTGTTTGAGAGAAGATGATTCAAGATAACCTTGGTAATCAGACATGATGATATCTCGCTGATAATTATATGTATAAATTGAATTATTATTTGAATTTATTTCGAATTTTTTGTTTGATTCCGATCTCAGATACGAACACCTCCAATTTACTATGTTAGATATTACGATTTATCTCGGACGATTCTTCGATTCATCATGTTACGCAAGTTAGGTATTACGAGTTCAAATAACGGGAAGTTTTAAACCAGAAGTTAATTAACACAAATATATTTTAATATACAAAGACAAATTATAATACCGGTTATTACAAATAATTATTTAAAAATAAAACTTTTACAAACTCTCAAAAAATACTCTATCTTCTATTGGGTTTGGAACTGAATATTTTATTAATAGTCCAGCTCCACAAGGCGAGTTTTTTTTGCCGAAGTTATGCGATGGCTTGGTAAAAACATTAACGTCTGAAGGTGATAAATTCGCAATGTTCGAGATCTGTAAGCATTTCTGGTCATATATCTATAGTTTTCAGATTAATAAGCATTAATCACAATAATATCTTCCCAAGCTTATAGTTTTCTGACTGTAGCAATTCAAGAATGTTCTAGTACTGCCTTTTGGCAGTGCGAAATATCAGATTTGTACAAAATGTGCACAAATATAATGACAATTTGCTTATAACGTGTAATATTTTTATTGTATCAAAATTTCCAAGATGGCGATCACTTAGCTTTTGCGGACCAAACTATATATTTGCATATATACACACACACTTCATTGTGTAGCTTTGTGGTTAACTACAAATAAAATTAAGTGACACTCCTTAGTTACATTAATGTTAGATAAAATATCCACAACGTATTTGGATGCTGTTACCCCAATTATTAAACGTTATGGCTTAAGGATGACAAGAAGAAATGATAACGGAGACATGAGTATGGATTTCAATTTTATTATATTGTTTCTGATTTATGTCAAGTTCATTATAGATTTATAGTATTTATTTCAATCGCCTATAAATAATTAATGTGTCGCATGGCATTAGGTATATTGATAAGTGCTCCACATCAACTATTTTTAATTAGTTACAGAAAATGTTTTATTCTCACAAAAAAGCGAAAAATATTTATATTAGTTGCAGTGATGACAAAAGAATGTATTATTTATGTCGTCACATTTTATTATTTTGTGTCACACAACAGAATTAGCACAAAAAAAACAAAACGAGTATTGTCTGCACGTGACTAACATGAGAAACCAGTTGAAACAAAGTGACCTTCGTGTAATTTGCTGTGCACTTGGATACATCTATTGTATGACTAGTCACCTACTTCTTGTTTATCAGTTTAGTTAGCAAAATCTCTAGTAACTGGTGCTGGATGATAATGGCGGGAGCAGGGTGGTGTATTGGTAATGGTGAAAATCTGGGTACTATAAATCAGATTAAATATTAGGTGGCATTTTTTTGTCATTGTCAGTGTATGAAGATGGTAATAGGCAGATACTTGATAATAAATTTATGTTGTATCGAAGAAGATCTATAGGATGTACACCTTCGATGCCACATACTCGATTAGAGTTTGATCTGTAGTTTATTTTTTCTTGTGGAAAAAGACATAGCTACCAGAAATGTTCCTTATTAGAAACCACATTTGTTTGAACTAGTAAATAGCAATAACCTAACCGCGAAGGCAGTTTTCGAAAAATATGGGGAAGTTGGACCGTGATATGCACCTATACAAAATATTGTGAACTTATCTTTTCTTTTTCGGCTCTTTGTTGTCATTAATTTGATTGGGATATAAGAAAGAGCATTTTATTTTCCAGCCTTTATTTGTTTTTCACATGGATTGATTAGTGTTGACCGATTTCACAATGCGCAAACAATCCTTGTGCGACTTCCATTTATAAACTTAATATCGCTTTTATTCTTAGTTACTGTTCTGGAATAGTTTGTTGGGATTATCTTTAGCTTTGCTCCATACATCGTCATTCCACCCCCTCAGTGGCATAGCGGTATGTCTGCGGACTTACCATGCTAGAAACCGCGTTTCGATACCTGTAGTGGGCAGAGCACATATAGCCCTTTGTGTAGCTTTGTACTTAATTATAAAAAATAAACAGAAAAATCGTAATTTCAGTATATAGAATAGCTCCCAGTGTGAATGTGCTTAGTCTGCTTCGTATCTCACCATTTGAATACAAAAAGTTACACCTTCGAAGTTTGAACAAGTCAAATTATGAGGTGAAATATAGGATTATAAGTTACAACAAAATTAACGTCACCATATGCACCATAATTCTTACAAGCATCAATCACTGCCTACTCCAAAAAGTGAAGCTGTATCGTTTGCCATACACCTGATGTGTAGCAATACAATCTAGGAACATGCTACCGTTAACAACACACGTGCAATACATCATTTCGCTGTTGTTCAGGACAGAAAACATGCTGAAAACTGAATACAGCGGTTTAAACCATATTTCTGTTTATTTTGTTATTTTATAATTAAAGGAACATGTTAGGTTCATAATGTTAATGATTTTTCTCCAAGAGACATGTACAGTCGTCCCTAACGACACCACATGCAATAACAAATGATGTATGTAAAAATATAATTGTGAAAACGTACAAAAACCCAGGTACATAACATATAAAAACTTACGCACACACATACATAAACACGTGGTGAGTCATAGCAAACCTATAAATAGATGCATTAAGCATAATAATTTTGTTGTATTTATATAAACACGTGGTGAGTTATAGCGAACCTATAAATAGATGCATTAAGCATAATAATTTTGTTGTATTTATATAAACACGTGGTGAGTCATAGCGAACCTATAAATAGATGCATTAAGCATAATAATTTTGTTGTATTTATGTCACTTTTTTAAACTTTTTGGTGCCGCAAATGCATTGATGATACTGGTAGATACTTTAAACACTCACAAAGTTAGACTGATTGAGTGGTCATGCAAATAAAACTTAATAATGAAGGAAGATAATATTTGTTGTATTAGCCATAAGTTTGAATATTTTTGCTCATTGTGTAAATGAGGAAAAAATAGTAGATTCTGACGCATTTGAAGCGATCTCTCCTCTTCACTTTAACTGGAATTTCTGAAATGCTTGAAGAGCTAAGATTTAATAAAGTACTCCGTACTTTGCAAACTTGTGATGTATAATTAAGTTTAACTTTTCTGAAAGGCAAAAAACCGAAAAAACTGTAAATTTCCAAAATAAAAACATGTTAGACAAAGACATTGTAAATAAAATATGTATTTATGATGTTAGAAAAACACGTAGGTTCTATACCTCGATACAAAATAATAAAACCCCTATAAGGTGGACCTTTCTTCTTCAAGGGCAAACATTTTGCCCTTTCGAAAGTGCTCGGGATATAGGGATTAAATAATTTTGTATTAAAATAATTATTTTGTTGGATAAAGTAACATTCTAAATTCTCGCTACTAACATAAGTAAGCTACGGAAAATTACTTCTTGCATATATAAATCAGTATTGTTTAAATGTCATCTCACGTACAAAATTAATTAATAAAACGTCACTAGAATGAATTGGTCATCTATCTTATTCTACTAGTTGTAACTAGACTATTAGTATTCTATTCCTTATGAAATCAGAAGTAACGAACTGAAGACTGGCCTCTGTGATAAAGAAAACTAATACACTTTATATTTAAGTATACAAAGTGTTTGCCTTCATTTTTAAATGTTAACCAATTTTTTTATAAAAATGAACATGAAACCGATATCTACAGGTACTGTTTTGTTGTTCTTTATTTTGATCCATTTTCTTGATTCATGAAAACACCGAAAGTTAGATTTGTTAGATATCATTTTCAGTAATTTTCAAAAACAAAAGTTATGATGGAGCATTAGGAAATAATTCAGTATTTTGTGAGGTTTTTAGAAAGCTGTAAACTCTACTGTATTTCAAATAAACACGATTTTTAATAATAAAAAATTTTGAGAAAGATGAGAATATATGCAAGATTTCTACAACTATTGCGGTCTTCCCGTGTTTCATCATTACTTGGACACAGTAGTAAAATATAGAAGGCGCTTTGAATATGCTATTGAAACTTACCACAACACTTCCTGTTGTTTCTTTGTTTTCACTGTCTGAAAGTGAGTTTCTAGGAATACAGTTGGGAGAAAGGCGTGAGGAAGAGGCAATTTCCAAAGGCAAAGCGATTCCTGGCCCTAGTCTGTGTACAGTTCCCATTGTGACACTGGCTCGGCGTGGAGAGTTCAAACTAGTATTTAGGCTATTTTCTCTTGAGCTCATGGTCGGACTTTGTGAATTCGAATGTTGTCCAACTCCACTAGATAAGGTCGCAGATCTCCGGGGCGATGAAGAAACGCTCATCACACTGACCCGTCGTAAGACAGGTTGAGAGGCTCGGCGTAGCGCAGGATGAGAGGTCCGTCGGATGCTCTTGCGATGAACCATAGTTCCCTTCCTTGCTAACATGGACATAATATTTTAATTGTACAAATCAAGGGTTTTACTGATAAATAACAGATGTTCGTAGCTTTAAGTGTATTGGTTCTAAGATTTCGTATTAATTTAGATGATATATTCTATGCTGAATAACATGTTTCGATGTTTTTACTGCAGTCAGGAAAATAGGATCGTTATTTTTTTACTGTTTCTCTCTGACAGCTTTTCATTGGTTAATAAACCTCTTTTACAGTTTTCGCTTTATATTTTAAGTATCAAGTATTTTATAACAATAAATATACTAAATTATCACGTATCTGCAACTTGAGCTATATTTTTCTTTGTTTCAAGTGAAATACACCAGGTTCAGTTCGCAGTGGTTCGCTGCGATGAATAATCACCGATTTGCTTTGTAAATAAACAATGAAGGAGCACGTTTAGCTTTCTGCTGCAAGTGGTGGAATCAGAACGTTGTTCGATTCACTTCGTTTATTTTCCCTATCACTTGTGCCTGAAACTGCTGCGCATGATTCCATGTTACGAGTTTCACGTTTCATCTGTGTCTTAGCAACGAGGGTTTTCCATTCAAAAAATAAATTAGGGTTAACTGAAAAATACAGCGAATATCTAGAAGTTGTAACTTTATAGAATTTTATCTTTCGAGCACTAAGTTATTTTTAAGCACAAAATTTATTTCAGAGTGTTTAATTTTCCGCTTTCATTGTGCCCCCGAACATTTTCATCTTGTTTAACTGTGAGTTTCTTTTATATAACTCGCTTTTTGCTGGAGTGCGTTTTATTTCCTCATTTCTATTTACTATGCTTAATTTTCCCCCTCCTTTTATTTATTCACTTATCATAATTTTACTTTATCATTTGAGTTTAAGTTCCATTAATTTTTTCGATCTTTTACTGTATCTTTTTTTCACTAAGAACTTTCTTTCGTATGCCCTTTCTTTTCGCGTTGCTTATCATGGCACATTGTATTCTTTAAATTGTTTCCAAATAGCAGTAAAAAGTTATCAATTTTTCGTGTTTTGACTACCACTCCTGTTTTTGTTTATCATTTCTTTGGTCGTTTTACTTTATTCTTTACATCTGACTAATATAAACTTTCTTGTTGTTGTTGTTGTTTTGAATTAAGCACAAAGCTACACAATGGGCTATCTGTGCTCTGCCCACCACGGGTATCGAAACCCGGATTTTATCTTGTAAGTTCGCAGACATACCGCTGAGCCACTGGGGGGCTAAACTTTCTTCTTCACAGGTTTGCATTTTATTCCTTACATTTGTTTAATATCTTCTCTCTCTCACTTTTGTTTTTACTTTTTTGCAATATGTCACCATACATTTTCTCTCTATTAAATTTATTTTCCTCACTAACTTGCTCTGCGTCTCTCCATTTTCTTTATTGCTTTTTCTACTTTTTGCACTGACTTTTTATTTCTCATTATATCATTCTATTCAAATAGTTATTCTAGGTATGCTTTGTGCATTATTTACATTTGTTGTTTTCGAAAAAATACTGGGTTAATACTTGGAAGTGAAACATTCGACTGCAAAGTTTACATCAAGTAACGGAAGCGCTTGTTACAAATGATTGAAGTCTTAAAAGAAATCAGAAAATTCGTTTCAATGTAGTTGCTGCACTGAAACTCGCAGACAATAACTATTATTACACATGTATTAGAAATATTATAGCTGCTAAAGCTATGTGTGTGTATATGTACATATAATCATTAACTTCTTATCAAACCACACTAAAAATAATAAAATATTCAGTATAGAAGTTTAAAAACACTGTTCTTACGTTCTTATGATAACCAGAATACATTGTTAAAAAAACTGGCTGAAGTTACAAGACACATCATATTTCTAAACTTCTATAATACGTTAATAATATGTTAACGGCATGGTCTTCTTCGAATGTAAATTTCTGCTCATATTTCAGTATTAAATATTAAATTACATTTTGGATTTAAGGGGCGTTACTAAAAGAATGTTCTTCCCATCCAAAAGCGAATAACTGAAAATAAATAAATGAGCAAACTTTCAATCAATATTTCTTGACATGTCGACCGTAAGTATTTTTAATCATTTCTAAGGAGATTTGAATGTATCTAGGAACGGCTGTTATGAGTTGTAATACTGTTCTCGATAAGGATAATATTAATACCCATAACAGCCGTTCTGAGAAATATTTTTATTTCAAGTGGGTTTATCGTTATCAGGGGATTTGAATGAGTTTAACAATAAAATAGATATCTGAGTTTCATAGAGTTAAGGCCCGGTATGGTCAAGTAGTTAGGGGCACTTGATTCTTAAACTGAGAGTCGTGGGTTCGAATCCCAGTCACACCAAACATGCTCACCTTTTCAGCCATAGGGGCGTTAAAACGTGACATCAGTTCCACTATTCGTTGGTAAAAAAGTAGACCAAGAGTTGACGGTAGATGATGATGACTAGCTGTCTTCCATCTAGTTTTACACTGCTAAATTAGAGAAGGCAAGCGCAGGCAACTCTCGTGTAGCTTTGTACGAAATTCAAAACAAGCAAACAAATTCAAAGGCGGTCTCGCGCAGAACCTGGGTAAATACCAAAGTCTCGCGGTTGAATTTTGCATCATCAGGCAAAGTGTTCAAAATCTCTTCAGTGGACTGCTGAACAAAGGCATCGACGTTTTCAGCTGGGTTAAGAACCAGTGAATTTCCAAGCCAATAGCCAGATCCGTCTTTACAGAATTGGCTCGGCATGGCTAAGCGCGTTAAGGCGTGCGACTCGTAATCTAAGGATCGCGGGTGCGTATCCCAATCGCACGTAACATATTCGCCCTTTCAGCCGTGGGGGCGTATAATGTGATGGTCAATCCCAATATTTGTTGGTAAAAGAGTAACCCAAGAGTTGGCGGTGGGTGGGATGACTAGCTGCCTTGTCTCTAGTCTTACACTTCTAAATTATGGACGGCTAGCACAGATAGCTCTCGAGTAGCTTTGTGCGAAATTCAAAAACAAACAAAACTTTACAGAAAAAAATCAAGTTCCCCTTCATCAAACAGATCGTGAGTTTCGTTCACTTTTTTGCATCCGGCCAAATGGTGCGAGAGTTTTAAATGTTCAAAGCTCCATTGACGATTTTCTCTGTGATGCAAAAATGGAAAAACAAATTATTTGAGCACACGATACCTGAAATACTCGTCATTGCATGATTTTGCTATATCTTTGACATTGATCACCATTTCTTCTGGAGTAAAGCACAAAGAGGAATTGGTGCTTGTTGGATGCCATTGTTGAGAAGCACGTAAAAGATCCCAAGTTTCGGAGGACTGTTGTATGCCAAACCTTGAAAATTTTAAAATCTGATTTCAGAAGTGAATAGATGAGGAACTTGTCAGAAGGTGCCAAATGCAGGCAATCATTTCCACTCTAGTCACTCAAGAAATTGCAAAAATCTAATCGTTGTTAATGTTCATTGCAGAGATAGAAAGAATTTAGGTTCCCTCCAACCGTTTAAACTTCTTTGGTTTCAAACCTCTCCAGATAGTGGCGTGATGCATGTTGATGTGACAAGTGAATGACTCGATGGTTTTTATCTGTTTTTTGTAAAAAAATTGCACCGAGGGATCTGAAAGTTGTAGCTTTTTTTCAACGGTCTGTTTCAGGTCACTGTCAGATTTTTGTTATTCGAGACCAGAGTACCCTCAACGCTGGATATTTTTTCAATTGTTTGCAGAGTTTCTGCCATGAGTTTCACTGACATGAGATTCTTCAAATTTCTCATTGCAATGCAAACGATTGGAAGCTTTGAAATTTCCTAAAACGTCTGTGACTAGTTTGGATGTAAGACACAAGTGCAGCGGAAGCAACACGAATCTGAACTTGATTCGACACCATGATAACTTACGTGCAATAAAAATGATTTTGATGATACGTTAATTGCATAATAGTGACGCTTCACATACGTCACTATCAAACGTATCGATTTTTGCAAAGGTTTTAAGACTTGCAAAGATTTTTTAATAAGTAATATCACTTTTATATGCATGAGAAATATTTCACATAATTTTTATTATGCTTTTTCTCAGTAAGTGATATAATTCACATTTTATAGAAACTTCGTCTAAGTTACCACTGTCTTCCTTTTTAATTAATTTTCCCCCTGAGACAGCGGTAAGTCTACAAATCTAAAACGCTAAAATCAAGGGTTCGATTCCATTCGATGAACACAGCAGATAGCTGATGTGGCTTTGCTATAAGAAAACACACATATTTTGAATTAAAAATACATAAGAAAGCATATCCAACCGTCGCATAGAATTAAATTCGGTTGCTTTACAAGAATGACGAAACAACGTTAGTGTATGTCATTCACCATGCAGACCTATCATGTATGTGCGATCAGCAAAGTATACAAGAGAGGCATTCAACGTCACTTACGTTTGGTGTTAATTTCGTAGAGTTAAGGCCCAGTATGGCTAGATGGTTAGATCGCTCGATTCGTAATCTGACCATTGTGGGTTTGAATCCTCGTCACATCAAACATGCTCCCCTTTATAGCCATGCGGGCATTAAAACGTGACGATATATTCTACTATTCGTTGGTAAAAGAGTAGCCCAAGAGTTAGGAGTGGGTGATGATGACTAGCTACTTTTCCTCTAGTCTTACACTGCTGTGTTAGGAACGGCTGGTTCAGACAGCCCTCGTGTAGTTTTGCACGAAACTAAAAAAACAAACAAACAAATATAGAGTTCAAATTGAAATACCATTTGTTTTACTGTCTAGCCTTTCTAATTTCCTGATTTTTTCTTCAGCGGCAGAGGTTCACCAGAATTCCTCTCTGAAAATGTATTGAAATTGGTTCAGCCAGTTCCTCACAACAAACTCTGCTTTATGATAATAAAGATATGAGTGAATTCTGAGCATAAAGATTATATACAACGACTTAATGAATTATTTCTTTGTAAGTAACATAGTTCGAATTTTAGAAACCTTAAATGTAATATGTTTCTCTACTTTTCTACGGTTTATAAAAAATAATTATAACAAAAGGGATAATACTTTTTTTTTTAGTTTTTAAACGTGCATTTTGAGTTTTACAAACTAATGAGGAAATGGAGAATTGTTTATATACCTGATTGTGTTGTGTTCAAAGAAATTGGGAAATAATCACACAAATCTCCACTTGCCTTTTTATTTAGTTATCTTCTGTGGAGATTAGGACTTTCTCCAAATCTTTTTTGTTTTACTTCTTATTCTGAAAGAACTTGTTTCTATTTTAATTTGTACACTGGAAAAGCCAGTAAGAAGATTTTGTTTTGGAACCCAGTCTCCGCCTAAGTTTTATTGGCCTTCCTATACTAATGGAATAGAGTGTAAAGAACTGAGCACGAGATACACATCTAAGCAGCTTTGAATAAACCCAAGAGCGTTATGCTGAGCTATCAGATGTCCTACATCAAATAATTTACAATATTTCACTAAGGTTTTTGGGCATTTCCTCAATGCACTTTTCATGTATTTTTATAGCGATAAAATCTGTTCTCAGCCTGTAACGTCGGGATATTTCATACGCGAGTTGGCACAAGAAACCATAACAGTGTAGACTGGCATAATCGCTTTTGGGCCCAGACGAGCAAGGTGCTTCAGGAAACTGTCTTCATTCTTACATCCACTTCACGAGTTGAATCCTTTTTTCACGAATGTCCATCCTCCGCAATGTTTATATGTAAACTAGCAGTGTTAAATTATGTAACTTGAGTGCCATCGCAGGTTTTTTTAATTATCTAATTCTAACACATTATACTACAAAACACCCAGTATAATGAAGGTAATTTTTTATTCTTTTTGCTATCACTGCACTATTTGTAAAGAACGGTCAGGTTATCAGTTTTGAAAGAACTACTACATGTTACAACTTTTAGAAAAGACCACATATATAAACTTTGATAACTTATCTGGCACTTAACCTCAGTGAGACGTACTATGATCGGCGCACTAAATAAACTCTTAGTTTATTTCAGAATAATTCTACCATTATCGTGACACAAATGATTGTAAGTTAAATAATATTTGCCTGAATTAATCTCCTTTACTTCTGATCAGTTGAAGCAATTATTGTAGTCGCTGTACTTTCTTTTACTTTTCTATTTATAACTTGTTATTTTATTTAACTTTAATGTGCAGAGTACCTCTCTAGTAATAGAAATAATATACAGTATAGTTAACATTTTACTTTACAAGCATGTATACATTTAATATAAGCCACTACATCTTCAGTACGCTTCATCTCGAAGACGTTTTGTTTTGTTTTTTATGCCGAGATCTTCATTAGGTTCACGAGGACCACGATTATATGACAAAGCAATCGTAAGAAAAGCATATAAATATAATCTCAAATAATTTCTTCAAAAGTTTTTAACAGCCTTTGTTGACAGGGATCAGGATGAAATTTAATTAAAATAAATCCATTTTATGCACAGTTTAGTATAGCAATACAATAAAAAATAATTGTGCATACAAAGTACAAACAGATTAGAATAACCTACCATTCAGTGGTTCACTGTCGTTCGGAATAAAGGATTATTTTCGGTAAGCATGTAAACATCGTGTATTATTTTACATATTCCCCGTTGTTTATTTTTGACTAATTAATCAAGAATAATATTTACGATTGATTATTGCATAAAACTTTGTGCTTTTCTTTGACATACGAAATAATGATGGTTCTTGAATCCACCGGAACATGAATTAAACCTCATTTCTCTCATGTCAGATCCTAATGTTCCAGCAGTTTTGCTGAAAGCCAGAAATTTATGAGTTTCACTGATAACTGATTTTGTTTACTTTTACTCGATGAGTGGAAAGTAAGTAACGGTGAGAATTAATGATATTTATGCCTTTGGTTTCCTAACAGTCACATATGAGGGTTGTTCAAAAAATACGCAGACTGACGTCATAAAACAAAATGTACTTTATTTAGAAGTTACAGGTCTGGGTCCCCTTCAAAGTACTCTCTTCCCCAACGCACACACTTATCCAACGATGTTTCCACTTGTTGAAAAAGTCTTGGTACGCTTCTTTTGTAATGTCCTCCAGCTTCTTCGTCGCATTTGCCTTAATCTCGGGAATCATCTCAAACCTTCTTCATTTCAAGGGTCTTTTGAGTTTAGGCGAACAAGAAAAAATCGCAAGGAGCAAGGTCAGGTGAGTAGGGGCTGGGGAAGAACAGTGATCAAGTGTTTGGCTAAAAACTCACGAGTTCTGAGGCACAAATTTTGCAGCAACGCGGTGCATCTTCAATTTTCCGGTCAAAATCTCGTAACAAGATCCAACTGATATCCCATACTCTTCAACAAGCTCCCTGACAGTCAGACGTCGATCTGCCCGCACCAGGGTGTTGATTTTGTCGACGTGTGGGTCGTCAGTTGACGTGGAAGGACGTCCAGGACGCTCATCATCTCCAATGGACTGTCGACCATCCTTAAAACGTTCATGCCATTTGAAACATGCCGTACGCTTCATAGCAACATCACCGTAAGCCGTGTTAAGCATAGCAAAAGTTTTAGTCACAGATTTTTTAAGTTTAACACAAAATTTCACAGCAAATTGTTGCTCCTTCAGGTCATTCATTCTGAAATCTGCCAAACGAAAAAGTCGCACTTCACTTAAAATCGCGTAGCTAATACACAAATGAAGATATCTGAAATCGGGAAATGGCGTCGTAATCAGCTGATCTGTGCAAATCTAGCGACATCAAGCGGATTCCCCTGGAACCAACTGGAGCCGCACAATTCAAACAGTCCGCGTTTTTTTCAACAGACCTCGTAGTCTTCATCTCTATTAACAACCACCCAGTTTCAACGGTCATCACTTCCAAGTTAATATGGTACTGATAAATATGAGACGGTCCCTTATGTGTGTATATATATCACATTATCGTTATTGGTTCAGATTGTCAACTTATTATATTGGGGATATCTAATATATCAGGCGACGTTAATCTTGTCAGCTGTCATGGAAAATTATAAAAAAATCAAGTAAGTCTACGAAGCTGAGTGTTTACACCCATGATGTTTCGGCTTCTACTGTCTTTCGCTAATTATAGCAAATTTTGGGAAAGCAGTTTTCCTTAGATTTCTTAAAGTAGAGATGAAGTCACCCTAATATTTCTTTACCCTTTCAATATACATGTATTGAGTAGAAGTATGTGTATATGACTATACATCCTTCCTTAACGTTATTATATGATAAACTAGCAGTTTATGAAATTTAAAGCGGTGCAGATAATCATCTGGTGCCAAGTGTTGTTACCTCCCATTGTTTAAACTACTTAGAACGTTTTTATTACATCAAAAGTCATGAACTTTTACTTAACTTTCTTTAGTTGAATAGTTGTTAGAATCAGTGCTCCTGCCAAATTACAAAAAATTTCAATTACCGTCAGTTAATTAAACTTTTTCTAATACAAGAAGTTGATTGGTTTTAGCAATAAAATATGTAATTATTTAAAAATTTGTTTATTTTTATTTTTTTGGCATTGTCAAGCATACTATTTACCTTTCAGATAGTATCCTCAAATAATTACAATTTCGATTATGAAATGTATTGGAAGTAAACCGGAATGCTGGGTTTGGAACAATAAAGGATACAGACACAACGAAACCAAGGTGAAACGTAATCTTTATTTACAAATTCAAAGTGATAAGTAATGTGAAAATAAAACAGCGCTTTTAACTGGAGGTGAAGTCGCTCGTAGAACCACAGTTGAACTTGATAGGAGCTACACTAAGCGAGCATGACATATACCAGATTAGATCATGTCGCCTGTCGCAATCTCCATGCGTTACTCACGCAACTGATGGTTATTTCAATGAGAGAAAATTAGTGGCATCAGGGTATTACCTGACCCACTAATGGAAAAGATATATGTACACTTTTATTCCACTTCACAACAGCCTTACCCACAACAAAGTGCATGTGATACCGTAGAAGAATAACTTAAAACAATAGATAATTAAAGTGAAACAAAGTTCGGTCCCCGATATAGATAATACAGCGTCTTTAAAATATTACATAATTGTAATTGGCCATGGTCCTTGGCCAATTCTTTAGCGTTAAAACTACACACATAGTTAAAAACGTATGTATGTGTGAACAAATTTGAAGATTTTTGGTGCACTTAAAACGTTCACTTTACCCAATAAAGAGGACAAAAAATACTAGACGTCTGTATTTCATATTTTCAACTTGAATGGCAGTTTGTTTATTATATGCGTTTCAAGCCTATCTATTCCTAATTTAGAAACACTGGTCAGAGTGGAAGATAACCAGTCAGGAACACATTATACTTATGTAATTTCTCTTCACTGAATTGTGAAATTGAATGTTACTGTTATAACGCCCGATAGGTTTTGTAAAAATCATCTTGATAACCTAACGTAGATTGTTATGGTTTATTTTGAATTTTGCGTAAAGCTACTCGAGGGCTATTTGCGCTAGATGTCCCTAATTTAGCAGTGTAAGGCTAGAGGGAAGGCAACTAATTATCACCATCCACCGTCAACTCTTGGGCTACTCTTTTACCAACGAATAGTGGGATTGACAGTCACATTATAAAGCCTACACGGTTGAAAGAGCGAGCATGTTTGGTGTGAAAGGGATTCAAACCCGCGACCTTTAGATAACGAGTCGAATGCCTTTACCACCTGACCATGCAGGACCCCTAACGCAGAAATATTAACATTACTGCAGAAAGAAAATACATTCGACTACATGCGAGTTTAAGCATTATTTAAATATCATTAAAATATATCTAATTTTCCTTGTTCCTATTTCGCTGTCAGAAGATAGAAACTTAGATATAATTGAAGTAAAAATTAATTTTACTAAAGTTTCTCCACTTAGAACATTTACTTCAAATTGTATTTTTCATTTTAACTTTAGGTTAAAGTTAAACAGTATTCAGAAAGTAGAAATATTACCCATATAGATAGCTGGCCTCTGTATTTTAAGAAACTTAACATTAGTTGTTCATTGTTTATTCATTTTTTTGTAGAAACGACCTTACACACAAATTCGTTGAATGAAACTTTTGAAAGCATAATATCATAACAGAACGTTAAGTTGCTTATGTTCTTCAAAAGTGGCCTGGCATGGCCGAGCGCGTTAGGGCGTGCACTTGTAATCCGAGGGTCGCGGGTTCGCGCCCGCGTCGCGCTGAACATGCTCACCCTCCCAGCCGTGGGGGTGTATAATGTGACGGTCAATCCCACTATTCGTTGGTAAAAGAGTAGCCCAAGAGTTGGCGGTGGGTGGTGATGACTAGCTGCCTTCCCTCTAGTCTTACACTGCTAAATTAGGGACGGCTAGCACAGATAGCCCTCTAGTAGCTTTGTGCGAAATTCGAAAACAATTCTTCAAAAGCTTTGTTTTGAAGAAACGTTCGACGCTTAAGCCATTTATGAGGTTTACAGAGTAACAAATTACGAGTCGTTTTCTTTCTTTCTACTCGCAATTAGAATTGCTTGTTTTTAAAATTCGCACAAAGCTACTCGAGAGCTATCTGTGCTAGCCGTCCCTCATTTAGTAGTGTAAGACTAGATGGAAGGCAGCTAGTCATCACCACCCACCACCAACTCTTGAGTTACTTTTTTCCAACGAATAGTGGGATTAACAGTCACATTATAACGCCCCCACGGCTGAAAGGACGAGCATGTTTGGCGCGACCGGGATGGGAACCCGCGACCCTCAGATTACGAGTCGCACGCCTTAACACGCTTGTCCATGCCGGGCCTCGCAATTAGAAGGTATGGTGTCCATGGCGTTTTCTTCTAATTATGAACATGTTCGGTAAACTGATATGCAAAATTCATGCGAATCATAAAATTTATTACCTCATTTATGAGTGTATGAAATACTTTTCTGAACGTAGTTATGGTTATGTAGTTATAATATGTACTTTAATATACTGATATATTTTCACGTTGTGTGAACGGTTACATATAATTAAAAACGGGTCAAAAATTAATATCAAAAGTAGTGAAAGCAAAAAGAAAGAATTTTAACAATTAATTAAAAGTACAGACGAGGATAAGAACAGTTACATGTATAAACATATTTAACTCATTCTAACATGTGTAGGATAAACTCTTGTCTTACCTAAAAATATAAGAGAGAAAAAAAAGGCAGAAACCTTTTTCTAGACTAATTAAGATATTGACTCTAAAAATACCCATTAAATCGATGTAAAAGCAACATAGCACACCATTTGCAGTATTTAAATTGTTTTATTTTCGGTGCTCTTTCGTTTACCGCTGTGTGGCAATAATAAGGACTCGTATCACATCAGTTTGAACTGAAATAACAAACAGGTAATGTTGTTGTTGTTGTTTTGAATTAAGCACAAAGCTACACAATGGGCTATCTGTGCTCTGCCCACCACGGGTATCGAAACCCGGATTTTAGCGTGTAAGTCCGCAGACATACCGCTGAGCCACTGGGGGCAACAGGTAATGATTTCACGGAAAACACTCGTTAGTTTGTGTAGGGTTATTTTTAATTAATTTTTGTGTTGTTAAGTATAATCGGTGGTATTGTTAAAAACTACCAATAAAGCAACAACAAAAATGACTAAGTAAAGTAGTTTGGTTTAGAACTTGTGTTCAGTTCCTCTATTAGTTTCTCCTTTGAGGACCCTGTATTTACAAAAACATTATCTTTTTTAAATTTCTTTCTGTAAATTATCGTATGTTTTCTGCTTTTTAAATAAAAACTAAACGTTGTTACATGCATAGTTAACGTGGAGACGAAAACCGAAAACCCGATCAAGTTTCGTGTGCATTTTATTTTCTCGTATCGAACATTTTAAATAAAAACAAATTACCTAATGTAATGTAATGTAAATTTTATAAGTAGGCTTGCATTTATCATAATTTTCTGAAAAATATGGTTTAACTTCTTTAAAATACAACAGCAGGAATTGCATAATGCATGAATATAGAAACGTTACATTAAAATTTTGTTTTAAACGCCATATAAACTATAAAAAAATCGAAATTTTAAGTAAAACGAAAAATATCCACAAAGCAAAAATACATTAGAAAATTAGTCAATTTACATTAATGTCATGAACAGTTTTATAGTAGAAATGTTTCTTCCGGGCAATAAAAACTTCGACTAGTAAGAGTTTGTGTATTTTCTTAAAAGAAAGGCCCCCAGTGGCTCAGCGGTATGTCTGCGGACTTCCACGCTAAAATCCGGGTTTCGATACCCGTGGTGGGCAGAGCACAGATAGCCCATTGTGTAGCTTTGTGCTTTATTAAAAAACAACAACAACTTAAAACAAAGCCACATCGAGTGGAATCACACTCCTGATGTTAACGTTGTAAATCCGTAGACTTACGGTTGTATCAGCGCGCCTACTTTAGTATATGTATGATTAAGAACAATTACAAAGTTAAACAAGTATTTTCGGAAGGTAGCAATAAATTATTATCTTGTAACATACTCTATGGATAAAAGGAGATCATTTGACACTTAAAGGCTATCTTTGTACAGCCACATTTTGGAAAAATAAAGCTTTAAAACAATCTTTTATTTCTCGTTTTATCCCCTCTGAAACTCCTCCAGAGTGCTGGCCGCTGTTATTGTCAAGAACAATTCGTTCTTCAAAGGGCTACCAAAGTATATCATAGAGAAGGTACCATAGGTGTTGGTGTTGCAGAGACGTCTGTTTTCTCTAGTGTAACGTCGTGGTTTATATGAGCTCTTCAAAATTTTTATATCATTGTGCATAGTTTCTCTAGAAATGGCATTTTTCACATAGGAGGACTTATGGTAAGAAAAGGAAAAATCAGCTGTTGGAGGTGCTTCATTTGTTGTATAGAACAAATTTATCAGTCATTTAAATTAGGCCACTACCTACTGGGATAGGCAATGCTTTGTTTAACGTTCAGTTTAGATGGTTTAGGAATCAGTGATACTGAACAAAATTACAAAATATATAGACTCTTTTATCACTAGCATTCAGTTATCAGGGTTTGCAACTCTTACTTTCTGAACTCTCAAGCAGGGTGTTATAACGTGATATTTGGAAGATATTGGCTAATAGCTGCTCAATTAGTATGTAGTTAGAATACCATATATAGAAAGATGTAATATCTAGAACATCGTCACTTTGCACAAAGGGATACGTTTAATAATAATTTTAAACCCCAGCTGAAAAGGTGTGGCAAAAGTTACTTTCTGAGCTATTGGTCAATTTTTTTAAAGAACCTGTGATTTAAAACTTTGTGAAGACAGCTCACTATCTAGCGAGTGGTAAAATGTCTCTGTAACCATCGTGGAATGTTCGTTAAAGCCTCTTAGTACACTTTAATGTACCAAATGAGCTCTGTATTTAATAAAACTTGTTGCTAGCAAGAAATATGATGAACATATTGTTGTTGAAATACTCTTATATACATTTTGAATGGTCTAGCATATCAGCTTTTTATTGTGAATGGGCAGAGACTGGAAGTACGGTAGAGATCTAGATTTTTGAACTGGCAAGTCCTGTTTCGATTCACGTGATATCATAAAATGTTCGTTGCAACTTAAGTCACAGGTGCGTTAAGTATAACAATTTCAAATAACCTGAAACTGAGTTAAATTGTAATTTAAATTTAGGAACTAATTAAATGTAAATGTGTATCAAACCTTTGTGTTTGCCAACAAGATTTACACACAGTTTTCTTTCTGAATACAATTTGTAATAAAGATTGTTACAAATAGTTATTAGAAACAATGATTTATATATAAAAGTTATGCAAACTTACAAACAATATTGAATCTTCTACCTAGTCTGGAACTGAATATTTTATCGGCAGTTCACGATGAGTGAATGCATTTCGAGTTTATATCGGTACAGTTAACTTAACTGGTAGCTAGCAGACTTTACACTGATTACAAGTGAGTCTCTCATCAGTAAAATTATCTAATGTCTTTGTAAAACTACTAACGTCTGATGGTAATCTGCTGAAGTTAAATAATTTGTAATGTTCGAAATATATAAACGTTCCTGGTCAAGCATATGTAGTTTCGCGATTAATGAGTGTTAATCACAGTTATAGTTTCTAAGGTTTGTAGTATATTAACAGTAGCAAACCAATAATATATACTGTCTCTTGGTCCGTCTATTTATAAATGTCCAGACGAGGTTCTAGAAATTTCAGTTGGCCCAATAATACTGAAATACTTTCATAAAACATATACTATTGATTCTTACAATAAAGAACTTTCTATGAATTTAATGAATAGGCAGGAATTTCGCAATACACATTTAAGAGTATAAGGTACATGCATTTCTAAATATATATTTAATTTAAACAAAAATCGATATTAAAATAGATATACAGTAGTAAATCCCCCACAGGTGCATTTTAGAACAACATTCATTCTTTACTGTAGATGGTGGGTATTAAGATGCTGCTGACTGCTTGTCTTTCCTCTGGTCACTATTTCAAAAAGCAGATAGCCTTAATAGCTTTGCTATAAATGTAGAATACTACTCGTGTTTTCACTAGGGAAAACCTTGCCTTACTAATCTTATGATATTCTTGGAGAAGTTGCTGTTTATGTAAATGAGAATATTGGCGTGGAGTTAGTGTAGAAGGATTTTTAGAAAGCATTTAACAAGGTGCCATGTTCCCAGTGATTCAGCGGTAAATACGAAGGTTTTTAATGGTAAAAATTGGGGTTTGATGTCCATGATGACCCCAGCACAGATAATCCATAGTATAGTTTTGGATTTAAAAATGCACATGATAAGGTACCACATAAAAAGCTTGCTAAAACATTTCCTCGATAGACGTAAAGGATAGATTATTTCATCGGATACAAAACAGGATGAATTAGAAAAAAAAAGGCTGTTATAAATTGAGTTCAGTAAAACGGAATTAACATCACGTTAGGACCTTTACTTTTTAATGATATATTTGAATGGAGAAGTGGTCAATAAATTATTTAAATCTTCTTACAGTATTAAGGTTTTGGATTCTCTGGCTGTGAGGAGGATACTGACGTATCTGTATAAAACCATTGAGATTATTTGATAAATTTAATTAAATGGCAGATGGCTTTTAATTTTAATAAATCTAATGGGAAGTCATAATTTTAAATATAAGTATGATTTTAATAGGAATAAACTTTAAAATGTTATGGAAGAAAAGAATTCTTGTGCTCTAGTTGTACTGTTCTTAAGCCATCCAAGCAATGCGTTATTACTATTGGCATGATAAATAAGATTTTTAGTCTGTATTTACAGAAATGTTAAATACAAGTCCAGAAAGGTTTTATCATTTCATTGCGTATGTCATTTGTTAGGTCACATTTGGATATTTTGTTCAGTCTTGGGTTCCTTACATTAGGAAGAATATTGAACTGTTGTAAAGAGGTCAGTAAAAGGCTGCTAAAATGATTTCTAGGATATAAAGGTTCTCGCAAGAGGAGATAATAATATCCCTAAAATTGTTTTATCCTGAGAAAAAGAAAAAAAAAGTTAAAAACATAGATTGAGGAGTTTGAGACTTTTTGTGAATTTATAATATGGATTCATCATCGTGTTTTGTGAGACTGTTGTAAGCAAATGTGAATTTTGGCAAGATAGAAGTGAGCTTCAGCTAAAACATCTTTAGTTTTGTGACGGAGTGGTTGATCTTTGAAATGGGTTGCTTTCAGAAATATTGTATAAAGCTAATTTACGTGAGCTTACGAAAAACCTTGATAACTATTTGAATGATGAAGGGTAGTTTTGAGGATCTCACTTTCATTTTAAAATTTAATGGATGAGGTGCCCTAGATGAATCAACATGTCTGTTGTCGTCCTTAAATTATTTGAATATATGCATGTATGTATAACACTTCTATACGTTGCCAGAAGGAGTTGTGCTCTCGTTCAACACAGTCTATAATTCGGTTCTTTATTTCATTGGACTTCCCTGTATTTATTTTTCTGTGACACCAACTGTATGGGTAGATCAACCATCTAGTGTTACTCCATTTCGGCAGGATTCTTTTATATTCAGTATCTACTAAATCACAAAATTCTTTCTGTTCTTATATTCTAACAGCAGAGATATAGAAGAATAAATGTTGAGAACAGTTGGCAAAATAACCAGTCCTAAATAAATCTCTGCCTAAATGATTATTTAGTTTCCTAAAAATATTACTCACTCCATTTTTTTCAATTTCACCAAAATTACAGTTTGTGTTATCATTACAAAAACCACTTACTTTACTGGTAAAAGTTAATTTCCGAAATGTCCCCTAGCGGTAACTAGGTCAATGAGTTTTACTGAGAACCTGCATAAGATCGAAAGAAGCAAATTAATGCTAGAAATAATTTTACGTTACCGTGGTTTCTTGCATCAGTTAATAATATTACACAACGAGCACCCTTTAACTGTTTTTCTAATTGATAAGCCAAAAAAAATGCAAATACCTTTGTTGCAACAGATTCACACTTCATTCTAGCCCACCTAAATTTTGATTCACATCATGTCTGCATGATTTATGCACACAATCAATAGATCGGAACCTTTGGTTCTCCTTTACTGCATAGAATGCCCAGAAATCTTCGGCAGTAGCCAGCATCAAGCGCGCCATACAGTTTAAACTTAGAAAAATTAAATCTGTGCTGAGAAGTTATTGTTCAGAGGATTTCTTAAAATAATTATAAAATTATTCTTACGACTAACCCAATCAATCTCAAGTCTATAACTACATATCGTGAGAGAAAAAATGTCAATCATTTAAAACATCTCCAGAAATTTGTATTTTTTTTCAAAATGTTCCTTCATTTATTGCAATACCAGAGCAGAACAATATTGCGTATCAAACGCCATTACACACCGTGAATGAAAGGGTAAGCATGTTTGGTTCTACGGGGATTCGAGCCCTCGACCCTCAGAATGCGCATCAAACGCCTGGCCCTGCCGGCCACAATTGTACGCCGAGTAATCTCTTGATGAAGTATGTAACTGAAATCTTAAAAATCTCGGTGTACTGGAGAAAACATTTGTTTATGTATTTATGCCACTATTCTGTTTCGGAAAACCACACATGCTGAGGTTAATTAAACCTCAGCACATGACAACTGATTGGAATCTATATTTTTCAATCTGACATTCAGCCTTTCTTACTTTCTGGAATGTTGTCAGTGTTTTTCCAATTTTATTTGAGTCGCTATGTACAAAATGATTAATATTATAGGTAGCTAGCTGTTTCCAGTATTTTTTTACTGAAAAGCGATACACTGGGAAATAAAAAAAAAGATTTATAATACAATTTTAATGTGTATTATTTTAAATATCCTCTATGTAGGAAAGTCAACTTTTGCTGTTGAATATGCTCATTACGTGTAAGATTCACAAGTTTATCATTCCATCCATTCTTTTTTATGTCCTCATACACTTTACATTCCTGTTTTAGCTTGCGAGATTATTAAGGAGAGTTTATTTATTTGCTTCTGTGCTTGATTTTAGAACAAAGCCACAATGGACCATTTACTGCGTCCGTCTCGTGAAACTGAACCCTGAATTTTAGCAATGTAAATGTATTGACTTAACGCTGTTCTACTAGGAGACTTTAAAGAGTGGAACACAGAAATAATCTGGAGAAACTGAATGAATCATACTTTGATTTTACATCATTCCTTTTTTGTTTATATTATTTTTTTTCTCGATAAAGATATGTTTACACTCTATTTGTTTGTAGTTAAGCACAAATCTACACAAGAGACTATCTGTGCTCTGCTCATTTTGGGTATCGAAACCCTGTTTCGAGCATTGCAAATCCACAGAATGCCGTTGTGGGGCTTGATATGCTGTTTGAATGATTTCTACCACAAAAATCTTGTCAGTAATTTCAGAGATTAAATACTTGTAGTTGTGGTTTTAAAAATTAAATTTAAGATAGTATGTACTTTTTAAAAGGCTGAAAATGTTTAAAAAGAATTAAAATAACTGTGACTATACATGAAATTCACCAGCGAGTTTAGCCTTAAGTATATTACGTCCTTAAATTTTAACAAGAACATAGATAAGAATGCTAACAGATTAACTGGAAGTAAAGTTGTTTACTTCGTGCTTTGTATGCACTTGAGTTAAGTAATGATATTGGAGATTCATAGGATTAGTTTAAATCGCCGGTAATTTTGAACTATTGACCAGATGGAAAGTAGCTATCAACAGAACCTGTCACCGCAAGAGCTCTGAATAGTAGTTTTGTCTGTTACTTTTATAAAGAACCCACAACTTAAAGTACAAAGTATACCAGGCGACAGCAATGCTCGAACTTTGGATTCTTCCAATATGGAGCCCAGCACACTAACCTGTAGGCCACACTTGATCTTAAAGTGTGTTTTTTTTATATAGCAAAACCATGTGGGGCCATCTGCTGAGCCCACCGAAGGGAAATGAACCCATGATTTTAGCATTGTAAATCCGCAGATTTACTTAAAATATGAAAACTTTATTCTGTATATTGCACAAAATAATCAGTACAAAACTACTTCTGTGAAGTCAAACATATCACCTTCATTTATTGCCAAATAAATCAATAGCATGTCTGTCATATGACCTGAAGTAAACATTTGGCAAGAATGACTTTGAAGTATAATCATGGTTAATGAACAATTTGTGGTACTTTAAACTAAGATGTGCTATAAAGTGACAATTAGGACCACTGCACATATAGAACAAATTGAATGACCAAATATTTACAGCCCACATCAATAGTTCCCTGATTTTCTTAAAATAAACAGATGATTCTGACAAGGGTGAACTCTGTCGGTACTCACCGTTATTGGGTACCGAAATTTATTTTTAAGGCGATACTAATACGGACACTTATTTTAGATGTTTTGTCGATTTTTTTCTTTGAATGTTTTGTGTTTAAACTGCACACGGTGTACATACAGGTGTGAATAAGGGGTTGTATGTTTCTTTATAGATCGCACATAGTATATGTACAGGTTTAGATAAGGATTTATATGTGTTTTTGTATATTACACGCAATGTATATGCAGATGTAGATAAGGGTTTATGTGTATTTTTTATGGATTACAGACAATGTATATGCAGGTGTTGATAAGGGTTTATGTGTCTTTATTTTGTCAATATGATCAGCTTTCTCTCTTCCTTTGTTTCAGTGAAAGCACAGAATTCGTAAAAAAGAAAGAAAATTTTGCAAACATGGTCAACATATTTGCAGTAAAAAATATTGTTTACAATTTACAAGTTGTTTAGTTTTTTTCACAATGATATTAAGTAAATTATAGTTAAACTAATCACAAACATGATATATGTCCAAGCGAAGATAACTTGATTGGTATTCTGTCATATAATAACAAAAGAAACAATCATATTTCATTGTTTTTATCTTTATTCCCCCTTTCATATATTTTACTAACCACTACTGTCGGAAATCACGTCGATAATTTTAAATAACCAGTTACCATCACTAAATTAGAAGAAGGTATCGGGTTTGATACCAAAAACGAAGGGTTATATAACCACTTTTTATGACCCCTTTATTTCTTTTGAGGGTAGGGAGACATTCTACGCTTTCTTGTGAGCAACTTTAACTGAGCACTTGAATGCAGCGACATCTATGGCAAACAGTAACTTCTTTCTTGTATTTCATCCGACGATTTTGGAACCAGATTTTAACTTGTTTCTCTGACAGATTTAGATATGTGGCAATCCTGATGCGACGAATGCGAGTTAGGTACATATTATCTGCAAATTCTCGCTCAAGCTCCAATAGCTGAGATCTGGTATATACCGTGCGTATCCTTCTGCTGCTGGTCAGGTCACCAGGAGGCTCTTTAATCATGCAGTATTGGAAACAAAGGGAAATAGATTAGTATTAAATATCCTGTTTAAATCAATATCTAAATCGAGAATACAAAGAATACTTAATTTTATGTGATCTGTAATCAATTCATAACAAAGAATATTTCTTTCTAATGAACAAACACCTTCTCACCAGTTCTGTTCCGTTGAAAAAAAATCGACAAACTAAAACATCAGAGAGAAAAAACATAAATTGAATTGACCACTCGTTTCGTGCATGTGTAACCTACTCATTTATAAAAATTTTTTGTGGAAGTTTTTTATAACGTGTTCACAGATAAAAGTTCGAAGGTTGTTCAGCGACAATACAGCTGGAATTTTAGGTCTTACAATGTGCAACCTGACACGCTGTTATTATTAGATCGCACTCGATTCAGTGATATTAGTAAATATTTGAGTAACTTTTACATGTATGATGAATGTGAAAACTTCTACACATTGCAAACAATGCTTTAATGAACGTATCATCTTCTTTTGGACTCCCAAGTGGTACAGTGGTACGTCTGCGGACTACTACCGCTAGAAACTGGATTTCGATACCTGTGATTGGCAAAGCATAAACAGTTCATTATGCAGTTTTGTGCTTAAATTCAAACAACAACATATTCTCTAGATATAAGACTTGATCGAAAAACCAAAATGAACAAAATTGAACGAATTACAAGCCTGGTTTACTCTACCAATACACGAATAGAAACAGCTAACTAACATAATAAACCAAGTGAGAACAGCTCATATTAGTTGAAAACAAATAATAATAAAGAACATGCCAGTTTTACATGTAGAAATATTTATAGCAACATATGTTTAACACTACTTTCATTTATCACTCAACTATGTTTAACAAAAATAATCAAAGCTAATAACTGCGACAAGTTATTGGTTTAAAAATACGCTGTACATTTTAATAAACTCATAAATACATAGTATAACATTATTTATTTACGAGGAATGCAAGAACTTAAGATAATGTACATCAGAATTAAGACAATTCCTTTAAGCGTGACTTCCATTTTCTGACGACTATATTCAGGAAACTAAAGGACACAGTTTGTAAAACTTTGTGTGTAGACCCGTTTGACCATGCGAAAGACAACGTATGAATTACAGTGACTTAATAGTAAATTGACAAAGAACAGTTTACAAGCACAATGAAAGTGCTTTATTTTGGGAAATAACCTACTTTGTTAGACAGAATATTGGTTTATTACCCTCGCCTTTGGAGGGTGAAGGCGGGGGTATTGCAATAGGATTTATTTGTATTTGTCTGTATATGTTTCTTTGTACATAACTAAAACTGAGAGACCGAAGTATATGAAAGCTTTACACAAGATTATAAGTCAATATGAAACAGTCTTCCCCAAAGTCATCAGAATCAAAATTCAAATCAGGGTTCTGTATCACTTTGTAATATTTTGTGTAATGAGGAGATAAAGCATTTTTGCGGTTCGGGGTCAAGAATTCTCTAAAGTGTGATTAGATTTCTATCAAATTTCTTGTGTATCCATTGAAGTTGAAACTCGTAATAATGCTACAAAAACGTTGATCATTCTGGATCTGAGAAGGATTTTCTGAATGTAAAATTTTACATCATTCAATAAAAACACCTGCAATCTCGAAAAAGAGCGGCGGGACGAGAGCATGTAATCTCTCTGGTTGCTCTTATTATTCATACACTTATTTGCGATAGTTTTGTTAAAATCTAAATTTTATATTAGTATTTTTTAATATCATTTGCAGTTATAATACAGAGGAACTCGAAATAGAACCTCTGCCTAGTGACTAGTGATCCCAAACAAGCACAATTCTATCTTATGGTAAGTCCAAAATAGAATAAATACGTTTGCACAAGTATAATTTGATTTTTCGTATTCTGCTGCTATCGCAATCAGGTTTTGTTTTCAAAGTAAAACTTTTATAGCGTGCTGAATTTTCAAAAACGAATTAATTAACATATATAGTTTCCCTCGACTGAATTTGCAGATTTAGAGAGTTTCAGGAAAATTATTTACAAAACAAAATACCTTCAATAAATTATTTTTCGCTAACCACTGATCAGCTTAACCGACATACTTTAATATCTTCCTATAAATACTAGCATTTCAATCTCACTGTTTATCACAACAAAATGACATTTTTTCTTACAAATACAGGTCATTACAAATCATTTCTTACGCAGTGTTTTCGTTTTTAATAAACTTTACCTCTGATCGAAGAGTAAGCCAAGGTTCGGCCATCAGACGAGTTGCCGTACCAAAGAAAGCCAGGTAGTAGCTCCAAATCTTGATTGCTAAACTGGGCAAAACAGAAATGTGGCCTTGAATTTTTGACATCAAACGATCTGGTTGCATATCCTGGCTGATGTACGAGAATTTCGTTATACAAAGAAGAAAGGATCAATGGCAGTGCCTCGGAGGACGAGAGGTGAATTAGCCTCACACATGTGTCAGAAACATCAGGCTTAAAGAACAAAGCTTGATGGTTCTTGTCGAAGTTTTGTAATAAATCTGTTATTACCCTGAATTTGTACGTAGGAAAGTAATATAGACCTCTAAAACCATGCACATTTGAAACATTCTTATAGTGTTTGTGCTTTTCGGCCCCGATACTGTCCATCTGCAGTTGTCTGCCTAAGGCTAAGTGTTCATGGTATAAAGGCTCCATATAGGGTATTTTATAGGGTTTATTCCACCTAAGTACGTTAATACTGATTTTATTTTGAGGATAAATCTCACTTTTAGAACTCGCGTAGTTTCTGGTGTTGAGGATATAATCTATCGAAAAAGAAAACGACATCTTTAAACGATTGTCTACTGCTTAAGTTTTTGCTTTATAAAAAATATTTTATTTTTTCTATGAAAAAAGTGAATTCTATAAGCTTTTGAATAGGACAAGATGTTATTTTCAGGTGATATATGTATACACTTATGGCACTCACTCTCTTCTGTCAAATCAATCGACAAACACAGTAAACTGAACACACCAACAATCAAAGTTCTGTTTTATGATTTGCTGAGCTCCCTGGTGAACTTAGATCATCTTTTTTGGCTCATTAAGACAATATTTAGTCCTAAATATCGAGTCACAGTACTGACTCTAGAAAAAATAAAAAAGTTATATATATATAATGCATATGATCACAAATAGTCAAATGTTCTTGGCAGGTGCAATAAATAAATCATCATGTTCATAATATAATCTTACCATAAGCGACTTGAAGGTGCTTGCTCTAAAGCTGCAGAATTAGCAATATCAGAATTACTTCTTTATTGGCGGTATAAAGAACCACAAACAAACATCTCACGTGATCAAAAGAGAGGAGGGGCTTACGTTTGTGAGTGACATCAGTTCACGTCTATATACATTTTTTCAATTAAATGTAAGCCTAAATACGTGTTTTCTATGCAGTCAAAACCTCCAATTACTCTTTAAAATGTATTACTACCGACTATGCTATCTGAATTAGAATTGATGAAGAATACCGAATTTACTCATCATATTCTATATGAAAGATGAATCACAAATATTCCACCTTAAGCTGTGGATGCGTTATTAGAGGGACAATCAATCCCTTAGCATGGATAGTGAATGGGAGAATGTTACTCACTGTCTTCAGTCTTGACTGTGGTTCATAATTATGGACTGCGAACAGTAGTAGCCTCAATAGATTTGCCGTGGCCTGGCATGGCTAGGTGGTTAGGGCGCCCGACTTGTAATCTGAGGGTCGCGACTATGAATCCCCAGTCACACTAACACGCTCGCCTTCGCAGTCATGGGGACGCTGGAATGTACAATCAATCCCAGTATTTGTTCGTCAAAGAGTAGCCCAATAGTTAGCAGTGAATGGTAATGACTAGTTGCCTCTCCTCTAATTTTACACTACTAAATTAGATGGACTTGCACAAATTGCCCTCGTGTAGCTTTGCGCGAAATTCAAAAAATAAGCAAACAAGATTTATCTTCTCTATAATAATTTCGGTATAACTTAAGTATTTGTATTATAATCTTGATATTCTTAGACGTTATTTTTTCAATTAATAAGATAAAAATAGAAAATTAATTTAAAAATATACCTAATTTAACTAATATGTTTTAAGATACAAAAAATAAAAGTTTTTTTTTGATTAAGGCCACTCGGAAAATCTAGAGAATTTACAGAAAAACAACCATATTTATCGCATCGTATCCCTATGTAAAAATGAATGAATATTTGGTTACACTCGGAAAAAAAATCTTAAATGAACAGTATAATTAAACACGTACCAAAGAAAGACAAATTAGAATATATACAAATTGTATGAAATCCCCAATCTTGAAATATCATGGCGTCATTGAGTTTGTCGTAGTTGTGTTTTAATAATAAATAAAAAGTTCAACTATGCTGCACGTGTATAACATGTAATTTATGATAAACGGTGTTAAAGATATACTTACCAGTAAGAAATTTCATTCAACTTGTCGGTTTAGTAAAATACTTGAAAACTGGGTTTTATACTTCAGTACATACAAATGTAATACATTTGATTCCAGAGTTGTGGGTTTTTTCAGAACAAAAGTCACCCTAAAATATATCTATTACACCTGTAACTAAAACTAAACAAAACCTAAGATTAACGTATATCCATTGTGATGGTTAAAGTACTCGACTCGTAATCCGCGGGTTCGAATTCTCGCCACACCAAATATGTTCGCCCTTTCAGTCGTGGAGGCATTATAATGTCACGGTCAATCACACTATTCGTTGATTAAAAAGTAGCCCAAAAGTTGGTGGAGGATGGTGATGACTAGCTGCCTTCCTTTTAGTCTTACACTACTAAATTAGGAACAGCTAACGCAGATATTCCTCGTGTAGCTTTGTGCGAAATTCAAGAAAGAAAGAAAGAAACAAACAAACCATCGTAAAATAAGTAATTTCGTATTTTCCCTGTTATATAGAATTCTATACTAAACTGTACTTGTGGTATGCTTTGCGAAAGAACGTTAAAACATTCGACATTCAGCTAAGTGAAATCTAAAACTTCGCATCTGAAACAACTGTAAATAAAATAGTAAAACAAAACCTAAAAGTTCACACTCGTACCATTTTGAATAAAACATGAAAAAAAGAATTCCTAAGACTTTACATTTGTATCATTGTAAACGAAACCTGAAACGTCATACCTGTATTATTGTAATTAGAAACTCGTTCTATAGAGAATTGAAGCATAGCTTTACATATTAAAGACATGAATGAGTCAGTCATGGGAAACTAGTTCAAACTAGTATTTATTTATTTAACAAATGCATAACTTGTTTCAACAATTTTTGTTTGCAATATCTGTTTTAGTGGTAAAGAATGACGTGATTTTCTTCTTTGGATATAATGTGCATGTATTTGGATAAGATCACTTTGATGAGGGTTTTATGCAAGTTTTATTTTTATCGCAAATAAACTTTTAGTTCTTAGTTGTTATTATCTTTTTATTCTTGCGTGTAACTTTAAGCCTTTCATAGCAGTAGTAGTATAAATAGTATTCAGGAATTTTGGAAATCCAGACAATACTTGAAATAGGAGTTTGCATAATTTTTGTAATAGTGTAACATAACAGATAATTTAGGAGAATTAGTTTAAGATACAAATTTATTATGTGCCATAGGCTCTTAATTTTAATAATATAAAAATATAATGTATTTTGCCTTTTTATACAAAAGCAATTCATAAAATAGTCATTTACTGATAAACTCGAAAAATTGAAAGGTTATATGATGGTAGTATATAGAACTGAATGAGATATTTCAGGCGATATATCTAAAAAAAATAAGGCCCATTATTTTGGGAATTGTTGAATTTAAATTAAAAACTACAACAATGTACATTTAAATATATAACTGAATAAATATGTACCTAAGTTTATCATATTTTTATTCTTCGTTTAAAAAGTCAAAAGAGAATAAAATTAAATATAAGCTTAACTTAACAGTTAGAGATTTGGTGTGAATATTGCGAAAAGCTACTCGAGGGTTATCTGCGCTGGTCGTCCCTAATTTAGCAGTGTAAGACGAGAGGGAAGGCAGCTAGTCATCATTACCCACCATCAACTCTTGGGCTACTCTTTTACCAACGAATAGTGGGATTGACCGCATATTATAATGACCCTACGGCTGAAAGAGCGAGTATGTTTGGTATGACGAGAATTCGAACCCGCAAGTTACGAGTCTAGTGTCTTAACCACCTAATCAACAGCTAGAGGAGTAATAACTGTCTTTAAAATTAAAAAGCTGGACAACTTACTGAGAAAAACAATTATTCAATACATTTCTGTTCCTTTTCACTAAATTTTATAATCAATAATTCCTAAACTAGCTTATCTTCAATTTGAATAACATGACATATCTACCTGTATATAAAACGTATTAGTTGTGATTTTCAGTAAAAAATAACTATTTTTTTCTAAACTGTAGTGATAAGAACATTTTGCTGATTTTATTTCACTGTATTGCAAGAAAATAAGATTTCGTGACCTAAGGCAAATAGAACATAATTTAAACAAACGAAAAATCTAAAAGTATAGATTTTTACTTGTACTTTATCTTAAAACAAACCTTGTTTGAATGTTTCTATCTCTCTATATTATTATCACTATTATTTATTTAATGATATCGTTCTTTAATTACACCAGAATATAAAAAGAGTTTTTATGATATTAAAAGTAAGTATATCATAACGTCCTCAACCTACCATATAGTCACATTATACCTTTTTTTTCGTCTGTTTATTTAAACCAAGGTGTCGCCACAATTACACTTTTCTATCAGATTAAATTTTATTGAACTTGTGTTTTTATAGTAAAATATACAATGGGCCAACTTTATTTGGTACACGTAAGCAAATATAAACATTTGATTCCAACAGGTGTCAAACATTCAGAAGTTAATAACTGAGTTATTTTAGTGTTTCTCAAACATGTTCGTCCATAGCAAAAACTGAAGAGTTTTAAACCAGGTTAGATCAATAGTCTGATTGATACAGTTGCTTGCTTTACTCAGCTGTAACTGTTTTTGACGTTTATACTTCTACTGACGAAATTAGAAAATAATATATATTATTTACGACATATTCGGTTACTTATTTTCTTTTTCTCGAACATTTTACTAGCGTTTAACATTTTGCTGTCGTTCATCACTACTGCTGTTTTGAGAGTTCATTCCTTTACAATAAAACTGACATTTCAAAGCATGTGAATTCTTGGATTTATAATCTCATGAACAGATATTTTTATTTATCAGTTTTTGAATACCATGACAGATGAGCTCAAAACCTAACAGTTTAGTGTAGAATATCCTGCTTCCTAACAGTTTAGTGCAGAATATCTTGCTTCCTAACAGTTTAGTGCAGAATATCTTGCTTCCTAACAGTTTAGTGTAGAACATCCTGCTTTCCAACAATTTAGTGTGAAACGTCCTACTTCCCAACAGTTTAATGTATAATATCCTGCTTTCTAACATTTTAGTGTAGAATATCCTGCCACGCCAACTCTTGGGCTACTCTTTTACCAACGAATACTGGGATTGACCGTTACATTATAACGCTCCCACGGCTGAAAGGGCGAACATATTTGGTGTGACGGGGATTCGAACCCGCGGCCATCAGATTAGGAATCGAACGCCTTAACCCACTTGGCCATGCCGGGCCACTTTCAAAGAAACATTTATCATTCATCGTTCAATTCTGGTAGACCCGGTGATGACTAGCTGCCTTCCCTCTAGTCTTACACTGCTAAATTAGAGACGGCTAGCGTAGATAGTACTCGAGTAGCTTTGCGCGAAATTCAAAACAAACAAATATCAATTCTGGTATAAAATTAAAGTCCTCTTGGTCAATAACTTCTGGGGACAAAAGATAGATATGAAATGCTATTTATACGAAATGAGCAAAGAAAGAGGAATCTGGAAAACAAACTCTACAATTAATGTGATTTTATCACAAATGTTAAACTTATTGTTTTCTAACGCTTCTTCAAATTTCGGCGGTTAAACCTTCACTAAAAATGTGCAATTTTATTACTTGGTACCCTTGATGGTAATGATATTTTGGTCGTAATTCTAACAAGTTTCACGAGTTTCTTACAATTTAGGAGATTTGAATTAGTTTATATCAATATACTAAACTAAAAATTCAAAGTAAAATTTATATTAATATGATAATATTAAAAATAATAAAAACAATTACTTTAAACTATAACCAATACTACAAATGAAAGCAAAGTTACAGAAATAATATAATATGTCTTTCTTGCAGAACACATAAATAATAATAGTTTTGGTCATGCACTAGCATATATATGTTTAGGATATTATGCTTTTTGTTTCTTTTAATTATCATTTCTTATGTCTATGCTGCCAGTATAGAAATGCCTCCAAAAACTACTCCTTCTCTGATAAAGCAGTAAGTTTACGGATTTACAAAGCTAAAATCAGGAGTCCGATTCCCATTAGTGGACTCAGCAAATAGCCTAATGTTGCTTTGCTATAAGAAAACACACACACGCACACACAAACTCAAAAAACTATCAATTTGTGTATCGTAAATGACTTATGGCCAGGCACTTACAATATCTATTTTTATCTTGAAAATTTAAAGTGTATTCAATAAAGATGACAAATTATACTTTGAAATACTTAGAAGTGAATATTTTTAAAATTTTGGAAGCAAGCTTTGTTTGTTTTGTTTTGGAATCTCGCACAAAGCTACTCGAGGGCTATCTGTGATAGCTGTCTCTAATTTAGCAGTATAAGACTAGAGGGAAGGCAGCTAGTCATCACCACCACCCATCGCCAACTCTCATTATAATGCCTCCACGGCTGAAAGGGCGAGCATGTTTGGCGCGACCCTCAAATTACGAGTCGCACCCCTTAACACGCTTGGCCCTCGAAACAGATCGGACGTTCTTTGTCTGGCTCTTGTTGAAGGCGATTTAGGCTTAAAAAAATTTTACTAAAAAATATTAGAAGAAGAACTTAAATTTGATTTATTTCTCATCAAGACAACACATCGCTCAAAGAACTCACTGAGCACTACTGAAATCAACGACAGAAGAGCGGGAAACCGCAAAGATCTCGACTACGGGTCCAATAAGACCTACAAAAGAAATGGCGGGAAAAGCCGTTACGGCTGAACAAAAGATGAATACAGGTAAGTCAAGTAAAACTGGTGGCAATAACATTAATAATTCCCCATTGCTAGCTCTTTGTAGTTTGGCAAAAAGGGAATTAAATACCGTAAAGAAAACAAAAAATGTAATTAAAAAAAAGTAAAGTTAAGCGAAAGTTGATTAAAGAAATTAATTCTTCGGAAAACTCCGAATTTGAAGAAGAAGCAGTGATGGCTACTAATACTGAGGTAGAGGTAGCTACCCCTGCAACAAAAGTAGGTAGTTTAAGACCCGTAAATGTAATGCAACAAAACTTAAAAACTAAGGATGTTGATATTACACCGATGAATAATGTACAAATAAATGACACGGACAGTGATCGAGACTTGGAGAACCAAGGATTTATCACTGTATTATAAAAAAAACCCATTAAAAACAAACAACTAACCACAGTACTATTTTAAGGACAAGACCATCACAATATGCGGTGATAATAGAAGGCATTCCGGGTCAGTATAATCAACCCCTGCTTGCCACAGAGGTAAAAAGATGCAAACCAAATGTTAATATAGTTAACATTAAGCGTTTGCCAAGAGGCGGTGTACTTGTGCAAGGGCAAGGTGTGGTCGATCTTAACCGACTACTTAAAGAATGGCCAACAGATGCCTTTAAACCTGGAAATATTAAAATCCACCTTCCAGGATGTAAGCCGCAACCAAAAGCAATTGTGGTAAGAGGGGTTCATCAGACATTGACCTGGACCTAGTTAAACAGGCACTTGACGAACAAAACATACCACACACAAAAATTGAGAGAATAACATCAAAGAAAACACAGGCACCCACAAATCTAATCAGAATAGATATTGACGACAGTTACAATGTCCAAAATTTAATAACTAGTGGAATAATGCTCTGGTATCAGAAACACCAAGTGGAGCAATTAAAAACTCCGGCAATTGTTGTAACACAGTGTTACAACTGCCAAAGATATGGACATGTTTCAGCAGCCTGCTTAGCATCACCGAGGTGCTGCGGATGTGGCGGGGAACACCATATCAACCAGTGCAAAAAAGAAAAAGAAACGCCTAAATGTTGTAACTGTGGTCAAACCCACACAGCAAATTACAAAGGCTGCGAAAAATATAAACAAATAAAGCAACGTATTTATCAGATCAGAACACCAACAGAACAGAATCAACCGAAAACAAACAGTTTACCAAAAACAGACACACCAACAGAACAGAATCAACCGAAAACAAACAGCTTACCTGAAACAAGCACATCAACAGAACTCAATAAAACAACAAAAACCACGTATGCAGAAATGTTAAAAGGAAAAGAACCACATAAACAACAAGTACAGAACACTAATACACAGAACATTAACACAAACACAAAAACCAAAAGATAATAACACCATCATACAAGAAACGAATATTAACACAACAGACAAAACAAGCCTGTTTTCAACAGTTTTCAAAAACGTAATTACAGAATTTATAACAGAATATACCAAACCAAACCAGACAACTAACTTTCTAGAACTACTGATCACAATCTCCATAAAACACATCACACCTGATATACCCTACATTATAACTACACTAACAGGTTACATGCTCACAGCACAATGTTTACAGTAGTGTATATCAACATCCAAGGTGCAATAGCTTCCAAGAAACATGAGATCGAAGATCTAATAGAAGAATTAAACCCCCAGATTATAATAATAAGTGAAACTCTGACATACAATAATAATAGATTTAAAATACCATATTATTCAACTATTAGAAAAGACAGAAAAAATAAAAATGATGAAAACAGAGGCATTATGCTGCTCCACAAAGTGGACTTATCTGTAGTATAAATCAAATTAAACAGTAGCAATGAACATGTTACTGTAGATATCCTCCAAACGAATAAAACTAAAATAACCGTAGCAGGAATTTACTGCTCACCCAATAAACAATTAGATACAACTTTACTTAATAACATATTTTCTCACAATCAAAACACCATAGTTATGGGAGACTTAAACAGTAAAAATGTTTCCTTTGGATGCCGAAGTTCTAATTCAAATGGTAGAAAATTAATACAATTTATAGATGATAATAACATAGCTTTATTGAATGATACCACCCCAACACATATATCCTATTCCACTAACACTAGTGACATACTAGATCTGTGCATGTGTACATATAATTTAAGCCAGAAATTAGTAAAATTTCAAGTGGGAAAAGATGTAGATAGTGATCATCTCCCAATTTTTTGCGTCTTCGATCTCACCCCCTATAAAAATATAACACATAGGAAAGAAAAATTTAATTACAGTAAAGCAGATTGGCAATGCTATAAACAAGAATTAGATAATCTGTTACCTAACAAAACTATTAAAGAAGTTAAAACGCATGTCGAAATGGACAACTATTGTCAAACAATCACGGATTGCCTTCAGAAAGCAGCCAAGTTAACAATACCAAAACAACACCATAAAACAACAAACAACACATGGAAACCCACCACAGAAATAATCAACCTAATAAAAAAGTGCAGACAACTGAGAAGACAGTACATGATTACAAGAAACAGAGAAACTAAAACACAAATAAACAACATTAGAAATCACATCAGAACTCAAATAAAACAACAAAAACAAAATAAATGGGACAATTACTGTAATAAACTAAACGACATAACTGACCCGAAAAAATTCTGGTCACATCTTAAAAGATTCACAAATGAAAACACAAACACAAAGAAATATTCTCCACTTGAACATAATAACACCACTGCACACACAAATAAAGAAATAGCCGAAGCTTTCAAGGATCAACTCCAAAATACATTTAAAACTCACACAGATCCAGATATGAATACAAACTTCTACAATAAAGTCACTAATCACATAGCAAACAATAAACATCAATATGAACCAATATTTCCAGTAAACATAACTGATACAAATACAAGTTCTAACACTGATTATGAAAGCACATTACTAACAAAGGAAATATCCCTATATGAAATACTAGAAGCAATAAAAAACACCAAAAACAAAGCACCAGGAGAATGTGAAATACAAGCTATTCTCCTAAAAAAGGGCACTCCGAAATTGTTTGACCACCTAAATTCACTATTTAACTTATCGCTATCCTCAGGATATATCCCAGTTTCTTGGAAGCTAGCAAATATATTAATGTTCCATAAGGAAGGAAAACCAGCGAATAAACCAAATAGCTACCGAAAGAATAATAAGTAATAGACTCTCCACATTCTTGGAGATAACATCAAAATTACCAGAAGAACAGAATGGATTCAGAAAATTTAGATAAACGACAGACCATTTAATAAGATTAACCGAAACCATAATAGATTGTTTCAACAAAAACGAATGTACAGCCGCTTGCTTCCTCGATATCGAGAAAGCATTCGACACCGTTTGGCACGACGGTCTAAGGTTCCGAATGAATGAAATGGAACTACCGCGAGGAATTATTCGCTGGTTATCTAACTTTCTGGAAAACAGAAGATGTAGAGTAAACGTAGAAGGAACTTTTTCCGAATACTTTACTCCACTAGCTGGTGTCCCACAGGGAGGGGTGGTTAGCCTTATACTCTTCATCGTGTATGTAAACAATATGCCATTGAAGGATCCAAATCATGGATTCTCATCACAGTTCGCAGATGATGTGGCAATCTGGAAAAGTGCTGCAACGTCCACGATAGCAGCTACAAACATACAACCACAATTAAATAGAATTAGTGAATACTGTGAAAAATATAGAATTAAAATAAACACAGCAAAAACTCAGCTCGTACTCTTTACGAAATTGACAAAACACAAAAAACAACAGCCAGAAATATATATAAATGGCACTCTACTCCAGATTGCCCAATCAGCAAAATTTTTAGGTCTGATTTATGATTCAAAATTAACTTGGATCAATCATGTCAACGAAATTAAAAATAAAATTTGGCGAAGAACCAACTATGTAAGGAGTCTAACTGGTAAACACGGTTGAGCAGCTACAGATAACATTTTGAAAATATACAAAACATATATTAGACCAGTACTAGACTATGCAGCTCCAGCATGGATAACTGTAAGTAATAAAACAATCAAAACTAAACTACAAACAATCCAAAACACACTTCTCACAACTGCATACAGAGTCCCGAGATCAATATCATCTAAATTCATTCATAATTACTCGAACATACCAACAATATCAGATAGACTCCTAAATATTACAATTAGGTATTTTAACAAAAATTGGATGAAAAATGATTTATTATGCGAACTAGACAGGTACCTCATACATGATGAAGAAAATCCTAAATATCTCTCCCCAATTAACATATATTTTAAATATAAAGAAAAATAAATTAAAGTAAAATATGTATGTATATAAACTTTAAATCTTATATTTATAGTTTACATATTTATGTATTTTAAAATAATAATAATAAAATAAAATAAATAAATTGCCACCAGCTAACTTGACCTACTGTGAATAATAGACTATAAATGGACATTGCCCTGAGAAGGACCTAACATACAAACAGTTAGGGAAAATAAGTTCAGGAAGGAGGAAGAGGTCAAAGAGAACCTGACCCTCCAGGGCAAAATACCCAGATACCATTGATCCATCCATCACGCTTGGCCATACCATGCTTGTTGAAAGCAAGTAATTATGTGATTTTATATAATTTTATACAGACTTTAGTGTTATAAACCGATAAGTAATTGTGCTGCCACCTATAATCTGACTAATACATATATACATAAACTTTTAGCTGCTTGTCTTTCAAAAGATGACGAATAATGTAAACGCTCAAATCATTACTAGTTTTATTTTTACAAGACTATGTAATACTGGTGACCAGATGTAGGATTATCATTACGTATACTATTGTCTCTACCTTTCGAAAGCGTTCTGGTTACAGGACATTTTATTTTTATTTTTAATTGATTTTTATTTGTTATAAATTTCGCGCAGTGCTACACGAGGACCCTCTGCGCTTGCCGTCCCTAACTTAACAATATAAAACTAGAGGAAAGGCAACTCGTCATCACCACCCACTGTCAATTCTTGTGCTGCTCTTTTACCAACGAATAATGGGATTGATTGAAACTATATACTCCCCACGGCTAAAAAAGTGAACATATTTTATGTGGCAGGGATCCTAACCCGCTATTACGAGTCGAATATCTTAACTACCTGGTCATGCTGGGCCACGTGTTTCCTAACATCAAGATAGAATTGACAATAAGAAACTGCTGTAATTATTTTCGATTAAAAAAAATCGTTACATTTAATTTCAGTTACATACACAAATCATTAAATGATATAATATAAGTGAAAAATCTAAGAAACTTAATTGCTATAACTTATCGTTAACATATATTCATTTTTTTTATGAACAGCATTTTAAATAATACCAATAATATTCGGAACAGTACTTTCAAGAAAAATCCAAAACACGAGTATTAGCACGAAAAACACGAAAAGAAATTTTAATGACAAAACATAATAATTTAAGTTTGCCACAATTATACATGATGAGTGTTCAAGAATTTTGGAAACGATTTTCTAAAAATCATATGAGGAAAAGTGTTAAACATAGAAATACACCGTTTATTGCACGTGTCAGGAAAATATTTAATACTCTTTTAAAGCATACATTCATCACATTTTAACACGTACACTACGAGTTAAACAAAAAATATCTAGTCGGTACCTAATCACTGCAGAAATAACTTTTGTAAAAGCTTCTTGAAGTCGTCAAAGCAGTTCATCCTTATTCGCAACTCTGCAAGCGTAAACAATTTCATTTACGAAGTTCCATTAAAATAAAAAAAACAACGTAGGCGAAATGTTCAGAAAACGCGGGGGCTAGCTAACTAGGCTTCTTCGCTTAATCCACACACTGAGAGGCTTCATCAAGTGTGTTGTGGGCATTAGAGTTCCAGTTTGTAGGGGTACTGTCCTGTTGAAATAACACGTTGATAACATCAATCAAGACTGTAAGAAAGAGTAAATTATTCTTGCGCATGTAACGTCTCCATGTTAAATGATTTTCCCGCTTCGATGTTTCAAAAGTTTTTTTTACAAACTTCTTGAATACTTTGTATAAAATTCACACCTAGTGATTAAGAGTGTTTTTTTCCATAAAAGTTTCAGATATCGAATACTAAACGTTCAAAAACTAAACTTGTAATAGCTACATCCGCAACCTTCATACAAATGAGATCAAACGTTATCACGTATCATGATCAGCAAATTCAGACGAGTTATGAGCACAATGTTAAAAATATATTTTTCATGGGAGTCGTCATGGTAAAAAGTATTGAAATGGTTCCATGCCATTTTGTGTGTATTTTTGCTCTGAGTTTTTATCCGTTAAATAAGCTCTACGAGAGTATAACATCTTAGATAAGCATTATTCAAACTGAGAGTCGACGGATTCTCAAAGGGATCCATGGGTCATGTTTGAAACTTCATTAAAATATTTTGAAAATATGATTTATAGGATAAAAATATTTTCCTAACTTACATTTAGATAATTTAAAATAGTTAATTTTGGAATAGTGCTTTTCTTATACACGAAGTATTTTCTTTTTTTAAAACTAAAATATCGATATAGGTTTGAGGGGTCAAGGAATTTTTTCATTTAAAAGAAGTCCGAAAGCTACAAAGTTTGAGAATTGCTGCCATGGACTTATTAGACTATTGTTATTTTGAATATCAAAGAGTTCAAAGGTCAGGTCAAAAACCTCTAAGGTTCACGTATAGCAGTTCCTAATTTTCAACTACAGTCCAAAGAGAAGGCAGTCAATCAACAACCATAAGTCTGCCGTCAGGCGTTTGAAACCGAAAAATAGAATTTCTACCAGTTTTACAAAGCGTGGCCAGTTGGAAATCTAAATATTGTCATCTGCACTGTAGCTGGAATATTGAACCTTTTGATCCGCAATCCAACATTTTAGCTACTTGCCCACTCTCATCAAACCAGAGAAAGACTTTGATTCACATTATTAATTGTATCTGAATTGTGAATCTACAAGTTTCACGGTTTGTAATAAAATAAATAAAAAAAATCCAAAATTTAGGACTGCATGTGCAAATACCACTATTCGACCAGAAGACCGTAGCTCCGAAGTTTTGCTGTGGGTGTTGATGACTAGCTGTCTTATTATAGTTCAAAACTAGGATAGTTATGTACAGGCAGTTCTTGTGTAGCTTTGTGTGAAAAACTAAATTAACAAATGCTGTAACATTAAAACTATTAGGGTTTGGATATTACGAAAAGTATTTATTAGGGATATGATTTTTGAAATATCAGTAGTTAAACATACTATATCTAAATTTAGAGCATGTTTAAAGATATTATGTATGGAATCTGTAGGATATCAGATATATTAAATCAATCTTTTAGATTATTTCATTGTACATAAATGAAATTGACGTTAGAGGGCACTATTATTGTTGACAAGGCTAAAGGACCTTAAGTTAAAAATTAAAAACCGGTGTAAGCCTAGTTTTACGTTTTGTAAAAATAATTATTCACTTTATTGTATATACTTGCGTATTTTAAACTTTTCTTTTGTTACATTTTCCAACAAATAGTGTTCTTTAATTTTTATGGATTTCTAACTTTCCCTTACGTATTGTAAGTGTCACTGTGTAGAGTTTTCAACTGCAATTAATTACTTTTAATTTGTATTTTGTAACTTTTAATTACAGCTTAATTTGTTAATTCAGGGTAACTTCAAAATTCCACTGTTTAAAGCCTAAACATGATACTGAAACTTAAGTGAGTCAACTGTAGTGTTATAATTACGTATTATTCTGTTCTATCAGGTAAGTTAAGGATGCTAAATTAGTTAATAAGTACTTAAGATAGCATTTGTATTGTGAGTATGATTCGTGATGAATAATGAATCATATTATCAATAGCACTATTTATCTTCTTCCCTTACTGCTAGTAAAGTAATATCAGCAGCTAGAGCCTATACTATACTCTTACTAATAAATGAATATGATAATTCAGACTTTCATTTGACACTTTCCAGTACTAGTATCACAACTAGCATTTTTCAAACATTAAAATAATATGTTGAAATTGAAAATAAATTTGGTATTGTATAAGTGAAGTAACAAATTACTCCTGTTTTTTTTTACATAACTGTACTATTAACTTATTTTTTCATGAGAAAATGAAGTGTAGATGTGATCTCAATGAAGCTTACAAGTCTCCTTGTTACAGAAAGGACAAAAGTAACAAAACTTGATTCAGTGTTCAAAACTGTTACAGTTTTAAACAGTTGTTCAAAATTTTATATTGTAGAATGAAAAGGTTGGAAATAAAACTGTATAAAATATTTAAGTTTTGTGTGTGTGTGTGTGTGTGTGTGCCTAGAAGGATGTTAAATGATGTGATATATGCACATTTGAATAATTTTTGTCTTATTGAGAAAATATAGATAACAGTAATATGGAGGTAACTTCTTGGATGAATGGTGTCTGTGTTCAATGACCCTTTCTTTTGTTCTTATATACATTTTTAACTTTATATAGACTTTTATGGTATATGTGCTTTATTTAATAACTTAGAATTATTTGAATGTAAATGTTATAAAGAAGTGTGCTGAATATTTTAAAGTATATTGAAGTTTTTTATTGTATTATACATATATATATAGGGAAACAATACTGAGGAATTTGATTGAAAAATGTGAATACACATTATAAGTGCTTATCACCATATTTTAAAAATTTGTTTGCTGTAGTTTGGTTTGATATTTAAACAGTTTATTGTTATGATGCCGAGTTAATGTCATGAAAATTTAATGAAAGGAAACAGTCCCTACCATTTAAGTTAAACTTACCAATACAGTTTTAAACTTTTCCCAGTCATATTAAGTGCCTTCTTAGATCATCTGTCATAGTCCATTTAATATGCAGATTACTTGTTCTCAGTTGATTGTGCAGATTTTATTTAACAAGTGTTTGTTTTTTCTATACGTATAGAAGGCAAAGTTGAATTTTAAAAACAGCCAACCAAAAGTGGAGCATAAAATTTTGTCATGACACTGTTGTTTTCAAACACATTTTAGTTCTTGATGGTTAAATATATCTTAAAATATTGTATATTAACTTTTTATGTAATTGGCTGGTCCATACATTTCACTTTGTACTCTAAAGGAAGGTATTTTTCTGTACTATTATAGTTGTCTGTATTTTGTAGCCACTATAATATAATTATTCTTTTAAATTACTTTTCAATTGCAAAAAAATTAAACTTGTGTGTAGACGAGTGTTTCACTTACATGTGTTCTTGATTGGAATACAAAAAAAAAGTGTCACAAATAAGTTTTAAATGAGGGTGACATCCCAAGCCAGTGAAGGATTAGATTTTAAGATTTAAATAAGCCACTTTATTGAATTTATGCATTTCAATGGATTTATTTTTTATGAGTGAAGAGAGTAAATGGTTTATCTATCTCAAAGTATCAATACAAAGTCCCAATTGTATTGAGCATGTTTTCATGAAGTTACTTTTGTTTTCCTTACAGAAAAAGCTTTCAGATATGAAACTTTGTACAATCAAGGAAAATTCATATAAAACCTCAAGGCTGTGTTTGTATTTTCAAGAAGTCCATAACTTTCCCACTTCAATTTCTTTGATGCAACAAATTAGTGGGGCTCTTTTTCTCCACAGTTTACTTAAGAGTAGTGTCTTTTCTATGATGACTAGAACTAATTATAAATACCAAATGAGTCTCATTTAAGTATCTTTTAACATATTATTAATCTTCATTTTCTTAAACTAGGAATATTTTAGGGTATATCGTAATACTCCTTTACATTAGACTGTTTGTCATAGTTAGAAAGTTAGTGACTGTTGAAAGTCTCAGCTGTTTTCATTGTTTTATGTTGTTCCTTGTCTGTGAAAGATACTGTATAATTGTTTTTGCAGTTTTCAACATGTGAATTATTACAATGAAAGTTTAAAAGTATAAGGATCTGCTAAAAGTATCTCCTATGCTGCTAAAGGCAGCTCAATTTAGGGAGATCTGGGTGCATACCTTTGCATAAAATTATTATGCATATAATTTCAAGTTTATATACAAGTTAAATATTCAAAAGAGGGGTATTTAGTCAGTACTGGGTTAAATTCAAAATTAAGGGTACAAATATAAAAAGGAAATATTTTTCATAATTTATATTTTAATCATTCTTCTGTATATTACAAAGTTATAAATAATTTTTTTAAATTCAGAATGCAGAGTAGAAAAATGGTACATAATAGGAAAATACATATTAAAAGAACTAAATTAGTCTTTTAAAAAGGAATTTTCTTTGATCTATGTTAATTTCTCTGGCCATTTCATTTTCTTCGAGAATTATTGTCCCATTGTACAGAGTGGCCTGCAAGTCCCTACCCATCCATATATCTTATGTATCCAGTGTATCTGTGTGCTGTCCCTCATTCTTGCTGCATAATATTATGCGATGCCATGTTCTATGAGACATTTTCCTCAACATAGTAGGGGTTATTGTTCCAAATGCTGCAGTAACAGCTGCATTCAACTCATCATTAGTATAACATAATAACATATGGTTGAGTAGGGACTTACAGGCCACCCTGTAGAATGCAAAAATGTTTTTATCAACTTTAGTCTTGAAAATGATCTTTCAGCACTTGCAATACTAATTGACACAGTTTATAAAATTCTCGGAACAAAAAGGGTGTTTGGAAAACATTTATTTGGTTTTCACATATAAAAGATCTTACCTGGAACTGAATTTTCTGGTATTCGGTGTGATATTAATTTAAGTATTGCACACAAACTTACACCATAAGTAACCCTTAACTCTTTTTTATCAGTATTTTTTCTACATTTTTGTAATTTTTGTGCCCCTAAAATTTTGCAGTGGCTTGTTTGAGCCATTCATACCTGTCTTGAGCCAGCTCTAATTCTTTTTTTAAAATTTTGTGACTGTTGAGATAAGAGAATGCTTGTCTGTCTGTCTAAATTCAAAATCATAATACTTGATAAACAGCGAGCAAGTTGGTGAGAGAAGACTATCACATACTAAAACTGTGAAGCTGAAGTATTAATGACATAGGTGAGTTACTGGTACAGAAAATAAGTTCAAATTGTAGTATCACATACTAAAACTGTGAAGCTGAAGTATTAATGACATGAGTGAGCTACTGGTACAGAAAATAAGTTCAAATTGTAGTATCACATACTAAAACTGTGAAGCTGAAGTATTGATGACATGGGTGAGTTACTGGTACAGAAAATAAGTTCAAATTGTAGATGCAAATGCATTTTTATAAACTTGTGTTTGTTTGATGCTTGTATTTAGTGGATGAGTATTAGTAGTTGTAGATTTCTTGTTTATTATAATATTGTTTCAAACCAAAATATTTGGTTGTAGCCATCCTTTATTAAATGGTATCCAAGTTATAGTGTTACTGTTTGTTAGATACATTCACTACTCTAAAACATTTTTTTTTAAGATCATTTTATTAGTCTCACATGTATTTATTTTAATTGTAGCCACAATAAATCCATGATATGGTGTGAAAAAAGCAACTCCTTGATCAGATGCGATTAAATGCAAAAGAACTCCTAGCTGTTGCCTCCCAGCCTTCATACAAGTTTGATAAAGAGGGAGTGCTTTTTATTCGGGAAAAACAGGAAGGCATATTTCGTCGAGGAGATGGTATGAAATATCAACTGTTCTAAATGAAGTTATTTTTTACAATTAAAGTTTTCTGCTTTGAATTGAATTTTATATGTTAAATGTTATTACAGTGTTTGTTTTGTGCTTAAAGAGCTTTCTCTTATAGTTTTTACAGAACGCTGGTTTCGTTTACGAGGGAATCTTCTATTTTATTGCAAAAGTAAAGACCCGGTAAGATTTTGTTTTTGCGTTTTCGTATGCAGACTTGTCTCTGAATCTTCATTGACTTTAACAGTCATAAACTGAACCATAAAACATATTTGGGCAATTGTGTAATTGTAAAATTACAACCATTTTGCACTTTTTTTTTTATTAATAACCAGAATTTGGAAATATAATAATTATAATTTAAGTACTAAAATTAAATATTGGATATTTATTGTTTCATCCATTTTATATCTAAGGGAGTGTATTTAGAATAGTTTTCTGGTTTACAAAGAAATATTTTAATATTGAGCACTGTGTTACATAGTATAACTTATTTTGGATGAGTCTCTAATTTATAATGTTATGTAATATTACTATTTTGAATAATTAGATATTTGAATTTTAATTTAGAACATAATTAATTGTTAATATGTATAAAATTTATGATATTTGCCAACAATTTTGATATGCATAATTTTCTTTCTTATGGCAGTTATGTTTTAATAAACAAATAAAAAACAATACAATTTATGATAATGGCTGTTACTGATAGTTATTAAAAGTGACAGTTTATATACAAGAGTTTCACAAACTTACAGACAATACAAAGACTTGTATCCAGTCAATAACTTAGTATTTTATCGATGATCCAGGTCCACAATTCACAAATTACTTTCAGTTAACGTGCAAGTATAATTCACAGGATGCTAGCTAGCCATATTGTTGTTTGGCCTTGCACCTTTACAAGCTAAATTTTCCTGGTGAAGGTAGTTAATATCTTATTAGAAATTATGTCTGAAGTTAATCAGTTCATAATGTTTGAAATGTACAAATGTTTGTGGTCCAATTATGTAATTTTCCAATTAATAGGCAATACATCATTATTATAGCTTCAAGACCGATAGCTCACTGACTGTAGCTTACCAATAATAATCTTCTGTCTTTCAGCTACTAACCTTTTTTTATATGAATCACTCGTTTTTCTCGAGGTTTCAACAATGTCCAAGTGTGCTTGCATTTTCACAAAACAAGTATTGCTGATTCTTACTTTCAAGAATCTACTAATTTAGAGAGCATATGGGACTTGCACAATACACACTCAACAATATATATCACATGCAAAAATAAAACTATACTGAAGCATTTAGGTATTAAAATAAACATAAAAAGATAAATCCTTTACAACTGCTAGACTTGGATGTTATTGTGACTTACATGTTTTTCATATTTATTTCAATATCATGAAACTATTTGTTTTGTACTAGCTTTACTGCTGAACTTCTAATCAGTATGGAACTTTCACAATAACCTAATATGGGTAATGATAATACCCATGAAATAGTTATTTATGCGATAGGGTCAAAATAGTTTCAAGTTCATCATCCTTGGACCCTAGCAGTAGATTTTTTCCATTGGAAATGGACCATTTAGTTCCACTTACTTTTCTTTCAAATTTGTTGACCTCCTCATTGTGTGGTTCTTCCAGATCTGTTTTCCCTCTCAAATTTTTAGCAGCTTGTGAGGTTCATTTTTTCTTTTCACTATTTGCTCTTCCACCCCTTTCCCACTCTTATTCTGGGTCTGCTCCAGATAAACTTTACACGTGGGGAAGCTTAAATAATTTGACTCAATATATCCATGACCAAAAATGCACACTTTTGAAATGGGGTGTTCCACTAGATTGCTAGTAGTTTTTTATTTGTTGTATATTTGCTTCATTAATATACCTGTTCTGGACTGTACTGACCAATAGATTTACATGGATAAAGCAGAATGGGATAGTGACATTTCATAACCATCCCATCAACTGAATAAATCAGCTGCAGTCTGCTTTTCAATGTAGGATATTTTATGTTTTCCCTTGCACTATCTGTGGTGTTGGTATTCCTTCATATTCTTTACTGCATTATTTCCCCCTTGTTCTTTTAAGGGAGTATGGGAGTCCTTGTCATTTTCCAGTTCCGAGCTGCTGGGGTGGTGGATTCTTAAAGGAATCCTCTTGAATGTGTGAGAAGGATGATAGTGATCTGCTGATAGATTCTGAAGATGTTGCACCAAGCTTCTGTGCATTTCTATCCAGAGGGTGTGGTTGCTTATATTTTCTAGATGTGATGGGACCTGGAGGGTGACATTGCACTTCATCTTCTGTGTGGTCCTATTTTGGGGATGATGTTGAGCAGGTCACCAGTTAAATACATGCCATCTTCATATGGTGGCCTGTGGAAGTTGTTGTTGCACACAGCTTCTGTGTGGTTTTATCTATAAGGTGAGGTTGCTCATATTTTATGGATGCAATCCACTTCATGCAGTGAGACTTTGAGGTTGATACAGTGCTCCAGCTTTTGTTTAGTCATTTTCAGAGGATGATGGTCTTTTGGAGTAGATATATCATATTGCTGTTCACCCCTTAGATTGGGATCTTCCATCCTATCATCACCTAGACCCAAGTTTCAGCTAGTGGTTTTAGATTAGAGCTGGATCAGTTAACATAAATCCTTACATGTGTTAGTTGTATTACCTACTCTTCACTCAATTTAACTCTCAATTTCCATTTCCATGCAGTATGTCCCAGAGATTGATGTTGCATGGAGATTTTTGTATATTTCTCAAGGCAATTCACTCTCATGCAGTATAACCTGAGGGTGGCTTTATGTTCCATCTTCTTTGTAGTCCTATGTGGAGGATGATGTTGACTGGGCCAGTGGTTTTTCATTTTGCACTCCATTACACTTTCACTGCCTAAAACCAGTGTTCATAGGATGCAACCTATCGCATGAACACATTTCATAGACTAGTTTGAAAATTATATTCTTTCATTCTATGTAATATGAGGTGAAGACAGTGTGGACCTTTGTCTTTCCACAGGTCAGATGTTCTATTTCTGATACCACTTGGTTTTGGACTGGAGTTGACTGGCCATACATGGTCCATTGTGCTCTAACAACTTTATACCTTGTATAAAGGTATACAAGTTTTCATTTTAGTTTTCATCATATTCGTGTCTATAGAAGGTTTTTATACAGTAATTCTTTTTTGAGATTGCATTTTCCATATGTTATGTATGATTCAGATTCTGAACAAAATAGTTGTCTACCTTTTTGGTTGTGCTTCTTTCAATCTCTGCCCATATATGCAACAACTATTTTCACACTGGACACAGAATAATATCTGGTACAGAAGTGGTATGGTTTCCAAACAGGATTACACTTTATGGGTGTTTTTCCAACACATTCAAAGGATACTTATTTCCTATTTCTCACACTAGTTTCCACATCTATTCAATATGGGATTATAACTGTACAAGTGAGAGGAGGTAATGTACTGTATGAGAAGTTATTTTCCTATACTGAAAGTATATTTCTGATGGGTATTTAGTTTCTCTAACACTTCCCACTTTTCCTCCCAACAGAAAACCAGAGCTTTCTTTTCTGCTTAATCTCAAACTGACAGTTTGATAGAATGGAATAAAGAGAGTTACATGCTTTAAAAAGGTTTGTGACAATCCTTTTGATGGAGGGTTATTGCATGATGACATACATGCAAGATGCAATAAAACAATGTTGATTGTGAGGTATGTGGGAGCTCAAGGCTTGTTGCATGTAGAGAAATGTTTGCACATATAGAGAACAGCACCTAACAAGAATATCCATAAATGGGGATAGAAGTAAGTACCTGTCAGAAATATATTTTCAGAATAGGAAAGTAATAACTTTCAGTGTCAGAACTATTTATATTGATTGTAAGTATATCCTCTGACCTAAAATTTTGCTGAAGAATTACCCAGGTTTATAGATTAGTTAATATGTTAAAAAGTTCCTAATTTTATTTAGTATTGCATGGTGTAATTAAAACAGTTACATTTAATAAGTTAATGATAGTAATATTGATTTTATTTAAAGTTAAAATAAAAGTGAATGGAGTTTCATTTTAACATACATTTACTTGGTAATCACATTACTACACTAATATTGAGAATTAGCCCAAGTGATTGGCATGGCACATGGTTTTATGTATTTTTGAAATAACTTGTATTTACCATACGTTAGTGTGTACTGTGTAAATATAGGAGGTCAGAAATGCACTTAATTGTATATCTTTCATATCTTTTGGCATTTCATTTGCAAATTATGATATCAAGAATTTTTAATTAAATTTAGTTTTAATTAATTTTTTTTTTTGCAGAAAATTGTGAACATTAAAATTAGGATGCTTTTGTTGTTATAACAAAATGCTTTGAGACCATAGTCAGCTTAGCTTTTATGTTTTCTTTCCTGTTCCAGTACTCAGAACCAGTGGGGTTATTAGTTATTGAACACTGTTCAGTGAAAGCTGATTCAGAAACAGAAAACATCTTTCCTTTCACTCTAGGTAGTTAAATATTGTATTTTAATAGTTATTTATTAGTGTGTTGTAACTTCATATAATATACTTGAGCCTACATGTAGTTCTCCAAATTTAAAGTTGTATTAAAGTTAAGGTTTTCAGTATTTTATCAGTTTTGTGGTGTGATGATTTTAGGTTCTTATGCAAACACTTAATTGAAATGTTAAAATTGAGATAAATATTTTGGATATACATTGTAAGTTAGATTTGAAAGTGCAATTTGTAATGTTAACTTTTACATAAAAAAGGATAAAAGTGAAAAGAAACACTCTGGAAAGAGGACTGTAACCTGGGATCTCTGTCTAACAAGATCAGTTATATATGTCTAAAGTTTTTATTAAAAACTGTTCCCTAAAGACATTTAAGCAAAATAAATGTAATATACTTTGTATAATTTGATTAGGTAATGATAAATTATCTCACTAATTATCTTGTCATAATGTAATGTGGTGATATACACATAGTGAAAAGCCTTGTATGTCAACAATAATTGGAATTATTTGTATTCTTGGATAGTTCATTTAGCAGAGCACTTCTGTTGTCATCTAGAAGTTCTGGGTTCAGGTCTCAGGTCTGGAGCTGCTTTTCACTTATTGGCTTTTCTTGTAATAGTTTAAGTGCTAGCAGCCAAGTTAAATTTTTAGTTTTTTCATTAATTTCCACATGTCAGAATATTTTTTAGTCTCAATTTAGTTCTTATAATGACATCTTAATGAGATAAGCTGGTTTTTAAAGTTTGGTGAAATTACTTGGTGTAACAAATTAACTTAATTTCTAAGTTTTGCTTTATTTGCAAATTTCTGAACTATTGAATATTTCTAAAATTGGGTATTTCAAACCTAACAATTAATAAAAAGATATAAACTGCAGGAAATTACCACACACATCAGTAAACTAATTTTGTTATGTGGTAGACTATGTGAGTGATGATCATGGTGGTCAGCAGCTTGGGACAGCTACTGAGGTGGAGCGAGAGACATGGATGAATATCCTGCGTTCAGCTAGCTTTGAATGTATGAAGTCACAAGTCCATTCTCTAAAGAACAAGTTGCATCTTAAGAAGGGGAAGCTAGATGTACAGAAACTGAGAGTATATTCTTTTGAAGAAAACCAATCTCTCAGCCAGTTAATGGGTGAATATATCCCCATTTCTCTTAGAATACACATTATGACCATTTCTTCATCAATTTTGTTTCTCAAAATTTATCACAGATTAGTTGAGGTTGTAGGTTTATTTACATGATCTACTGATATTTGTTGCATTTTCACAGATTTGCCTTCTGTTGGAGAGTTAGTGAAAGGATTTTTTACATGTATATTATTTGAATTTTACAAAATATGCTTGTTTTTTTACATAAAGTATTTTTCATACTACATCAAACAGATTTACTTTTATTTTGGAACATTCCCTCATATCAATACTTTGACTGTAAAATTAAATAAAATCTACTAGCACAGAAGCAAAAAAGTAAAATTTGTGTTGCATTATTTCCATTTAACAAGTTGTAAAATGGAACTACTGTCACTTAGCTAGATGTGGGATTCGTGATGCATGCAGTAGTGATGTACTATTTGATTAAAGATCTAAGATAGGTAAACTGATTTCATCTTATAATGAATGTAAAAAATTTGGTATTTTTTAAATAAATCTTTAACATAGAACACAAATATTTTTTTTACATATTATATGAATAAAATATAATATTCCATTTCAGTCAACTGCCCCAAATTTCCTTGTAGTATGTAGGAGAAGTGTCAGTTATAGAGTGTTGTAAATCCAGGTGTATTTTAAGTAGTTGAATCAAATATTGTTCTTAATATTTAGTTATATCTGTGCATGTATTCTTTTTTACTTGTATTAATTGTTTTATTAGTGTACTGGTATTCATTAAACACTTTATGGTATTAATGAATAATGTCCTTCGTTCATCTGTCCAGGTCGTTATGATCCACTGCAGCATGAGCCTTTTCTGGAACTTAGTTTAGGTAGGTTGAATATAATGCTTCTTTAGTAGAAATAAGACACAATGATATGATATAGTGCTACAGGGTTAAATGCTAAAATATTAATGTTGTTTTGTTTATTTATTAAAGAACTTACAAGTCATAATTCTCTCCAAGTGCAAATATTTACTTTAGAAAGCTGTTTTATTCTTTTAATTTCAAAAATTGCTTTAGACTGTTTTTGTTTATATTAACATAATAGTTATTAAAAAAAAATTTTATGCTTAGTAATCTAAGTTGGATACATTGTCACACTCAAAACCTTTCTTGCACCACATAATTGTTCTAACTGAGCAAAAAACTTAACACACTAGTAGTTGTCAGTAGGGCATTTTTTATCAACTGAACAAAAGTACTTAAATCATATATTATAATGAATGTGTAGGATCTTAATATGATTTATTCACACTTACAAGTAAAAATGCATGTGTAACATACAACTAAGTCATTTGATAAGTATATGTGAAGTTTTAACCTCTGACTTATCTCATTAATGATGAACTATGCAGAAAATGCATCAAAGGTTTTCTTGTTTATAAATTTTAGTAAAAACATATCACTTATTTTCATTATTTCTTCTATAGTATGTGACAATTTGAAGTGTGATGCTGATGGACAGCCACCCAACCCTATGGTGTTAGTTTATACATGTCGTACTGTTCAGTCTTCATGGGTACAGTTTGCTCAGACTGAAATGATTGAGGTATGACAGTAGCAAGAGTTTTGTTTGGGTTTTCTCAAGATTCTCAGTACGAAATATTTCCAAGTTTCTTTATTTTAACTAATTTGTTTAAACTTCTTGACTTTTAGGTGATATTCTACAACTTAAACTTGAAAATTACAAGAACTTTAGAAATAGAACATGAGTAAGCAACTAATTCAAAATGTACTATACTTTATTCCAAAATTTTAAAAGTAAATGCCACTGTTTAATATTTAAATTTCTGTTTATTAAACGTTTTTTTACATTATGAAAGGTCATGGATCACATTTTCAAACTTTTACATGAAATAGTAGCATCACAAAATATTTTATAATTTCAGGTTATTAAGTTTAATTTCCATATAGTTGCATTTTACAGTATCTCAGCAATTGAGAAAAACTATTTATAGAATTTTCCTGATTAAATACACATAAACATAAAGAATGTTAAATTGAATTAAGATTGAGAAAAAGACACTATTTTTGTGATGATGTTCAGTTCTTGTATTAATATTATAAAAACATTAAAAGATAATTAGAAATGTTACTTTGATGCCACATGCTACAGAAACTGATAATGCTATCATAGTTTGAATCATTCCTAATTTACAACAGCTTTATTGGTTAAAAACTACAAAAGTATAGTGATGCACCTATTAATTAAAGTTCTGAGATAGAAGGCTATTTTTTCATTTCAGAATAATTATAATCACTGTGGTATTTGTTCAGACAAATCATTAACAGAAAACAAATGTATCTTTTGTGGATTAATGGAGTAAAGTATGATATTACACTTAAATCATCTGAAACATGACCCAAATTTCTTAGTAACACATGTAGTAGCTAGTAAATTTTAATTGGTTAAGTGGTACAGTCAGTAATGTTTTATCTTTTTTGATGGGTTTAAGAGATCAAGCAACCCATGTTTTCTGACGACTGTAGGATTTTTAAAGAGAGAAGTTTCTCTTGCCATGAGAGTGAAGGTTTTAGTTTTTGATGTCAAAGAAAAGGTGACTGCCACGGTAAGATCCATTAATGTTTTTAAACTGTTTTTTTAGGGTTTATATTGATAACCAATGTTTATCATGAACTGCAATTTCTTTCAGAAATCTGACTGACATTAATGATGTAAATGTTGCATGGAATTTCTTTTCTGATGCTGTGTGATATTCAGTATTTAATATTGTTCTTACACATTTTATGTTTATTGTAATGTTTCATAGAGACACAGTACATGTATTGAGAATACTGTTATTCAGAATGCTAGAGCAAAATATTTAAATTTTTAAGGAGAATACATATACATGTTTATAAGAGTTCTGTTTTGTGCAGTCTAAATATCCATCTGAACAACTTGAGGTGTTTTCTTGCTAAATCTGTATCTTATAGGTTAATAGTAATGGATCATGTTTTATGGGAAAATGTAGATTTTTACACATTTTTCAATTTGCCAGTAAACTGAAAAATAAGTTCTGTGATTGCTTTAAATGTTATGTGATTATATTTTTTCTGACAAAACACAACTGTATAATTTTTATACTTTAGTAAACATTTAATTTCTAAATACTTCATTTGTTTATTTTTGTATTTGTTTTATATATTTAGCTTAAACTAGCTTTTTTATAACATATTATTCATTATAGTACTTTTTTATCATAAATAAAAATTCATTTAATTTTAAATTTTTTCAACAAAACCTGAATTACTGTGTAAACAAAATGTTCTAGAGGCCTAATTTATCTTTTAGTTTGTTACAACTTCTGCAACAGATCAGTGGCACTGAATTCACTCTCATAGTGCTACTTGGAAGAATGAAGTAGTTAAATAAAGTAGGCCTCATATAGTAATGGAATGTGAGCACAAACAACTTAAAATACTTTTAGTTATTTTGATAATATGTGATATACTATCACCATTAATAAACATTATTATTTAGCAAATTAAACACTTTTTTAAATTTCTCTTATTCACTGAAATATTAATTTCTATTTTTACAGCTTTTTTTTTTTGTTTTTGGTTAAAAGTCCCATTGCTGAACAAATTTAAAAATGCATTTTTGCCCATTCTAATTTATATGTGAATTACCAAAAGTATTTTTGTAAATATATCTCAATTGAGAAAAGTTGTTTTATTAAAAATAAATGAAATTAATATTGGTAGCCAAATACGAAATATTGGAAATAGAATATTGTTGAAAACAGTTTTTAGAACATCATTCTAATGTGTGAAAAGTATAATTGTTTGCATTATATAAGATTTTTTTTGTTAATATTTATGTATTTATATTTAAAAAGCTGTTACTAATTAACACCAATGGCTAGAATATACGAGGACAAATATGATTTGCTGACACAATACAATAGATGTGTGATGAGGATTTTTTTTTTGGAAGAGGAACCTGTAGAACTATTCACCTCTTATTGACTGGAATGTTTTTTATATTCAGTGTTATTTCTATCATTTTTGACTTGATCAAGTATTACTTACCATTAAGTTTGAGGGATTATAGTGGTAAAATTCAAAGTTTGATCTTTGTGGTGGACATAACACAGATATCTTAATGTGTAGCTTTGCACTAAAATGTGTAAATAGCGTTTGAATTTCTTCTACAGCGAACATTGCTTGGAGAATCTGTTTTCACTTTAAGCACTCTTCTTCAGACCCCATGCAGATTCTTGAGGCTTACTTTAATGTAAGTGGATATTTATATTTGTTTATATTAGACATATAACTTTAGATTCATAAAAATATAAAATTTTAAAGTTACCAAGGTAAATTTTAAGAATAAATAAGGTTATTTGAGCAGTTATAAAATAAAAACAAAATGTGTGCATCATACAAATGAAAGCAACAAGATTATTGTACTAACTGAATTATTTTTGGCATAAGTTATTATTATTTTTAAATATATGCAAGAAAGCTAGTTTGTTTTCTTTCAGCTGCAGCATAGTGGCTCATAGAATGGTTCTGAGCTTGTAGCTCCATCATCTCTTAACCAATTTGAGATATAATCATAGTTTTGGACTCAGAAGATCAAACCATTTCAATTTATATGTTTCTCCATGTCCAAGGTCTTATAGATTAATTTACACTTAATCCTGCCCAAAGGAATTTTTTTGAGCACGGACTGGTATAGATCCTAATGAGTAATAAAACTGAATTGGACAAGTGTATGCCTCATGCTTGGTATTGCTTCTGTACAAAAATATAGTAACAAAAAGAAAAAAGTTCTCATAGATTAATTTGTTTAAAAGAATTTCAAATGCCACAGCTATTGAGCATTTCTTCTTGTTTCATATTTTAAGTCAACCAGGAATGTACAAGGAGATATTCATAATCTCTGTTAATGTTACATAGATGAGTGTCTCACTCTGATATTATATAAAAGTAGTGGTATTCCTCATGATAGTCCTGGTTGCTAACAGTTATTTTACATTTTAATTTCCAATGCAAGAGGTTTTTACACAATACGCTGATGTCATTGTTGTCTCCCTTTATCTTTACGTGCATTCCAAATTCCATGTAAATTTGACTATGCAGTCTGGATTTCTAAAGACAGTCTTAAAGGATATTAAGTCTCATAGACCAGAACCATGGTTTTAACAGCATGTAGCACAGCAATGGCATCTCATTTGATTGTCATTACATTTCTCAGTGGAATAATCCCCATTGAAAACTAAAATTAATCAAGATGGCTCACTTGAAGGTACCTACATAAATGTGAATCATCGGTGTGTAAATGAAAAGTAATGTAATATATGATGCTAAAGATTAGAAGTTCCTACCTGACCTGCTTGAGAACAACTCTAAGTACTTCTGATATTTCATTACAAGACATCCCACCTGAAATTCAGGTGAAAATACTAAAGGCTAAGGTTTACTTTCTTCTCTTGAGAGTACAGCCATCAACCTTATGCTACTAAACTCTGATGAATAAACAAGAATTGCTGAGTGTTATGATGACAGAGATTTCTGTTCTTCTTACCTTAGGGAACATGACATCTGCCATGATCACTTCATGTGAGGAGAGCATGAAGACTGGAAGGCAGAGTGGTATAAGAAATTTAGAAATGCAAGCAAGAATGTTGAGCTCTGTAGCAGTGTTCTTACCTTCAAGCATTTCTCCACTACCAAGCAAAGTCAATTCAGCAGTTTCTGAAAAAATGCCTAATACTGGTGGAATAATCATAAGGCATGACCCACCTCAGGCAAAGAAGGCAAATACTACACAGAATAGAGTCTGTGCTCTCTACAGACAGACAATTTCAAGAACACATGAAATGAAAAAAAAAGGACTATGTAACAATGCCAATCTCATGAGCACTTCATTCTTATGATTCCATTAACTTATGGAACCAAAACATATTGCTGTTTGTCTCTTTTAATGATGATGTTAACCCACTATGTACAGATGAAGACCAAGGTAAGGCTTTCGTACACAGATGCATTAATCAATATGACCATGGTTACACACAGGAGAGGCTTAAGCTATGGCAGTTTGTATCTGTGCTGCAACTACATGCAAATATGAAAGTCATCTTTAGTTAAGGTAAAATATGTAGGGCCATAAAGAGGAATTCCTGGTCTGGGTGGTGTAAAAAACTCCATTTTTAAGAAGCACTCATATATTAATGTTTGGATATTACTGTAGCTGGTCAATAGGTAAGATCTCTGGGATATAAACTGATTTATATATCAGATCCCTACCCAAATCCATGAAGAATCACTTACACCTTAAAGTTCATTGAATCATCATCCCACAAAGCATCCTTGGGAAGGTCTCAGAAAAACCTTATAACTAGAAGGTTTACCTGTGAGGTCAAAGTGCTGTCATTATCATGATAGTAGCATGATTGCAGTAGAAAAGATAAACTCGAATCAGTTTTGCTGAGTTTGTATCTGTTACATTGAAAGGATTTGAAGCTGATCAGGACACCTTGGTAGTATCTTTAGATCTGAAAGATATTACAAGAAAGGGTACCTTTACATCCTTACATATGAACTCAGGAATAAGTGTAACATGTAAAACAGATTATAGCTGCACTGACTACAAGAAGGTGTGTTGCAAATTGGCAATCAGGTTGGATTTTCACCTCTTTTGCCAATTCCCTTTAAGATCTATTCCATGTACGTAGCCTGCCTTAATGTTCCAATGAGATGCCATGTGTTAACTTTTGCTGATAACATGCTATTATACAACAGAGACTGTAGCAAAGTTGAAAAAAAAAATTTAGAATGTTAAGCAGTGGTGTACAAATGGCCATCAATTTGGATGCTGCTCCAGTCGTGTTCTGTACAATCAACAACAAACATGTTGATAAGGACAAACCACCACCATCCACTGCAAGCACTGCTATCCTTCAGGTAAGCAGAAACTCTGAAGTATGTGGGGGAAACCTTTGACAGGCAACTCAACTTCATCAGCCATATATACACCCTAATAACCAGAACAATAAAATGGATCAAAGCTATAAAATTTGCAGCAGAAAAAAACCTGAACATCATGTGTTTATACACTGTCAAAGTCATATCAGCACCATCCTTGAATATAGTCTGCTGATGATCAGTGTGAATGCTGCACACTTTAGATAAAATTGCACAGATACAAACAGTTGTTTAAGACTGGTCACAAGATATACTTCAATGACTTCCATCAAAGCCCTGTTACATATTACAAATCTCAACAGCATTGCAAAGCACAAACAGTGTTTACAACCTAAATTTCACTTGGGCCTTACGTTGTAAAGACTTCTTTCCATAATCAAACTGCTACCTTTTTGAATTGGGACATTCTAGCTTTGATCCCACAAACATTAACTAATCAGGAAATTATATAAAAAAGTAACTGTCATGGGTGAATAGATGCTGTACAACATAGACATCTCTGTGCACAGTGCATTTTTGGGGCATCAGTATGCTTTTCAAAAACCTTTTGCAACATGTTCTAAACCAATTTTAAAGTATTATGTTACCAGCAAGATACTGATGATAAACTACAAAACGTCCAGAGTGTTATATATACTTAACTCTTTTATGACTTGAATAGAATGTTACTGGTATCTCATGCTATGTTTTCTTTCATACCGTGGAAATATTTAACAAAATTGGCTCTAGTTTTTGCTTGAAAAATTTGTTGTATAATTCAGTACCTCTATAATTTATTAAGCTGTGTTTTGTTTTGAGACACTATACTGAAAAATTAGTTCTTCAATCTTAGGGTTACACTTTTTTATTGTTGATTACAAAGTTTTCTTGTATATATATTCAGTCAGTTTCAGTGTGATTTGTAGTCTTTGTCATATTTCTTTTGATACTTTGTTTTGTAGATTGAATTAGTTACTACTTTACAACAAAAAGGTACAAATAATATATCAATGATCTGATCTCTCAAAATGGCATCATTGTTACATTTTTCAAGCCAAAGTATCATGATTTATCAACAACATTTTTGGTTGGGGATCAATTAACATATAATAAAATATAGTTTAACATCAGTTAATAACTTCTTTTATTTATTTTACTATAATGAACATAACAATAAGATTCAATGAATATAGATTTTTGTAACATTCAGTAGGTACATGTACTTACTGTACTTATAGAATCTAACAAAGTTTTCCTGATGTATTTCCAAAGAACAACATTTCTTAGCTGTACTAACTGATATAATGTAACATGAAAAAATTTCATGAGTGAAAAAAGTGCATAGAAATAGTAAATTCTAAGATCTGTTGATTTTTCCTAAGCATTGTGGAGTTCTCTTAGAATCCCTTGTTCACACCACAGCAGCTGTGAGTAGTCAGTATATCAAGAAACCATTAATTACAGCTCAAATCAGTTCATTTATTCTGCAGTGACTTAGATCCATTATAATCTTTTCTATTCACTTATGTTTAGCTGTTAGCTCTAATTATTTTCAACACTGAGTTTTGCTAGTAACTATTCAGACCATGTCCTATTAAAAAAGGATGCCAACAAAGAGCTATGTTAATAAAACCACCAGCACGGAATGGAAAACCAACTAAAAAGAAGACTTATCATAATGGTTGCAAGAACTGAAAATTTCTTAACAAATAAACTTTTTTTGGAATGACCAGAAAATTTATAAAAGAAATGAACATTAGGACTTTCTTTTAATCTTGTCCTTAGAAATAACTGCAACTAAGTCTTACGTTGTGACATATTATCAGTTTTATATATTTTTGTGTTTAAATAGATTTAGAATTATATTTTTACTTATATTTTGAAATTTTATATTCAGTTATTGAATTGATACCAAAAGATACTAACTAGTCTATATAACTTAAGCAGATTTTTTAGTAAATTCTTTTTTGCAGCTACTGTTTTCTTTTCCTTTGACAAATAAGACCCACCTTGGAACTTATCTGAAGGCTGTGGACAACTCCTAGTTGATTGCCAGTTTTATTTGTGGCAATTTAAACTTTTTTCATCTTCTTTAAGCAGAAACTTAACTTGGGATGTCTCACACTCCAGATGAGTGTTCTGTTAACTTAGAGGAAAGGATTAACTTACTAGAACTTTTTAATTAAATTACAATTTTTATATTGTACACTAACCTTTAATGTCACAAAGATTTAACTTTACAATTACTTAATGTTTCGTAAATAAATGCTGATTATCAGTGTTATCTATAACAGGGTGCTCAGTTGTTTTTTGTTTTTTGTGAGTTCTCAATTCAACTGTGGTTGTGAAATGGGAAAAATTATAAACTTCTCTGCACCTATTCAAACTTCTTCATAGGAACAATGCTTCATGAATGCTTATACTGTTAATCATATACCTATGTTTAATCTCACTACTCAGCTTTTTTCAAATTCTGGTTAAGTTTATTTTATTTAACATAACAGGCATTTGGATATTTTATTTGAAATGCACAACTTGTATATTACATTTGCATAATTTTTAAAACCTCTTAAATACTAATCTCAGGTTTTTTTTCAATATCCCTGTATATTGTTACTTGTATTTACTCTGCTATGAAATACTGCAAAATCAGCATTGTAGGGAAAATTAATAGTAGATAACTGGCAGTTATCAATTTGCAGTGAAATTGATATCCTTTTCTATGAGTGTTAAATTATTACACAAGTTTTGTTTTTACAAATGCCTCAAAAAGTATATGTTTGATTTTGATGAAATTTATACGGTTTAACTATAATATTATCATACATAAGCTGTACAATTGTTATTAAAATTGACTAAAAATAAGAAAATTACAAGAGGTTTTCTAAAATGTCATTAACTACACAGTGCCAAATTATTAAACAAGTTCCTGACAAATGTGAGTCTACAGCACAAAAATAGCAGCAGTTGGAGGTAGTAATAAATAAAACTGGTACAATTAATTTTTACTAACCAAATAAAATCTGAAAACCATTTAATACATAAGAATGAGAAGATAAGCTATTTATTTATTGATATAACCACCATTTTTTTAATAATTTTGATGAGCCTCTCATCAACAGAGTTGGTCAGTTTTTTTAATGTCTTCTGCTTTAACATCTCTTGCAGATTATAGTACGGCATTCCAGAGATCATTCTTTGATATAAATTGCCTTTCACTGGCATAAACTGTACATTTCATAATGCTCTAAATATTCTGTATAAGGTTTAAATCTGGAGAGGAGGCTGGCCATTCCATAAGCCAGTCATTTCTGAAGACTGACTTTGAAAAGTAACCCAGTGTACGATGAGCAACATATAAATGATATTTCTTTTGAATCTCAAGACTTGCTCTTAGACTAAGGTTCTAAGCTCTCCATAAGAAATATCATATAGGCTTCAAAAGTCTTTTTTTACACTATCAGATATTCCCACAAGCTTATTACTGATGATACCAACCCAAAATATTACTTCTCTCATTCTGGATGGGGCTGAAGTACCATTTGCAAGCCATTTTCTGGTCCTCTCATCTGTAAACAAAACCACTTGAAAATTGGTGTTTAGACACTGGAAAGCTCAAGAAAATTGTTGGATTTTATGCTGGCTCCCAGTGGTGGTTTGGTTCCAGGCCTAACACATTTTGCAACATTCTGGAGGACCCAATATCTTGATGATTTTGGAACATTTGGAGCTTCCACTTCCAGAAATATCTTTTTACTCAGAAATAGAAGCTTCTTTATAGTTTTTTGCTTGATACTGAAAAGTTTGTCTTTAAACCACCCATACTTTTCCTTCATCAGATTTTGTTCCATTAGTATTGAAATTGACAACATACTTCTTGATAGTTGTGTGATTTCAACCAATTTCTTTGCAATTTCAGTTGAATTTTTCCTTTAGCAAGAGTATTTACATTATTTTTTTTATATCTGATGTTAAATCATTCCCTTTTCACATAGTTTTGATCAAACTCTGCAAGAAATAGAAGGTACAAAATAATTTGACACTTATTTCATGACACTTTAGAAAACCTATTATAACTTTTTTATTTGTTAGTGGGTTTTAATGATAGTTGCATAACTTGTATGTAATAATATGATAGTTAATTCTTATATATTTAGTCTATATACTTTGAGATATTTGTTAAATTAAAATTTTTGTAATAATTTGGCATATGCTGTAAGTATAGAATTCCTAGAATAATACAAAATAATTCTAACTGCAGACACAAAAAATGTAAAAATTCATTTGTCTTGGGTGTAATATTAGTTAAGCTTTTATTATGTACAGTTTATATTCAATAAAGAAACAAGTTAACTCTCAGATGTTTTTGTTTTGGTTTAGTTAAAGCTAAACTTTGCAGTATTTAATACAATCAATAAATAAACTTATGATATTCTATAACTTTAATATTAGACATTTGTAGAACATTGTTCTACTCTTCCAGTTCTCCATGTTGTGAAAGTGTAGGATTTATTACTGTATCTGCAAGGGAGCTGGAACCTGATGTGTCTGTGGATGACAGTAACAGCCTCGTGTCAGTACCTTCAGACAAAGAACCTATTTGGCCACTTGTAAGTTGTTTTTATGTGTTTTATGTTACTTAATAACTAATTCTAGACAGTGGAGAATTTAATGAAGTAACTAACATAGAAAACTTTTATAATTATTCTTTTTCTTTAGAAATTTTTTTACATAAACCATGTTTTATATTTTTGTAAAACATTTTTATAGTGAGTTTAAAATAAAAGTGTGAAATGAAAAGTGTTTTTGAATAATTTTTGTATTTCTGTTGTGAAGAAGGAATAAAGGTTTGGCTCCAAAATGCATTTAATTTCAGATAGTTAATTGTGAAATGAACCTCCTAAATTTTGGGAGATAGTGCTTTTGTTATAAAACACTATTTTAATGGGTTAGATATGTGTTCCTTTGCTGGAACAGTGTGCTTGATCAAGTTGTCAGAGAAAATATCGTAGATTAGAGAATATATGTGTGAATGTCTTTTTCTATAAATAAAGTAAAAAAGTTAATGATTGTATTAATCAGAGTTTTTGTCTGTTTTTTTCATGAAGCATGATTTGCATGATTTATATTTAGTCTACAATACTGAAGTTTGGCTCTTCTATGTGGTGAAATATTCTTTGATCCTCTCAATTTTCTAAAGCTGTCAGAATTACTTTTTACCAATCTTGAATGAATGTTATAGTATGTTTTTATGTTGAACAAATTACTTTGAAGCTTTTCTAACTTCTGTTAACTTTTTGTAGTGTATTACTTGTTGATCTGTTTATTTTAAGGGTCTGGTAATTCATAAGTGATTGTAATCAAAACAAAGGATTTGAAATTAGCTTGTCTGTCAGGATTTGAAGATATAAGTATTGTTAGAAAATGAAAATAAAAAAGAAACTCAGTAGTAGTTTTCTCTTGATCCAGGCTGATCGGCAGCGTACATATTCCTTACCCACATCTCTGCCAGCTAGAGCCACAACTCCTCTACATTCCCAGTTGAAGACGCTCTTTGACAATATCACCTCTCAGACATACTGTTTTCATACTGGCCTTGGGGCTGAATTAAGGGTACACGAGATCATGGCAGAAAGCAGACTGTGCTTCTCACTACCTCAACTACTACTGTGAGTTTAAAATGATCTATTGTAGTAGAAAATTGTGAAGGACCTTGTCTGTAAAGCTATATTAATGAAAAAGAAAAGGTACACTTTTGAAATATTCTTCTTCTTCTGCTATTCTGTATGAGATTGAAATTATTTCTGAAACAGTATTACAGTCAACATTGCTTAACTTTTTTAAACATGCACCTGTCTTTTATACTCATATTTTTGGTGTCATTGCAGCAACATGTGCTGATCATGTGACCACTCCTCACTAATCCATTTGCACCTTCTATACTAGCACACGTAGCTTCCTCCATTGCAGAACAATCCCCACTTTCTCAAACAACAGTAGTTATAACACTAGGCCTCAGTCACAGGTTTCATCATGTCTGCTGAGGAAGAACGGACTTTCATTCATGAGGAATGGATGTCATACATTAGGTCAGTGATTTTTTTTCTTCTTTTTAAGATGAGTATTGTTTTTGTTTCAAGGAGATCTGTGGTAAGTTTCTCAATGTGTCTTTTTGGCTAGACTTTGTCAATTCCTTTTTTTTTTGTAGGTTTTCTGTGAGGGTTGTTTGGTCATATCCCTCTGTTCAGGGGATTCTCCCTATATGCCTACCGTTCATTCAGAATCCTCCTCTTCTGGGTCTTTTCCTTTATCTAGACACCCTCTTCTTTGTGTTCTGTTAGCTGCTTCAGATTGGCCAGCTCCAAAATGACTCCTTCTGCTCTGGGGCTTCAGGAAGCAACAGTCTGACCATTGTGACCAGTCATTTTCATCCTGATAACACCACATTATCTTTTCATGTGACTTTTGTTCAGTCCTGTACTTAAGGTCAGAAACTTACAATTTGTTTTGCATCTTTCATTGCCTACATCTTTCACCCTTTTTCTTTTTCCAAGTATCAGAAACATAAGTTTTCTTTCAATTTTTGGTCTTGTTCTCAGGGCTTATGTCTCTCCCATACTTCTGTTTTTTACGTATCTGAGCCCTTAATCTGGTTGTTTATACAGGGCTTATCTGTTTCAATTGTTGCTCTTTATAAAGCTGCCATGTTGAACTTTCTCCTTTTTCTTACTTCTAGAATGTTCCATTTCTTTCATTTGGTCCATCTAATATATTTCCTTTGTTTTCTCAGATTATGCCCTCAGCCTGGATTCCTGTATGTGGTGATGGGACCTCCCAGGGAAGTTTCTGTTCTTTTAGTTTATTTTCTCTGGGATCTAAACACGCACCCACATATTTGCTCTGTGTGGCGACCCGTGAAGAAGAGGATCCTGGTGGTTGAGGGGTCCAACCGTAACATACCACTTTAGCTTTGAATTCTTGTAGATAGACAGCCTTAGAGTGGCCCCCTTTTTGTCAATCAGCTGGTTCACTTTGGATAGGGTCAACCGAGTACCAATGTTGCAAATTCTCAACAGATGCTGTGGACATTGTATCTGATGCTAGTGTTTGGGTATAATGCTTACAAAACCGTGGTGTTGCTGCAGTGTCCTTGTATGACCTTTTAGTGCATCCTCTCATTGGGCTCAATGGTGGGTGGGGTCAGTGGGCACCAAAATTTTTCTTTTTTTATTATGGATCCTTCAAATAAAAATTTAAATAAAATAATGAAAAAATAGTCCACAGGTAAATAACCACATCTTGAAGTTTCTGAGCAGCAATCTTCAACATCCCACCTGTTGTACCTCATTTTCTTATCCTACATTCTCTTTCAGACAAACCTTTAGTGCAAATTTCCCCTTTCTATTCAGAAGGGATTGGAGGGACTTGCTGGCTTTCCAAAGTCAGCAAAGAAGCTTCGATCTGGTGACATATTGGTGAAAGCATCCACATCCAAACACAGTGAACTCCTCTTGAATTCAAAGGCAACTGGAGACATACCTATTGAGGTTACACCTCATGCTACTTTGAATTCATCATAAGGAGTTATTGTTGAAAGGGATTTGAAGAACATCCCAAAGTCAGATATTCTCGCTTGTTTCTCCACCCAAGGAGTTTTTGCAGTGAGGCGTATGTCCACTCACAAGGATGGAATTATGGTGCTGATTAATATCCTCATTCTCACAATTTACATCACCACGTCCACCTGTCACCATCAAGACAGCTTATCTTAATTGCAGAGTATGGTTATACATTCCAAACTCTCTCCGATGCTTCCTGTGTCAGTGGTTCGGTCACTCAAAGACATCATGTTGTGGTTCCTTGATATGTGCTTGTTGCAATGGGAAGGACCATGATACCTACAAGTGTGAAATAAACCCTAGTTTGCATCATTTCCAATGGCCCTCACCCATCCTTTCTTCATTCTTGCCCTAAATAGTTGGAAGAGGTGCAGCATTTAAAAATGATTCATTGCATTTCTTATCCTGAGGCTTGATAATTACTGCCAGCCACTTTATCTCAGATGTATGCTGCTGCACTTCATTCCACAACTACAGTGGGAGTGGAGACAGATCTCTCTGTGCCTTCGAAAGAATTTTTCTCAAAACATTGTATTTATATATATCTCCCTAACACTCACTGTCAGATGGAGCATTTCTGTAAGACCACCAGATGCTTTTCTAATGGGGTATCTATATCTGTATTTTTCACTTTATTTTTTGTATCAGTATGTATATATAACCTGAGGACTGTCACTCATGGACTTCATGGGTAAACCAGATAAAGATTTTTGCCCATCCTTACTGACCTGTAATTCATACAGTTCAGGTCTTTTTGCTTTTCATAAAAGGGAAATACAGACACCCATTGCACTGTCTCCAATGAGTCATTCCTCTGAATTCCCAATGCACCCCCCGTTTTTCTTATTTTCCAGTGGACAGTGGAAGTTTTCTCACAAGTGTTTTATACCATAACACAATCTCGTAGCCATATGTACTTACTGGATGAGAAGAGCGCTATCATTGTTATGATGCATGTTATACATATACAATATGGCATGAAATCTGTTATGCAAGGCACTTCCACTAGATGTTTCCTGGCCATATGGATCACACTTGGAGTTGGAAATGTTCTGACTAAAACCTCTAATATCTTGTCCAGTTGAGTGGGCCTTGCATGGTCAAGGGCGTTAAGGCGTTCGATTCGTAATCTGAGGATCACAGGTTGGTATCCCTGTCGTGCCAAATATGCTCGCCCTTTCAGCCATGGGGGCGTTATAATGTTACAGTCAATCCCGCTATTTGTGGGTAAAAGTGTAGCCCAAGAGTTGGCGGTGGGAGGTGATGACTAACTGCCTTCCCTCTAGTCTTATAGCACAGATAGTCCTCGAGTAGCTTTGTACAAAATTCAAAAACAAACAAACCATTTGAGTGTTTTTCTACCCACTTCTCTCTCAAGCTTTCAATTTTCCCTTTAATTTTGTTTTGGTTTTCAACTGAGTTCCAGCTTACAAAGTTCTTTCAGTTTTGTTGATATTATTTTCCATGGTAGCCTTTATTTTATTTGGTCAGGCTCATGTGCAGACACTTTTGTGAACTTTTCATAGTTGGTAAAATTTTCCAGGGATTTTTTGTTGACATTTTTTTTACCATCCTTCTGCCCTTGACATTTATCAATGTTGTGGCTAGATATAACTCACATGTTAGTGGTATCCCATTGTCTCCTCTTCTAGTTTTCCATACTTCATGTAGACATCTGTTTGTGAATGAGGGGTGTGTGGATTGACCATCTGGAATTTTCAGAGCTGTTTTGTTATCACCCACTTGACTGTTTCAGGTGTTGCTGTTCCTCTGGACTCTCCTCTACATTTTACCCCTCTTTTCTTTCGTTGTGAAGTTTGAGAGTACCTATCACTTTCCAATTCCAAGCTGTTGTGGTGGTGGACCTTGCAGGCATCCTTCAAAATGGGTTAATGAAATACAAACAAAGAGTATAAATGATTATAAAACTGTTCACATGAGAGTAGGATGGTGGAATTCTATTAAATATCTGATGTGATATCCTCCACTATGAAACAAAAAACAAACAGAAGTGAGACTTCAAAATTACAGTTCATCTCTGATTGGATCTCTCATTTTACTTCCAAATGGATATCAGTTTCCTGTGACTGGGTTTTGGATTTTAAGTAGAACCAGTCAACATTAGTCTTCATACATGTAATATAAATGTTTTTATTCCTCCCTTATTTAAACTACTTCAGTGTTGTAGGTCACAGTGAAGGTAACTACAAATTGTTACAGCTCTTTCCATTCTGTTATTTTCAAGGGTGTTAATGTTCTTGGGGTGGTTTTGGTCAAGTTTACTTTTGAAATTTGAGAGAGATGGTTTACATTATGTAGACATCTTTTCAATACTGGATGTTGGGTTTCCACATCAATCTACCAATTTATTGTATTAACATGTGCCCCATTCATGAGTCGGGGTGTACTCAATTTCCTTTGGTTTTGTGATTTTGAAGTGAAGATGGTATGACTCTCTTTCCTATCCCCACATGGATATTGGTTTCTTGTGGCCTAGATTTTGGATTACAGTTGACTTACCAGTGACATGATCCTCCTTTCTACCCTCAAATGGATGGAGATACCTGGCAGCATGGTTTAAGACTTGCTGTGTATGATCCATTTTGGTCTAGCCACTCTACATCTATTGCACATTTGTTTGTTTTATCCACTTTTATTATTTCAGGGACTGAGTTTCACAAATATTGCATGGTTCAGATCACTTTTCAATTGTAGTTATCTCCCAATTTAATGTGCTTCTCTCTTTTTCTGACCATGTATGTGATATCTTTATATGATGGACAAAGCATATACCTGGTTCAGAAGTGTTGCAGTTCCCCATATCACGTCTTAGAATCTGACTGTTTCATCTTAGGAAGTTCTCTTCAAATGTTGTTTTAGAAGAATGTTTTTTTTCTTTCCTTTACACCAGTCCTTCCACCTACTAAGTGGGGATTTTGGCTATTTAGGTGAGAAGAGGTAATGTATAGTATTGGAAGTTATTTTCTTACATTGAAAATGTATTCACACTAGGTACTTACCTCCTTATACAGTTTTCACCATTTTTCCCTAAGAACTAGAGCTTACATCTTCTGCCAATACTTTGTGATAAATCAGTAGAACTGACTAGAGGGAATCACATGAGTCATGAAAGCATATCTTACTGGTGGAAGGTTGATGTATGATGATTTGTGTGATTGATGCATTGGAATCAGTCAATTCCATTAGAGTGGAAATAGAAGTGTTGTGGCAAGATTAAATTTGTTTTAATATAGAGGGCAATATGGAACAATAATATCTATTTATGTCAGGGAAGATAAGTACCTGTCAGAAATGCATTTTCATTGAAGGAAAATTATAACTTGTAAAAGAACACAGTATTTCAAAATTAAACTACTTCATGATCATCAAAAATATTGAATAACAATTTGACAGTAACTTGTTTCAACTATATCTTGTGGACTAATATGTTTAAGATCAAGAAAGTGTGTTTGTTTAGTTGTTAGACCACAAGTTTAGATCTTGTGACTAACTCAGTTACATAATCTTTCACAACATTAATATCTGTACATCACTGATAGAGAAGCTTGTTTCAGTTTAATGACACAAACACATACAAATTCAATGTGCTCTAGCCAGTAGGTGAGTTAACACTAATAGAACTAAATGTTCATAGTTGAACTAAACAATAGGAGGAAAATAAATGAGTAGTGAACAAAATCATGGTGAAATAAAAGTAGAACAAAATGAATGAATAAAAATGTTTGGTATCAAGAAATAGCTTTCATATATTTAGACCATTCATTAGAAGAGTTAAAACCTTGTTTGTTTTTTGTTCTTGACAATATGAATATCAGAAGAATAATAACCTTTGTTTATTTAATATTTCTTAAATTTATGCAAACCTGATGTTAATTTTCCCAGAAATCTGTGGATTCAAGAAGAAAGGAAAATGATGGAGTATGTCCAAGCACTGGGTGAGGTGAGGTTAAGGTTTATTGAATGAACTTCAAACTTTTAAATTAGTTACAAGTATTATACCATCAATTGAAGCCTTTTTTTTAGTGTCTAATCACTAGGATAATGTAATCATTTTATAAACATTGTTTTACTATTTGTTACACAGTATAATCAGATGCTTTTGAATTTAAGAGAAACTGTTTTTCTTTTATATTAATCTTTAGCTGAGCACTATTTATTACTTACATTTCTGTAGTTTCTAAATTTGGATATAAAAATTGACATTTTTCTATATTAAAGAATAATATAAAAGGTACAATTGTTACTAAAAAGAAGAGCAAATTGAACTTAAATATTATATACAGAACAAAATATGAAGTTCATATTTTTAATTAGAGTATTATTAGCTTAAAAATATGCTGCATAGATAACATTTTCATGTTAAACTTGCAAAACACAAAATTCTTTCACAATTGATCATTATTTTTTATTTTAAAAGTATGACTTCATAAAGCAAACAAGAGGGAATTCTCAATAGCCACAGTACTTGAAATACTTTTATGCATCATTAGAGTAAATTAATCTACGAGATCTCTTTTTTTATTTTTATCAACTACGTTTTTGAGCACTGGCAATATCGAATGTAGGGTGCTCATATACTTGACTTGATTTAATACTAATCAGATTCTCTATCAACCTGTCTCCATACTGAAATTCTTTTGGGCAGAATTACAGTAAATTAATCGAAAAGTTTTGACTTCCTGAGTTCATAAATATAATTAAATCTGAGATGATGGAGTTATGTGTTAAATGTTGTACTTGAAAAAAATCAAACGAACTTATAGCCATTCTATGATTCGCTGTATGAAAACTAAAAATATATATGTTTTTTATAAAAACCAAGAAAAGAACAACTTGTATCTTTTATTTCTACTAATTTAAATTTCTAAATCTTGCGAATGTGAATGCAAAGTTGGAAAGCTGCAATGACTTAACATTTTTGTCACGGATTATAATAGTGGGTAAACAAAGACAACCAGTGGTTAGCACCCTTTATTGTGTATGTGAGGTTCTGGAGCTCACATCTCATTACTGTAATGATAATAAACATATTTGTTCATTTGTATTTTATCAGTTTGCATACTGTATTATTATACAATATACTCCTTAGTTTCTCCACTATTTTATCTAACAATGTTAGTTGGTAAAGGTAAAGAACTTTTTTTTATTCTAGAGTTGCATCATTTGTCATACAAAAAGAAATACAAGTCATTGCATGAAGAATAGATATATTTCTCTTTAGTTTGTTTAAGCTAACGGAACAATATTAAATCATTTTCAGAAGTTTTCATTTGGCTTCTTGTGCTAATCACATCTAATACCTTTTTTTAAAATTATAAATGCTGTATGATTGGTCAGAATCAATTGCTGTGAACTGTAATCCTTGAATAAAAACACATAGTAGCTAATTTCTGTGGAGAATAATACTTGTGAATAGGTTTAAAAGGGAACTTCGAAAGTAGTGTTTCTTCATTGTGTATATCACATCTTGGAAAGTTACTACACATGGTGTGGTTTGACACACAAATCTGTTTTTGATGTCATTTTACAGTGTAGGCTCCAAAACATGGTTGATTGAAAAAAATGTTTTTAAGTAGAATACTGAAGAAAAGAAAAAAATTATTTTTTCATTTAAATTCGTAATTTTTCTTTAACTTAAAGCTTCGTAAGGAGTGGCAGGTTCAGCATAGTGTAGCATTGGAGCGTCACCTTCATCTCATTAACACTTATACTCGAGCCTTGGATAAACTTTCAACTCATCAGGGCCCATCTTTTAAACCCTCGAGCAAAAAAAACAAGCATTCTCTGGAATTTGTGCCAGTAAACCTGCATTTGCAGCGTTTATGGGTACAAAATATCACTAGCCGAAAAAGTATGTACTTGTTTGTTTTGTTATTCCTTGTATGTGTTTGTAAATGGAATGATTAGCAATTAACATTACCAGTATTAAACAAAATAAAACTGTAAGAGTTTTTTCACCAGTTAATTCTATTGATCAATAATTCCAGTGTGTAACTTCACAAACAAGGAGTCATAATAAACAGTGTGAGGCTAATCCATTTTCACTGTTTGAAGCAATGCACATGTAAGATGTATGTATGTTGAGAAGAATTAGGTATAACTGAAATCAAGGAAACATGATTCAATAGATCATTGGCCAATCCCAGATGAGTGCTATCTAATACTTCTTTGTGTTATTTTTTTCTTCACATTTTGATTATAATCTTTCATCATGTCTTACTAACTTTGGATATCTATGACAATAAAGACAGTATCATGTACATTGTGTATCAGAACTCATTTTTTTTCAAAGATATTTGAATTTGTTTTTAAGTCTTGCAATACCAAATATATTAAGTTATACAGTGAAGATGTTATTTTGTTTGTGTTTTTTATACAGTATAAGATAGTGTCTTGTGTTATACGTCTGTGAATGTAATAATTTAAACTTATATTTTGAAAGGTAGTAAGTCATTGTGATTATTAATATTGAGTTAAAGATATTTTCTGTCTCTAGTTTCTAAGTATATTTTTGAAATCAAAGAACTGTTTCAAAGATATATTTGTCTTTAAAAAGAATGGAGAATTGAACTAGAAAAGTATAGACTGTGTAAAAAGAAATGCCAACACTTTGCTGTTTTTACAGTTAGAGTATTATGTCAAAGACATACTGTTGTATATATTTTTGTAAAAGTTACTATGAAAGGGCATAATGTTTGCTTACTTTGAATGGAAAAGATATGGACTCCTTATTTTTATCACAATTTTACTTACAGTTTGTCAAAAGTTTAATGTAAGTCAAGGTTTAAAAGGATATATGTGAAAATTACAAATCCTTTCTTTTGTTAATCAAACTTAATAAAGTTTAAGCAGTTTTTCTGTTGAAGATAATTTTATAGTATGCATCATCAACATAATACTGAGAATGCCACTAGGTCTGTGTAATATATTTTCTTTATAAGCTACAAAATGCAAATTTCAGCCTCAGATAACATCAATTGGGTAAAGTGTATAATTAGTACATATATTTGAATGCATATTTAAAATGATCATTTTGTTTTAAAATGTACATCTGAAATTTCCAAAGCAACAAAATATTCCATTTACTGCAGTTGAATACCAACAAGTCAAGGTAGTACTTTAAAAATGGTGTACCCAGTATAGAAATGGTATAACTGTGTTGAACAGTACAAAAGGTGTTGGACTAGCACTAACAACAAATGGAGAAATGTATTTTTTTTTAAATACAGTTGTGACCAAAACAATAACATTCTGGTTAAATATTAAAATTTTGTAATTATTAATTTTGCTTGCAGCTGCAGTGAGGGATGTCATAACCATGGGAGCTTTTACTGCTTATCCACACCAGTATAAACAAGGAGGTCTGCTCAAACTGCTCGTACAGCTGAGGAATTCCTATCATTTTGTAAGGTATGATATGAAAAGGGTTGCATAAAGATGCCAGATTGAAAAATATAAAATTGTTTCTCAGTGGTGAAAGAAAATTAGAAATGAACTTAACCTTTTTTGCTCTTTATAAAAAGTGCTCAATCTTTGTAGACAGTGTCTGAAGATTTTTAATCTTAATTATTATTTGTCAACATTAGATATTTACAAGACAGAAAAGCTTGCAAGTCTGGAGTGCCTGTGGTCCTTAAAGTTCTAGTAAAAATATTTGTAATACTAGTTCTGTGAAGGGAATACATTTGTATGTCTAGTTATTATGTTGCCCGACATATTTTTGTGTTTGACAGTTTTGCATCACTTTTCCTGTGTTTCTTTTAATATTTTTCTTAAAGTAGGTCAACCTAATTTTTTTTTTCAAGTATCCAATTCTGTTTCACACATTTTGCCTATTACACTTGAGGTTTGTATTTCCATAAGTGGGTCTAACTCATCAGTCATCAATTTGGCTATCTGTCTGCTATCCGAACTGTCTTTCTTCACTTTTATTTATTCAGTTTTCACATTCAGATATCAGTCTCCCTTCCTGTTTTATTTTCATTTTTAAGTCATTCAATTTAAATCTGTCATCTGTGGTGTAGTGGCTTGTAGAATGCCTTTTGAGTTTTTGAAGCACAAACTTTTATCTCGTACCTCTATCTCTTAATCAATGTCAGATCTAATTACAGTTTCAGACTCAGGAGGTCAAACCATTCAGATAGATATATTTGATCACACTTAAGTTGTCAAAGACTAATTTACTTTAATCCTGCTTAAAAGATTTCTGTTTCAGGTAGGCTGGTAGAGATTTTAATGAGTATGGGTATATGTGTGCCCCGTGCTTGGTACTGCTGGTATACAAAAATATTGCTGGTTAAAAAGAAAATAAGAAAAAAGATCTCAGTTTAACACACTAATACTGCATAACAGAATTTTGAGTGCCATGGTTATTGAGGATTCCCTTTCATTTTAATTTTAACTTTTTATTGTTTTTTTGTTTCACATACTTTTACCTCATGTCTTATAAATTGTGTATAAGTCACTAGACTAATATGCATTAAGTTCATATGCTGAAAACCATTTATTACAAACAACTGTCCACCATTCTTCATGAAAATGTTTCTCTGTAAATAACAATGTTCTGTTTCCTTGCTTGGGAAATTCTATTCCACATAAAACAGTTTCATATGACTAAATGTTGAAATGTGTAAAATTTCTGCTTAAAACAGTCATATTGTTTGTTTTCTTTACATGACTTCAGTGAAGGTACAATGATCTGTGTGATTGTACTGCTGTGATGTTTGTCACTTGAATCTTTTAATACTGTTTGAGATATAAAATTCTTTTTTCTATATCTGACATATTTCTGATTTTTATTCTATAGTAAAGATAGCACAGGACAAGTTATGGGACCCGATCGACTCTCTTGTGCTGCTGAGGCTATTTTACGCATTGATCAACTTCAAGAAGAGGTTGAAGCTGAGTTGCAGCACTTATTTCATCTGGCTAGTCAGAAATCTTGTTCATCCATGCACGATATAGTTAATCGTATTAGCAGTAAGGTAAAGGTTTCATGTCTTAAGTTCGCTTTGTCCAGATAGCAACTATAATTTTAAAAGAGATCTTAATCATATTAGTATTAAGGTAAAGATTATGTTTCTTTTGTTGTTAAGACATAACTATGTAATGTAAAGCAGGACTAGTAAACTATATTAAGGTAAAAGTTATTTAAGCTGGTTTGGTCATTTGGAGCTATTTCTTAATTTGTTTATTTCTAAAATTTCCAGACTGTCTAGGTTTGTACCTTTTTCACAAATAAGTACAATTTTGCAGTTTTCTTCTGGATAAAAATGGTGATCAGTTTCAATAATGTAGAATGCAGAGGTTGAATATATTTTTATCAATTTCCAGCTTTCAGAGTGTTCTTTAATTCTCGTTTCTGTGGAACATTCTGTTTGATCTACATAAACACCACTGTTGCTCTACTTTTCAATTCTATTTTTGTTGTTGCACAGAATATTTCCTATCACAGTAGAAGGTCAGTCTGTAGATTGTTTTTGTTCAGTGTGTTATATATTTTGTAAGAAGGTTTTCCAGTGCAGCTCTTCTTAAACCACTTTCTTCTTGTCATAATTTGATACTGTGTGTGGGAATGTGTCCTGATGAGATATTACCAATGAAGTGGTCTCTTGATTTTCTGGTGTTCAAGTTGCTGTGCTCTTGTCTGGATACCCCTCTTATAAATGTGTTGCACACTTATCTAAACAAAAAACTTCCCCTTTTCTAGTCCACAGTTCTTCTATCATTGCTAGCTGTCAATATGCTCAGTCAGGCCTAATCCATCCTCTTTGTCGATGCTTACCCTCAATTGGGGAACTGTGTTGGGGCTTTCTGTTAGCTTCATGTTGGCCAGCTGAATCACAGTATCCTCTATTGAACTTTCTTTGCTTCTCTTATCCTACATGTATCATGATCCCTACTACTGCAACTTCATTCCTTCAGCCACCCAGTGATGTTGTCTCCCTGACATTATACATGATATTTGTCCATTTCCTTGCAAAACATTTTGTACTGTCTTTGCAGGTAGCCTACCATTTTTATTCTAATTGTTCTTCCTCTATCTGAATATTCAATTGTTTTTTCACTAAGATTTGTCATTATTTGCCATTACTGGCTATGTAGCAAACATATCTAATGTTTTCAGGTTACCCCGTTACTGTTATGTATTTTCCTCTTCAATCCTTACCATGCTTCTTTGTTCTTTTTGAAACTTTTGTCCTCCCTGTCTTGCTAGTGTAATGGGTGCTGTATTCTTTATTGCATATGACAAGGCTTCATGTTCTTACATTCAAAATTTTATTAAACTACTATTTGTTTATGTTATACCAATTAGTATAGCATAAAATCTTAGCAAATAATCCATATTTTAGTAATATGTAAGTTTTAAGTTCTTAAATTTACAATGCATTATTTAAAAAAAATTCTGAATTTCCTCTAGTGGGACAGACACATTTGACATTTTTCCTATTTTATCCATCACCTCTCCAGTAATTATGAAATTAAATGTAAATTACTTACTATAAAATTATCATTGCTCAGGCAAACCATAATTTTCATAGCCTTCAATTTTGTTTGGTTACAGGGCTATCAAATAGAAAACGAGACCTTTTCCTTTCACATTCTCTCTTTCAGGATTTGTTATTACTTTTCCTATATGTTTAATTATGTGCAACCCATAACCAATATAAAGCCAAGGTTATTCTCTGTCAAATGCTATGTTACGTTGTGTTCTAAACATATAATCATCATTTTCCCTTGTAATACAACTTTGGTTCCTACAGAAATCACAGTGGCTAGTCCGAATGAATTTGTAATAGGTTTTGTCACACAGTTAGAAAGCCAGATATATAGTGTTTATTAAAGGAAATGCTCCCCAGTGGCTCAGTGGTATGTCTGCGGACTTACACGCTAAAATCCGGGTTTCGATACCCGTGGTGAGCAGAGCACAGATAGCCCATTGTGTAGCTTTGTGCTTAATTAAAAACAACAACAACAAAAACAACATTAAAGGAAATTGTATAATTTTTGCACATTATTAGTCTATGTTTTTTGGTGCATTATTTAATACATTACTACTATCAGTATAAAAAATAGTTGAGCGCAAGAAATAAGATTTGTAGGATAAGTATTATATTTTTACTGAATAATATTTTATTGAAAACAAACATTTTGAATTTACTTAGGAGGTTTTAGCAATTATACAAATGAAATTTTAGATTTTTGAGAGGAAGAAAAGTATTTTTAATTTTAGCATTAAATTCACTTTGCACATGGACTATTAAAAACAGATACCTGATACATTCAAGGACAAATCTTTAGTGTATTAAAAATACATTGAATATGATTTTTTACATGTGAAAGACTTGATATTAACTGAAAGACTCAAATTTTGTGAAAATATACACATATTAAAATCTACTAGTTACAAATCTATAAAGACTTTAAGTACAAAAGGTTATGTTGTGAGTCAAATTGACTGAGACCATGTGGAGAAAGTTAATTGTGACCTGAATGTTATTGTCCATGTCTTTTTGCATTCCTCCTTTGGAACCAATATTCTCTTGTTCTTTGTACTATTTTTCACTTACAATCCATTTCTTACTCTTTTCTTTTTTGTCTGTTGCTGTCAGTTACTGATGTGTTTGCCATTGGTTTTCCTATTTTCTTTTTTGTTGTTCATATATTCTTCTTTATCTTGATTGTGTTTTCTACCTACAAAGTCTGAGGCTCATTAAAGGGACAGCACCATCAATGCTATTTCCTTTCCATCCATTTCTCATCTTTTTTCTGTCTTATTCTGTCATGTCTTTGTATTTGGCTCACATTTCTCCTTTTTGAGGTTCATGTTTTCTTTATTTATTCCATAAAAACTCTCTTCTACCTGATTTCTCTAATTAACCTCATGTAATGGGTTCATAAGCTCATCCATTTGGTCTATGCTTTGTTGGATAACAATTCATGTAATCTGTTTTAAGCTACCTCTTCTTAAATCCAACACATGCTTTCTTCCTGGTTGCTCATTTCTGTTAGCCATAGGAGAAGATTGTGCTGGCTAGCACCTAGGTGACTTTATATATATTTGTCCCATATTATTTTCATTATATAGCCATTTCTGTTTCATTGCTACAGCCTACCTTCTGTTTCCATTATCTTAACGTCTCTGATAGGGTAAGATATTTTTCTCTTACCTTTACAGAACTCTTTTATACTTTACAAGATTTCTTTAACTAGCAAGTTATGCCTGTTAGAGTGTTCTTTACTAAATCTGCATTGTGTAAAGCCTTTCCAATCAGATATGTCACTTATTGAAGAGATTGGGTACTCCACTTGACTGCAAGTGGTATTCTTGTGGTATATAATTTACTAAACAATGCCTTATCCACACTATACCTACTCACGGGCTACCATGTGTAAAGCAATGTCAGGATATTTGCTTATCCCTCTAATCCTAATTGAATAACTGGGCTGACCTACTTTTAAATACAGGGTTTTATTGGCTATTCATTGTACTGTAATAAGGTGTTGAGCTCTTTCAGATTACTCAATATGTTTACACCTCTCTCCTTTTTCTTTCTAGTGGTGTACAGGAGTCCTTATCAGTTTCCAGTTCATAGCCACTGGGGTGATAAACTATACAGTTCCTCCTGAATGTGACAAATCTTACTCAGTAGAGAGATGGTAGTGGTGTTTGGTTGGTATAGGTAGTGCATGAAATAGATGAACATGTTCTGATACTGCTTGGTTTAGGACTAGAGATGACCCACCATGTATAGTTCATCCCTCTGCCTGGCTCTCCCCCATCCTACCAATGCCTGAATGTCAGTTCCTAAGCAGTCTGATTTTGGACAGGTACAAGATCAGCTAACATAAGCTTTCATTCATTTGGTTGGTATGGACTGTTCTCTTACTGCAAATCAGAAGAAAATACCCAGTGTTACCTGTTCTTGAACTGGAGTTGATCCACCACATATGCTTTCTCCCATCATACTTTTTCACAGATATCAAGATCCCAGGTACTCTGGCATTGGATGTGGCTTGCAATAACAGCACACATGAGCACTTTTTTTGGCTGACAAAATTGATATAACCTTTTCCTTTTACTTCTTGGGATAGAGGTATGAAGGTGGTATGAACCCTACCCCTGCTGCTGACAGGATGAAAAATACCCAGTGCATCCTTATTTTGGATTGCTGTTAACCCACCATCTACAGTTTCACATGCCATAGCCTCAGTACACCTTGGGTGCATCTATAATTCAGAATAAAATTCTAGATTGCATTTGTTTTTCCCTGAATTAGTAATATGTCATCAACATTAACAAAGAGTATATCCTGCTCCAGATGATCTGTTGTCTTCCACAGGTGTGCCTTTATACATTTTTCTAGTATATAGCATCATGTATCTGTGGTATGGGTGAAGAGTGTACCATGATCCAGAAGAGGTGGGTCTCCCACAGGTTTGCCCCTGTACATTTACTTGGTACAGGATGTATTACTCCGATGGTTGTCTCTGGACACTTTCCAAAGGGAATGCATCTTATTAGCTTCTGCACCATTTTCTCCACCACTTTAATGGCATTGTAAGTTATCATATTGGAAGTTAACATTTTCCAACACTGGAAATATATTACCTCCTCTCACACTTCCCACCCATTCTTATCAGTTATGGTGCACCTTTTCTAGTCTAATCTCAAAGTGATGATTGATTATTTACTTGTTGCTATATTTGATTGGTTGTTTGGCATTTTGTGACACAAAGTGACTAGGTTGTCTATAGTATAGAGGGAACCAGTTGTACAAGGAGGGTGTATTACACTCTTATTAGTGGAGATTTGTAGCATGGTCATTTGCATGCAACAGCTCAATAACATCACACAGAAATCTATGATTTTAGGTGGGAGTTTTCCAGGCTAATGATGGGCAAAACTTGTGCATGTAGAAGACAGCACTGAACTGGAAAAGCTATTATTTGAACAAAAGTAAGCAATTGTTGGAAATAAATTTCCCCTTTTGGGAAATGTTAACATCTTGAATAAATAGGTGAGATAAGCCATCACATTTTGTTTCTTAATTTTTTACATACTTCACTCTATTAATTGTTATGAGTGATTAAATTAAAAAGGAATGAACCTCATTTTTTAAACTGTAATTCAGGTGTACTTAAACAACTTTAAAGGTAAGACAAAAGTATTCATAATAAATCCTTGTATTTATTGTGAGTTTTGATTAATTACTAGTACATGGAGTTTTGGGTTTGCTATTAAATATGATCTTACACAGATGCTTTTACTTTTAATTTAATTTTAAAAATCAGTTTTATCACCAAACTGATTAGTGTTTTTAGCTTATTTTGAAATTTAATACTCTCTTTTGCCTGTATACTAAAGAAATTTAAAGTTGGCTGATTAAGGCTGTTATTATCATATCAAGAGGATTATAATATGTTTTTACATTTCTTTAAGTTACTGATTAAGAGTGTTCATATTTTCATGTAGGAATAAAGTGTATGTGTATATAATTTTTTTTCTCTGATGTTTATAGGCTAAACAACTTATCCATGTGTGTAACCCTATGCTGGTAGAAGAGGCTATAGCAGTATGGGAAAGTGCCAAACCAGTTATTGATGTTACTCAGCTTGCAAAGAATTCTTCTCAGTCACATACACAGTTACATCTAGGTCAGTCAGAAGACATGTGTGGAATTAGCAGTAAAGTTTCTCCTAATCAGGGTGTAAAGTTACAACGTCAGCATTCGTTACCCAATAGTGTAGACAAATATTTTAATGGTGCTGATGTAAATGAGTTTTCTAATGAAGATAACACAGTACAAAATGAAGATACTGGCCAAAAATTAGCATTGAGCCACAATGAATGTAGTAAAATCGATAACTGTGTTCCAGAAACAGATGCCAAAGCCCATTCTACACAAACTTCAGAATGTAAAGAGAAGGAAGGAGTTTTGGGTGATAAGTTGAAAAGACACAGTCTGTGTTTACCATTAGGAGGTATTGCAGATGTGACACTTCAGAAAAATAATATTGCATATGAAGATTTATCTTCACCACTTGGCATGTTTGAGGAATTTGAACCTTTGGTATGTTGGCATCTTGGCCTTTCCAATTTTATAGAACTTATTTATCACTAAAAGACTTGGATTGAAAAATTATTTTGTATCCCAATTTATTGATTGATAACTTAATTCAGGGATTGTTGTAAATATTCAAATAATTCTGAGAAGCAAGAAACATAGACATAGACAAAAAGGTAGATCTTGTTGAACCAACCATTTTATAAATAATAATAATAAAATTCAGGCAGCCAATAATACCAGTATTGATATTTTTAATCTGATTTTACAGCTGATACAGCTGTCCTTTAGTTTGAATCTTAAAGTTGAGTAGCTAAAATACTTTAAATTATTTCAGTTATTTTAAAAGAAAATAAAATATCTAAATTTCTATATTAAATTTAGTTTCAGAAATTAAAGATGCAAAGTATGTTATAATTACACAAACCTCCAATGGTTTTATTATCTTGGAATGTTTACATGTTTTATGATAATTCCAGTATGCTGAATTCTATACTGATATCCATTGTACATGATTGAGTAAAGAATTTTTTACAAAACGTCATATGTACTTTAAAATGAGTGAATAATTTAAATTGAAAACATGTCACATTTTTATTCCTAAAACTTTACAGCTACTTACTCTAGATTTCTTTACACCAGTGATGAGAGTCTCACTGATTACAGAGATGCCAACCATTACAATTTGAGCGTAATTATGATTTTGGTGTATACATCACGACTATACGCTCATACAGACAAATATTACGACTTGTTGCAACTCCCAAATTATTATATGTTATATAGGCCTATACAATAAAGTGATAAATTGTTCCTCCAGGGCTTGAAAGGGAGGAAAAGAAAATTTCAAGTGAGATGCAAATAAATTTTGATTATAAATAAAAGGCAGTCCAAATGACTACTTACGATAATCATGTTTGTGTTTGAAATAAAAGAAAAATATTTGTATATCCATTCACCAAATAGTTTGATTGTAGTGCTTCTCCTTGCTGGGTACGTGGGGGAATCCATAGTTATGTCATCAATGCTTGTCAGCCAATCAGTGCTCTCATAGATGGGTATTTCTCGTTTTCTAAGCAGCATAGAAACACCAAGATGGAAAAAAAGAGACCTTGTTCACCAGATTGTCTTGTTTCTGGTAAATCTAAAAGGACTAAAACTGTGAATCAAAAATTCAAGAAAGAGTTCAGTGCAAAATATCCAGTCATTGCATCAAAAGTCAGTGACAGTCATGCATTTTGTACAGTTTGTCACATTGATTTTTCTGTGCCACATGACAGGATAAAAAATCGTTCCATACGTACAAAATCAGCATCTCACCAACAAAATGCTGAGGCGAAGACAAAAACAATGCAGAAACAATATTTATGAGTAAGAATTCAGAATATGAAAAAGAATTTAAAAAGAAATTTTTTAAATTCATTTATTAAGTACACAAAACACAGTCATAAATGAGCAGTCTATAGCAGTAATAAATAATAATAGTTATAATAATAGTAATATAATAATAAATAGCTTAGAGACATTGGTCAGACCAAGTAGCTGCAAATGATAAAGGGCTCTGTTAACAATCATTATGCTTAGTCATTTGAAATAGTTGGCATCTCTGTGATTATTCTAGAATCTGCAATTAACACATAATAACAAAAAAAAATGTTCATTGTGAAAATGAAAATAAAAATTTGATCTAAGAGTGTTTTTCCTCTCAATTTGTAGAAAATCTTTATGTGATAAAAAAATTAAGGTTATTCTTTAAATCTGTATAGATAAATTATGAAAAATATGTTATTGAAACCAAAACAACTTTTATGAAGTTTGAATTTGTAAGCCTGTGTTATGTATATATTTTATGTAATAAAACAGTGTATCTGTTATGAAACTGGTTGCAAATTTTGATGTCTAGCTGATAGTGGTTGAATTATTTTAGTTGATATGAGGTAAAATTAGGGTTATATTTAGACTACTTAATATGTTTCAATGTTTGTACTTTTAAGGTACGAATAAAAAAAACATTGAGAAAATTAACTTTTTGAATAGTTTCATGGAATCAAAATAATTATTCTTAAGGAAAGGTTTTTTTGATTTGATTAAAATTAATTATTTTAGTGATACCGACATGAAAATGCTAACTTTAATCTTATTATTGTATCTTCTGTTTCTTGGTGTCTTAGCATTAAATGTGATGGTAATGTTCCTCAACTCCAATGAACACTTTTTGTTTTTTCATATCACTTCTTGTCATTTTACTAAGAAAAATAAACTGTTTATAATAGATAACTGTATGTTATAAAACATAATTGGTAAATTATTTTCTCTTTAGGACCTAACACACTTGAATATCAAGGCCAGTACAATGTGTATGGCAAGCAAAGTACAACTATTAACTAATGAACTGGAAACAGCAAATGGTAGTGCTGTTAGAAATTTATCACCTGCTAATGAGGTTGTAGATTTACAAATAAGAAAGGTGATCAGTGAGTCAAAACAACACAAAAGTAATCAAGATTGGATATTTGAGCTTTCACCTAGTGCTAGAAAGCTACGACAAGCTATGCTTTGTCTTCAACGGACAGCTCGGTTGACTTATGGATTTTTGTCACTTAAGGTAGTGGTTTTTAATTATGTACATAACTGTGAATTACTTAATTGTTATTATACTTACTGTTAAGAAAAAACTTGTTAAATGTTTGTATAAATTATTATGAAAAGGAACTAGAGAGGTGATGTCAGAAGAAGAAAAAAAATTTGTAGTGAAAGTGTTAGATAAATGAATAGTATAATTTCTCAGACTGTAAAATCATTTCACTTGAGCCATTTTCTTTTATTATTCATTTGAAGTTGATCTACCTTTTTCTGTCAGACCCCTCAGTGTGGATTCCTGTATGTGGTGAGGGGACCTCCCAGGGAAGGTTCTGTTCTGTCTGGTTACCTTCTCTGGGATCTAAACATCCACCCACATGTTTGCCATGCGTGGCGACCCGTGAAGGGGAGGAGAGGATCCTGGTGGTTGAGGGATCCAACCCTAACACACCACTTTGGCTTTGAATTCCTGTAGACGGGTGGCCTTTGGGTGGCCACCCTTGGGTTAGTCAGCTGGTCCACTTGGGCTAGAGCCAACCAAGTACCAGTGTTGGAAGTTCTCAACGGGTGTTGTGGACATTGTGCCTGATGCTGGTGTTTGGGTATAGTGCTCACGAAACTCTGGCGTTGCTACATTGTCCTTGCATGACTTTGTAGTGCATCCCCTTGTAGGGCTCCATGGTGGGTTGGGTCAGTGAGTATCGAAACTTTTCCTCTTTCCTATGGATCCTCCAAAAAATTTAAATAAAATTGTAAAAAAACAGTCAATGGGTAAGAGACGTCTTGAATACTCAGAACAGCAATCTTCAACATCAGAACACACGTACCTCATTTTCTTATATTGCATTCTCTTTTGGAAAAACCTTTAGGGCAGATGTCCCCTTTTCTTTATTCAGAAGGGACTAGAGGGACATGCTGGCTCTCCAAAGTCAGTAAAGAAGCTTCGATCTGGAGACATATTGGTTGAAACATCCACATCCCAACACAGTGAACTCCTCTTGAATTCAAAGGCAATTGGGGATATACCTATTAAGGTTACACCCCATGCTACTTTGAATTCTTCACAAGGAGTTATTGTGAAGGAGTTATACAGTCTCCATTCGACAGTTTTCTTTGTACAGAAATGACAAGTTGTGTGATGGTTGAGTACATGTAGGGGTGGCACTGTTGGTTGATCAACATGTGCTACCCTGTCTTTGTCACTCAACACACCCGTGGAGGCCGTAGCCATCTGTGTTTCCTTGGGTCATACCATCACTGTTTGTTCTTTGTACCTGTCCCCTGGAGAGACATATGATAAATCAGACCTTGATGCTCTCATTGAACAGTTGCCATCTCCATCTCTAATCCTGGGGGATTTTAATGGATTTTAATTTTTTCCCCCTCTGGGGAAGTGCTATTATTGATGGGAGGGGTCTATATGTAGAGCTGATGCTCTCTGATCACAATTTTTCTCTTTTCAATACTGGTTCTTCCACTTACTTTCATGCACCTAGTCAGTCCTTTACCGCTATTGATCTCTCAGTTTGCTCCCCTTCTTTATTCTCCCATTTTTCATGGAGGATTGACAGTAATCCACAAGGCAGTGATCATTTTCCGATCCTTTTGAGAGAGACTGGCCATGGTCGATGCCACCCTACCCGCATGCCCCGGTGGAAGCTGGATCAGGCAGACTGGTCCACTTTCACTGCCCTCGCAGAACTTGATCCTGCTATCGTAAATCAGCCATCAATAGACGACTGTGTAGCAGCGGTAACTGATTGTACTATACATTCACCTGCTCAGTGTATTCCTAAAACCTCATATCGTTTTCCACAATATCCTCGTCCATGGTGGAATCCTCCTTGCCACTTAGCATGGAAGGCTCAAAAACAGGCCTGGGATACTTTTCGTAGATATCCCACACTTTCAAACCGGGTTGCTTTCCAATGGGCCCTCGCACATGCTAGGTGGGTAAGATGTCAAAGCCAGAAGGAATTTTGTATTAAGTTCACAACCAGCATATCCTCTACCACCAGTTCCAAGATCATATGGGACAAGATTTGAAAGGTTAATGGGTGCTACAATTCTGTCCCCCTCTCGATCTTACTCTCTGATGGTTAGGAGGTGACTGATGTCTGGAACATTGCGAACACTTTAGGTGAAAGCTTTTGCCAGGTATCTAGCACTGCTGCTTGTTCCTCCACCTTCCTGGCCATCATGACTCGGGCAGAACGATCACCTCTTACCTTTTGAACTGACTGTTTCTTTTTTTATAATTGTCCTTTTACCCTGGTGGAACTAAAAATTGGCCTTCATCGGCCTGCCAGTACATCTGTTGGACCTGATGATATTCATTATGACATGCTGCACCATTTATCTCCTGCTTCTTTTGATGTCCTTCTGATTGTCTTCAACCGGATTTGGCAGAAGAATGTTTTTCCTGATGCCTAGCGCCAGGCTATTATTTTACCTTTCTCTAAGTCAGGGAAAGATCTGAAGATTCCTTCAAATTATCGTCCAATTTCTTTAACGAGCTGTCTCTGTAAGACCTTAGAAAGAATGGTTAATGCTCGTCTTGTTTGGTTTCTTGAACCGAACAACCTCTTCTCGCTCACCCAGTGTGGGTTTCGTTGACAGCACTCCACCACAGACCACCTAATTTGTCTTGAAACACATATCAGAGAAGCCTTTCTCAACTGCCAACATCTTGTATCGATATTCTTTGACATAGAGAAGGCTTACGACACAACATGGAGGTATGGCGTTTTGCGAGACCTCCATACATATGGGTTATGTGGCCATCTACCCATGTTTATTAAAAATTTTTTAATGGACAGGAGATTCCAAGTTCGTATGGGTTTGACACTTTCCTGTTCTTTTGTACAGGAACTTGGAGTCCCTCAAGGACTTCTGGGTGCAGTTGGATGAATTGGGTCTGTCCTTGGATAACATTGCAGATTCCACAGGTCGGCCCATCCCACCATGGCTTATTACAGCCTCCAAATGTGACCTTTCTTTCAGTCACCTAAAAAAGGCAGATACTCCAGATTGGAAGTACCGTCCTTTATTCAATGAATATCTTTCAAAGAATCATTCAGTTCCTATGTATACAGACGGTTCCAAATCAGGTAATTCAGTGGGCTCTGCTATGGTTTGCTATGGGTCAGTAGTTGCACGCAGAATCCCCTCTACAGCTTCTGTGTTCACTGCTGAACTGTATGCCATATCTCTTGCCCTGGATCATATTGCAGCTGAGCAGTACTTCAACTGCACTATTTATGCTGATTCGCTTAGTTCTATACATGCCTTGGAATCGCTACACGTTAGCTCACATCCTATTCTTGCTGATGTTCGAAACCGACTGGCCCATTTCTCATTAGCAGCTTCTTCAATCCAGTTTTTCTGGATACCAGGCCATTTTGGTATTCGTGGGAATGAGCTTGCAGACATGGCAGGTAAATATGTCTGCTTCAGCACCATCACCCCTATGCCTATTCCATACATGGACTATGGTGTTGTCTTCAAGGCTCGGCTCCGTGCCAGCTGGCAGTCCACTTGGAGTGAGCAACGCGACAACAAACTTTTTCAAATCAAACCCAAAATTGGAGTTTGGCCATCCAGCTTCCGTAAAGTTCGGAAGGAGGAAGTTGTTCTCACTAGGCTACACCATTGGCCACAGTTTTTTAACTCATCATTTTTTTTTATCTGTGTAACACTCGAATCACTATCAGCCACGTTTTACTTTCTTGCCATCGTTACAATTCTCAACGACGGCAATATTTTTTCCCAGGGTCAGTCTGTAACGTTGGACAGAGTTATTGGTGATGGTGACTCTGTCCACCTTGATAATGTTTTTAATTTTTTTAATGGCCATTAATCTTTTTAATCTCATTTAAGTGTTGCATATTTATTCATAACACCTTTTTAATTGTGGTTCCTTTTTTACAGTTTTAATCTCTCTCATTCAATTTAACATTGGACAATGGCCAAAACATTAAATAACTCGACACCAGGACTGGAAAGGCCACCTTTAGGTGACTAACGCTTTGTTTGAACTATCCGTTTGAACTACTCGTTAGTCGTTATGGCGAGTTGTTTTTATACTTTTGCTGCATATCATTTCACACTTTTACAGCTTTACATTTAGGTACTGACCATAATGACTCATAACCCGGAACCAGGACTGGAAAGACCAACTTCAGGTGACTGACAGTGGTTTTTATACTTACCTGTTAGTCTTCCTGGCGGATTATGATCATTACCATTCTGCTACAGGTAGTCCTTTAGAATTTTGTTGACTGGATGTCGACATTGGTTTTTGCACCATTTTTTGTTTTTATTGCCGTTTTGCTTTTATCTTCAATTACCTTTACACATTTTACTCCATTTTCTTGACTTTTATCTTTTTACTGGACATTTGGCTACTCTTTATTATGATTTTGCTATGTGTCTTTTAAAACTTTTATTCTTTTACATTTTGATAATAGCTACTATGACACATAACCTGGAATCAGGAATGGAAAGACCAACTTCAGGTGATTGACGGAGGTTCTTGAACTTACCTCTTAGTCTTCCTGTCGGGTTATGATCATTACCATTTTGCTGGAGTAAATACTTTATAACTTTGAAGACTGGATGTCACCATTGGTTTTTACACCATTTTCTGTGTTAATTGCTGTTTTGTTTTTACCTTCATTTACTTTTACAAATTTTACTCCATTTACTTGACTTTTCTCTTTTTACTGGACATTTGGCTAATCATTGTTGCAATTTTGCTATGTGTCTTTTAAAACTTCTATTCTTTTACATTTTGAAACTGGTTGCTATGACACATAACCCAGAACCAGGACAGGAAAGACCAACTTCAGGTGACTGACGGAGGTTCTTGAACTTACCTGTTTTTCTTCCTGGGGGGTTATGATCATACCTTTTTGCTAGAGTAAATACTTTACAACTTCTTACACTCTGCCTTCTATCTTGCCCCCCAGTGGCTCAGCGGTATGTCTGCGGACTTACACGCTAAAATCCGGGTTTCGATACCCGTGGTGGGCAGAGCACAGATAGCCCATTGTGTAGCTTTGTGCTTAATTCAAAACAACAACAGCCTTCTATCTTTACCTTGTAGACTAGGTGTCAACATTGGTTTTATACTTTTTTGTTTTTCCTTCATTTCCATTTATGTTTCTCACTGCATTTATTTTTTTTTACATTTTTACCGGATGTCTGGCGCAGATAGCCTCGTTGCTTTGTGCCATAAAACACTAAATCAGTCAATGAATCATTCTGTTAGCCACTAAACTGTATTTTCTCATTAGTTTTTGAGTCAACAAATTTACACAAACTTGTTGACATAAAATAAGGTAAAAACAATGTTTTGTAATTAAGGCAAAATCCACAAACATATGATAGGCTGTTTTTTCTCAAAATAATTGGGACAGTCCTTAAGTGCTGCTCCAAATAGTTCACAGGGAAGGTGAGATGGTACTCGACACTTTCTGATCTTTTTTCTGCTTTTTAACTTTCATCATCAACTAAGTACATATAGTATAATATGTAGTTTTTATTACTTATACAAATGGTATTTCTTTTTATATTTTTCAATAAAATGAACAATTAATAATTTGAAAATGTATTTACTGCCTTGTATATGCAATAATTTCTTATTGCTCTAGATGTATAACAAACGTGTAAGAAAATATTCAGTTGCTGTATAAATATTGCAATAATTTTTAAAATTAATTGATGTAGTTCTTCATTCTCTGGATTGTTGCAGTGAGACAAGTATCAGATTAACTGTAAACAGGTAATTTGTACCAGCTGTTATTGTATGTGGGAAAACACGTTTTTCAAAATAACTTTTAAACTTTAAAAACCAATTGATACACACTCACACTGCACATTTATTAGACTAGTTTGAGTAATTCTGAGACACCTGTTACATATTTGAATATCGCCCTAGACTAATGCATCTACTTATAAATGTTTATAACTGTATTTCCATGTTGCTGTTTTTTCATATTAGTAAAACTATTCATTAAGACTAATATGAATAATTTTTAATTGATTTTATTGAATGTATTATCCAAATAATTGAAAGTGTTTTTGTGATTAAGTTCAGTGATCTTACTGTTCATTTTAATGTACATTTACATTTTTCATTTTGGAATTATCATTAGCACTATTTAATGAATGAAAACAAGGCAAAGTGTTGAAACTGATTTAGTATGATGAAACTCCATTTAATGCTAAACAGTACTTATATAGTAAAAAGAGGCTCACTCATGTATCCTAATGTTTATGTACTATGTTTCAATGATTTTACCCTTGCCACATAATGCACATTGAAAAATGACAGATTTTTTTTCTGTTGTTTGTGGTGAGTAGCAAAAGGTTGTTTCCAGTTATAACCACAAGCCTTATTTGGTCAGAATACCCAATGACAACTTACACCTATTATTAACAAATATTCATTATTAACGTTAAAATGATTAGATATAATTATATTACCTTCTGCATAAGCTTTACTAAATAAAAGAACACTTCTAGGTATATCAGTTCAAATGTTTAATATTTGTAGTTTTCATCTGAGAACAAGAAATGGAACTAAATGTGCTTTAAATTTTATTCAGACAGCAGAAGCTTGTGGTCCACATAAATATCAGTAAATACCTGTATTTAATCTTTCCTCGACACTAAAAACCATGTGATCCATGGTAGTATCAATAAATAATTATATTTAATCCATCTCCAAAAGTAGAACCTTTTGATCCATACAACTATACACTGAATTTAATCTTAACTAATCCTATATCCCTGTAATTCATATAAATATCAATAAACATCTGTATTTAATCCTTTCTCATCATATTTTCGAGAACAAGTTAAGTAATGTAGTAACTTTTAAGTGAAACTCTCTTATGAATAAGCTGGTTGTTAGAATACAAACAGAGATTTCTTAATATTTCCTCCCCTAATTTATATTGATATAAAGCTAGACTTTCTTTCAATTCTTGATCTGTTCCTTCAGGTAGAACAGCATTAGAGAACACAGTGATTAATGTTGCAGACTGAGGATCTGTGGTTTGCATCGGTTACTATACAAAAAATGATGATGTTATGCACTTTGTGCCTTGGGTGCATCATAAAAATAATCAAATTTTGCTGTTTAGTCCAACAAAAATTGGTGGTGATGGATGTTTACTAACCATCTCCCCTTTTAGACTGTCACTTCAAAATGAGAGATGGGTAGCAGAAGTAGCCCTTAAGAATCCTTCATAAATTCAACTCGCACACAAAGCACTGGACATTATCACTCCTGTGCTCAGTGTAAATATTGTACACAGCACTGTCAACATTAGCTGTGAATTTTATAGGTTTTTTTTCTTCAAAAGTTTTTCTCCTGTAGGTAAAACATTATTTTATAACTGTTGAAACCTACTATGGATCCAGTCAATTATGTGAATCAGGATCTTTTTGTTATTGGTTTGTTTTTTTTTCATTCAAGTTCTTTTCATGCCAACAGTTCTCCTTAGGATGGCCCAGCATGGCCAAGTGGTTAGAGCACTTGATCTTCATTCTGCTGGTTTCAAGTTTGAATCCCTGTCATCAGACATGCTCACCCTTTCAGCCTCTGGGAGCATTATAATGTTGTGGTCAAATCCACCATTCAAAGGTGAAAAGTAGCTGATAAGTTGGCAGTGGGCAGTATTGACTAGTTGTCTTTCCTCTATTCTATCACTGCTAAATTATAGACAGTTTACACAGATAACCCCTTATGAAGGTTTGTGCGAGATTCAAGTCATACATTACTCCACAAAGTGCACAAAATCAGTTGATATTAAAGATATATTCATTTTTTTTGTAATATGATCATAGTAATTGTAAAGATTTATTTCATAACAGTACATTTTCAGAGCAAATGAACATTTTACCTTTATGAACTTTGATTCTTGAAGAGATCTTTTTCCATATAATATGTGGTCCACTTCTGTATTATTGATATAGTGATTCAGTAAAAGGATTATTATCTAGCATCTCCAGATCTGGAAAAGACTTGTAACTAGAAATTTTAACTTTTCAAAATTTAGTTGCTCATTATAGAAACCAACATTTGTTACCAATCCATTTGGAAAGTCTTAGAACACTTTTGAAGCTTGAAAGTTTGAGCTGTAGATAATCAGTGCTGCTTCTTTGTGGTACTTCTTTGGTTTTGTTTACATTTGTTTCCCACTGGAATGTTTCAGTTGTGTGCTGATGTTAAAGTGATTCTCATTGTGCTTACTTTATTTATAAACATTATCACATCCTAGGATTCACACCTATCCAAGCACCATCTAGGTCTAGCACATACTGGATAACAAAACTTTTATTGTGTCATTTTGTAAAATATTACTGTTTTATCTGCCTGTGCCCGTATGAATAATGGTTTTTACATATATCTGTTGCAGGAACCCCATCACCGTGCTTCGATGAGCTACATGATCAGATATAGACGAGATGTTGTTTTCTCACAGGCAGTGAGTGTTAACTTGTTTTTCTAGTTATCAAAGATAATTTTTTTAAAACTTAATTTTAAATTAAGGAAGAAATTACCAATTTCAGGCATGTCTGTCAAGACAACTAGACGGACTTTTAAGACATTGAATAGTTTTTTTAAAGCTGCAACATTCATATGTTTTTTTAAAGCAGACAGCAAACAGATGTACAAGTTTTTGCCATTTAAGATATTATTTAGTGTTCTGAATTGTTCATAAACTATTGGAACTGCTGTGTAATGCAAACTGTAAAGAGAACAAAAATTATACACAGACATTTAATGCAAATTAATACGTCATGTAACTTTCATAAGTAAAGTGTTGTTATTGATATTGTTCTGTGTACAAATTACATTAACGATTCACAGACTGATTTCTTCTTGATCGAAATTTTGAAATACTTTTCAATAATTACACAGTTATAATTTGTTGTGCTTAAATGTTTACAGCCACTGGCTACAATGTGCAAGCCTTTTCAATCATTCTAGAACACATACATAATAATAAGAATGTTCATTCTGAAAATGAAGTAATTTGAAGTAAGTTTCTTTTTCTTTCCAACTTGTAAAAAAATTCTTTTATAGTAGAAAAAATGAATATTTTTATTTCAGAATCTGCACTATTAAAACCAAAACAACTTTTACAAAGTTTAAATCTGCAGGCCTGTATTATCAATGATCAAAATCTAAGTACTCTTCATGTTTGTCAAATACCTGTTAGAAGCATTGTAATAGTTACTAGAAATATATAAAGCCTACTTCTGTCTGTGATTTTTCTGTATAAAATATATAATACTAATAAATATTTATAAACATATTAGAGCAAGGCTTGAGACTTCTTTTTCCATGTTTGTTTTTTTTATATTGTACAGTCATGAGTCTGCAAGCAAATGCCTTATTTAAAGCACTGTGGCTGAAAATCTGTATTAGTGTTTGTTCATGTTATGAATTAATTATGAAGTGGGAAACATTAGGTGAAATTTAGCTAAATGTGGCAATTGATCTGGCATTACATCTACTTGTAAACACTTCCTAATTTTATGTAATACATAAAAATTAATTAAAGTTTATCTTAGGAAAGTTTCCAGTAAACCTTATTGAGGTGTATTAGAATAATAAAATGTTTTTCTGTGTGTATTTGCTAACACTAGTCAAATTCAATGTTTTTTGTAGCAGTTATTATGTTAACATTTAACATACCTGTGTTGATAATATTTTTATTATCTGCTATTTGACCATCATGTAGAATATTCTTAACTGTAAATTTGTTTGTTGCTTTAGCTGTTGGTTCTAGTATGGCACCTTCCTCCTCTCACAACATTAGCTATCCACTTTTGCTGCTGCTCTCTATATGCAAACTTTTTTTTACTATGCATACCACGAGCCTTTTGCTCACCCCTATCAAAGCCACATGATGATTCAAACATGTCTCTCATACAAATTGACATGTGTCATTAGGAGCACTGCATTCTCATGACACATGCAACTCCTCCTATTCACCTCTACTAAACTATCACATAGTGTTTGGCAGTGCTTTCATTTGTGTCTTTCTTTCTTGTTCTGATTAGTGCTCAAGATTGCTTTGTTATTAAAGTGACTTGAATTTAATATTCTCAAAAATTTGAAAGCAGTCAGGTGTACTTACCGTTATTCTGATCACATTTATTTGTACTTTAAATCCTTTTCTTGAATGCTGCAACATGAATTCTAAGCTAATATCACTACTGTAAGTGTCTTGCTTATGATAGGCACTTTACATCTAGCTTTGGGTGTAGGCAACTCGTCATGAGATTTGTTTATATTTATTTGCTGGGAGAGTGGACCTTATATGGACTTTACCTCCAGACATTGCTCCACTTTCTCCTGAACATGTGGAACCTTGACAAGCTGATGAAGACTTTGATCACCTGTTCCATTCTCCTGGATATGCTGTACTTTACCATACCTTTCCTGAGGATTGTATTTAGCCTTCCACGTTTTTTTCAGACTTTATTTCTCAAGTATGTGTTTTATCTTATTCTTTTGAATCTTATGGTCTGTGTACTTCATTACTGCATGACTACATCCTAACCTTTTTTTGGTTTTTCTCATATCCCCCGACATTTGAGTTTTTGATGAACAATTTGCCTCTTAGTTGAGCGATGGTGTTAGTATGTTGTGTTCTATGTGCTTTGGATCACTATGCCCTTGCATGTCATAGGGCTGACTGTCCATATCTCGATTAACAACAGGTGCCTGTTTCCTTACTTTCTCCTCCGGATCTTATAACTTGCCAGCATCTATCAGATACAGGACCTCCTCACACAACAAGCTATCAGACCTGTTCCACATCACTTACCTGAATTTTATTCTTGTCTGTTTGTGGTTCGTTAAAAGACCAAGAACTAGAGGTCAGTCATTGATCTGTCTCACCTCAATCATTTTGTTCACCTCCCATTTTTCATCATGGAGTCCTACCAAACTCCTTGATAGATATATTCTCTGGGTCTATGGATGACCAAGGTGGACGTCTCCAGTGCTTATTTGCATATCCCCATTGTGGTGCTAACTTGTCCTTATTTTCAGTTTGTCCATTAAGGGGTGGTGTACCAATTTTGTTTTCTCAGTCATGTTCACATGCACTCCCTTCAGTAGATTCTACATGATCAATGGAATCTTGCTTGGGATCCCTTGGATGCTCCCATTACCATTGAAGTGTATTGGCAAATATGGAAAGTCTTTCACATTTAGGCCCAAGCTTGGGGGCTTTGTGCTGCATATTCTACTGTTGCTGGTGTTTCTAAATTTTTCACATGGTTTTTCGACCAGGGGTCTATCATCAGGTTATCAAGTAATTTTATCCCATGCTTTTTATCTTTCCTTTAACTGCAGGGTTTTTCTTTCACCCATAGTTACCATGTTAATCCATTCCTTCTGGTTTTCTGACCTCCCATTCTGGATTGGAATATCCATGTGGTCTTTCATTCCCTTAATCTATCCCTGAACCTGTATTCACATGTTCTTTGTTTCACTTTAAGGCATATTTTCTTTTAGCATGTGGGCATTGAAGTTTGACTTGTTTGCTATCAACATTACATGCACAATTTACCACCTTATCTGTCTTCTCATTTTTCTGGATCATTTCTTCCTTCCAAAAACTGGTATCTTTTGAGGGTAACTCCTCCTTTTTGCCCATTTCCCTTCCCTCTATTTCACATATCTGCCCTATCCCGATCTGGATATATTTTTATGTTCTGTGTGTGCCCTTAATTATAATATTGACCTCTCGGGTTCTTTCCACGATTCTTGTCTCTGTATTTTGTGGCAGCTCTATTCGTTCAGTGATCACTCTGATTTTACCCTTATCAGTTGGGGTTTGTTTTTTTGTTTTTTTTTATATATGCAAAAACGGCTCCTTTGGGTTGAGAAAATATTTTACATAGAAAAGTGAACAACGTTTCAACCTTCTTCTGTCATCGTCAGGTTCACAAAGAAAGAGTTAACTGACCGGAAGCTGACCACATGTTTGGAAGGGGTTGTGTAATTGAGTGTCGCAATGTAGAGGGCGGGGTAAGATGTTTGAATATAGGTATAATGGCGTTCCTTTATATTGGTTTATTTTGGGTTTAAGTTGTTGTATAAGTAAGGCTTCTTTAATTTTGCGTTTGTTTATGTTTGTTTCTTTATTTAGTATTTTAGTGTTTTTTATGGTTGTGTTGTGTTTATTTGATTTACAGTGTTCGAAAACGTGTGAAGGTGACTTTTTTTGTTCTTTGAATCTGGTTTCCATTTTTCTACTTGTTTCTCCAATACAGAAGTCGTGGCAGTTATCACATTGTATTTTATAAATAATGTTGGTGTGGTGTTTGTCAGTGTAATTCTTACACAGTATAGAACTCAGTTTTGTGCCTGGTTTTTGAATAAATTTAGTATTAACTGGAATGTCATACTTTGTTACTAGTTTTTGCCAAATGTTGGTTGTTTGTTTGCTGATGTCAGGAATATATGGTATACAGCAGTATATGGTTTCGTGATTTTTTGATTCGTGCGATATATTTACTTTCTGTCTAGGTGGGTGCGTATAATGTTTTCTACGGTTTGTGGAGGAAACTCATTGATGTTGATGAAGTATTGTTTTATTTTATCTAATTCATCGTTAATTTTATCCGGTGAGCATAGTTTTATGGCTGTGTTTATCTGGTTTCTTAGTATGTTGAGTTTTTGTTTTGTTTCATGTGCTGAGTCCCAAGGAATGTATAGTCCAGTATGGGTGATTTTTCGGTGAATTTCCGTTTTGAATTGTGTGTTGGTTCTTATAATTTTGAGGTTAAGAAATGACATTTGATTGCTTTCTTCCTGTTCACATGTAAAGTTAATGTTGGGATGTATAGAGTTAATGTGAGTGAAAAAATTAAGTATGTGTTCTGTAGATTTGAATCCTGCAACCGTGTCATCTACATATCTGTACCAGTATAGTGGTAGATGTAATACTGTGTTAATTGCTTGTGTTTCAATTTGTGTCATAAAAATATTGGCCAGAACTGGTGATACTAGGTTGCCCATGTTTAGGCCATCTGCTTGTATATAGTTTTGGTTGTTGAACATGAAGTTTGTCTTTATTGTGGCGAATTCTATGAGGGTTGCTAACTGGTTACTGGGAATGTCTATAATTGGGTTAGGGTCTCGGATATAGAGTTCTAAGGCTATCTTGCAGGCTTCTGTTGGAACTTCTGTAAAGAGGGATATAACATCGAAACTGGCCATTAAGGCTTTATAATTAAGTTGATTTAGATTAGACTTGAAATTAAGAGTCTTTGATGAATGAGCTGGCTGATGTTACATGTTTGGAGAATGCCCATGCTATGTATTTACTAAGATTGTAATTAAACGATTCATATGTTGACATTATTGGTTGTAATGGACAATCTGGTTTATGAGGTTTGGGGATGCCATATATTTGCTGTGTGCGTGAGTCGGTTTTACGTAGGCAGGAATAAAGTATTTGTGAAATTGTGTTGGCTTTTTTCATTTGTAGTAGTAATTTGTTCAGTTGCATTTCGTGTGTCTTTGTTGGATTTGTGTGTATTGGTTTAAATTTGTTCGTGTCTGATAGGATGTTATTCATTTTTTGTATGTATTTATTCGTGTTCATTATTACTATAGCCTTACCTTTATTTGCTTTTAGAATTTTTATGTTTCTGTCTTGTTTTAGGTTTTTAATGGAATTAATGTCTCATTTTGTAAGGTAGTTTTTTAGTTTTCTGTTTTGTGAAATTATGTTGATGGTTTTGAAAGAAAATTCTTTGAAAAAATCGTTTAAGATGTTGTTTTTAGGTGTTTCTGGAAAATATAAATTTGTAATTTTACCTGGGAAGTTTGGCTGTTGGATGTCAATAAAATTATCTAAGTTGTCTTTTTTCTGTTGGATGTTTTTGGTTTTTTCTTTGTTTTTTGTTTTCTGTAGAAGGTATCACAAGTCTCCTGGCGAGGTCTTCTAAACATGTTTTGTTTTCTATGGTTGGAATGTACCTAGGTGCTATTGCGAAATTTAGTCGTTTGTTGAGTAGATGTATCTCGTCTGTGTTTAATTGTCTGTCGGATCAGTTAATTATGAGGTTAGTCAACGGTTTGTCGTTTTGGTGTCTTTTCTGTTGTTTACATCTTAGTTTTTCCAGTTTTTTGTTGTGGCAGATCTTTTTGTCTCTGTCGTTCTTAGTATTGATTTGGTTTATGTTTTGTTGTACAAGTCCGTAAATATCTGGTTTAATGCAGCATGCTAGTTGATGGTCTAGGTTCATTTTTTGTTTTTGTAAGTCATGTAGTTCATGTTAGTTCTTAATCATAAACCCTTAATGGCCAGTTTCAATGTTATATCCTTCTTTACAGAAGTTTCAACAACAGAAGCCTGCAAGATAGCCTTAGAACTCTATATCCGAGAGTTTAACCCAATTATAGACATTCCCAGTAACCAGTCAGCAACCCTCATAGAATTCACCACAATAAAGACAAACTTCATGTTCTACAACCAAAACTATATACAAACAAATGGCCTAATGGCAACCCAGTATCACCAGTTTTAGCCAATATTTTTATGACACAAATTGAAACACAAGCAATTAATACAGCATTACATCCACCACTATACTGGTACAGATATGTAGATGACACGGTTGCGGGATTCAAATCTACAGAACACATACTTAATTTTTCAATCACATTAACTTCACATGTGAACAGGAAGAAAGCAAATATCATTTGTTAACCTCAAAATTAGAAGAACCGACACACAATTCAAAACCGAAATCCACCGAAAAATTGGACTATGCATTCCATGGGACTCAGCAGATGAAACAAAACAAAAACTCAACATACTAAGAAACCAGATAAACACAGCCATAAAACTATGCTTACCAGATAAAATTAACGATGAATTAGACAAAATAAAACAATACTTCATCAACATCAATAAGTTTCCTCCACAAACCGTAGAAAACATTATACGCACCCACCTAGACAGAAAGCAAAATCAACCAACAAAAGTAAATATATCTCACGAATCAAAAAATCACGAAACCATATACTGCTGTATACCATATATTCCTGACATCAGCAAACAAATAACCAACATTTGGCAAAAACTAGTAACAAAATATGACATTCCAGTTAATACTAAATTTATTCAAAAACCAAGCACAAAACTGAGGTCTATACTATGTAAGAACTACACTGACAAACACCACACCAACATTATTTATAAAATACAATGTGATAACTGCCACGACTTCTGTATTGGAGAAACAAGTAGAAAAATGGAAACCAGATTCAAAGAACAAAAAAAGTCACCTTCACACGTTTTCGAACACTGTAAGTCAAATAAACACAACATAACCATAAAAAACACTAAAATACTAAATAAAGAAACAAATGTAAAATTAAAGAAGCCTTACTTATACAACAACTTAAACCCAAAATAAACCAATATAAAGGAACGCCATTATACCTATATTAATATTATAGATAAAATTATATATTCAAACATCTAACCCAATAAGTTATAGAGTTCTAAGGCTATCTTAGAACAGACACACTGTTTGTGATCACGCCATTATACCTGTATTAATATTATAGATAAAATTATATATTCAAACATCTAACCCTGCCTTCTACATTGCGAAACTCAGTTACACAACCCCTTCCAAACATGTGGTCAGCTTCCGGTCAGTTACCTCTTTCTTTGTGAACCTGATGATGACCGAAGAAGGTCGAAACGTTGTTCGCTCTTCTATTTAAAATATTTTCTCAACCCAAATGAACCGTTTTTGCATATAAAATTCTCAACAAATGGGTTTCTCCACATCACTGACAGTTGGGGTTTTCATTTGATTTAGCTGATTTGTTCCTCCTTGTATCCTTTTCATCATATTTTGTTTGTATTATCTCTTATCAGATCCAACAACTCATCTTTTCTCTTGCTTCTTGTCTTCATTAGCCCTTGTAGAAAATACTACAACTGGACATGTGGACCAACCTAACACATTCATCTTCCATTATTTACATCATACCATGGTTTCAGGTTCCTCAGGTTTTTTGTGTTCTTCCTTTGTCAGTACTTTAGACTTCAGTGCATTTCTGACAATGGGTAAAGTTTTGTTGATACTTTCTTTTCTTTCAGGGGACTACTTTCCATACTTTAAAAACATAAATCTCACTTTGTGGCAAGTGGTGTCTGACCAATTATTTTGCACTAAATCTGCACTGTATACCACATTGACTAGTTCTTTCCTTTCCATTGCTTCACCTTAAAGCACAAGATTGCTTGTAGTTGAATAACTGCTTGATATTTGTCCATCCTGGATAGTACCATCCATCAACTTCATGGTAAAGCAAGAGGGGATAACTGTTCATCTCTGTCATGCCTTGATTGAATAAATTGGTATGGTCTGCTTTACAAAATAGGATTTTGTGATCACTCATTGCACTGTCTTTGGTGTCGACATTTCCTCAGTTCATTTTAAAGTAGGCTGGTGGTATTCTGCCAGTGTTGATGATGCGATATCCTTTGATCTACAGTTAGCTGTACAATGGAGTGAGACATCAAAATGCAGTTCAACCATTTGGTTTTGGATTTAGAGTGAGCCAATCAATACAAGTCCTCACACAGGTTCTTGGTTATCTATCTTTCTCCCAATATGGATATGTGGTATTGTTTCAGTTTTATCCTTGGTTCTCACTCATTCTCTTATGTAGATGCTTTGGGTCGTATGTATGTCATTCCTTCACACCAGTTCCTCCCTTTAATCAATGTGTGATTCTAGCTAACCTTGTGAGCAGGGAACAGTACAGTATCAGAAGTTATAATTTTCATATACTCAAAATGTATTTCTGATAAATATTACCCTCCTGTCACACTTCCCACTCATTTCCAGTGCTTCTGTTGTCTGGAGAAGTATGCATAATAATTTTCATGAGAGTTACGTTGGAATCATTTGATTCCAATAGTGAGCATTAGAGGCTTGTGGCATGTATAATAAAAGTTTTCATATAGGGAACATAAAAAAACGAAAATACAGGGTGGTCGCTAGAAAAGCGGAAAATTTGAGGGTCAGATGAGATCATGAATAAAATGCGTGCTTACTCATTTCTATTTTGATTTCTTTACATCATGAATAAAATGCATGATTTTAATAATTTTGAGCATCTATGAGTGTAATATAACATATGCCTTTAAAAAACGTTGTAAAAATAAATAGCTGTTTGACAAATTTTCTGCTTTTCTAGTGACCACCCTGTAGATAATCTTGTAAATGGAAGGAAGTACCAATCAGAAATACATTTTCAGTATAAGAAAATTATAACTTTTAAAAGAATTTAAAATGGTTAACTTCTGAAGCCTTTTTTTTAGCTACTTCTCTAACCAGCTATGTATAAATGTGTTTGTTACTACTCTTTTGTTGTCACAGCTAACCAGCTATGTATAAATGTGTTTGTTACTACTCTTTTGTTGTCACAGCTAACCAGCTATGTATAAATGTGTTTGTTACTACTCTTTTGTTGTCACAGCTAACCAGCTATGTATAAATGTGTTTGTTACTACTCTTTTGTTGTCACAGCTAACCAGCTATGTATAAATGTGTTTGTTACTACTCTTTTGTTGTCACAGCTGAACATAATATCCAGTTTTAAGATTTTTTTTTTGCTATTGCTTTTGTTGTTTTAGAAAGTATGACTCAAACCAGATATAAGATGTTATTACTGTTATTGTCTTTGTAATTGTTGTTGGCCACTTCAGCAAGGTTTAATACATTTTTACCAATGATATGTTTGTTTTTGTAGTTACTGTTGTAACCACAATTAAAGTATTTTCAATACCAATATTTTTGTTTGTTGGTGTAGCTGACCACTTTAGTGACTGGTTTAATGACAGTCTTATGGTGCCAACAACCAGATCCTATCTTTCTTAATCACTTAATATCAGCTGGTCTCCTAGCACAATTCCTTGGATTGTTGAGTTGCTATGGTGATGAAATGGGAATGCTTGAAGATATGATGGTTGGTGTGGAGGACTTGCGGAGGGTAATTTTCTGGTTAGAACCAGCCCGTCATAGTGAAAATACACCTCAGCCTCGTATAGAGGGAAACAGGTACTTTTATAACATAATATTACATTTTGTATTAGTTTTTGACAACAATGTGCCACAGTAGAACCATTTGGGTAAAATAAACTTGCTAGGCTTTGGGAAACTGTTAGCTTAATACATTAAAAATTAAATTTTAATAACTGCATTTATTTGAAAAATGATTTAAACCACAGTCACATTTGCATTAGTAAAGGTAACCTTTCTCAATGAGTTCACACACCAAGATATATAATTTTCATTACTCAAAGGGACTTGAGAAATTTATTGTTATATTTGTAATGATATAAATAACATCTGAATTAGGTTTCTAAATTTCTGTTCTTATATATGACTTTGGTCTGTATGATCTGTAAACTGTAAACTTTGGTTACTGTCCGAGCACTTGCAGATGCTGTGTACATGAAAGTTCTTCACAAATTTTGTTTTTGTTGGATTGCTGATAAAAGAATGCTGAAATCTTTCATTTTGCAATTTTTCATTGTTTTAATTTTACAGCATGCAATTATTTAATGCATAAAAATGACAGAACATTTATTTGAAATCATATTTTGTTTTTTCTTTATTACTTGCCTATTTAAACAGTTTCAGAGTCAAAATATTGTTTATCAAATTAGTACAAAATTTAATTAACCATACAATTACATCTTGTACACAGTAGTGAAGTTTGATGGACACTGAAGCTGTGTGGTACCAAGGATAAGAAATTATTACCTTTAGTACAAGTCATGCAGTATGTGTAAAATACTTTATGTAACATATAAAACATGCTGCCATCTTCTTACCTCTAAATAGACATTTTTATTAGGTAGTAGCTAGAATGTGTTAGAAAATACTAACTGTTACAAAGAGAAAGTGACAGACTTAAAAATTATCCATGTACTATGATGGATTTTTCATGACACTTATTAAAAAGAGTTATCTGTTGTTTTCAATTTATATATATTTTATAGATGAATTACACTTAAAATAGCTGTCTTCATATGTATGCTGTTGATTAATTACTTATTTTGCAGAGCCTTCTTAACTCTTGTTTTTCCTGCACCTGAATCCGTGATGTCAATGTTACCTAAAGGAAAACAGCATGGTTGTCGCTTCTCTCTTACACCAGTGTTCCTGAATATTGGCATTAATGAACAAGCCACACTTGCTGAAAAGTGAGTGGTTAAGAAACATTATTTTAAATATATTTTTGGATTTTTATTTTCTTGTATTTATATCTCAAAGGTTTTCTTTTAAGAAAAAAATTTTATAGCAAAATGGAGAAAGTGATATTGAACTTAGTCAATCATACTTAGATTGATTGATTGAAAATTATTTATGTTTTGAAATGAATCAAATTATATAATAAAAAACAAGTTCTATTGTCATTAAGAAGGAAAAATATATAATTACTTTCATTAATGTTGTTTTTGGCATTTGGTATTGGAGGATCACTCAAGTCATTTCAGTTTGCACTTTCAACTCCACTACAAATATTTAGCTGAAACACATAACTCTATTTTGAAACCCTTCTACTGGATAGCTTCTTAGGATTGACATACTTGAATCATGTAATGTGTATTTAATTATTTTAAGAATGAAAAGCCAAAACGGTTCATACTTTCATTTCTGTCATATTTTCAAGAGTTGTAATTAAATGTTGTACCTCTAGATTATTATGGTTTCTTCTTGTTCCCAAGCTTATTTTTATTCATTCCATTTAAATTTCAAACTTATTTTATTAGTTTAACAATTATTCTGTGTTTATGTTCCTTATGTTTGTTCACCTGTGAACATTTATTGTGCCATCCACAGAATTCTTGAGAAATTTCAATAGTTATTAACTTTGAAAACGACAGTTGTTTTAAGAAAATAATGGTCAGAAAGAGGTTATAATCTTTAATGTTGTATTATAAAGAATGTGATAGTACCATATGGACATGTGTGACAAGTTTGAATTTAGTTCAGCCAACAGTAAAGAAGTAACTGAAGATAAAATGTTAAGCTGAATTTTTTTTGTTTATAGCTTTTGATAATTTTTTTTCATACCTGATGTTATGCAACATTCGCTGGAAAGCTGTATTAATAGCCTTCTAAGTTGAAGCATCTGATGATCTGGAAAGCTGTATTAATAGCCTTCTAAGTTGAAGCATCTGATAATAAAATTGAGGGTTAATGACTGTTAGGGTAGGTTTGTGATGGCAAACTATTTAAATCATTTTATTACTCTTTTAGTATTTTGTTAAATTTATTTACAGAAAACAAATTACAAATATTAGATAAACATTGTTATGCCTCAGTTGAATATTATCATCAAAATATAATGCTGTGAAAATAATAATGAATCTGTGTTTGAAGGTAATCATTGTTTTGACTAATACATCTTTGTTGATTGTGCAGTATGTATGATTCAGAGTGGGAAGTCTGCTGCTCCAATAGATAAATGCTTTAAAAAATAAGAAAAAGTTCAACTCATTGAATATAGGAAACTTTCTGATACTGAGTGCAAAAAGTCTATGATGAAGGTAGTAATTTGTATTGTTTTTTCAAAGCAATTTTTCAAAATAAAATTTCAAGAAGTTTAGAAACTAAAGTAAAATACAAGGTCTTTTTCTTAAACACACAATTTCGATTCTGTTTGAAACATTTAATGCTGTTTGATTAGTTATTTTCACTGTGAAAACATGAAATACCAGTGGAGTGTTTTAATCACCTCTGGAATGGTTAAAAAACTCGAATAATGGAGTGGTGTCTGCTTTGAGGACTTAAGAACTTAAAGCATAGGTTTCTGTCAGTCATTATTATGATTGTAATCCAAAATTATTCTGCTTTCAGTATCTAATAATAGATTTTTGTTATTCATTATTAGATTTGGAGATGTCTCTCTTCAGGATCAAGTAAATCAAGAAGGAGTTAACTTACTGAAAGAATATCATCGAAGATGTCAGAAAGCTTCATCAAAAGTGGAAAAATCTACTGTAAGAGGTAACAATATCTTTTTGTTATTGGCATTTGTACATTTAAGTAAAGTGGATAATTAGTCAAATGCATATTTTTGATGTATCATTTTCACATATCTCATTTGTAGCATATATATACGTTTTCATTATTACACTTAATGAAGATTTCCTTTACAATGAAAATTTAAATTGTCATTTACATTTTTAGTTTCATGATGATTTTTATTTTAGAAATTTTTGTATTTCATACTTTCTCATACAAGCTTACTCATCTTACCTGTATTTGAAAACTGCTAAGATTAGACCAAGTTTTGAGGAATGAAAAATGAATACCATATTTTTCTGACTATAAGAAAATTAAGTAACTGTTGTACTTCAGAACTATCCATATAAAAATATACACTAGACTGTAAAAATTGAATATTAAACATAGTGGTATATTTGGAATTTGTAGCATTGAGTTTCTGTACTGGTCATTCCAAACTCTTAGTTTATTCAATCGACTTTAGTATCAAACATTATAGTGTATGATTTATGATTTCTGGATTCCTGCATGATTCACTTAAAGACAGTTGCCCAACACTAAACCATGTAAGAATGATTAAGCATGATATGGTAAACAGGAAAAGAAAAGAGCATTTATAAAGAAATAGATGTTTAGCTGTCATTATTAAATCAAAGTAAGGTGAATATGGTAACTTTAAACAAACATTGGTGCCTCATTCAATGCTGCATGCCAATCATGGTACTTTAAACAAGCTAAGTTTTCAGTTGACTTCTTTGTTTGATCAACTTAGATGGTTTAGTCAGTATAGTATTTAAATATTATGTGAGGTTCTGGATGTGTAAATAGTTTTTGTGATATTCTAAAGGCTGAAAAAGATTATTAAAATATGTAAATGTTTTTATTTACTTTTGTAATTGATTATTGAAGAATTCTGAACATTTCTAGAGCTTCAAAGATATTTTTGTGTTGGCACCCAAATTCTCAACCAGATTTCTCTTTATAGAGCTATGAATATGTTTTAGAAAATTTTATTATTAAATGATAAAAAAACACTCAAGACTTTTTATGATAGGCTTTCAAAATAATGTAATATTAGACTTCCTTAGGAGACAGAAATATGTAGCAGTCTTGTCATTTTTTTCTGTATACCAAAAAAATATATCATATTTGCAAGTATGAAAATATGATCAGTGTTTAAATTTCATTTAGAAAAATATAATGTTACTGTAAAAAAGATTATATTTATTTATATTCACCTTATTTCAAAGGAATTCGACTTCAGGAAGTTAAATTAGATGAACTGCTTGACCAACTCCAAACCCAAGTACAAGCTCGAAAGAGTAAAAATATCAGCATACTTCATCTTGGGGCAGAGGTGAGATGCAAGATAGTTTTAGAATTTTTAAGTTTAATCTATATGTTATGACTCAGTGAATGAAAACATAATGTTCATTATAAAGTGACTGACTGCATTATTGGTTGTTTCTGAACTTTTTGGATGACTGAATAATTTACATGTATAATAAATGAACCTCAGTTCGTTAAACATGTAATTTTGTGTTGGTTGTTTCTAGAAAAGCAACTTAGCTTTGACATAAAACTGAAAGACGAAAGACCTGTTAAACTTTACTCATGCTATTATTTAACTTTCCTTCATTCTGTTTGTTTATCAAACTCCATAGATATTTATTATCAGTGGTTATCTATTACTGGTCTTAATCATTTCTATATATTTAGTGTTTTGCATTCATTATTTGGATATTTATAACATAACTTGATAAGTTATCCATTAGTGATTAAATTTTTGTCAGTTTATTATTTGAAAGAAAACCTACTACAAATAGTGGAGGCATTACTAAGTGCTTAAAATATTTTGGTGTTTTAGGTGCAGGATATTTTTAGTTTCATTATGTTGATTATAGTTTTCTATTTTGATTTTTCAAGACACTAACTTGGGATTCAGGGCACTTTAAAAAAGAATTGGGGCATGGGCCCCATGCACCTAGCAACACTTTAGATATATTTTTTTGTAAAGGTAGCTGGTAGTTTGAAGTATGTTTCAAAATGCCAAAGATGAAAATAAGGACTATAACATTATAATTTGGAGTATGAACTTAAATTTATGTTTTATATTATAAAAATGTGTAATTTTATAAACACATTTTTTTGGGTTTACTATATCTTATGATGTACAGTTTAGATAAACAATTGATGTGTCTTTAATCATCTTCTGTTTGAAATACAACAAAAAATATTGCATTGAAGTGATGCATTAGTTCGATATGCTGGACACTTGATAGTGTGTGTGTGTGTGTTTATAGAACTTGTTGGAAACAGTACATAAACAGACACAGTAAAACAATCTAGGGTTTTATAGATGACCAGTCTTGTATTATGAAAATTATAAATTAGTTTTCAAATATGAAACCCTAAGCTAGCCAATACATTAAGACATATTTAAAGGTAGAGATAAAAAAATGACATAATATACAAAATTTGAGAAATGGGGTTCTATGACACGTTGAAAAAGTGACTTTAATAATTCAGTGGTTCACATGTAGTTATAGTAACCACAAATATGACATTGATAACTTATTATTAATGCCTCATTTCAAAGGTACACATTGTGTGTTTTATTTTAACAAGTTGTTTCTGTTTAGATTTGCTCTCGACTTAAAGGACTTAGGTTCACTTGTTGTAAGAGTGGAAAGGATCGCACTTCGATGTCTGTAACACTGGAACAGAGTGTTGTTCTGCAAAATGAATTTGACCTGGATGAAAAGGAAGTCCCTCGTGTGTTGTCCTGCATGCGAAGGTAATCACATGTTCAGAACAAAATCATCTGATATTCTAAAGATCAGTAGAGAGAAAAGAGGGAATACACAGTAACCATGGTTGTAGTTGGTTCTCAAATTAGTAAAAAGATAAATAAAGCTGTGAGCTAAAAGTTTACTTGCAAAAAATAAATTCACAGCCATTCACTAAACCATTATTCTGTGGTTAAAATGGTGTTTGGCACAATGTGATCATGTACAAAAAAGAATTACGGGTACTTTATTTTATTAGCTTTAGATTTGCAGGAAATATGTATATTTGCATGAGAAACCTGATGAATAATTAACAATATACTTGTGTATAAAATTAATTAAAGGCCGATAACAGTTAGTATAATTTAGACATTTTTTTTTCATTAGTATGCTATTATATTCATTATATACAGTTGTAAAATTAAATTTAATGTGACATTTTTGTGCACTTCATAGAGAGAAAACAGGTTTTAGTGGAGTTCTAAAAGAAAAAACTGAGGAATGTAACGTTTACAAATTACAGTGGAACCCCTTTAAGTGGCCACCTCTTGAAAGTGAGCATTCAGTCACAGTCCCTTTTTTGTTTACATAATTCCTAATTATGTACAGTGGAACTGTTTAATCAGGCAAGTTTGTCTCAGTCCTGAAGGTGTCTCTTTTAGAGGGGTTCCACAGTACAAAGTAACTTTTTGTTGTTTGAGCTTCAGACTTAGTTTAAATTTTTTGATGAAACTCTTAAACAGAAATGTTGTAAAAGTCAGAAGCTCAGAAATATTGTTTGTTAAATATTTATGAAGTCATTATACAATTTTCAGCTGTTGTGTTGTTAAATGAAATGAGAATGCATGTAAAATTTTTATTTAATTAGCTCTTATAAACTTTGAAACAATACATATCTTAGTACGTTTCACACTCATCAGTAATGTGTAAAGGTTTTCATTTTTATGTTTAAGTGATATTACATATTTTTTACCTCACACCTACTGATTGGTAAAAACTAATATTGAAGAAAGAAAGGAAAGTTAATATATGTACATATATATATTCAGATAAATAAGTAATTAAGTTTCATTCATTTCTTCAAGTTTTGTTGTTTAAAATATGTTAAAAACATTAAGTATTTTCAATATTTATGTTTGGGTGTTCCTTAGTGAAGGAACAAGACGAGAGAACACCTTCAAGAATGTGGGTGTGAGGAAGTATGCATTCAACAGTTTACAGTTAATGGCTCTGCCCAAACAGTACAGACCACCACCAGGCACCTTTGGGAATGTCCAGTCTTAGAACAATTAACCTTATGTGATTGTAGCTATTGTATGCTTTTGTACAATTTAAACTGGTATTCTAACTTGCTGTAAGTACGTACCAAGTTCTTTCTTTTTATGTAGTTATGACTACTTTCAAGTAAATAGAATTCTGGCATGATTATTTTAACTTAAACATTGTTAATTTGTTACAGTCATAGACCACTTGCTCTAGCTGTTGTTAATTGTAATAAGAACTAAAAATATCCAGAAGTGTATATTTATTGTGAGATGTTAACATAAAAATGCTGTAACAATTAAGAAATCTTCCAAAAATAACTATAATGAGGTAAAGTTTTAACTGGCTTTAAGCTTGCCAGACTAAATTATTTTTAAGATTGTCCATTTTACATTTGAATTTGTACAGCATATATTTCTGGTTATTTTATCTGGTAAGGATCAGATCATACTTGTTCAGATAAATAACACTAATAACTTTTAAGATTTTTTTCTTCTTCAGAATGTGAAATTGCTGTATTTTTAATGCAGCAATTTCTGTTTGGTATACTTTATTCTCAAACAAAAAAAAAACAATCTCTTTTCTTGATGATTTTCATGTCATAAATAATACAACTTTAGGTTGAGGGTAGATAGGAAACATTAGTTATAAAAGTAAAATAGAAACCATCTGTGATTATTTGTAAACCACTGAACTGAAATTAATTTGAAGACATCTATGTCACACAAATTAATATACCATTATCTTGAAAATAATAAAAAACCCTCGATGAAATTATTTATTAAGGGTAAATTTCAAGCAACCACTGTTTTCTTCAGTGGTTGGACTGTTGTGGATAATCAAATTGATACTGAATAGCAGAGGTAATTATGTTACTGAAACACATACAACAGGAAGATGATACAGATGTGTGTAGTATAAAGAAAATTTATAAGGAGGTAACATAGATGTGAAGAATGTTTATGAAAGGTGAAAAATAAAATTGGTGGAATATGTATTAAAATTGAAAAGGTAAATATTTTTAATATACAATAGAAAAGCATTAGAACTACTTATCTTTAAAAAGTTTAAAAAATAAATTACAAGTTTATGTAAATAGAAGAAAAAAAGCAACCAGGAAGCTAGTGTGTGAAATAAAACTAAAGAAAGCTTAATGACAAGAAAAGAAATGTAACAAAAAACAATCCTAGTGGTTCTGAGCAGTCTGGTCTTGTTGATATGTACAGGTGAAAGTGCAACATACATACACCTCACTGTTGTAGCCTACTAACACAGTAACCATAAAAACAAAATCTGTTTTTGTCTTTAATCATTTGAAAGTTCAAGTTCTCAAGACGGCTGGTATGGGTATTAAAATTTTAATTAAAATAAAGTACAGAACAATGTTTTGACCTTCTTAGGTCATCTTTAGGTTAACAAAGATGGCCTATGAATGTCAAAACGTTGTTCTGTACTTTATTTTCATTAAAGTTTCAATACCCATACTAGCCATCTTGAGAATACATTTTTACTTCAAGTGGACTTATCATCATCACAAAAATTCAAGTTCATCAATAGTATAATACTGAATGACATTGCAATGTACGTCATTGATAGCAAAAGGAGTATTATGATTTACTCCTATCCACTGGGGAACATATAAGGAGTCATAAAGTTAATAAATGTTAAACCACGTTCAGTTTTTCAACGTTGACATAAAGGCACTGAGAAATGATAATAAATCTGCTAAAGAAGTGTATCCATCCTAAAGTAGAACCACCATTTAAAGTACTTAATTATTCTTAATAATTGAAAAAAACGTTTTCTTTGTAATTAAGGTTAACTGATATAAAGTGAGGCAAATAATCATACAAACAGTACCATTTTTAATTTGTTTGTTAAGTGGTTTAGAAATTCTGTGATTTTCTTTTATTGTCAGCAGTATGATGAATAAAATAATTATGGTAATGTCATCACACTTCTACATTTGATTTAAATATTTATAATTATAAAGACTTGTTTCAAAGTAAGTAATATACAAGGAATGCCTGTCCTAGGTATTTATTAATAAACACTTGTAGCTTTCCCACAGCAAATTTCTGAAGCTTTATCTTTCATTAAACCATGATTTATGGTTTATTAAACTATGTTTGAGTAGTTTTATTCCATTTATTTTGTTACTTAAAAAGGTCAATGAAACAGATCAGTGTAGTTCAATTGAGAACACATTATTGTTGTAATTCATGTGCTACTGATGTAAATATATTTCTCCAGAATGTAACAGGATAGGTTCTTTTGTTTTAGAGAGAACTTTTTTCTTCCAAAATCCTATTAAATAAGGAAATTAAGAATTTTTTCTAGGATATGAATTAAAATGTTTAAAAGTTTCTACATTCCACAGACTGTCAGATTTTTAATGAGATTTGTATATAGAATATTTTAGTTTATATAGTGATCGTACGTTTTCTTTGTAATTTTTCTTTAATATGTACATATCATTTTAGGGGCACCGACATTTATCAAAATTATAAATTTTGGTTGGTCCTTATGGCTTTGTTAACATTTTAAAAGTACTAGTAAGAAAAAAGCCACAAGGTGTTGGACAAACACAAGAATGAAAGAAAAAAATTACCATTGGTAGCACAAAAATCCATTATTTTAAATGTTATCAAACCAAAACTTATTTTCTGGTAATACTGAAAAAAAAACACACTAAATTCAATACCAGAAATAGATTACTCACCCTTAAAAACCAGCTAAGTTTCACAAGATTACTAAACTAACTTCTATAAATGTCTTACATAGAGACACATTTTTAGAATATGAACTTTATCATGTATTATAAATATATAAAAGTTGGACAATGATTTATAGGACTTAGAACTGCACATTTGTTTTTTAGTGATTTATTTTCCATAGTTGAAAAAACGTTTCTTTTACATCATTAAGGTTAACAACTGAAAATAGTTTTATGTTGCCAAACTTACGCATTTCCAAATTAGTCCAATTTCACAAGATTACTAAAGCAACTCCTACAAGTACCTTTCATATGGAAAATCATTTTAAAGTTTCATTTCATACAGGTGTTTCTAAAACCCATTTAACTGTATCAGTTATAGCAGTATACGTTAGGTGTTTAATAAACAACATATTGTTACAGTAAAGAAACTTTTTTAAGTATGTTTACTTTTGTCATGAGCTTGGTTGATCTGTCATGAAGTTTACATTCATTTATATAGTTGGTAAAAGGTAATTGGACGGACAATTTTGTGTATATTGCAAAAACTAAAAAACAGTAAATTTTTTTAAAATCTGTTAAGACGATGAAACAAGTTTCAACAAAGTATTTATTTTAAGGTCACAACTAAAGCCATTTTTAATTTAAAGAAAATTATTGTTTATAACTGAAGGTGTAAACATAAAGGTACAAATTTAAAAGAACAAATAGACTACATATTAATTGCTTCTTTTGTAGTGAAGCACTTTTTGTTAATTTGAACAATCACTTCTACTTTCTCATTTATTCGTATTTTGTTTAATGATTGTATGATTATATAATTTTTGTATATTTATTTCTGAATTGTTAGTAAATTAATTGAGTTTTAAATAGTGTCTAGTTAAGTATTGTCATTATTCACCGAGATTACTTTTTAATTATTTCAAATCTGTGGTGTTGAAATATAGATCATACATGTTGTTATATTACGTGTATATTTTTATACATCTCAACTGCTTGTTAAAAAATTGTCTACATGATGCCTGTCCATTAATTAAGTAAAGACCATAGAACAAAATTTTTTTCACTGCACATATTCATTTTTGTGAATATTGTTAAGGTTACATCATTCATTTTGTCTCTGATGGTAGTTATAGAAGTGTTTTTACGCAAAAATTTCAGGTTTTAATATATCTAGAGACTTAATTACTTAAGTAATTAATTACACACACATAAAGAACAAGATAAATGATTTCTTTGTAATTTTTAATTACGTTATTTTTACATAGAAGTTTGTGGGTAATGAGGAAATGTTTGTTGACCGATTAAGTTTTAAAAATAGCAAACTGGGTCAAATTACTGGACAAGTAATGTTTGACCAAATTATCAAATTGTAGTTCCTTTGTATGCAATTTTTTGTTAAGCTAAGGCTACTTTAAACGTTTCAGCTTGGTTAATAAGAAACTCTTTCAAGTACTAATTTTGAATGTTAAAGAGATGGTGTATTTATGTTTAATAATCCTTTCTCCTGTCATGAATAAAAAATGGGGCTTCAATGAAAAATCCTTGCAGTTATGTATAAGGTGTCCAGACACTTCTTTTCATAAATGAAATTTTAAGCATAAAGGTTTCATTTTATGGACCTGTTATTGTAGAAATGAAGCAGAATTTCCAAAGATAAATATGTATTCTGTAAAATTGTAAATATTTACCTCCAGATCATACTTGAAGGAAAAATATTCAATATATTTATTTGCTTAAATGTCATGTTAAGAAGCAGCATTATACATTTTTCATTTTCAATTTTTCATAGTGTTAGTAAATTTATTTCCCAAATATTTTCATTTCAGAGGGAAACAACAAAAATCACATGCACAATATACATCCAAGTTTCATACTTGAATTTCTTTACACTGTTCCATAACCTTGGCCACTCTTCCCAAACACATCATGCTTGTTGTATATCTTGTGTAATAGGACATTTAACCAATTCGATAATTTGCTTGAGTTAATTTTGGACTTTAGATGGCACTGTTGATAGACTTTTTTAATCTATCAGATGGTTCTCACTCTGAGTTGCTTTAAATAAAACTACTATATCAGAACAAATATATCACAAGTTTAGTGTGCAATAATGATGTCTTATCACAATCATGTACAGGGTAAAACTAGACAACCAATCAACTTTCCCTTTCTCTAACAAGGTTTCATTTTCGTGATACTACTTCATTGAATGTCAATATTGACAACATTTTGCTATTTTTGATGATGTATTTAGTATGTATGATAACATAAAACCATTATGCAGCTGTCCCTAAGCTTGCCAAAATACGTTTGACCAATCTTGCAGCAATTAATGGCATCCCACAACAAATAAGATTCACACGTTCTTAACATAATTTTAGTTTGTTTGTAAATTTGAACAACATTTATTTGCTTTAAGATTAAGATTATCTTATTACCACACCTTTTACCCACATTATTTCTTACCAAAGGCATGTAATGTTGAAATCATACCTTCATTTCTCTCACAATGATACTCATTACCCAGAAACTCAACTCACCCAAGTCCAAAGCTGAATAATATATAGCCTGTCTTAGTTAATTTGAGTTATGATGATTTCTACACTTGACAAAGGCATTGCTGTTGACAAACCTCATGCTGTTAAAGAGATGACTTGGTTACGGGCATTATGTTCCTAAAAAAGGGCCAGATTTGATAAAGATATTTACGCTTTGTGAAATCAAGTTGGGATACATGTGATCAAGTCTTAATTTACACAGGAAAAAGGAACAGTTATTATAAAAGAATATAAAGAGCCTCTTATGTCTTCACATGTTGTGATGTTGTTATTGAAACCTTTACTGAACAAGAGTTAACAATGAACAATTAATACACTTGCTCACAGTTAGCAGATATTTCTCAAACCACTAACATACAAGGGGCAGTAAAACTTATAAGAAAAGAAATACCTCCAGACTTTAAGACGAAAATGCTGAAGAAAGAAGAAATAATGGCCTATTAGTGTTACATATTAGAAGGACAGAGAGAAAAAAAAAGATTTAACACTTATTTCACTGGTTCATAACACTAAAATGATTAAGAAACAAAAGTGAAGAAGCTAAAAGTAGCCACTAATTACAATGAAACTTTAGGTGACATTGAAAGAGTTCATGAACATTGACTGCACTATCCCATTACAAGAAGGTGAAGGCAGAAGTATTACAAAACTTTTCATCAATATTTTGTAAGTGGCATTCTGAATATTGAATTTTGTATTCAAAATAGGAGGCCAAAGGAAACATTTGGAATTAAGATGTGGTGATAACTGAGATGATAATAAAAAGTACCATTAATACCAAATCCACATTTGTCTGAAAGGATGCCACTTCCTTGACCTTTTTACCAGCTATAGTAAAGAAAAGTAATCAAACAAGACAGTGTGCATTGTTTAAAGTGATTCAAAAGAAAAGAGAGGTGATAAAAACAAAAGAAAAAAAACTTCAGATTGCAATGTTGATTTTTGTATTACACGTTATTTCTGTGTACTGTACTAAAACAGAATTTTTTGGAAAGGAAGCTATTTTCTAACAATTAATGTGATTTCTTTTACATTAGATCATTATATTTATTCATTTTGCAACAAACATTGTAAAAAAATTCTATAAACTAGAGTTTCACTGAAATAATATATAACGTATAAATCCATATATGGAATATTTATATATATTTGTGCAGAAATATAGCAGAATATAAATAAACTTTAATTTCATTAATATACAAGTTTATGGTATCTAAAAGTGAAGCTAAAAGAAACTGCCTTTTCTAGGCTCATTTCCAAAACATATCTGACAGAGATGGAGTTAATAATGGAAACAAAAGTAGAACAAATTATAGGAATATCAATTTACATAGATATGTTAAATAACAGTAAATTAATATATCTATGTATAGATATGTTAAATATATATTAAATAACAGTAAATTAATACAAGTAAATGTAAAATTTTTAACACTGATGATTGAACAGAAAAATCTTAAGATATAACTGGAAAGAAATGAAGTCACTAGTAATTAATTAATATTCTTTTGCTAAAGGTTCACTTTTGGAAATGGGGTAATTGGACTATTCTGCTATGTATACACATTAGAGTGGAGGTACAGGAGCTTTGAACTCTTCTGCTACATAAATCTTGAGCTTAAAATTTGTATATATAACTGGCATATCATTTTGCCAATTTACAGACACCACATTTATAAACAACTTAGAAAAACATTTACAGGCTTACAACTGATTTAATAAAGCGTACAAGTCATAAAATAATGCTATTAAGTACATTTTTAACACTACTTTATCCAGTTCCTTAAGGTTTTTGTAAGAAGTGTGTAAAACAATATTTCAGCTTCAGTGTACTTCATGTTCACTGCCAACAACACATTTTACACAGTCTTTCTTCTCTATTAAGCTCTCCAAAACAGAATGTAAACAAAAAAACAGAAATTATCAGATATATTTCACAGATCAACATATCTATTGAACAAACTAATATGTTACCACCAGAAGTTAAAGAAACAAAGCTTGTTTTCTTATTATTGAATCACAAAGAAATCAGAATATTATTTATCGTAAAAATTAAGTACGGTTCAATCTGGCCTTGAGTATATTTATAAACTAAATGTATTTTAACAGCTTCAGTTGAGTAAACTTAATAAACATTCATTATTATAAAGCATGTCAACATAATAAGTGAAAGTCAGTAAATAATCTTAATGTAGATTTCTTCATTAAATTTAAAAACATAACAAATGCAGCTATAATCAGTAGGTAGTCAATTTCATTTTGTATGTTGCATAAAAACACAATCCAGTTGAGTGTATATCTGTATGTAATAGTTTTGATAACATCATAAAAATATCAATTTTCATAACCTTTAAAGGAAAGCATATGTTGTTCTATGTCTAATTACAATCTTTTGGAATACAAGACATCAGTTTCAGTTGGTGTTATTAATAGTTTACCATAGAAAATCTCATTTCATTAATATTACATATGCATTCACATTAAGAATTTTTAAAAATGAAAACCAATGTTGATACAGACAAGGTTTTAAATAGTGTAATCTAGTCATTTCTTTTCCTTAACGTTCATACACATATTTAAACATTCTTGAATAAAGGCAGTGGTATTAATAAGCCAGCTGTGATCCCAGAGAAGGGCCTTGACCTCAGCAATTTGCATATTAACATAATCATTGTTTTGCTCTTGGCCTAATTTATAAGAGGATAATAAAATTAATTGCATAACCAAAATTAATCAACACAGTTTGTTAATGGTAGGGTAATTACCTTAAGATAATGTTTCCCAAGCAAACATACTCTCTCATAAAGAATTGTAAAGATCATGTTTTTCGTAAAAGATCTGGCACTAAGCAGTCCTAAAACCCAATTTTGTACAAGCATGTTCACTCATAAAAGAACCGTATAAAATAGTTAAAAATATACAATCTGGATTTAACAAAACCAAAAATCTTGTGACATAAATAAATCAAGTCACCACCTTTATAATTATGGTGATGTAGAATAGCATTATACCTTATTTTATCCATCATTCCATGTGAAATATAGAAGATTTCTGATAATGATGGTGTTTTAAAGAAAGAACTTGCAGTTGGCACTAATAGAATACCAGGTACAAGTGAATCACTTACTAAATTGCAACTTTTAAGTGATAAGAATGCATTACATTGAACAAAATATTTGTCCAATTCAAGTCTCACTATCTCAGTGTTATTATGGAAAGTGATACCTACAATATTAAACAGCTCATGTATTACCTGTACACCCTTTGCATCAAATATATGATTAAACATTCTATCAAAAACGTGTTTCTAATTTTATGAATATTAATCTGCTCTCCTAAGGTTTCAGAGCGAAACATTTTATAATTGGCTTGGCACTTTAAAAGTTGGCAATTATGAAAGAGATATCATCAGCATGTGATTATCTTTAAAATAACTGTTTTGTCACATTTGAAAGTTAAATCTTGGATTAAAGTATTATTTAAGAACACAATGTAAACGTCCAATACATAACGTATATTGCTGAATGAAGATATACTTGGTTAAGACAACCATTTCACAAAAATTCAAACATTTATTTCACTTTTTTTTTCATTTTACAAATATACCACCAAGACTGTATTTTCTAAGAGAGTATACAAATTATTTGACATTGTGAAAAGTCTTCTAATTATTCTTGAGGATAAGATCACCAATTCTTTCTTCTTCTTTTCGTATAATCTAACAGCAGTTTTAAAGGTCATCAGTTTTAATAACATTCAATCTTCTGATACAGGCAGTTGAATTGTCATTTATCACTGATGATAAAACAGTCATCTATTTACTAATACTATGTCATTCAGTTTGTAGTCAGACTAATTGGATAGTTTGCAAGATTAGGGTCACCTCTCTAGGGGACAAGTGTAATGACACCAAGCTTCACAAATGACAAAAGAATGTGTAGCTCAAAGAGAGCATTTAAAATTTAAATCACTTGTGAAAAATGAAGGAGGAAAAAAATCTGTAGAATTCTGCTCTATATCCATCAGTTCTTGGGGACATGTTGGTACTTGTAGGTATTTGTTAGCTTCTCAATCTTTAAAAAAATGATTATTGTCCCCTACTTAAACAGAATTTCCAAAGAAACCACACACTTCAAAATAAGGTAATGGCCACTTCTTAAGTTCCAGACAGCACTCTACACTTACTATATTTGATAATAATAATAATGTTAAACAGCAAACAATTTCTTTATTCTTCCTCTAAAAATCAGTAAAAAAGGTTTAGAACCAAATATTTTTTGCTTACCATTAGGTTTTCATTGATTATTTATAAATATAATTGCAGCATTACTTGTATATATTAACTTATGAACAGACATTAAAACATATGCATGGTCTCTGTATTACTAGGCTACAAATAATTATTTCTACTTCTCATAAATCACAAATTCCTATCATAATTTCATGCAAAAGTTAATCTTTAATTACAAATAAAATCATTCCTAAACCGTACTATTTATTAATTTAAATCTTCCACCCAATTAAATGTGTTAGTTGTGCATTTAACTGTCCTAAAATAGAGACCTTGACATGCATGTCTATTTATTTTACACAACTTGCTATTCCTCTGCATTTCACGTTACTTTTTTTCCGTTATAGTTTAGTGATGATGGCTCTCGTAAATTCTTAAACATCTGGTTAAAAAAATGTTTTTTGACAAAGCTATGGTGTTTTTATAATATTAATAGTTAGATTCCTGCCTGATGAATGTATTGCTAATTTCTCTGGAATACCTTTTTCTTTTGTATTTATAAGGTAACAATCACTATTTTGGAGAAATCATGTTTTTAGTATAATTGATCTGGCACAGAGAACTGGTTAGTGCATGTCACTACTGAATACAGGATAAATTACTCCGTAATGATGAGGGGAATAAAGTGTTAATCAGTGTAAATTTACATTTTTTTTAGGAAAATAATTTTTGGTTACATGAATTTAATTATTGCACCATATGAATCCAATATTAGATTTTCAATATAAAAATATGGAAGAATTTTTATTACTCATATAATATAAAAATTGCAACTGTCCTGCTTTTAACAATCACCATGAATTTGGACATTATAATTGTGACTTGTATGTATAATTGGCATTATCTTGTTTGATGAAAATAAAATATTAGTTCTTGATTATCAGTACATGTAGTTACTACACAATGATGAAACAATGCATGATAACTTTGATAAATAAGAAAGTAATTAGCCATACCCATTACAGGGTTAATTTTTTAATTATGATCTATGTAAGTAGCTTGTTTTGATCAACAGTTAATAATGATTGTGTTAAGAGTATACTCACACATTACATTGTTTAGAATATTAGAAGCCAAACTTTAATTGTAAGATATCAAGACTCATAATTAATCTGTTAAATGACTGATAAGAGGAAAAGTACAATGATACAGTTTATCACAACATTTTCATATATTTTTGTTTTTTAAAGTAGTAACTTTATATTAACATCACTTGCATGTATACAAATTATTCTGCTCCATTATGTCTGGACACCACTTACAACAGTTCCAAGAGTGATCATCATGTTCTGACAATCTTTCAATTTACGTTTATCACCTAATTTCTCCAGAATATGTGCAGCATCTGCAAGCATATTTTCACGGTCCCCAGGTGAAGAAAGCATTGGCTGTGGTAAATGCCGGCAAGCAAGCATTAAAGCATAAGCATGGTCTCTGTCACCAGGCTCCAACTGATTTGCTCCACTTCCTATAAATTAATAAATCTTTTGACTGTACATTTTCAAACCTTGTTAATAATTTTGAAGGCATTTAATACTAAATTGCTAAATCTAATAAAACTAGTCACTCATTCTTGCTAATATTCATACATTAGACCACCTTAGTATATATTACTTTTTATTTTAATTTTTTTCACTCAACCTGCAAGAACATGGTGACTAAATTTCTTACATTGTAGATAAGAGCATAAGATATTAACAAGAACTGTGGTAGGTGTCTGATTGAAATTGCCATGCATCTAAAGAAAAATGTTTTAGTATCATATTTAGATAAAACACTATGTAAATCTAACATAAACTCATGTATTTCTGAAACCTGTATGACTAAAAATAAATTATTTGTAATTGAGGTAGTTTTATCAGATATAATAAAGTGACATTGTTTGAAAAATTCAAAAATAAGATAATTGTTCAAATAACTTATTATGACAAAGTAAGAAAATAAAAAGTTTTACCTTTAGTACAAATGATTGACGGTGAAGAGTTAATTCTTTTCCTTAAACTGCGGTCCAGAAGAAAGTAAGTTTTGGTTGGGTTTGCTCCAGTAATCATTCTTAAGATAGCTTCATACAGTGGCAGCTGTTGAAAAAAAGTTATGAGAATTAGGTATCAAAACTGTTCAAACCACTTTTGAAATACTGTTTGCTTTTATCCTTTTATAAAATATGTTGGAACATATAATGCGTGATTATCAGCAAGTTCTATCATATGTAATTACAAGAATAGTGTGTGTATACTTGTTAGCTTCCAAGGAAACACAGTATTTCTATTCTCTAATTGTACAATAAACAATGTTTAACACACATTGTTCTATACAATGCAAAACTACAATGTTTATAATATAAGCTTAAAAGGCTTATATGTTACTTCAGTAACATTACCCAACAACAAAAAAACAAACAATAAGTTAATTCTTTACCTTTCCATGGCTTATAAGTAACGCAATAAAATTACCTCTCAATAAAAATTCCAACATGTTAATTTTTTGAAACATTTAGGCCAAATGTTAACTTGAAATGTCAAACCTTTGATTGAGCTTCTGGCATTCGGTGAGCTAACTTGCGTAACAAACTTAAATCATGCTGATATGCTGTTGTGAAACTCTGATCTCCTCCTCCGGAATTTACAGAAGAGTTCTTGGTAATCCATAAGCTTTCCTCCCACAAAGCTGTTCTAGTACTGAGCAGCCAATCACATGCAAGAATCTGGAAATCCTATTATTGAATCACATGGGGAAAAAAAAAATTACCAGAGTGAAATTAACCTTAATGACTCCCATACCACTAAAACTAATACATCTAATTTATGAATAACATTTAAACCTCATTGGCACACCTCTGAATAGTTACAATAGAACCTTAGAATGAAATTGTAAATTCATAAAAATTTAAAGGGACAAAAAAGAAGCAGAGTAGTCCATCAAGGATGTCTCTTCAATCTCCAAACTGTAACCACTTCCTACTGCGCTTGTGTTCATTTAGTCATTTTGTGAACTCAGTTAAATGTTCTTTCTCTACCACCTTTGAAGAAAGATAGGTCATTCCAAAAGCCAACCATCTATTTGAAAACTAATACTGTCTACACTGCACAATTCCTATGCTCCCAAAATTTGAGCTTATGAACATTATGGTAAGCTCTTTATTGAAACTGCAAATACCAATTGCATTACAGCTTTCATTATGGTTAGTATACAACATGAATAACAAAAATATTCCAGAGGAAATATGTTGACAAATCAAGAAATTACACTGTTCCTCAGTATACAAGTAAATAGTATTACCATTAACCCTTTTGTGACAGGTCATGTCATCTCATTTGTTGACTTGCATTCAAAAATTTATTGAACTACTACATGGATTTATGTCAATAAGTATGGAATAAAACTGTAGATTATAATTCAAACTTTAATATTATATATAACTTAACTTCTTAATTTAATAGTAAATATTAAAAGAACTCACCTACATATAATTTTTAGTGAATCACATGGTATAATGAATGCAGCATTGGTTAAAATTAGATATTTATGATGTCAAAATCCTAAGTCTACAGTTTCATTCAAATTGGGAACTCAAATTACCATTATTGACAAGTTAGAATACAAAATAAGAACCTCATATCTTTTTATTCTGTTGATATATGACTTGTGTACTGAATCAAATAACTCTTTCCATTTTTCAAAACAGTCCCTTAGATACACTTTATTCAATACACAATATGTGAATAACCAACTGACAGCTTAGAATGACCCTAAGTGGTTTTCTTAGCTATTTTAATCTGTGAAAACACTACCATGTTCTTTATAATCTAAATTTCAAGAAGGAAGGTTGTGCTTTTTCTCTGCTCCAAGTTACATATTTTTAGACCTAAATATAGATTAGAAACTAAACTTAATAAATTACAGAAAAATTATATGGTATCAGTATAATTATTTATGATTTTTTGGTTATTCAACTAAAAAAAATTTGTTTGATATCTTCCATGTGCAAAATTTGAAAAGGCTAAGCAACTTATGTCCAGCAGTAACCAAGTTCAAAGGCTATAGCTAGAAGAGATAAATGTTTGCTTTACTTCTTTATTTATTGTTCTATATTTTAAGAAAAATAAGTTTTATAACTTATTTCCAAATAATAATATATAAAGCAAATTATGTAATGTTACCTAGGCATGACTGGAAGGTCACGAAATAAAACATAATAAATATATAGTATTATGTGATTTAAGCTACACAGACTATACAATTGTATTTTCATGTTATAAAATGTAATATTTTAGCATACTTTATATTCATTTCCTTTTCTTTTATGATGGTTAGGAGATTCCACATAGTTATGGTATATGAAATAACAAAATACATATTCTTACTGAAAACAAACACTTGAAATGTATTTAGAAAGCTTTAGAGATTACACAAATAATATTTGAGATTCTGGGGATGAAGCTTAGTTGTTGTTTTTTTACCATAACATGAAATCACTTTGCACTAGGACTAGTAACCAAACAGATTCAATATTAACAAACATAACTTCACTCAAATATTTCATTAAAAATCTAAATTCTTATTTACATAAAAATTTATCTTTTCTAAAAGTACCAAATTTTGTGAAGATGCACATACTGTATCAAAAGCTATGTCATAAATACTTCATATGTGCAAATGTGTATACAAATTCATGTATATTATACATGCCCATTGTGAAAAGGTCAAACCATTCCTTATACAAACTGTATCTTAAACAATGCCAAAGTTTAATTATACTTCTACATTCAAGTCGTTATCCATTAGTGTATGACAAGAATACCACAACACTGCAAAATTCAATTTAAAAAAACCTAAAAATGTATGTTGTGAGTCACCTTGGCTCTGACCAGATCCTAACACAAATGTATCCTCATAGTAGGCTGTAATCCAATATGCAACTTATTTAGAACAATTATTAAAGAAGTTTTTTATAAAATAAAGCTTTATAAGCAATCATTACAAAAGACACTTGTTGAGGAATTGAATGTACACATGTGATTATCACAGTGATGTTCCAATCAAACAAACCATACATTATAATTTTCCTATACTGAAAACATGTTTCCAATAGATATTTCTGTTGCTCACAAGATTAGTTACCATCATCTAGTGCTGCCTACTATAAGCAGTTTTTTTATTTTCACATGTCACAATTCATCTGCTCCTTACTATTAAAATTGAATGATTCCAACATGTCTCTCATTTAAATTATCACAAGTCACTACTCAACCACTAGGAGTAACGTCTGTGATGCATATGGCTCCCTCTATACACTTTTACCAAACTATCATTTCAAGGTTTGGTAGATCTATGTACTGTAGAGGAGAAAAGAAGTATGAGAAGAGGGAAGTACCTAATAAAAATACATTTTTAGTACAGGAAAATTATAGTTTCCAATACAGTAAACCTCTTTGCTCCCAACATTAGCTAGAATCCCACACTGATTAGGTGACAGGACCGGTGCAAAAGAATGACAGAAGTACCCTGTGAAGTGTCCAGAGGATATCTGGAAATGAGTCAAATCTGAAGATCTGATGAGAACCACACCACTTCTGAACCAGGTGTGCTCTTCAGCCATCCATGAAATGTGTGATATATAATAGCAGAAAAAGAGAGAGGAACATATCCAACTGGGAAAGAACTGTGGCAGGAAAGTGATCCTAGCCATGTAAATATGTATGTAATTGAATCCCACAACTTATCAGTGTGTTAAGCAATGGATGTGCCTCTAAATGTAGAGTGGCTCGAGCATGACATACAACTTGGTAAGCCAACTACAATCAAAACCCATGCTACTGGGAACTGACATTAATGCAAGAATGGGATGAGGATCATACCATTTTCTCTTCAAGAGATCATGAGAGGCTCTCCTGAACATAACATGTTAGCTTTTGATCTATCAATCTAGGGACCCAGCTTCCAGTATCAAATGAGTGTCCATACAATGAGAATGAACTCTCCCAACAGCGTACATTTTACTAAAAGCTTATCACATTTATGTATATATGCACAGTGAATTTGAAATTACAGTCAACATTCTTTCCTCAATATGAGACTGATTCAATAGAGTGACCCTCTGTACATTCAACTGCAGCTAAAGATGGCTAGTGTTAATAATTTTAAATTTAAGTTGTTGGTATTTGCTGCATGTCAAATTAATTCCACAGCAGATATGTGTATGGACGTTAGAAATCTTTGCATAATAGTGGAAACCACTAATTAATATATCTCCAATGCTGACATACTTGTGATTCTGTGTTTGCACTGCTGATGCACTGCATTAACAAATAACCATGCAATGCAACTACAATGCACCACAGTAACACTTAACTATGGAAAGATGGTATCAGTTTTCAGAAGTCTTGACATTCATCAACTGAAACTTGCTATAACAATTCTATATATATGACTTGTGTACCAAGTAACTACAATGCACCACAGTAACACTTAACTATGGAAAGATGGTATCAGTTTTCAGAAGTCTTGACATTCATCAACTGAAACTTGCTATAACAATTCTATATACTTTATAACAAACACCTGATAGTTTTTATATTGAAACCACACTGCTCACAAGTGCAACCAAAAACACCACGTTTTCAGTTATGCTTTTAAGTTTAATATCCCTTCTTCTTTTAATTATTTGTAATTATCATCTTGAAATGTATACTTTTTAATAACCAATATACACTTTCTATTTTTATTACTTCTGAATCAGAGGGGCGTTTCTGATATTCTATGACTTTTTAACTTATAACTGTGAAAATACTAAACCAAAGTGCACTAAACAGTGTCTACTGCTTTGGACTTTACGAAGTACTTACACCACTTAAATAATTTAACAAAAGAAAATAGCCATAACTTTCAAACAAATGTAACTTAACATTTGTAAGAAAAGCATAGAATGTCTTATGAAACTATAAAAGAAGTAATCTATAGTTTCTTCCTAAGTCTTATAAAACTTCCCACTAAATACCACTGTTCTTCTCAGCAGAAGCTATATCTACACACTTTTTCAATAAACCATAAATTACTTTATTCATTTTATACTGACATAAAAGTTTATAATATGGTCTATCCAGTGGTATCTAAACTTTTCTTGTAGCTATTTTCAGAACTATTCTTTATTAATCAGTACAAAAAAGTCACATGGTCAATCACATAGACCAAACCCATGTTGAAAGAGTTAACTTCACTTTAGCAATCACCACAGTCTTTAGTCACTAATTCTTACAAAATGTTACATTTCAAAACTTGACTTTGTCAGATAACAGTGATCACCCATAAACTTAAAATATATTTCTGCATAAAGATACTGGAGCAAAGCTTCAATATTGTTCATACTGGTTTTAAGCTTTATATATTTGTGTATAATTACTCTTTAATCAAATCAAAATTGCTGTAGTAGTTTATTGGCATAGCTGTATTTTATGAATTGTTTTTTCCCCACAGCTGGAGACTTGTTTTCATATTGTGGAGGGTGAGGGTTATTATTTGTTCACCAACTATCCACATTTATCAGAATAGATAATTTTAGGGAATTTCTGAAACTTTGGTGGTAACTAAAATGTATATCTTTAAACGTCTCAATAACTTTAATTTGAGAAAGCAAAAAAGAATTTCAAGTACTGTAACACTTTTTACACTCCTGTACAAACCTTATTATATATTGTATTTTGTTAAGTAATGGTATCTAATAATAATGTACTACAAATAAATATTGTTATTTTAATAAGTTAAGCATCGTTTTAAACAAACCTGGACAATTTGTGAAGGAACATGGTGAGAAGCAAAATTAAGGCTATTTCTCAACAAGACTCCAGCTTTTGTACACAGTTCTAAAACTTCACTAGGAATACGTTTTTTCAGATAGGCCCATCTAGCTTTGTATGCTGTGAAAAGAGCTTCAGGAAGAGGGTTTCTGAAAAGATACACATACAAAAAGTACATGCTGAGTTAAATTAATAATACATCATTACTTCTCATTCTCAAGTTACCAAATGAACAATTTTAAATTTTAATTTTTTTGCTGGAGTTTTATAATATTCTAATTAAAACTTCACCTATAGATTTTAATTACATGCACAACCAAAAATAACTTCATATAATATGACTAACATTTGAAAGATCAGTAGTTGATTATGCTTCATATATAACCACAAAAACAGTTACTGTATAATGTTCAAAAAGAAGAAATTATACCAAGCAGCATATCAATCATATCAATAAAACTAACCATGAATTTCAGAAGTTTCAATTTTTTTCACTTTTCCAACTATGAAAAATATTTTTGAGGGTATATTCTTTTTTGATTTATAAGTATTATGTGACTCTCCTACTAAAATTGCATGCCAAACTCAGCGAGAATGTCTATATTTTAATTTAAAAGCAAAAACATGAAAACCACATGCATAATTGCATAAATTGTTTCATCCATTTAGTGATCAAATTACAAACTTTTTAAAAGCAAAATGATAATTCTGTGAGAATTTTACAAAAATTATGTTTCTGATATTCAAATGAACAATTTTTCTCACTTTAGTTGGAATGTCCCTGCTACAATGAAAGGATAAGCTTAATGTTGTATACTTTTATAAATACACATACAAAAATTCATTAACTTTATTGATAACAAACTGACGATGTATTTAATTAATTTTTCCTTTTCTTGGATATATTCTGTTCAGTTGAATAGGATAGTTATTATTCAGTTATAACATGAAGTTTATTAACCCTTTTGCCACAAGTATCTTTTGCTGCTCATGATACAAAATTTTTGTATTTTACATTCAAAATTTTATTAAACTACTTTCTGTTTATGTTATGCCAATTAAAAAGGTAATAATTCATATTATAATGATATACAAGTTTCAAGGTTTTATTTCTACAAAATATTCTGAAAAATCTTGACACGTGAAACATTTTCTCTCAGCATGTTACTTTCTAAAATCAATCAATATTTTATTTTTTTGAAACTACATACTTTTAGCAAAATTATTATCAAATTTCAAATAATTTCAACCACTAGTTTTATTTTTGGAATGAAATAAGACAACAGTCATGTTACTAACTCACGACAGCACAGGCTTGATCTATACAGCTGATCATGTGACCTCTTCATACTGGCTTTTTTTATGCTTAATACTTTTAAATTTGAATATAGTGTGCATATCTTCAGAAAAGTTTGTACTATTTCACTTAATATTAGTCTTTAACATACAAGAAATCATGTTTTCAGTGAATTGCTTTTGATAAAATGAAATAAAGATCTGTCCATGAATATATTGAGTATTTATTTTGAATGGTCTATGTGCAAGTAATTTTCAGGTAGACATTTAAAATAATTTTCTTTATCTCAAAAATCTCAAACTTTCTTTGCAAAATCGCCAAGTAAAATGTAATAGTTTGTTATTTTTCTCTACCCTAAATAAACTGGATCAGTCAATTTGACCGACCTTGTAACAAAAAAATTGAAATAAATCTGAATTATCTTTTTTTCCTTCAAAAATGACTTCATATTGTAATACAAAACCAGATTTGATTGTTAATTGTTGATTGTATCATTGATTTAGACATGTGTATATAACTTTCCAACAGTTTCTGGAGGACATTTGTTGATGTTGATGAATTGTTTTATTTTATTGATTTCATCATCAATTTTATTAGATAAGCATAGTTTTGTGGCTGTGTTTATTTGGTTTCTTAAAATATTGAGTCTTAGTTTTGTTTTATGTGCTGAGTGATTTTTCTGTGGATTTCGGTTTTGAACTGTGTATCAGCTCTTGTGATCTTAAGGTTGAGAAATGCTATTTGGTTGTTTTTCTTGTGTTCACAGATGAACTTGGTGTTGGAATATATGTATGGAGTTAAGATGTTGAAAAAACTAGGTGTGTGTTCTGTAGATGTGAATTTAGCAATTGTATAGCCATTGCCAACATATCTGTACCAGTTCAGTGGTAGATGTAAGGCTGAATTTATCTCTCCAGATTCAATCTGAGTTATGAAATTGTTGGCTAGAACTGGTGACATTGGGTGGGTGAGAGGAGGTTTTTTAATTCAAGGAATTGAACAAGATGGGCATTAACCATCCTCTCTAAGGCATTACAAAAACAACTAGCAAAGCAACTAGACTATGATTAGAAAGAATTTTAGGATTCTTCCCAGTCTTAGAAAAATGTAAAACAGCTTTGAAACAAGCATCAGGAAAAATGCTCTCCTGCCAGATCTGGTTAAAAACAACCAGAAAAATAGCAAAAGACCCAGCAGAGAGATGGTACAGCATTTTATAGCAAATATCATTAGGTCTGCTAAAGAAGAGCAAGCTGGAGTTCCACCACTATAAAAGGATGATTAAAGTCATGAAGATGATCAGCTCCAAAAAAGCAAGGTAACTGTTTGCCCAAGACTTGATGTCCAAGTAAGCAAGGTAAACATAGAAGTGCTAAAAAGATAAAGTTCTTGTTAAGAGTATCAGCAATGCTCTTTGAGAGAAAGAAGGAGAGGCAATGAGAAACATAGCTCCCACTGACCTTTCAAAATTTTGCTCAATATAACTTTGGAACTGGTAGTGGAAGAAATGCTAGCTGTAAATGTAATGCAAAAATCCTTTTGGCCTTAAAATCTGATCTGCTGAGCAAGGGCATAAGCTACCTAGAAAGCAATGTGGTTCAAAAGAATGGGGTACCCATGAAAGGTATCTCAGACCCTTTTCTGAGCCTCCTGTTCCCACTGGCAGACTGAATACCCTCATGGACAAAAATACCATGGGAAATATGTCGAGGTTTAAGGTCTAGTATAAACAGCTGTTTGAACAATGCAATCAATTACTGCTTCCACACAGTCATTAACAGATGGCAGATTAATTAGAAATTGTCCATCAAACAACCTATCATTCAATAAAGTGAAATGCCAAAAAATGAAAGTAACAGCAGGTTTCTGGAAAGTTTCCTGTAAGGGGAGATACACAGGATAATAGGATTGAACCAAAACCTAAATATTAAATGAACCTAAAAGAAAACCACAACAGTTCCATTGTATCAAAGTAGGAATTTTCTGTTTAGGTGAAGAAGATCTGGGCAAAGAATCCTTCTTTGTACTACCATGCCGTTTTTCTTTACTAAAAGGTCTGTTGACCTTTGTAGATCCTGCCCTGAAGAAGATGGATCTTAGCAGATACTAGAAGCACAGACCAAAGGAGACTGACCAATACCGTCACTGGAAGCAATAGTGAGGAATGAAATATGAGTGCACATTGACTTACCAACTCAATTATCCACTGAGATCCATCAAATTAGTTGAAAACTAAACAGTTGTAAAAGAACATAAAGCAGCAGCATATGTACAAAACAGAAGACAAACTTTCAAAGCTCCAAATAACATATATTATTAACTATTTTTAAATGCTGTATCTCTTTCTTTTCACTCACACAGGGAAAGAACAAAAGTATGAGGGGTAAGAGCCACTACAATTAATACATTGAGGGTCTAGTTGACACTCGTAGGCACCAGGGTCTTTTCCACTGTAAAAAGCAGATCTACAAGAATTAAAGGTTAAAGAAGTGTATTGCAGCATCCCAGAAAACACTAAACCACTAAGATCCTCTCTCTTCATGAGTTGCCATACAAAGCAAACACATGGGTGGATGGTCAAATCATAGAGGAGGTAGACAGAAAATACAGAAGCAATGAACTAAGCTTATTTCTGTTACTTTTGTTTTTTAATACATACATTGCCTAACTTTCTTGCCTCATTACAGAATAAAGCAAAACCTCTGCTTGTTTTGTTAGCTGTAAGCATGCCATTCAAATTAAAACTGCTGCTTAGCTTCTACTTTTCAAGTCAGCTTGGTTTATCTTGAATGCTGACATTTTCTTAAATCAAAAACATATTTACAATAATACTTAAATACTATAAGTGTGAGAAGATGTTTTGGAAAGAAGAATTTTGACAATGGTTTCCTCTGGAACAAGTTTTTGAAGCATACTTGATTAGTAAACAGCCAATACATGCTGTACTTTGAATGTCTGAAAAAATGTCTACACAAACTTAGTTTCCTTCTTCTATAACAGTTCAATGTTGCAAGCACATTAAGTGATAACAAATGAAATTTCTTTCAAATGGGCCCGGCACAGCCAGGTGCTTAAGGCACTCAACTCGTAATCTGAGGGTCACTGATTCAAATTTCAGTCACACCACACATGCTCATCCTTTAAGCCGTGGAAATGTTATAATGTGACAGTTAATCCCACTATTTGTTGGTAAAAGAGTACCCCAAAAGTCGGCAGTGAGTGGTGATTACTAGGCGCCTTCCCTCTAGTCTTACACTGCTAAATTAGGGATGGCTAGTGCAAATAGCCCTTGTGTATTTTTGTGCAAAATTTAAAAACAAAATCAATCTTTTGGAAAATAGAATAAAAACGTTTAATAATAATGTACTTGATAATAATAATTTCATTTAAATACACTGAGAGTAAAGTATTTTAATGAAATTATGAATGTAACACAGTAACAAGTGCAAAAAAAAATTTATAAAATGGCAACAATTGGCATAGAGTAAAGTATTTCTGTATCTTTAAATTTCCATATTTAACTTACTGAGTTTCTGAAAAATTATTTGGAAAACTGTCTACAATCTCAGAGAGTTTGTCAGCCTTCTCATCCTCTCCCTGTAGCCAGTAGACAGTTACACCCACAAGTGCAGCCCACCATTTCGCCACATGGTCGGTGCTATGTACATGTAGGGTACTTCCAATAGCAAAAGCCACATTCCGAGGTGGACCTGCAGCTTGACTTGCTTCTAATAACTGTTCCACATAGTATAAGGTGCTTGCACCAAAAGGTCGTGTTCTACATAAAAAGACAAAGAATTTCAAAGATTTCTAGTTGTTATTTACAAAGTAACACTAAAACTAAAAACATACTACCATGTTTCACAATCTTTTCTTCAAATAAAATTGCTGAAAGGATAAATGTTTACAATAGTAAATAAATATTTTGTTTATATCGAACATATATAAATATTTTTTAAACTAATTACTTATTAATTTCTAACTAAATCTTTAAAAGTATTTTCTGTTGTTGCCAATGCCATGATAAAATTTCTAAATAAACATAATTGAGAAAAAAATTATTTACCTTCTTTGCAGTGCAGAAATTGATACTTTTGGCAGAGTAAACAACGACCTGATACCTTTTCCTAATACATCCTCTCGGAATTTTTGAGAAACATATGATAAAGGATCACCTATTGAGATGTGTAACAAAGAATTTTTTTTCTTTAAAAACACTTTGACAGAACTTTAACAAATAAAACATACCTGTATAACAAAATTACCATTACTCACAATATGCACGTACGTATGTATTAATGTAAAAATTCATTTACACTGCATCAATTTTTAAGGGAGAAAATAACAAAAATACAGGTTTTCTTCATAACTTCTTTTGCAAACAGCAAAGCTTCTTATCCAAACTTCTAATGAAATCAAAGTAAATTTAGAATAGCTATTTTATACAACTAATACAGAAGGCTGGAGGAGAACTAAAATTAATGAAATAAATTTGTTTTTGTAGAATAATGTTATCAAATCTTACAGTTGATACAACTTAATTATAAATAAAACAAAAGCAAAGTAAATACTTCCTTTTACTAACCTGCTTGCAAGATATCCTGAATAATATGGTGCCCCTCGTTAACATAAATGACATAACCCATTTGTTATCCCTGTGTATGAACTACTTTTAAGTATAAAATATATTTAAAACATATTCACATATAGTACTAACTAAAATATGCGTGTAGTGCAGAATACTTTTTTCACACAACCTTTTACACAGTTACATGTTTAACTAACACTCCTACATCACAAGTTGAAAATCACTTGGTGAACATGTATTTCACATTACCTCATCAAATTAAGGCATGGAATAGGCACAAGTTACTCACGAGCATACCTCATGAAGAATTATTATTATATATACTTTACCTTTACCTAAAAAGTTTCTAGTTTTTACATTTTAGTTACTTTTATTATAAGAAAAGAACACATATCAAAAACAAGAAATAAAGTAACTTACCTGGGTCTTATTTGTTGCTATTAACTGTCAATGACAATTAACACTATTTTTATACTAAGTACTACAGCACTATATAACTTTTTTTATTTGATTAAATAATACACCAAAGGACATGGAATAATAATGCCCAGAAACCAAACAAGGTCCTAACACAATTTCTCTTGTTTTCTAACAGTGCAATGAGAGCTGTTTCAACTTCAACTTAGCTCACAGATGTGCTCTAAATGGGAATAAAGTTTGAAGTGGGAGAGAAATTGAGAAATTTCTGGAAAAAAATTAATTTAATAGAAATACATCATTTGATGTATGAAAACCTTGGCTTTCTATAAGGTATAAATAACATAGTGTTGGCAATTATATGTGTAAAAACAGTTGGCATAGGTATAGAAAGCACTATGTAGAGGAGTGAACAATGTTTCGACCTTCTTCAGTCATCTTCAGGTTCACAAAGAAAGAAAGAGGTAACTGACTAATAGCTATTGTTTATTTGACCACAGAAAACACCCAAATACTAAATAAACAAACACAAAATTAAAGAAGCCTTACTTATACAACAACTCAAACCCAAAATAAACCAATACAAAGGAACACCTTTATACCTATATTAATAAATATAATCCAACATCTGAGCACATCCTCTACATTCCTACACTCAATTACACAACCACCTTCAAGCATGTGGACAGCTATCAGTCATTTGCCTCTTTCTTTCTTTGTGAACCTGACAATGACCGATGAAGGTCGATACATTGTTCACTCCTCTACATAGTGCTTTCTCTAACCATACCAGCTGTTTTTACATATATAATTTATAAGTGGGTTTTCTTGTCACCACAGATAACTATTGGCAGGTTCTGAGAGAATATGTGACAGGTGGGTGTGGAAAGAGGAGTGTGTTAAATTTCTTACTTCTCAAATCAGTGGTATATAAAGTAAGAGATGATACCTATAAATCAACGATCACAATTCCCATGTAAGGGAACATTTTTTTTACATATCACCTTACGAAATAAAGAACTTAAAACTTAAATATTAAAATTTGAATTATTTGCTATATTTTTTATACCAAGTTTATTCTATATAATAAGAAAGTATTTTTAATTAAATTTTGAATATAACTCAGTAAAACCTTGTAACATGCAGAAAAGGATGCCCAAGAAATAGGATTCACAGATTTCTGATTGTAGTACATCTATTCATAGCTACAAACAGCAAAGTATCCAAATATATTGTAAAATATCACAAATTTTGATTTTATACTTTTTTCAAAACATACCAGTATTCTCAAGAGAGCTGAAGACTGATTCATTTTCTCTGTAACACCACTGGTGTGAGACAAAAAATCTGTATCCATCACGACAAAACAGCCATTGAAACAAAGGTGAGATAATTTGGTTCTCAGATGTACACCTTTCTTTGGCTCTACTCAAAAAGTGTCTCTGAAAGGTTTGTTACAATGAGTAGAACATACTACAAAATATCATTACACCAAGATTATACTCAACAAAACAAACAAGGAACTTGTACAACTATTCCCACATCACATGAGATTACACAAGATCTAATTTTCTAAAACATAAGGAGCTCTAAAATAAACTACTCCCTTCAACAGAAAAGTAAAAATACAAAATTAACAGATCATCAACTTTCACTCTTAATTGTTCAAAAATTTAAAACATTGTAATAAGTTCATACTACTAAAGATACATTAAAAATAAATATTTTATATATGTGTTATGACCAGTTGGCATTTTTATTTTACCAAATTAAAAAGATAGTTTGAAGTGTTAAAAACTTGGTCGCTATGAACCTGTATAGTGATACATCTAAATTTTTATAAGCATTAGTTCATCTTGTAACATTAATATAACAACAATATAAAAATTATGATCAATTAAAATCATCACAACTAGACAATGTACAAGTGAAAGAAAAGAAATTATACAGTATTAACCAAAATTTGTGCATATCTTCTAATTTAAGAGTACCAAGTCCATGATTTTTTTTTATTATTACCTCCATTAAATAACTCTATGTTAAATCAAAACAAAGAATTATTTGATCATACTGCTAAACAAAAGTGACAAAAATACCATAAAGGTTAAAAATAATTTCCTGATATATTTATACGAGTCTAATGCACTGTTGTGATTATGCTAAATAAACAATTATAAATACATAAAACATTTTCTGGATGTTTTATTATACTATGTAACACAAATTTTGTTCCTGGATAATAAGGAAATAATTCTCTTCGATCTTTACTTTTGTGACCTGGATAACGAAATTCAGAAATTAACCTATTTTCATTTTAAAAATGGGCAAATTTTCATTTACATAAGGTCTGAATAAAACAACATATGAATCAAGATTTACATGCATTTATACTAAAGTTATACAAAAATGTTTAGAAGTGAGGAGTTTTTTAGGATTTGCAACTGTAATGTAAATCACTTTCACATATCAGCCCCAAATATAGTCTCCCATCATGTTTTCGTTATACATTCCCAGGTTTTAAAAGCAAAGTTTGAAGAGAAAAATAGGTTTTTCCATTTACTTTAGGCGTAAGCAATTGGGAAATAACACTTTCTGCACAAGAACAAGAAAAAGTAAAAATTTTGATACACAATGCAATCAGTCCTTATAAGAATATTAGTCACTCTTTCTCCTGTCCATAATATTAGAAAGGAATCTGCTAATGTACACTAAATCAAAGTAAATTTCAGTAGGTTGTACATTCATAAAACACCCCTTTTTTTAAGTGTCTTCTGTTAATATAATTCTGTAACAATCTATTGCCACAATTTTGAAACCCAAGTTGAATTTTGGCAAAATAATTTATTTTAAATTTATCCATAACACATGTAGAAATTTCTTAACAAAAAACATTTCAAAAATTTAATATTTTGTTCCTAAAGTTAGATATGTTCTATAGACAAAAGAGATGAGGCTTACAGAAAACACGGCAATTTGAAATCAGTATGTTAAATAAACCAAAGATCTTGAAAATATAAAAATTATCTTTTGCAAAATATCTTATTTAAAACTGTGGTACTGTACTTATGACATATGACAAAGTGACTTAATCAACACAAAACTATGTGCATTTTTTTTGCTTTTTCTTTTAAATTAGTGTAGTGTCACACTTGCAGTCTACAGGTTATCCACCACTTATCTAAAATATCACTAATTTTCAAAAATAGAATAAATTATTTGTGAAACATATAAAACCATGACTAAATATATCAAAATGGGTATGTAAGATTATTTTACACATTTGTATATTTTAAATAAAGTTATTGAATGTAATGTGGCTTCAAAGCTTAGAAGAAAATAAACTTGGAAACAAATCATGTAATTATGTCAATTTTTACATATATATTCATAAAGCTATTGTTATTAAAAAGTACAAGTGAAAACAAATTTCTGTATTTTAGAAGTATAAGACACTAATATTTAAAGTCACCAGAAATACCAACAACTCTGTAAATAGTTCTTGAGCAATTTTATAACAGTTTATAAACACTTGAGGGGAAAACTTTTAGCTTCATCTTTATTTTTTAAATTAGCTCCTAAGTTTCTACTTACAGCCAGAAAATGCAAGCATCTTGGTAGGCTTTCTTTTATTCTGAGTGCAGTGGTAATATAGATATCAGCAAAAGTCTCTCCAGCCAGAGCATCTCCAGCTACTTCAGCCAGGTTAACTGCACACAAAGCTAAGTAGATCCCTTCTAAATGACTCTCTCCTGTATGGCCTGCATCAGATAAAAAAAATGTCAGACCTATCCAGAGCTACTAGCACTACTTATATGACTGTTCATTCTAATTCAAATCTAAGAAAGTTTACAGCTTTAAAGCATTACCTGACCTACCACTGGAAGACTGTTTTAAACATCCTTGCACAACATTTAGCATTACAGCCATTTACAGAACAGGTATTACCTTATGAAAATGGAAAACTAAAAAGACAGCTAGAGATAAAATAAATTACTAACTTTATTGAAGTATACATAGGATGCATATACCTTGAACAACTGACAAAATAAGAATGATACTACATTAGAACAAAGATATAACTGCCCATATTTGGGACAAACCAGCACAGGCATAAGAGAAAGTTTTAACAATCATAAATCTTCCATCACTACAAAGAACTTCTTGTAGCTATAAATACTTCAACTCATACATATAGACACTGTTTTCACATAAAAGCACAAACACATTAAGGTACCTTTCTGAATATGAACTCCAAATGACTTCAAGTTTGCTCCTGGGGTTATTAATTTTAATAAACTTCTAAAAAAACTCCATAAATAACTTCCTTCATTTCCATATTCTGTCTCCAAACTGCATTCAGTCAGTTTTAGTTCCTTTTACAATTATTACTATTTTTAAACCTGCATGAGTTATTCCATGTTTTTATTCTATTGCTTTGTTTTTACCTTTGAAAAACACAAATAAAATTTTCAAAGAAGCGTTTATTTGAAGTTTTATGTTTTTATTTTTATTTTTTTGGTTTGTCCCTTAGAAAAAGTGTTTTCTCACTCTTTGTATGTAATTCTTTTCACTTTCATCATATTATAGGGTTTGTGCACCTTCAGCAATTCAAGTTTATATGATTTTTTCAAAACTTTTCATAGCCCTCAAAACTGATTCTCCAGACCAAATATAATACAAAATAAATATTATTATCCACAACTGCTTTTTCTGTAAATACTATGCAAAAGTGAAACACAATGATAGGATACAGATTAACAATTCTTTGGTTTTTTTATCATCTTTACAACTTATTCATGCAAAAGTTTTAATTCTAAAGACTTTTCATTTGCCATTTTCCTAAAACTACTTGATTTTGTTGAAGTCACTTGATGTAGTCGCTCATATTGTTTTTGTGGCCTTGTCAGCAAGATCAGCAACACACTCAATTAAGGAATACTACATCTTTTTCAAATATTAAACAGATCAAAACAGACACTCACTGCAACATGCAATCTCATCTCTCAAAATTGTTGCATCTGTAACAATGAACATTTTCATACTTTCGGCTGCATAAAAACTGCTATCAACACGCTTAGCTAATTTGATATTTTCTATACTGCTTAAGTAAATTTTGAACATTTTAAATGTAGTGTCTGCTTTGGATATAACATTTTGTTTTTAAAACCACTGTCAAAAGGTTTCTGGTCATTGATTCATAATCACAGCTGGGCAAATGTTTGTCAGTTTGATATCTTTCAGAACTGGACAGAGTTTTTCAGACATTGAAAAACAAAATGATATCTTTGCTATTTAAATATATTTGTTGCAGATTTTACACTATTAAATGCCTCTAAGTATTTAATTTGGCATAAAATGTTTTGATTTATGTTTGGAACTCCAGAATAATTTCAGTTAACTCTTGTGCATTCTTTAAATATTAGGTAGAACAAAATTTTACCACACACCTGATAGACCCAGTAATTATCTCTGTCTTCTCATCTAGCTAGAGAATCTTTGAAAAGATGGTACAATGATTTAAGTATTGCTTGTAAATCCCAATCAGAAGCATTAAAAGTAATATGAAGAGTACCATTGACTGTATTCACACCACATAACCCTATGTTGATTAAAGATATGTCTAACTTTGTAGTTTTTAACTCCGATTTTAAGTTCTCATGGAATAGCCAGTTACAATTTAAACCATACATCCATATTTGCAAAAGATGAATAAAATGCATAATTAAGTGCCAAAACCTAAATGAAAACAAGTGTATTATTTCAAAGCTAATTGCAAAATAATACTTTATTAAACTGTATTTTGCATTTAAATTAATAAAATTCAGCCCATTCTCTTTAATATGAACTTTAACTTAGGAAAATTAAATTATTTACTGAATTATACCATCGTACTGATTTGTCACAACAGTGGGCGTAACTGTTATTGTTCTATCTTATGTTAGCTTAGATTCAGAAGATATCAAACTATGTATGTTCCATGTGGCTAACAATGAAGAGGACAATTTATGCTGTATGTGTTTCCCCCTTCATATGGCTTATCACCATGAGCTCACCCACATTTCTAACAATGAACTTTTATGGTACACACTGCAGGAATCTTTTTGGTGACATGCACCCATATCAACCTATTCTTTATCCTTCCCATGCTTTGTTAAATACATATTGCCTGGCATATTTTATATGAGTATGCATTTAAATCAATATCACAAAACATAAAATTAGTGATATAAAAAAATGGATGAATCATGATTATATAATTGTTTGAATGGTGAGGCTCAAATGTCAGCAGCCTCATTCAACTTTGTACAGTTTAAAGTAATTCATGCTGCTATTCATGCATGCACACATACAGCATAAGCTCATCACTTAGGGAAAATATCAATGGCGAATATTTAATATCAGTGTTTAAGCAACTTTTCAAATTGCAGTTTTAGTCACTAATTTTATAGTTGCAGATGAATGTATATGTGTAAATGGTAATAGAAGAAAATTACAAATACTACTTATATAATTCAAATTAACTAGCTGATTCTCATATCACATTAAACATAGCAACACATGATATTTCAATAAACAGATAAACTTCTCAAAACAATTAAAGGATACCTGAAAGTTTTAATGTTATAGATATAATGGGGCAAAACCACTGCTGCAAAATAAGTTAACCTCTTCCTCAGTTTATTTATGAAACTCAATCATCATTTTCCAAGTATATCCCAGAGTCAAAACTATTCATAAAATGATGGCTGAACCAGAGTGATATTTGTTTGCTATTAAAGAGGTACAAATGATAACAGAAAATGAGAAAGGAAATGAAGATTTTCACAGGAGACTGAACAAATAAATTTTGCTGCAAAAAATTTTCTGAGAAAAATACAATGAAATTCAAAAAATTTTTGCAACTCCATATTGTGCACAAGCCATAAGGGTATAAAGGAAATTCTGATTGAAAATACTAAGATAAGAGGAAGTTTCAGAAAAAAATACTGCCTTTGGTTGGACCACAGAAGACAAAAATTGGGTTAAATATCTCATAATGCCATTAGTAAAGCTGAAACTATTTCTTAGCCTTTAGAACAACTGTTTGGGAATCTGAACAAAACAGACCATCATCCATAACATAAGCAAACTCTCACCAGCTGTTAGTTCTAGCAGTTTTAGAGTACACCTCCCCTCAAAGTATAAATCATACATTTGCAGCAACAAGTACACAGATAGTCAGAATCAAATTTCAAAAGGTTGACCTATATATCAAATGAATGATGAGTTGCATTCCTACATATATACAACAGTAATAAGTAATATTCATTGTACCACAAGCATAAAAGCCAAATATTATATGTAGCTGTTTTTACACTTGTTTATTCTTTCTATTTAGTTACACAATTTATTTTTACTTTGATAATAACTGTAAGCAATGCTACCAATTTCTCAAATTAGAGAACTTTCGAGTTTGTTTACAGAGATGAAAAAGACATACCCAACAAGTGCATCTGATTCAGCTTATGGTAGACGTGTGCTGCATCACGAAAACATTCTCCACGCACCTTTTGATCAGTTTTTAGGCCACCTGCCTTCTTGCTCATCATCTTTCCTATCCACAATCTGTGAAGAAACTGACGCAAAAGTTGCCAGATGATACTTGCTATGGTATCTAGTTTACTTGTTGGAAGGGATCGACCCAGAGCTTGTAGAGAGTATCTTAACTGGGAACTAGCACTGGCAAAATCTCCCTTAACATTGTTTAAAAAACAAGAATTTTAGCATAAAATTATAACACAAAATTCAGTATGATATTAGCATTTAACTATTAAATTTCACAAAAGAACAGAAAGTTCACTATTGAATGAAAAACTACTTTCTCTCAGTACACACAGAGTAAATTATTTATACCCAATAGAAAGCCAAGGTTATCATCCATCAAATAACATGTTATATCACATTAGTTTCTGTAAAGATAACAGCCAATTTTCAGTTCAAGTTTGATTCCACAGGAAACATCAATCAGCTTAGATGAAGTTTTAAAGGCTCTTATATCATAGTCTGAAAACCAGAAAAATTATGATAGTTATGTGATATTGTTTACTCTTTGCACATTGTTTTGCATGCTTTGGTGCATTACTTAATTACACAAAAATGTATTTAGTGCAGTACTGCCATTAATATTGTAAAATATGGTTTGGTGTCATTAACAGTCAACTTTTTTCTTGTTTTTCTAATGTATACTTAACTTTTTTTATTATAAAAGTAACTAAAATGTAAGAATAGGAAACTTTTTATGTTAGTTAAGATTGGATATAGTGAAGTTTATAATAACATGTTTCATGAGGTACACTCATGAGTAGCTTGGGTGTAATGTGGACTGCATGTTCACCAAGTGACTGACAATTTATAATGGCACAAACAATAATAAGACAATATTAATAATGACAACATTTTTCATGAGGTATACTCATGAGCAGTTTGTGAATAGTGTGAACTGCACGTTTACCAAGCAACTTACAACTTACAATGTCACAATCACTAATAAGACAGGGTTCAAAGAACAATGAAACAATAATAATTAGGTATAAATAGATATATATTGTTATTAGTTTAAAGCTATTTAGGATAAGCAAATATAGTTACATATTGCAATTTGAAGTGATTCTAGAAAGCATAAAAGATTAATTTACATTTATTCAGTTGCTTTTTTCTAGATGGTTATGATGTCAGTCAAATAGACCAATTCTGTATATAACTATAATAGAGAAATTAACAGATAAAATACAAAGTTTAAAAGAGAAAATATTTGAAACTTATTTAGGAGGTCTTAGAAATTATACAAATAAAGCCCGAGTTTTTTGAGACAATGTACAGAAATCAAACTACCATATAGAAATACAATATATGTTCACAGTCAAATCTTTAACAAAAGTTACTTAATAAACAAATCTACTTTTTATACAAAAGACTAATGTTTCTAAAGGTTTAAAATTTTTTATGAAGATACACAAAGCATATTAAGAGTTTCAGTACTGAAACTATTATGAGTATAAAATGGTTACAAGGTTGGTCAAATCTACCAACCTCTTAGCAAAAGAATTAAGTCTTGACTACCACCTCAGACACAGTTAAGAAGACAGTTTAAACTGCATCTTGTGAAAATTGCAAACCATAAGCTTCACTGTTGCCTAAAATATTTCTGCAGTTACAATTCTTGACATTATAATAAACAAGATTAAAAAACTCAAATGTTAAAGGGCCAAAGGCCACAGATGAGACCCAAACAGAACTTCAAACTCCTGAACCTTCAACAAAGTAAAAAAAAGAATTTCCTCTGTCATTGCTTTTAACATCATCAGTTCTTTTTATAATTTTTCTCATTTACTATTTTCTTAATTTGTCAACTTGAACACATGCTTTCTTACCACCATTAAAACAATGCAGACATTCACTACATATTTGTAAAAGTTAAGCAACTGAATAACATCACATGAAATAGTCAAATTTCATTTTATCAACATTTAACTATCTTAACCTACGTTTTTTTTCTCAACAGCTAAATGTTATTATATATGGCAAATCATAATGTGATAAAAAAGCTGTAGACGGCAGCATTTGATAAAATAAAAAGGTAGATTATATTATCTGTTTTAATTTAATAGAAATAATACAAAACATTCTCAAAATAACAGAACTCTTTCACTGTATTTTTTTGTAATTGCAACTAATCTTTCAAAATAATTAATTACAATTTGTCAAAAATAAATAGAATAAATTTTACTTTTGCCAAATCAAAATCTGCTTGCTTCCTGTGTCTCCAAAACACTGTCGAAGAAATTGATCCAGTTTTCAACAAGGGATCACCATATATAAATAGTTTGGCAAGAAAGCCTAGTACAACAGAGAAGTTCAAAAACCACACCAGAACAGATGAAAATGACCAGTAACCTAAACTTCCTGAAAAAATAAAACATTCAAATATCTTGTTAATAATACACACCAATTATGTTGTATTGTATGTACTGACAAATTATGGAAAAAATGAAATTTGTGTTGTACTCTCTAATAATTATTTATGTAGATCACAAATTTAATTTTCTTCTAGTATGAAAAAAAAATGTCCCCTCCCTAACAGTTAAATTTTCTTCACTGATTTCTCAAAATCATTGACCCTGTCTGTTCAGAAAGATATCTCCTTTAGGTGTTCAACACTTTCACCACACAGCCAGTGATAGATATCCACATTAACTGTTTCAAATATTAATATATGAAGTTATTATATCAATAAACAAAAAATACACTATAAAAGTAACTGATTACATGTTATTGTATATTGATTTTTAAACTTTCAACAAACCAACCACTAAAAATTAAATTACAGTTTGTGTTTCACGTATTTCTTTTAGCTGTGACCTCTATTATCTTAAAAGCCTGTTGCATAGATACACACACACAAAAATCACAGAGAAAAAAGATAAATTAAAAACTTTTTTGACTAAACAAGAATAATACCATGAAATGTATTTTGTATAAATTCTGAAGTCTGTATTTTCATCTATGCCAATCAAAACAGGTTATGTAAGAGCTTACAATACTGTTCCGAATTAAATTACAGATTTGAAAATATAATGTATTTTTTATTCCATAACTTCAAGTCATGTGATCCTGCAAGCAGTTGGCTATAAAAGGCAAGGGAGTACAAAAACATGCACACAGTTTTTTTAATTGAATCTTTACTGTTAACAAAATGAATGCACTGTAATGTTAATTTTTCCAATCACCAAAAAAAAACTGGCTAGTTACAAACTGGTAACCTGCCAATTTCCATTACATTAAATGGAAACACATTTACTTTGAGTTTTGAACAAACCAAAGCCTATTTGCTGCTGCATGACACAGTTCTCAGCAGGTCACAGAGTACTATAATTAGAGAGCCTAGCCTGCACATGCTTGACCTGCAACGTCTAATGTGGGTGATACTTGTTTGCAGACTAGTAGTGGAAGCAAGGTGGCCGAGATTTCACTCAAGTAAGTGATGCCAGCAGATTTCCCTACCTTGTTGATCAAGATTTAATAATCATGCATTACAAAATGGAAAAGCACTTGAAAATTAACTACCATACATTTACAATTATTTGGAACTCTTCAGTATGGCAAAAACTTAGCATTAAAAAAGCTGAAAAGGAAAAAAAATTCATGTTTTTTATTTTCAGCTTTCAAACCATAAGAAAGTATTCCAAATAATAATATCAAGGCATATTGAAATAAGACAATAAGAATGATGACAGTCCATTACTCAGTACTACTTTTTGTATGCTAAAAAGCTCTTGTTATCATAAACTTTTGTTTGTAGCTTTAACAGCTAGAGAATGAATCAGCATTACCTTGCACACAAAAATGTCAACACAGTCAGTTCAACTATCACTAGTAAATTAGAGGATAACAAATTGAAATCTAACCTTTAAAATCATCCACAGAAGAGGCTGATAAAATGGATCTCCCTGGCCATGGGGATTGTTTCCCAGATTCAAACATAGCACTCCTTGAAACAAAATAACTGAAAGGATTGAAGGCCAAAATCATCAAGACAAAGACAGAGAGAGCCATGCGTGATCTATCCAACATTCCTGTAGTAATGAAACTGTCCGAATTAATCAGAATCTTGGGAGATCCCATAAAAGTATCAGAGTTGGAATCAGAAAGAGGAGAAAATAGTTGAGGTGATGATGGTTCTGAAGAGCTGTTTTCTCCTTGTGAACTTGGAGGAGGAGATAACTCTGAGATAAAGTTTCTTTCAGGTTTAACGGAATTTGAATTGTGCTCCAGAAGGTCTTCTATTTCTTCAAATGAAAATATTGTAACAATTTTATATTTACAGTTTTCTAAATTAATTAATTTTGTCTTATATCAGAATGTTGTTCATAAATTACAAAGCATGATACACTTATTTTCTGTATATTAGCGCCTTATGTAGCTTTGCACTTACAAAAGCATTCACAGACAAAATATGACAATGCATAACAGGAGTATATTTTTGGCAACTTTTAATACATTATTATCTAAACTATATCAGAATAGTCACAAAAGTAACTGTTGTAAAACAAGTCATTAAATTATCTGAAAATATATGTAAGTATATTTAAATGCATTATACCTATAAAATACCTAGGAGTTAAACTGTAAGTTCTTAATCGTTGTACAATAAATTATAATTGTATTAAAAGTTGAAATAATATAAACTAACATTACCTTAAAAACATTTTTTATTTCAAATTAAACACTTACTCTGTTTCTGAGCAGCCATTTTTAGAGCCATATTTTCTTGTTTAAGTTTAGCATTTGAGTTCTGCAGAAATCTAATGTAATCTATAGCCTTCTTGAGTATTCCAGATTTGTTAAGCTATAAAAAACAAAGAAGTTCATAAAAATCACAACTGTTTGATCCATTTATATTTATTTGTACAAAGTATAATCAATAACATGTACAAATCACAATGATTTAATACCAATTCTCTGTCATACATCATTTCTCTACTAATTTCAGCTTTTACATGTAGTTTTCCATGATTTAGGTAAAGAAAATGGGATATTACTGATATTTTGTAAACATTAACATAACACTCTGTCTTTAATCACATTGCTATACATTCTCCTGTGTTGAGGTCATCATGTAGGTAGACTTGCATTCACAACTTTATTGAGCTACTACTTCATGAATACATGTTAATAAGATTTTGTGTGCCAAATAATATATATGGTCAAATTACATTTTATGACACCCACAATACATTGACTATAGTTTCTTACAAATTGAAACCTCAATCTACCATTAGTATCAAGATAGAACATAAAGAACCCCCTCTCTTTTCTATTTGCTGAAATATCAATATATTTAAAACTCTACTGCAATAGCTCTGCCACTCTTTCATCACATGTTTATAACAAAACAATAACTCAGATTTTCACCAACACTGTTTTTTAAGCCTTTGTAAGATGTCTAAGCACCAAAAACTAAAACACATATTAAACACAAAACAAAAAAATATCACAGTAGAAGAAAGTAAGTAATCAGAATTTAATGAGTAGTTTCAATTATTGAGAATTTAAACCATTTATAAAATATATTTCATTTTTGAAAAAACTGCAGAAGCAGAGTTTCTTCCAACAAAAATGCTGGTAAAAAAAATAAAACTGAAACTACAATAAAGCTTGTTATAATCTTTCTGTAAGTGCATAATGTGATTTATTTAATGAAAACTAATGAATTTTTTAAAAATAGTTCATAGTAGTATGATTGTAGGTTAGAGGATTAAAAATTTATCTGAATGATAGGAATGTTTGTAAACAACAAAAAACATAGGCCTAATTTCTGTGGCATTACAAGTCCTCCTCCTAACCACAGCAGCACCATTAAATTAGTTTAATAATCAAATCAAATTCAATTAAAAACTGAAACCTGCCATATATGTTCAATAAGTTACCTTGGCATCTTCCCCAACAACAATATTTTTTAGTTCTGTGATTTTGTCATTGATACTGCTTCTGTACCTACGTTCAATTGCATTATGAGCACTGCGTTTCTCTCCTTTCTCAGGCTGGGCTTTGGCTGAATTTATTCTAAAAAAAATGAAAAAAATATTAAAAGTATAGACTAATACAGAAAACCTCACTTTAATTCTAGATATCTCCCTTCATTACAAACATTTTTATGTCATATTTTTCACAATTCCAGAATAAGGTTTTGCATTCCTCTTTTTACATAGAATTGTTTTCTTTCAATAATGATGATTACAGATTAGAGACAAAATATTCACTTAAAACTGATGAGACTTTTTACATTCCTCTTTAGACCACGATTTACTCAACCATCCAGAAAGTGGTCATCTCTTCTGTTAGTAATTTTTCATAACAAAATGTTATATAATACATTCAAAAGCTGTACAGACCCTGCAATCTTGATAAGATGTAGCAACAGAAATTGTTGCTACAAAAGTAACTCAGTTGTAAGGTAGAAAGAAGCTTGGTCTTTTCTCAAATGTAGCAGCTGCAAAAGTATTCACAATGGAATATTAATTGTCACCAAATTACCTCATAAAAGACACAAGGGTCTCATCCACAGTGCAACATTAGATGAAGAAAAAAGTGGCAGAATATCATATAAGCTTGCCATGAATAAAGAAAAAACAAAATAGTAGTTTAACAAGTTGGGAACTTAAATTCAGATGACCAAAATGACCATAAATTAACATCTAAATATGTAAATATGTTTTTTTGTGTGAAAGTATATGTTTAACTACAAATAGTTACAAATAAAAAAATTATTTCTCCATGATCAATATTTTATTTAAAACCACTTTAATGTTTTGCACCAAGTAGGCATTTTACATTTCCTGTACTCCTTTAATCAACTTTCTCAATACAAGTTCTGTCAATTCGACCAACCACATAACCTCAGTGTACTTGTTCAATCTTTATAAATTTAATATTTCAGGCTTTCAATATAGTATGTATGTGGAAAATGAGTTTACTGCTAAGATTAAAAAATTTTGTTATCTCAAAAATCTAAAATTTCTTTTATTTAATCCCTAAATAAGTACAAATATCTGTTTTCAGTAAATCACTCATCACACACGGAGATCACATGACACTGTTGAATTACATTACACACAAGCTAGTAAAGTGCTTGTGTACATGCTGTGTAAAACGTATTTATTATATTACCATTATTATTTATTTTGTCTAATCTAATCTTAATTAAACAAAAAATTTCCTATTTTAATCTGTTAGTTACATTTATAATAATAAATAAAGAAAAAAAACAAAAAATAAGGTATGTACCAAATGTTCTTTTTTTTATCTTGACTAACAACAACACTTTACACTTTTTCATACTAGCTATAGTAATGCACTAAATTATTTTTATTTAATTAAATAATGCACCAAAGAGCATTGTCTAATAATATGAAAAAAACAGACCATTTTTAACTTTCTAACTACAACACAAGAGCCATTACTAATTCATCTAAACTAGTTGTGATTCCCACAGAATATGTTATATTAAAAGTGAAAGCAATGCTTATCGATTCAGAACACAATGCAATACAACACCTCATTTCAGAGATGGAAACCTCAGCATTCTATTGGGTAAAGAGAATATATATTTAAACATAAGAGAGAGCTATTAACAAATTCTGAAAGACAGGATATGACACGTGGGTGTGAAAGGAGAGGTCTGAATTTTTAATTGATAGCTCTCTAACCAAACAAAAGTGAAAGCTATGGAAATTGTGATCTGAGTAATGATGATTTTATATTGTGTAATTTACGTCTTTTCATACTTATTGAAGGGGTAGTAGATAAAACATATAAATAAAAAGAGAAAGTTCATTTTTAATAGATTGTTTAGGCAGAGTATTCATGATGGAACTTTGTATGATGGACACAAACTGCCTGTTGTGAAGACACAAGTGTAGAGGACGACGTTTCGAAAGTCTTATACTTTGAAGACAAAAGGCAGAACACTTTCAAAACATCGTCCTCTACACTTGTGTCTCCACAACAGGCAATTGCTATTCATTCTACAAAGTTTCATTGGGAAAATTCACGATTTTTTTAAAATACTGCCTTCTGAAATTAAGAAGTTATATACTATCAAAATATGGATTATTAGTTAAGGTTTTATTCCATACTAATTGGTATAATGTAAGCAAAAAGTGAATTAATAAAGACTACAAAAATTATCATTTGTCTGAAATGTGAAATCTCTAGACCATTCAAATAACTATCAAATGTTTTCTAAGTAAAACATTTTCTACTTTATCTGCTATTTTCGTTATCAAAAAGGAATTTCTGTATGTTTTCAACAGATTTGACCAATCTAAAGCCCTCCCTAAAAAATTAAGTGAATATAAATTATGGGTTTTCTTTTCAGCTTGACTATAAATTATAATTTAAAAACACAAATGATCAATCTAAATAGCTTAAATACCATAACATTATTTTTTATCACATTGAGCTTTCAGCCATACCTAGTAAACAGTACAGAAGTTGGCATGACATGATACATATACTCATATTACCATATCTAACAATATAAAACCGAATTTTAGAAAGTGACCTGTCTCGATCATGTTTTAATGGACTGGTATTTGGTAAAATACAATCACATTTCAGTTACAATATATTATTTATGTATTTCCATTATTGCTATTTACAAATATGGTTTTAAACTTGTTTTTTTCTTAAAACATAGAATAGCAAATAAGAAGTAAAACAAAAAATTATCTCCTCTAATTTCAACCTTTCAACTTGGTAGTTGCTTCTTACAGGTTGCTAAGCCTTAAGAAATTTTGTATGTGGAGAATGTGAAATGCATTTTTTAAAGATTTTATATATATATTTGAATAATCAAAAATGAATAAATTACTTTATAAACACCAAAGAAATTCATTATAATTTATCAAGATTAGTAACAGAGCACTACAAGGGTAACAAAATATGAAATTTTGAAAAGGCTAAAAAAACTTGACTTACTAGCACAAAGGTTTGTCTCTAAAGAAAGAAATGGCACCATTATATTTGAAAACAGTTGGGAAAACCACCTGTGGGACATTCTGAGCTTTTAAGTGGTTATTCACATGAAAACAGAATTAAGTGTATATTAGGGACCATTTTCAAAAATTGAATGAGGTGGGTGAGAAGCCACTGTGTTTGATTCAGTACATCAGTGATATCTCAGCATAATAGAAAGGCTAGTTGGCATTTATTGGCACAAAGCAACTAGGCTATCTGTGTCTAGAAAGGTATAGGTAAAATTATTATAAAAGGGTAGAAAAAAGTTTTTAAAGTTAAAACAAAACAATGCTCAAAAATTCACAAAGATCCAAATAAAATTTTAAAAAGGCTAATAACCCATAAAAAGTTAAAAACACAAGGAAGTTTGGCAGTATCACCACAGCCAATGACGTTGTCCAATGTCATGGGTAAACCCATAGAAAGACAAGTAAAAAATGGTGTCACTGCTCACAGTTGCAACCATGGCACAACAGTAAAATGTGGACAATTGTGAATTGACATTCACAAAGTTCACATATTGGTGGATCAGTCTCAGATAAATGAAAACAATGAGTTAAAAAAAAACTGGCCAATGCCTAGTTAGGATAACTTCCTACTGATCATTACAGAAACAAGACAGCAACAGAATGATTGATCATTTCCTTTTTTCAGGAAAAACTTTTGGTTTGGTAAACTGAGTTTTTAACTTATTTGAATATTTCATTTTTTAACCACATATAGCTCCACTACTAAACTTGATTTCTACAGTATTGATAGAGTAACTTATTATTTTATGGTTACTGAAATGGTATATATAACTTTTAAAAAATATTCTGTTTCAATCCTCTGCATGAGAAATCTCTTAACATTTAGCAATCAAGTACAAGGATTGTAACCAGAAGAGATAACAATTTGCTTTACTTTTTCATTTACCATTCTATGTTTCAAGAAAAATAAGTTTAAAATTTTATTTGTAAATAGTAATAATATACATATACATACATACATAATTTTTTATAACTGAAATGTGATTGCATTTTACAAAATACTAATTCATTAAAACACAGCCTAGATAGGTTATTTTATAAAAACTAAAGGCCAATATGATAAAAATAATAAATATACATATGTATGTATATAAAAGTATAATGTTATGACATTTAAGCTATTTAAATCTTCATGATTACAAGTTACAATTTTGTAGTCATTCTAAAAATAAGAAAATTTTTATTTACTTCCTATTTTTTATGGTTGGGAGATTGGTCAAATCTACCAAACACATGCAGAGATTATGATTTAATAGTGAAAAATAAAATAAAGTAGTTTTCTTTAAAATAATTGATAATTTATCTGCAGGTTCTAAAAATTTGACATGTAAAAATTGGACAATTTTCTTATGCATGTTCTCTAGTCAACATTCTTAAAGAAAACAATTTACAAGAAATTTCAATTAAAATAATACTTGATTTTAAAATTTGATATTTTGTGCATGAATGCCTTGTAATATTTACTGATAACCTGAAAAATTATGCAAACATGTGTAAATTACCAAAAATCATAGTATAATTACTCTCACAGATACTTTCGTAGTTACAAGCTGGGTAGATTCCACCCAACATATAATAAAAAGTTTAATACCTGCTGTCATTAAATGGACAGAAGCAAGCCGACAGAAAGTGACTGAACAATTAAAACAAGTTTTACTACCCCATTTGTCCAATGTCTGAAGCTTACTCGTGTATCACTGAACCTAAAAGGATGCATACATTAGAAGGAAGCATCTCATATTTTGAATAATGCCTCAATTAAATAACATATTGCTTAACCTTATGCACACCCTTTAATAATGACTACATACCTGTTTATTGGAAGTTTATCAGGATCCAGAAAAACGGGAATCCCTGTTGTCAATATTGCACCTGCTGGTGGTGTACTGACAACTGTATGGATTGGAGCAGCTGTAGTTGCCATGACAGTTGAAGGAGTTGTAAGAGATGATGTTACACAGGGCACAGTGTTTGCTGTATAAGTAATTATACCCCCTGCATTTTCTTTTTTCAAAAGATGAGTTTGTAACAAGAGCTGGAAAAAATTAAAAAACCTAAGAAATTAAAGTTCAAACTTTCTTTAAAAACAGCATAGTAAATAATTTCCCACGGTTTCTTTTAGTTAAACTACTATAAAACAATACAATTTTACCTAAAATTGCTTGTAAAAATTCCAGATCTCAAAAGACACCATACAGATTCAAAAATCCTATTTTATATGTGAGTTAAATCAAACTACATTTACTGAAAGTGGATCAGATCTGGAACAATAATGGTTCAAATAAAAGTTAAATGAAGTCAGATCTGAGTTGTGATTTAACACTTGGAAATCTTCAACCCAGGATTAAGAACAATATTAATATATTTCTTCAATTAAAGCATCTATGCCCGAAAATTATACCACATACAACGTAATCCACATTTGTGTGAAAACCAGTTTTAATTACAAACCAAAAATAAATGTTAATTGACATTATCAAGCAGGCTGTAAAATACAGTTCTTGTATTTAAATATCTTATTATAGTTACATAATACTGCATTTTCACACAATTTGTCATTAAGAATTAATAGCTAAATGTTTTGAGATTTTTATACAAAATTGTTTAACTTCATTTACCAGCTAAATGTATCTTGTGTTTTTTTAGTATTACAGTTCTTAAAATGTGGTAATAATTTTTTCCAGTTACTAAAACAATAATTTGCATGATTAAATTTCCCTTTAAACAGTAATGAGTCATTCCATAAAATCCCCTATTTTTTTCTTATTCTAACACCATATTTTCTCAGTGTTGCATCAGATAAGGGTAATAAATATAGAATGAGGTTTCTTGAACTCCTTTAAACAAAGCTTTATTATATTTTGATTAAAACAAATTAACATTTCAAATATTTAAGTTATAATTTTCAATGCTTGTTTTGTTTTATTAAGAAAGAAATCTTATTACCCAGAAAAAAAATCAAGATTATGTACGTTGTGTGTTTAATTTTAATAAATCCTTAATGAAAACACAAAGTGATGAAAGAAGTTACCAGGTCTGAAAATGTATGCAAAAGAGCTTATAAAAGAAAAATTGAACTGATCTTGAGCAAATGAAACTGCTCATTTGATATGAAATTTGACATCACATAAAAACATAAAGGTAACTGTTGAGTTCTTAAAAGCTATCAAGTGCATATAGTATACAACTGTTATAGAAATATACATGTAAATATCTTTTCAACTTCATGCAACTACAAAAACAAGTAACATCATACTTCTGTAGTTACTGGATATTGTAACTTATAAAATTGATGCATTTGGTATTCTTCCATCATTTTGCTCTTAAAATGTTGATGAACAGTTTCAATTAATAAAGCAATCTTCAAAACATCCCATCTTTACATGTGAAAATAGTTGATAATTAAGTAAATATTTTTCCAATAAATAACAATCTCCTTATAAAGATAACAAATTACTTAGGACTACAACAGCAGCAAGAGGAAATACTAAAATTATGTATGAAAGAGAATTATATTACTGTTTAAAATGTCCTCAGATCATAATGTAGCATCATTAAAATTTAAACCTATAGAAGTATGCTTTCAAATGATTATTATCTTTGCTGTCTCATGTTATGCCTGGTTTTAAATTCTTATGTTGGAGACCAACTTTTTATTTTTATTAATTGAAACTACATTTATTAAACTATGACTGAAAATTAAACTCAACAAACCATCTCATAACGTATCAATAATTCTTAAATTATTTTAAATAATTATTTAAAACCAGTGTCGGTAAGAAGTGTCCATAAAGGAATGCACTAATATTTCTTGCAAAGTTTTCATTAAATATTACTGTTTGAGCAACATGTACATTAAGAATCCACATTATAAAGTTAGCATACTCAGACTGACACATACTCATCTGCACTTGGATCTGAATGTAGTAGCTATGACCTCTTTTCAGTTTATATTTACTACTAATACTGTAATTATTTAAAAGTTCACAAGACAGAGTGAAATTTCTCCTTCAATATGGATACTTAATTTCTATAATTCCTTTACCATGGCATTTACATTCAGCATGTCCATCTCATGATGCCCCACCCTCCAGAAAGGATAATGTGGATTTAAAATTAAACCATTTTTAATAAAGAATTTTCATTGATCTTTACCATTTCATTCATAAATGTGTTTCTCACTTCCTTTTCACACAGCAGTGTTCAAGACCATGAAAAAAATGTTTTTAGCATTATGCTAAACAATTTCAAATACTTTCTTGGGAACTGAATTTATGAATCCAATTTCATTTAATCTGTAAATCTCATGAGCCCTACACAAAGTAACCTGGTCAATTCTGTATAAAACCATAAGAGTAATTTTGATTGCCTCCTCATACTCAGTTCCATATTTTCTTACTTCATTTGTTGAAAATTTATAATAAAGTGCAGTAACATGCATCATGTTTCACTATTCAGAATGAGACTGTCTAGCCTGCAGGGGATTATAAAGGTTTGTAATCTGATGGGAAAAAATAGTCCACATCCTCTCCTTCAGAAGCACTAACAGTTTAAGAATCACATTTATATGATGTAAATATTGTAGCTGTAGAATATACTTTCTATAGTTCAATAAGAATCTTCTGTGAATCAATAGCAAGGCAATAAACATTTATTGAAATCACTTTATATATATATATATACACACACACATGTGAAACTGATCTCCTGTACAAATGATGGCTCAAACTGAAATACAATTTCTGAAAATTAATATTTTACAAATACATTTCACAATGGGGTAAGGAATAAATGTACATTCATCACTTCCACTTTTCATTTTATGCATTTACAAAACATTCACCTAATATAAAAATAATATAATATAAAAATTAATGAAATATATTCCTGAACGTGTGATTCTTAAAATATTATTTTAATAAGTAATATTCTACATAATATTTTTGATGCAATACTGGTCTATACTATTTAATAAAAAGTCAACAATTTAATTAATTAAAGAATATAACAGTATTATCAGGTGTATTTTCATTAACACATTATTTACTTTGGTGAATTATTCCAACCATGTGCAACATTAGTGCATGAGTTTTAACACTAAGTCATATAAAAGCCTCTATTCTAAATAGTAAAGCAGCTAAAAGACTGCAGGCTTTTCCAATACTGAAAGAAGTTTCACAAATGTTACTGATATCATGAAATACCAATGACAGTCTTAACCAATATTACAAAAACAATTTAGCATTGTAAACTGCGAGAAAAACTTACTCTCTTCTGCATTTAGTATCCCAAATAAACAGAACCATCTTTCTTACTCTGTAAAACTGTGATGGACCTTACCAACTGTTTGACTCTTAAATGCTTGTTTGTCCATTTTTGAATTACATGCAAGGCTAGATGAGATCTATCTGTACAAGATGTCCCTAATTTAGCAGTGAAAGACTAGAAGGAAGGCAACTAGTCATCATTACCCATCGCCAACTCTTGGGCTACTCTTTTTGCCAATGAATACCCTTACTAAAAGTAATTTGCATGTCTTTATACTGTCATGCATAAACTGTCCTGAAGATTCTACAAAGTTTACAGATATCTCCTCACACTAAACATATGACTAAGTAGTGAAACCATCAATCCAACCATTTATAAACAAATATGATTCCTGTAGTTGTACAGAGTTGACTATACTAGTTTTTTGGAATACCTCATGTCTACCACTAAAAATATATTTTTTTTTATCTACTGTTTTAATGAACTACTTCAAAACTTAACTATAACTTGTATATAATTCACCACTAACATAAAATTATCTTTTTATTTGCTCTCATAAACCAAAAATTATTAATAATTACTAAATGATTGTTTGCTGTTTTCAGATGAAGTCCATCTGATCAAAATGTTACTTTTAGTGCTCTACAAATTAAAAATAAATTGAACCTATTTCAGTGTGAGGTAATCTTCATTCTCTACTTTGTTGTTATTTTTTAACATCACACATCTCTAACACAGACTGGATGAGCAAGCAGCAACTTTGATTATTGTGGGATGGTGAGGAGGCAAAGAGATTGTTTAACAAAGAAAAGCAGATTTTTCTTGCATTTTGGACCTCTACAATGAGTATTTTGTCTTCCTAAAAACTACATATCTCTCCACCTTCCACTATTTTACAATCATTATGTGAATGCCTTACCTGTTGAACTTTTTGGGTTGGAAGCTGACTGAGTTCCTGTAGCAACTGTTGTTTCTTTTGCGCTTTAAGTGCAGCAACTATATCATCAATACTTGCACTTTGTGCTACAGTATTCTGACTCAGTCGTGCCTGAGACACTGAAGTGATGATCTGGTTAAGAGGCTGGACAAGAACATTTTGAGGAACACTGACTTGGCTTAGGTGAGACATGCTTATTTGATGAGTAAGAGATGAGTGTGACTGATTGGTCATTGCAGCTGATGGTTTAGCATCAACAATTAAAGTCTGAGCTTGATTATCTGGATCAATGTTAACGAGTGATGTCACCTTCTCCCCAAGCGTACAAGGTTGGATCTCATGAGGAAATTTATCTGTGTTGACAGCATTTGTTTGCTGAACTTCTTGTAATAATAACTGTGTGTTAAGACTGGACAAGTGACCACTTATAGAAGGGCAAGTAATCTGTGAAGTGTTCTGATGTAAAACATCCATTTGAGAATCAGCTACTGCTCCTATCCAGTCTGGATGCATTTCTTCTTCAAGTACCTTCAAAGAAGGATAGTGTGAGTCAAACAAACTCAGCAAGTCTGAATCACAAAAACTAGGTGATGGATTTTCCAAGTCATTCAAAGGGTTGACAAGATTCATGATATCTGAAAATTTTACAAAATGTTACTCTCTTATATATATACATGTATACTTCTATACTTAATTTGACTATTTCATTTAGCAAAATATCTCCACACTACATACCCGTTTTCACCACTTGTATAACATTGAATTCAGTGATGAATTTTTGGCCTTTCTGTAGCTTTCAAAACATAAATGATTAAGTTTTGAATCTGGTAATGGGTTATTTTTTATTTATTTACTAAAAACTGCAAACTAACTAAAAATTTAAAACAATGAATTTGTTAGCATTATTGAATTACTTATTGCAGGTTACTAACACAATTCCATGTCAAGGATATAAAAAGTATGGAAAAAGGTAAGGAAAAAAGCAGAAATAAACTCAAAAAGACAAAAATGGTATCTTTGTAAATATCAATAACTCTTTCCATGCATCAAATAAGACCAGGGGAATAGGAGATGTATTACAACTAAATAAATATGAAACATTAAATGCTTAGACTAACAATTTTAATATAAAAAAAGAGCAACAGTGTAACTCTACATTCTCCCACCCCATCTCTTCAAGGCCCACATTAAATCAAGTTTGTTTTTTATTTATAAAAATAACATACAGCATTCTCTTTAGATAGTAAATATAAGCCTTCTACTATGAACTATTTATGTAAGATATTTTTAATTACATTATGTTTCACTAATTTTATACATATTACCTTGAAAATAAAAGGGTTTTCAAGTAAAAATAATGTAGTCATGATGAAATTATCAATAAACTATACAAATTAATACAGTTGAAGGTTAAAATCTATCCTTTACCACAGACTTAATAAATTGCTTAATGTCACTGAAAACATCAAGTTATTGGATGTTTGTGGCTGCAAAGAAGGTACTGCTGCTTTATAGAATGGCTTAAATTATTTGATTAAGTTATAAGAGTAAATGGAAGATTGGTTTTAATTATAACATATACAGGGTAATGCATTTAAGTTACCATAATATTGAGGAGGAATAAACTTAAGTATTATGGGAAAAATGAAGAAATTGGTGATGTTGATGAGCACAGTCTCTTCAATCACTCCCATAACATGATGCTGTCAGTAACAGGGTAAGTCTACATAGGTTAACCTTATATTGCACAAGTTCAGAGGAGGGCTACTAAGATAATACGTGGATTAGAAAACTTGTCATAGAAAGAGAGGTTATCATCTTTGAAATTTTCTCTTCCAGGTAAGGAGGATTAGAGTTTTAAGATTAATGGAATTGAATGCATAAATGCACTTTCTTTTCTTATCAAATGATAAGAACAGCATGACTTTAAAACACAAACATAAATTTTACCAGGGTAGCAGTCATCAAAGTTTGTTTTTTTTCAACGGTAATTAACTTTTGGAATTTTTTGCCTTCAGATGTGGTTGACAGCAAGTTTAAAAGAAAGCTTAACAAATATCAAAATGAAAAATGCTGACTTTAATTTTCCCCCCTTTTAGTTTAGTGGATTGAATTTTTGTAATTTTGTATGACTTACTAACAAGTGTATAAGTTTATATTTGTGTTAGGGACAAGTTTTGTTGAATTCATATCAGTATTTCTCGAAATATCAAATGAATTGTGTTTTTGGCATCAGGCTGTCACACAGATCTTAATAAGGCATGTGCACAGCCAACATAATTATCAACACTGCAAATACTAATACAGCAAAGTAAAGCTTATGTATGGCATTAAACATGGGTATTTTTAGCTGTACTCAGAGGGCAGCTGTCTAAGAATGACTTAAATCAATGGACTAACTGGGCAAAGATTTGACAAATGATCTTCATTTATAGAGTATGTGCAAATGCAATACATCTGGACTGTCAATTTGATATCATATTTAATACAGTAGACAATCCACTCAACAGCATGACTGAAAAAAGGTATTTTGTCACAAGTGTATTTAAATTTCAAGTCATTAAAACAATTAAGGTGGTATTCTGTTGCTATTAGCAAAACTACTAATGCAAATGTGCATTTATAGACATATTTTTATGTATGGAAGCACATTATGATAATACAATTATATGAAACCAGACCAATATGCTCACCAAAAAAATACAACCCTTTGTAAAACTTATGAACTGTAGTATGTCAATTTACTATTCTAGATATATTGTTAAATAAAATTATTTACTTATTTCTTTACAATAAAATGCACTTAAACAAAACACTGCACATTTTTCACCTCTACCTAAGATACCAACTAGTTATTACTGTCCAGTTAGAAGGATGTATGTGAGAACTGCCCTATATTCAAACAACAAATGATAAAACTGATAACACAAAGTATATGTTAAACAAGAACAAACTGAAAGATTGAAATATTTCTTCTTTTTAAACTGACAGGTAGTCGTACTGAAATTTGAAGCTGACAAAATCATTTATGGATTCAAAAGGAAGCAGAATGCATGTCCCAATTTTTTTGTAGTCATATTTAAAAACTACTGATTAAGAAAAAGAATTATGTTCTATTCAAGTTTTTTCTAACACTAGTAACAATAAAAGGGTGATTGGCTCATGCAATGATTTACTATAGTCACTAGTACTTTACAAACACAATACTTTAAATTTACAACAAACGGAGCGAGTAAGACTTAAAAGAGCAACCAATTATTTCCTAAAAAACACGTTTTAAGTTATTTGTTATTACTTTTTCACAAAAGTTGGTGTAGACAGAGAGCTTTTACGAAAAAATCAATCCTTTTGCTGTCCGTATGTTACAATTTTTATTCTTAATAGTATTGAACAAGTAAACTGGTACCAACAAATATTAACAATAACATACCATCCAAACGGTCTTGCTCAAACTGTACATCAGATTCCAGTTCCATGATGAATTTTAACGTTGAATTATATTAAGTATTACTTTTAAACTTGTTATTTGTTGTTATTGCCACAACTTACATTATTACAATAGTACTCATACACTATAATATAGTATCACTATCATTGAGTGCCAGTATCAGTTAGTTCAATGCATTTGATTTCTAAATTTCGCATTTTCACAAAGCAGGTCTAGCAAATTATATTTATAACTGTGGATCTTAACACTTGCAAGGTGTATAAAATAAATTCCACTCCCCCAAAACAATCACATTAATAAATATTCAATCTCCCTCATCCTATCCTCTCTTAAACAAACTTTTTAAGCATTCCACAATTACGTTGTTTCTGTTTACTTTTACATCATAAGCTATGACCACACGATGACAACCAATCACAAAGGCGTATTAGATCGGATGATTTTACGTCATCTACGAGCGTTTGAATTACAAAATTGAACAGCAAAGGACACGCGAAAGATACTGTTGGCGTTTCTGATTGATCAAGATACATAGACACATAACAGAGATAATATATACCGCGGCGTGGCTTTCAGCTTCTTACTTCCGCGACCACTCAATTTAAGCCAAAATGTTTTGTTTTTTGTAAATAATCAATGAATTTCAAATTTTAATGAATGGTGCGACGTGTAATTTACTGAAAGCAAAATTGCCCCATGATAACATGAACAAGAAACTTCACACTGCATTGTGATTTATCGTGCTTAAAAGCACGAAACTTATATTGAATTGTTCTTTAGTTTTGTTGTTGTTGTTGTTTAGAATTAAGCACAAAGCTACACAATGGGCTATCTGTGCTCTGCCCACCACGGGTATCGAAACCCGGATTTTAGCGTGTAAGTCCGCAGACATACCGCTGAGCCACTGGGGGCTTCTTTAGTTTTGCTCTGCCTTTTATTTAATCCGTAACCCAAATTTCAAACATTCAAAATAATTAGGTTTTGAGGACCAGATAGTTAAGGCACTCGATTCGTAATCTGAGGATTGCAGATTCGAATCCCCATCACACCAAACATGCTCGCCCTTTCAACAGCGGGGCGTTATATAGGTACAGTCAATCCAATTATTCGTTGGTAAAAGAATAGCTCAAGAGTTGGCGATGGGCGGTAATGACTCGCCGCCTTTCCTCTTGTATTACACAGCTAAATTAGAAACGGCTAGAACAGATAGCCCTAATTTAGCAGTTTAAGACTAGAGGAAAGACAACTATTGGGCTACTCTTTTGCCAATGAGTAATGGGATTGACCGTCACATTATAATGCTTCCACTGCTGAAAGGGCATGTTTGGTCCGACGGGGATTCGAACCCTCGAATTACGAGTTGAGTGCCTTAACCATCTGCCCCCACATTCTGGCACTAACCACTATTACAATTATGTACTGATAAAATCTAAATGAACGTAAGTAAAAGATTGGGAGGAATTTTGGCTATAAAAAATAAACAATACCAAAGAAGCGCAATAATATAAAGTCTTGAAAAGCTCGACCAACACTATTATTGTTTTAATATAATTTGGTGGTTGTTAAGCTCAAAGTTACAAAATGAGCTATTTGTGGGCTGCTTATCATAGGTGTCGAAATCCAATTTTAAGCGTCGTAAGCCTTCAGATTTACTATTGAGTGTGTATGTGCATGTATGTGTCTCATACATTGATTTAAGACCAATAACATGTGGTAGACATTGCACAGTACCATAATATATAAACAGATATATATTTATTAGTTTTCCACTCGACCAAAATCTAGACATTAGTGAAATAAAAACAGATATCTCTAAAGGACTTTTAGGTAGTTAAAAAATAGCACTTTTGAGTTTTTTCACCAGGTGGATTTAATTACGACAAGAAAAGAATAAGTGATGGTGCTGGAGTATAATGTCTACCAGCTACAGCTACCTCACTATCAGGAATGAAAATGAGAATCACTTGTTCAGCCATGATCTCTCTCAACAGGAAATCCAAACTGTTCAAGTAAGATATCAGTGTAATATTAATATTAAGTAGAAGAGCCCAAAGATATGTTCGTGAACGTAACATATCACTTAATCTGCTAACCAGAATCAAGAGCTACGAGGCATCAAAAGTAGCTGTTACCTTCGGTTACTGATCAAGAAATCAAATGTTATGAACCTCTGTATTCACTGCTGTTGGTGTTTGTATAAAACAGATGAACGTGCAAAACTTCATAGGTATCATAAATGGGAATTTGTGCTATCTATTCAAGCATTTCAAACAAATAATTGTCTGAACTGCCTGGATTCAGACACAAGTGAGGCAAAAATGGCTGATTCTCAGTTTCATTTGGTCAACCCAGTGCTTAATTCTATTGGGCATTTGGATGAGAACACAGTTATAAGTAAGTTAAAACCAACGTTATGACTCATTAGTAAAAAAAAGAGTATTTATTAGGCCAGTTTAAAATTTAAAACATGGGCCTCAGAAGATTTTAGCTGTATATGTTGATTACCTTCCATTGGAAGGTGTAGCTAATTTGTTTTTTATTTTGTGCAAAGCCAGCCGTCCATAATTTAGCAATGTAAAACTGGAGAAAAGGCAGCTACTTATTACCACCCACCGCCAACTCTTGGGCTACTTTTTTACCATTGAATTATTTGGTTAACCGTCACATTATTACTTCCCCACGGATGAAGAGACGAACATGTTTAGTGGCGTGGATTTGAGCCCTCGACCCTGAGGTTGCGAGTCGAGCGCCCTAACCACGTGGTCATGCTAGGCGTGTAACCTGGTAATCGTTAGGGGATCCTAATAAACAATAATTTCAAGCACTCACAAAATGATCTTAATTAGACCACTAGTCCAGGCTCTTGTTTATCACAATAATATATACCTACGTTATTACAGAATGAAAATATTATAATTCTAATGCCTGATGCCTGATGGTAGCAAAAATTGATTTGGAGAGACCATCTTACCTATTCAATATGCTTTTAAAACTGTTTTCAAAATAATCTTTTAACATAAAAATAAATGATGTGTTTTGATTATGAGTATTACTTCATTTTAACTTTTGAGAATGTTTTGTTTATAGACTCCCCAGCATAATGTTTCAAAAAGTATTTATGAATAGTGTTATTTTCTGATTTCAGGACACGAAAAAACAAAAAGAAATTCCGCCATTTTGATGATAAGAAGCCTCCAAAAGTGACTGGCTTCTAAATCCAAGAACAAAAATTTACAGTTTTTGTATTGTCTGTATCCACTTATTTTTGTAAGTCATATCATTCTTGCAATACCTATTCTGCACTTAAAACAGATACACAAATATTTTTGAAATATTTTATAATACTGTCAAAGTATTCTGGAATTCCCATTTTTGCTTTATTACATGTAAATTTTATCTGTAGTTCAATAATTTCTGTAGCATTCAAACACCATTTATAAATGACCATATGAACATTTGTACCTTTTAGTTGATATTGCTATGAACTGGCACAAGGTGCTGATACTGTTTTTACAGACATTTAGTGCTAAGCACTGTTGTAGTCAGCAGTAAAGACGTCGTTAAATGCTTAAAATATTCGGGTCTAGGGCCCACAAGCGCTGAAATATTTGGCGTTTCAGCCTGATATCTAAGAGGATTTTCTATTTTGATTTTTCAAGATACTAGTTGGAGGTTCAAGGCACTATCAGATATAATCTGGTCCCGAGCCCTTTGTGCCAGTGCCTAGCGATGTCCCTGATTAGCAGAGAAAAGTATGTATAGTTGTGAAATTTGTGTTCGTGCGACTATTTTGGTCGATACTGAAAATTTAATATTCAATGATCATTTGTGGTCAATTCAAAATTCGTTAATATCTTTGCTGATTGATAGACCAGATATGTTTTTCCTTAATGGAAATAAATACACTCAAAACAGTTAACAAACTGTAATATACCACTGATTTTATTTTATAATCACAACAGTCAACTATAACATCACACTGATTTCATTCCATTGTACCATATGTATGGGTCATCTCAAAATTTAAAGATATTTTGACTTGTTGGTCACTGGTTTATGTGGTACTACATGGTGTCAAATATTTTTAAGTGGCGCTATGGAATTTTGTGGAATTCGATTTTAAAAAGACGAATTAGTGATATTATTCAATTCTGAGGGTTGCTTGAACTCCCATCACATCAAACATGCTTGTCCTTTTAGCCTTGAGGGTGTTGTAATGTGATGGTCATTCCCACTGTTTGTTGTTAAAAGGGAAGTGCAAGAAATGGTGGTGGGTGATGATGACTAGCAACCTTCACTTTAGTCTTACACTGCTAAATTAGGGATGGCTAGTATAAACAACCCTCGTGTAACTTTGCACGAAATTTAAGAGCAAACAAACGAAATTAAAAATGTATTTGTTTAATTTTCTTTTAGTTTATAATAATAGCCAGTTTTAAAGCCTCTGCTTTGCTAATTGTAATCTTAATTACGGAGTTTGTTTATTTATTTATTTTACTCGTTTCGTGTTCAATTTATAGCGCATTATTTGAAATTGTAATCCTGGATTTACTTCAAGTGCGATATTTAGTGCATTGTTTAAAACCACCTTGGCCCGACATGGCCTAGTGCGTTAAGGCGTGCGCTTCGTAATTTGAGGGCCACGGGTTCGCGCCCGAATCACGCCAAATACGCTCGCCCTCCCAACTGTGGGGGCGTTATAATGTTACAGTCAATCCCACTATTCGTTGGTAAAAGAGTAGCCCAAGAGTTGGCGGTGGGTGGTAATGACTAGCTGCCTTCCCTTTAATCTTACACTGCTAAATTAGGGACAGCTAGTACAGATAGCTCTCGAGTAGCTTTGTGCGAAATTTCAAAAACAAACAATAAAATCACCTTATTGCATTTATTTTCGTGTACGAACCCCAGTGTATTGTGCAAATCTTGTTGCATTTATTTTTCAGGTGTAAGTTAAGAATGCTAATGTCATTGTTTTTGTTGCACGATTAAAAAGTTTGTGTTTTCTTATAAAAAAAAGATACATCGGGTTGCCTGTTGAGCCCACCGAAGGGAATCAAACCGCTAATTTTTAAGTTGCAAATCCGTATACTTACCGCTGCGCCAGCGGTGGGCATGATTACAAACCAAACACAATTGTCATCATTTTAAAGTTTTCTTTAACGTTTATATTCTTGGCGCTTTACTCAAATTATACATTTTTATTTCACTTATCATCTTAGTACCACATTCATATCTTATGATAGTAGCATGCAAATCTGAAGATAAATTATACAATATACCGAAAACTTCCTCGCCGACGATCGATTCTCCCATCCACGGGATTCACAGAATCCAAGGCTGTTACAGTCCATAACCAAACTTTATTTCATTAGGTAAAATGCTTTTTTCATGTTTCAGTGGTTCTTGGAAGTTTCATGCGCGTAATATTACGATTATAACAGGGTGATAAAAGTGTCATATATTTGAGAAATGTTTTAAGGTACTTTTTCGCAATTGCGTGCGTAATTTTGGAGTCATTCGCTATTATGAAGACAGATGTCAGTCAGATGTTGAAGAATGAGAGAAAAGCAGGATTAAGTTCTGCTTTTTTTATCTGCAGAATACGTGAACACACTTCGAATGGCTCTTTACATATACATTGTAGGGAATGTGTTTCTAATTATCACTAATTTTCATTTTTATTTTATACCACTTGATGTACTTCTTCAATGCATAGAGAAGACATGAGGATGGGTCAGCTCCGAACTCTGGCTACATATATCATTTTACGGGAGCTTTTAAGGATATATATATATCAGGGTAAGTTACAATCAGTCCAAACGTTTGCCATTTGTAAGTGGACACACACTTTTATTAATTTAAACAATGATGAATAATTTTTTTACTCGCTGGTTGGTTTTCAGTGTGTAACTTCTTGAGAAAGACCAATTAATGCATCTAGTACTTTAAGTTAAGCCTGAAAATTTCTTTACAGCGATTCCAAAAAAATATCTTAAGTGCAATGTTGAGTAAATATAGTGTTTTCACCTGAAGTATATCCACTGGAGCAGATCTTGTTGACAAGCATATGTCAGCTTTTTCTGCATAGTTACACTGTATGTAATACCACGACAATTATTTCAGACCTTAAATTTGACCAGTATGTTTATTCGAGCAGAACCTTTATGATATGCCCTTAATACCAATATATGCTGCTGGCCAAAATCTTAGAGCCAATGAACATAAAGAGAAAAATATGCATTTTGCATTGTTAGACTCAACCACTTATTTGAATAGAGCTTTGGAAGATGAGAACAAGAAAAGGGAATATAAAAATAATTTTTTTTACCATTTATGGTAAAATGTGAACACTATGAAATTAGTTTAAATTATAGCTGGTCAAAAGTTTAAGACCATACTGAAACAAAGCGTTAATCGGTAAACACGTAACGAAATTTAGTCATTTGTGTTAAAGCATTAATGTTGTCATAATCTCCAACTGACACATCCTGTGTTACATTGGGTAAAAACATGGCAAAGGCTAAAAAGTTGATAGAGTTTGAACGTGGCAGAATTGTCGAGCAGCAAAAGCAAGGTCACTCTCAACGTGCCATCGCTGGGCGTAGTAAAACTGCTGTTGCAAATTTCTTAAAAGACTCTGAGGGATACACAACGAGAATTTCAAGTGATCGGCCCAAGAAAATTTCATCGGCGTTGAGCAGGAGAATTCGACAGGTTGTCTGGCAAGACACCAGCCGATCGTAGAGCCAGATTAAGGCCCTTACGGACACAGAATTGATCTCAAAAACAATAAGACGGCATCTACGAAAGAAAGGCTTTAAAAACCGTAATATTAAAAGGCCACGCCTCCTTCCACACCACGAAACAGCTCGGTTAAACTTTGTTGAGAAGCACCAAACATGGGATGTAGAAAAGTGGGCTAAGATTTTGTTTTCTGATGAGAAAAACATTCAACCTGAATGGTCCAGATGGCTTCCAACGTTACTTGCATGATAAGGATACCCCATCGGAGAAATTTTCTACACGACACAGTGGAGGAGATTCCGTCATGATTGGAATGCTTTCTTCTTTCACTGAACAATGGAGCTTCAGGTTATACAGGGGCGTCAAATAGCGGCTGGCTAAATTACCATGTTGGAGAGAGCATCCTTATTGACTGAAGGCCCGCCCTTGTGTGGAAATGACTGGATCTTTCAGCAGGACAAAGGACTTTGTCATAGCGAATAACGTGATTCATTTGAACCATCCAGCGTATTCGCCCGAACTGAACCCCATTGAAAATGTCTGGGGATGGATGGCAAGGGAAATCCAGAGAAATGGTCGTCAATTCCAAACAGTGCATGACCTTTGTGGGGCCATCTTCACCACTAGGAATAACATTCCAGCTGGTATTCGCAAATGCTTAAATCTACCACGCCAAAGCAAATGTTTGAAGTTATTCGCAACGACGGCCTTGCAACTCACTACTGAGACCTCTTGTTGGGCATTTCATACCCTGGTTAGGACTTCTTTTTGATATGGTCTTAAATTTTTGGCCAGCTAGTATTTAGGCTAATTTCATAGTGTTCAAATTTTCCCTATTAAACGCTGAAAACGTTTTTTCTCTTTTCTTATTTTCATCTTTCGAAGCTCTACTCAAATAAGTGGTTAAGTCTAACAACTTAAAATGCATATTTTTCTTTATGTTTATTGGCCTTAAGATTTTGGCCAGCAGTGTATGCTAGAAGAAATCATGAATGTAATATAACTCCACAAATAAACCTTGATCAAAACGAAATTTAGTACCATACGTTAAGTTTTGCTGTCATGTCACGAACAAAAAAAGTGCAGTGAACTATCAGTAGAGCAGAGAGCGAGAGTAAAAACGTAACGCGAATGACTGGCTGGATTCTGAAGTACACCTTAGATTGTGAGACTGAGACAACTGAATTTGAAAACAGGAAAAGAAGAGGCAAAACACCTAAACTCAATGAAACTGACAAGAAGTATGTTTGTTATGCAGCCTCTGGGTCAGGAGAAAGACTTACTGACGTTAAGCATGAGATAAACGACCATGTACCAAATGACAGAAAAGTGTTCAGATATATAGTGTTAAGAAAAAAAGAGACTGAACTGTGCTAAATAGTAAAAAACAGAGCTGTTGATGATTGTCATAGAAAGATGAGTCCCAGTTTAAAATATTTGGTTCAAACCGTAGGTTGTACGTCCGGCAGAAGAAAGGTGAAATGTATCTCAATGCATAACATTACTATGAAGCATGGGGTAGGCATTGTTATGACTTGGATGCTTTTCTTCTGAGGCGACAGTAGATATTTGCAAAATAGATGGAATCTATTAGATAATGATCTCTCATGATATACTCACTGTTTTGAGTATTATTGGTAAAATTTCTTCCACTAAGAATATAATGATCCGAAACATTCATCCAACCTATGCAGAAATTACTTAGCTAAGAAATATGCTGCTGGAGTTATTCAAATGATGCAATTATCCCCACAGAGCCTTGATCTGGAATTCAGTAGATTAAAAACTTGATGAATCAAAAGGTACTTCCAAAGAAACTTTGTTGGAGCGTATTAGAGACAATAAGCACCGTCGTTTAGGGACGATATTATCACTTGATTCTTCTAACGCTAGCTAAGATGGTCATGTTGAATGTTCAATAATCACGTTGATTTGTCAGAAATGTTTTTATTTTATTCTTTTTTATAACTTTGGTGATATAGCAGCAAAACAGTTTAGTTCAAAAGTTTTACGATATTAATTTATAGCCAAGAACAAAATAAAATTTATCGAGTGGTGTTTCTACTAAGCTTTACGTTAGGTTATTTATTAGGCCAAAGTAGGCCTTTGTAAAATCGAAAGAGTTGAAAATTTATGTTGGTGTTTAAAAAGTTTTGAGTGGTGAATAAATGTTAATTAGTATTATTTCGGTATTTTAACAATTATGTTACTGAGTTGGCTTTAAAACATAAAATTTCGTGATTAAGGAATTACTTTAAAGCTGATGAAGTAAGTGAAGAGTAGGTGCATTTTTAGTTAAATTTTTAGTTAATCAATCATTAATGGTAAGTTTTCGTAATTATGCATAAAGCTACACAATGGACGTACGGTGTCTTGCCCACCACGGGTATCGAAACGACGATTCTAGTTGTATAAATCCACAGACATCCCGCTGTGCTCGTGGGGGAAGACTTCAACAATGATTTATAGTCAGTTTTGAAACGCTTTTATACTAATTAAGTTACATTTCATAACAAAATAATTGTTCACTCAATATGCTTTTCAGATTATTGTAGTTATCTTAATACCAATGTTTCACACGAAAAGCAAATGCACATAACATAATGTAAATATTGCATTATTTACCAAACTTCGCCGTTGGTTAATATAAGTCACTATAGTATTTTGTTACGTACTTTCTGTTACGTAATTTGTCTTAAATATTTAAAATTGTCGTAAGATAGACTATTTTTACAATTAGCCATTGTTTTAATTTTATTTTTCAACGATATTATTTAACTTGTTTATTTATAATCAAGCACAAATTTACACACAGGGCTATCTCTACTGTACCCACCACGGGTGTCGTAACCCGGTTTTTAGGGGTGTGAGTTCGCAGATATGCCGCTGTGCCGCCGGGGGCACATAATTTACTAAAATACAAATAATTTTTATATTAAACTAAACGTAATAATGCTATAACAATCAATAATACAACATAATTATTATTTGAATCAGTATTATATTTCGTCTTTTTTATCGATAGTACAAACACAATCTGTAAGAGGGAAACGTTTTGTTTTTGTACTTTCATAATAAGGAGGCTGAATAAGGTACAAATGTAAGAATTTTTACATGAGATAAAAATGTGGGATAGAAACAGCCACACCCGTCTTACCAACAAAACTGAGTTATGCAGGTGTAGGACTACAATATTATTTTAAACAGAAATAAACAGAGACCCGGGTTATAGTCCAGTGAAGTCAGCAGTTTTTTACCATATATTAAACGGAAGAGAGCTTTTGTCAGCTATTTCTAGGTTTAAGACGGATTTAAATTACGGTATAAGGCTTCAGAAATAATTTCGGTTGAATCTTTTTCGGTTCTTTAGTTTTACTTATATACGTATTCAGTTATTCCAATTGAGTCTTCGAAAATTTGCTTTGTGTTGCTTTTTTAAGTTGAGGGATTATATATTCAAAATGTCTATGTAGTAACAATAATAAAAAAATTCATGGCATTTAGGCTATATTTTATACAATTTTATACAATTATACAATAGCAAGTAACATGTTAAAATTAATTGTACTTATTTTCTTGATTGTTTCTCGGGTAACACTTACACATACGCTTTCTATTACATTTAAAAATTACAGCTAACTTTGCTCTAATAGTCAAATTGTCACTTAAAAGTGAGTTTATTGAAACAAATTGATTTTTGTTAGTAATATCTTGTTAATTCTGTAATACGTGAATAAAAATGGCTTAATAGAAGTAAATGCTTAAAGTTTCCATCAGTGACTTTTGTTTCTCAATCATTTATCAGTGAATTAGGAAGAGGAAGACAGGAAAAACTAGTTCTCACTATTTTTTGAGGCTGTCAACATGTATTTTGTCTTCTCTCACTGATTTTTATGACACAGAGAAAGCCATGCCGCTTGCTGACTGTCAGTGTGTGTGTGTGTCTTCTTTGTTTTGTTTTTCATATAGCAAAACCACATTGAGCCATCTGCTCAGTCCACCGAGGGGAATCGAACTCCTGATTTTAGCGTTGTAAATCCGTAGACTTGACTGCCAGTCTGCCTGGAAATAAAAAAGTATTGAAGCATGGCCATATTTTCAGCATAGATCTTACAAAACAACGCCGCCCGGCATGGCCAAGTTTGTTAAGCCGTGCGACTCGTAATCTGAGGGTCGCGAGTTCGGATCCCCGTCGCACCAAACATCCTCGCCCTTTCAGCCGTGGGGAATTATAATGTGACGGTCAATCCAACTCTTCCTTGGTAAAAGAGTAGCCCAAGAGTTGGCGGCGGGTGGTGATAACTAGCTGCCTTCCCTCCGGTCTTATACTGGTAAAGTATGGATAGCTGGTGCAGATAGCCCTGGTGTAGCTTTGCGCGAAATTAAAAACAAACAAACACACACACACAATAAATAGATAAATGAAACGCACTCCACACTTCAGAGTTGTGTGTGCAGTGTAAGAGTGGCAGTCAAGTCATACTATTCAACAAGGGTAGTTCACGAACTGGAGTTGAGTGGTTTAACTAACTGCCTTCCCTTTAGTCTGTTACTTCATAATTAAGGACAGTTAGTGCAAAAAAAAAACCTTCGAGTAGCTTTTAGTGACTCACCTGCTGATACAACGGTAAGTCTTCGGAATTACAATTCTAAATTCAGAAGTTCGATTCCCCTCGATGGACACAGCAGATAGCCCGATGTGACTTTCTTATAAGAAAAACACAAATACACATTTTTAGCGAAAATACACCCACATGTTTTCGTAAATGTCAGGCCCTTCGCCAGGGTATAGGTTGGGGTGGTTCTTAAGTTAGTTGTTTCAGTGTCCCAGCCATTAGAGGCGAATGGTCTGAGAGTAGCCAGAGGTTTTTGGAAACTTTATGATCTTAGTTGGCCCGAGATGCATTCTGATCTCTTCAGGGTTCTCTTTTCAATGGAAATTATAATATTAGTATAGACCCTATTTTTTACAACACAATCTGGCAATGCTGTATGCATTAATTATAATGACTTTTTTGCTAAATAAAATAAAAGATTTTTTGTTGTTGTTTTTTTTGGAATTTCGCACAAAGCTACTCGAGGGCTATCTGTGCTAGCCGTCCCTAATTTTGCAGTGTAAGACTAGAGGGAAGGCAACTAGTCATCACCACCCACCGCCAACTCTTGGGCTACTCTTTTACAAACGAATAGTGGGATTGACCGTCACATTATACACCCCCACGGCTGGGAGGGCGAGCATGTTTAGCGCGACGCGGGCGCGAACCCGCGACCCTCGGATTACGAGTGCACGCCTTAACGCGCTCGGCCATGCCAGGCCCAAAATAAAAGAATAGTAACAACTGAAAAATACTGGCTTATCAGGAATAACACTAATTAAATTAGATTTTTGCCATTTTTCAACTTTTTTTACAGAGGGTTTATATATTTCATTCATAATTTTGTACATTGTCATTATTTTTCAATTGGATTATTCCCAAATATTGCACAATTTTATTTATTTGTTTTGAATTAAGCACAAAGAAGTTGTTTGTTGTTTTTTGAATTAAGCATAAAGCTACACAATGGGCTATTGGTGCTCTGCCCACTACGGGTATCAAAAACCGGTTTTTAACGTTGTAAGTCCGCAGACATACTGCTTAGCCACTGAGGGGGGGCACAAAGAAACACAGTACTCTATCCCCCAGGTGTATCGAAACCAAGTTTCTCGGGAGTGCGAGTCCGCAGACATACCGCTGTGCCACTGGAGGTGTTCGAATTGCTAATCACTATATCTTAGATTTTTACTGTATTATCAAAATTTTTCACATATATAATTTAAAATTATTTGGAATAAATTGTTAATATTTGTTAAAAAGTAAACCTGTTTAGTTCGTCTGTCAGAAATACTGAACAAAATTGTTGTTGTTTTGAATTAAGCACAACGCTACACAATGGGCTATCTGTGCTCTGCCCACCACGGGTATCGAAACCCGGATTTTAGCGTGTAAGTCCGCAGATATACCACTGAGCCACTGGGGGGCAAAAATAGCACTACAAAACTTAATTAATGAAGGTTTCAGTACAGTTTGATATAATTTTGAATTCATAAACATGTTTGATAGAGGTGAAAATCAGAAAATCCTCAGTGTTTCCAAATATTTAAATGCAGTATAAACCACAATGTAATTTCACTTTAAATTGGCTAAAAAGGAATTTGAACACAATGCCGAAAAATACCTGTGAAAGATATCATCTTGCTGGCAAAAACTAAAATTTTGAATATATATCTGGCGATCAAACCCCGAGAATAAATCAAATTATAACTGAGCCGTAAGGCTCCATTATCCGACCACTTCTATTTTTTTAAAACTGCAAGCTATTACATATATACAATGATATGCAGACTTATATTACAAACTGGAATTACCTGCCATCATACGAATATTTATTTAAATATTTACACTTACAGCATCAACACACTTTTAAACTCAAGCTTGCGAGAATGCATTTTCGCAAAAAAGGTTCATAGGCGTATTAACGTCCACCTCCTTGTCACAGTCAATGTGAATGTTTGAAAAAGTGGATAAACGTTCCAGGGCTCTGACTGATTTCTCACACTCGCATGATGTGACATGAACGGTGCATAAGATCTTCATCATGTGCATAAATATTCGGGAATCGGACTTCTTGAAATGTTTGTTAGCCATGATGTAAGACAAGAGTTTCACTTCGCTTTCTTTGCAAAAAGGAGACATCCACTTTCCTCTCCATTTGACCAGCTCCTGCTCAATGAGCTCAGGTGAAGGCAGATCATTCCAATAAGTAGTGACCACTGATGATACGTCAATCATTTGTTTACATAGAACAAAGGGCACTAGGTCCAGAAGACTGGTGTATGCATTAACTAATTCCGCAAAGATGTGAACAGTAAAACACATTTAAGGGGTTTGCACAACAATGATACATAAAGTTAACAAGTATTAAATATAAAATACATCATTTATTAACATTCTTTAAAGCCGAAAAGGAAACTGTAGGTGATATTGATAACCAAAGAGCTTAGTTGTTAATAATTTATACATAAACATTTTACACATAAATTGACACTAATGTTTACCAGCATTAAATTGAACGATGAATGGTTAATTTAAAAGGTTATCGCGGGTTTGCATCCGAGTCGCGCTAAACATGCTCACCTTCCCAGACGTGAGGGCGTTATAATGTTACGATCAATCCCACTATTCGTTAGTAAAAGAGTAGCCCAAGAGTTGGCGATGGGTGGTGATGATTAGCTGCTTTCACTTTAGTCTTACACTACTAAATTAGGGACGCGATCCTCAGATTACGAGCGCATGCCTTAACGCGCTCGGCCATGCCAGGCCACAAAAAAAATAAAATAAAAAAAATAGGGATGGCTTGCACAGATAGCCCTCAAGTAGCCTTGTGCGAATTTCAAAAAGAAACAAACTTATCAGGCCACGGCATACACGACGTTAGTGGAAGATTTCTGCAGTCCAGCGGTGATTCTTTTCATATGAGACAATAACTGGTACACAGAAAGAAAGGTGAATTCAAATTCAAATGACAGCACAGAAACTAGAAGTCCCTTACTTTAGGGCCCGGCATGGCCAGGTAGTTAAGGCACTCGACTTGTAATACGAGGTTCGCGGATTTGAATCCTCGTCACACCAAACATGCGCACCCTTTCAGCAGTGGAGGCGTTATAACGTGACGGTCAATAGCACTATTCGTTGGTAAAGAGTAGCCCAAGAGTTGGCAGTGAGTGGTAATGACTAGCTGCCTTCCCTTTAGTATTACACTGCTTAATTAGGAACGGCTAGCGCAGATAGCCCTTGTGTAGCTTTGCCCGAAATTCGAACCAAACACTTTACTCACACCTTTACCTTTGAATTTACGTGTGTCGTTGTCATCAAGGTTCAGATCGTAAAAAATAATTTTAATGGCCTTCCCCACATCATAAGATTTGTCAAAATGGTTGAAACTGTTATGCCTGGTTGCTTAGCGAGTTCTCCACATGTCATTAAGTGGCTTCATTTTTTAATACAGGGGATGATCTGCATGTGTAATACTTTATAGGAGTCCTGCTCACTTTGACCACTCGAGGAAATGGAAAACTGATTTAAATTTGTCTACTGCATTTCTCAAATTTTGAAATGCTGCATGGTTGATGGTGACACAGTTGCAAAATTAGACTTACGGACAGAGGACGTAAGCTGCTAATTCACACTCTCTTCTTAGATATGGTTGAACACTTGCAGCTGCGCTTGACATGTTTGAAGTCCAATTGACCAAGACAAGTTTTAGTGCCCAGATCAAATTTCTCAGCAGTGCGAGAGATCTCGCGTCTAACAAACTTTCCGATGATTATGTCGAGCTCACAGAACTGAAGGAACTCCTCTCATATGTTATTCTTCTCATCAACAAAACAGATGCACACAGTTATTAACTCTGTTATGAATGAAGAGACTTTATTTGCAAATATCCAGAGAAATTGTTCTTCCTTGATTTAAGTTATAACCAGCTTTTCTAGTAAGTGTATACCAATGATGTCAATTATTTCAATTTGTGTTGACGATGATTGGTGTGTTGTATTCTTCAGTTTGGGCTTCTCCAGATGAAAGCAAAGGATAAGATCATGCTGGACAATAACTTTTATCAGTACCATTGTTGTCGGAAAGCTAAAGTAACAGTACAATACATATTTAGCATAGTAACAAATGTTTAGAAAAAAAGCCTATTTAAATCCAAGTTTGAATGTTACACAATTTTGTATAACTTTTAAAATGTACATTTTAATGTATTACATTCTCTAAGTGGTTTGAAAATGATACTTATGAATGTAAGTTTCACAATACTTTATTAGCTGGCAAGCCGATTAGCCAAGTAATGAATGATGCACACACTATCATAAGGCAATAGTATTAATATACAATGTTTAACTGTTGCAGTATGAACACAGGAAATAGCAAACGTCACACTAAAGTTTTTAGTGCCAGTATTTATGTGATTGAATGAGAATGAAAGGAGGAAGTGTAATGTTAAAATACCATAAAAATGTGAGAATTACATGTAGGCATAAGTTATATTAAACTTGACAACTACAGTTTACCACCCTTTTTAAAAGGTCTGTATACTAATACAACAGACATTGATGAGAATAAAGTTAAGATTGACTATAATATTACTTACTGCAAAGAGAACGTTATTAACATTTATCATAATTTAATTCGTCAGTATCACATGTACAGCACCTCTCAAAGATGTACTAACATGCAAAAGAGAAGCACTGTTTCCTTCCCTCATAAGCATTGCGTACTTTTGAAGTGGTTGAGTCGTTTATCTCACAGAAAAGATACAAATGGCTGTATTATTGATGACGAGAAACTCACTTGAATCAAAATGTATCTCAGAACAACTGATTTGGGTATTAACACTTTTACTAATAAAACAGAAACAACGTTTCGATCTTTCTCGGTCTCAGCCGTTCTGAGATACACAAAAGGCTATTTGTTGTATCCACCGAAGGAAATCGATATTCTGATTCTTTACTACATGTATTGCAAATCCATAGACTTATAGCTATCCCATCAAGGAATAAAATGTTTTGATTTGGCTTTTAAAATTGAAAGCTTTCATTACATTTATTTCCTTGCACTTGGTTTGTTTGTTTGTTTTGGAATTTCGCACAAAGCTACTCGAGGGCTATCTGTGCTAGCCGTCCCTAATTTAGCAGTGTAAGACTAGAGGGAAGGCAGCTAGTCATCACCACCCACCGCCAACTCTTGGGCTACTCTTTTACCAACGAATAGTGGGATTGACCGTCACATTATACACCCCCACGGCTGGGAGGGCGAGCATGTTTAGCGCGACGCGGGCGCGAACCCGCGACCCTCGGATTACGAGTGCACGCCTTAACGCGCTCGGCCATGGAACGGCCATTAGTAAAACATATGAATCAGTTTTTCCGTTTTTAAGTGCTGTATACTACTATTTGTATTATAATTTTTGATTAAGAGAATAGTGTTTGCCCTTTTGGTACAGCGGTAATTATACGGATTTAAATTGTTAAAATCAGGGGTTCGATTCCACTTGGTGGGCTCACCAGATAGGCTGATGGGGCTTTGCTATAAGAACACACACATACAGAATACTGTTAATTATTATTATTAAAAACTTTGTAGTCGTTTAGGTTTTAAAGACCTTTGAGAAGGAAACCCCAAAGGCAAACCTGGTGCGCTTAGAAACTTTTGTTTCTCTTCAGCCCCACATGCGTATGAAGGTTAGAGTAATCTTGAAGAGTAAGGTAAAAGCTTGGTTTATTTATGTCTTGGTTAATTTCTGGTGGTCGACTTGGGGTTAGTCGGATGCAGCTGCGATGAAGACCAGTTAAGCCAGAAGAGAGCGAATACTGCTAAATACTACTAGCGTTCTAAAATACATTTATGTGACACGTTCAGGAAAAAGGAAATCGCGTTATTCTTGAAGCAGAATAAGAAAAAACAACAACAACATGAGAAGTATAAATGATTACTTTTTCTTTTTACTGACACCTCATCTATCTATTAGGTTATTCATTTTCTTGAGTGTGTGGGCTAAATTAGTAGATTTGCCGAAGTTGCAATAATTTATAATCCTATTTACGAACAAGCTAAGTTCACTTCCTGCTGCAAATTGTATGGCTTCTTTGTTCTGACGTAAATCATGTTGTTTAAATAAAAGCCACAAAGAGGCGCTGTTATCATTGGATGATCTTCCTGCTCGTGATCCAGCTCTTCATCCAAAATCCAAAACCAAAGACTATCAATCAAGCTCTCCCGCTCCTCAACAACCTACGGTAGTTACTTTCCGACACACAACATAAATAAAATCTATTATACATGACACATCACAACAAATTCATGCGTGGGGTTGAAGAGAAACAAAAGTTTCTGAGCGCCCCTGGTTTACCTTAGGGGACTCCCTAAGGTCTTCAAACCAAAACGACTACCAAGTCAAAAGGTGAAAGGTGTTATCATTGGAACAACTATCACAGATTGGAGAGGGTCCATTTGGGGAAGTTGTGTTGTGTGAACACAAGTTGTATTGGTGTTGAGTACGGTATTGATTCATGGAGTAGCGTAACTTTACATCGGGTTTTTCGTGAAATTGTTTATACTACATTTGACAATCAGATTATGTACTTTGGGAAGTATTTTTGTTTCTAAAGTATTACAAAGACAGATTATTTAATTTAAATCAATATTATAATTAATAACTGAAAATTAAAACAGAACTTCAAGTTTTCTCACACTGAGTTTCCTTTTGATGGCATTGTTTTGATCTGTGTAAATAGTTATTACAACAGGCATGATATTGGTACTGAAGGTTTTTTTTAGAATAGTACTAGTAGTAGCATTACTTGTATATTACAAATTGTAAAAGCAGTGTACTAATATAGTATGTATATAGTCTAACTGTATATGGTACACTTACAGCATTATTTGTTATTTATGTTAGCGAGTTATTTTAATTTCATTTGAATATTAAACTAGATTTTAATATAAAATCAGAAGAATCGCGTATAGAGATGCATAAAAAAACTTCTTTTTATGTTTTGAACTTTTTCAGTTAAAGTTGTGAGCTTTGTCGAACATTATTGTTTTCAGTTTCCCATATAACTATTTTTCGAACTATGTTGGTTCAGAGTGTACCATATTGCTTTAACTGTAAGATTAGTTTGCTAAGCTGTTGGACATGGTTGTTTAAATTTATTTTAATAATGTTGCTCCTTGACTGTTCTGGACCTTTTGTTAAATGTGAGTTCACATATGGCTATGGAGTTCAAGAGTTTACACTTGCATTGATTAATATTACTTACACTCATCCTTTGACTGGAAGGGTTCATTCAGAAAAGAGTGAAATGGGAAAATTTAGTGGTAAAATTGGTTCTGCAAATGGAGTTGTAATACATGTTTCAAGTAATAACCATACAACCCATGATGGTTGCAATCCATTAGATTCAGATATTGCATCTCGTGAACCATGGATTGCTCTGATTGCCCATGGAAATTGTAGACACACAATTAAACTACAAAATGCCATAGAAAGAAATGCATCTGCAGCAGTTATTTATACTACTGAATTCAGTTCATATGGACTCAAGTTGCAGCATAAAGGTGAGAATTACTGTTTTGTATTTCATTATTCTGGGTAAGTTAAGATTTATGTTAAAACTTGAGGATTCTCTTGTAAACAATATTTAAGGAAGAAGTGTTTTGAAACTTATTTGTAATGTGATGTATACAGTGTGCATGATAATCAGGAGCTGTAAGCAGGTCCTTGAATTGTAAAGCCTCGTTCAAAATAGTAATAGTCTTGTTTTTCCTCAGGGACATTTTATGAAAAAGAAGCCCATTTTAAATTCAACTGTTACTTAAACAAAAAGAAGTTTCAAGATGTTATTTCTAAAACGCAGTCAGAAAATCTTAAACTTTCCAGATTTTTGTATTTGTTAATAATAATAAAACTTTTTTAAAAGTATGAAAAAAAAAAATTGTAACATTCTTTTAGGACTTAACCAAACAGTATATTGTTAAGATTCACCATTTTTATACTTTACATTTCCTGTATTTTGAAAATATATTTTGCTATATTACCCTTTAGGTATATTCAAAGGGCTTCTATTTACCTTTTGTTGTGAATATTAATAACATTTTTTGACCACTAAAGCTGTAACATTATTTTGAGTTACTTCAGATGTTTAAAGTTTTTGAAGGGCTTAATCTTCCTGCAGGTTGTAAGTAACTAAAATGAAGTTTCAAAATTTGAAAATAAGTGGTAGTAGATTTAAACTCTAAAAGCCTAGATGCAAGTATACATTGAAGCTTTCACATTTTAAATCCATGCGGGTTACTCTTTGTTTCCAAATAGTATATTTTGTAGTATGTTCTTATTATGATTGTAATCCTGTAGAATGGTTCATATTCAATGAAGGAAATGTTTGTTATTTCTTGTCCCTTTTCACAGTTAAAAATTATGGTGACAGTTCACTTACCTTCTGGTTACTGTGATTTGTAAGAGCTTCAAATATTCCCAGGAATAGAGAGCAAAGCTGGAGGTACAGCAAAATATCTGTTAAGACAATAATGAATATTAATATATTACTATGGGTGTTTAAGTTTTTAGCATTACAATGCTCTTTTATCAGAATAGAGAGCTTTTTTACAGCAGATTTTTGGTTGCACTTTGGGCGCATGTACTTGTATACCATTAGTAATATACTTAGAAGATGTTTACCTTTTTTAAAGTTGAATATTATGTTTAACTTGGGCTCGGCCACATTTTAACTGAATTTTTGCATGTAGCTGTTTGATAATTTACGTAATTACATATGAAATGGCATAAATAAGATAGTGGTTATTTTTATCACAATGAATGGGGTATTCAATTTTAGTGCGAGTTATTTTATTTAGGGCTTAAAATGATAAACATTCTTCTAAGGATTTGTTTTACATTGTTTTCAGTTTATAGTAGTGTACATGTTTAAGCTTAATTAAAAATGCAACATTGTAGTATCTGTATTTCTATGAAAGAGAAATTTTAATAATAGTTTTGTATTATTTTAGTCTCTTGTATTTCTATCTTCTAATGTTCCCCAATATCTTAAAATAAGTAGCCCAATTCTTGAGGCAATAACTTGTGTTTTCTTAACGAGCATAAAGATATGGACTTGTAAGACAAAAAAAACAAGTTTTAACATATGGAAAATTTTGATTTCACTCCAGTCGGGGGCCATTCTACCATTTGAAGAATAAGGTAATTGATCTGCAGAATAACTTTCCTTTTTGTGTGGTAGAAACTGCAGTGTGGAAGGAGTTTTAACAAGAGATGTATAATGGTATTTTACAAATTACTGATTGATACAAAGTTTTTTGTGTAGTTGTGAGTAGCATTTTTTTTGCATTAGATAATTGAAAGTTTTAAGTGTATGTAATAAAAAGGTTAGTAAGTACTAATCTTGTTTCTACACACCAACACTTTTTCTCACATATGCAATATTCAGAAGTCAGTGTTTGAATAGGTAGCTACTCTGCCATGTTAAAGGTTTAGTTGATAGAACTTAAAGCTGGTATCTGAAGATGCAACTCTTATTAAATCTACTGAATGTATTCTTTTAGTGACGAAACTAAATCTTATTTCTCATAGTCTTTATTAAGAACTGCTGTTTTTGAACCTTGTATTATTACATAATTATATACCAGTTTTTATCCATCTTTAAAATGTGAGTATTAACCTTTTATGAAATGTGATAATTTATACATGTTTGTAAAATAAAACTTATGTTTCATAACACTTCAAAATATTGATTAGAATGAACAAGTTTTAATACAGGGATTAAACTCCCTTCACAGTTGATTTCATGCTGCATTATTATTTATTTAATTCTGTATGTATGTAGATAATTAAAATTCCGTGTATTGAAGGAAAACTAAGAAGCACAATATATGGTTCTATTAATTACTTCCCATTTTAGTATTTCATGAATAGTGAATGAGTAAATCAAAGATTGTGTTCAATGTTTGTCTCGATGTGTATACAAAATGTAAGGTAAATGTATGTAAATCTGACTGCATTTGACAAACTCTGATGTATTGGTAAGATGTAATCTATACTGTTTCAACCTGTCTGTGTAACATAGTTTGTATTTGAGTGGTGTAGTTTTATTCCATACTGGATTGATAGAAATGTTTAATGTATGTGTGTTTAAGTATCCAGGCATTTTTTAACATGATGTATAACAATCGGAAGTATTACACTGTGTATAAAAGATTTCTGAAAAACATAAAGAAAAATCTGTTATTAAATGTTTATTATAAAATCTTTCTTTTATACAAAATATGTAAATTTAAAACTATACTAGGTCTTGTTTTAAAATACTTAGCAAAGTGAAAAGCATTTATGAAGTTTTGTGTGATACAAATGCTGTCCACTTGTAAATCAATTTGTGTATGTGTGGACCAGGTATTTTATCCTATTGTTAAATAATCCATGTGTTTAGCACTGTCATAACTACATTTGTGAAAGTGTATGTGTTTAAGCACAGTTTAAGTTTTCCCTCCTTACCTCTCTAACTTAATTGCATTTTGTGTTGTTCTTGATATAATCTTAGAGTAATGGAAGTAGTATATCTGAAGTTCAGGAAATACATTCAAAGCACTTGATCATTGAGTAACTTAAATTGTGTTTGAAACAAACTTAAGTGTTATCATACATTTAGTATTTTTGCACTTTGGAGCATAGGTTATTCTTTAGTTAGTTAGCAATATTCTCAGACTTGTCTGAATATGTATAGGTTTGTTGAACAGTTGGAATCAAGTGACATCGATAAGTGTTTATAACTTGTACCATTGAATGTTTGAATTGTTTATTGAGATCTTGTGCATAATTCATATAAAATCAAAAGTTGCACATTTTTCAAAATAAATTTGGAAATCTTTCAAGTGGATAAATGTTTCATGTATTAACAATTTTGCAAGGTGATCAGTTGACTTTGATTTTTTTGTGTGCAGTGTGTTGGTGTAGTAGTTTCAATTTGTTTGCTTACATTGTACACGTTTGACAAATCTGTAAGCTATATTCTCAAAATGTTGAATTAGATGTGTGAATTGTAAAGTTGGTAACTTCAAATGTTATAGTTCAAATCGTATGTTATTTCTTTTATACAACAACAACATTCTATAGACTGATTCACCTTTAGCATACCAGTGTTGTAAGACTCAGCCCAGGGCCACTTGCAATATATATAACATTTTCAGCTCTTCACCAACCATAAAAGTAAAAGTTACAGCATAGTTTCTCTTCAGGCTACGAAGAGATTTTTATATATAGAAATGGATTTTGTTTTTGTATCTTTTAAGCATTAATAGTTTATTGAATTGAGAATATCATATTTAAAGGTAATTGTATTTTGAAAAAAACATTCCACACACAGGAAATGTTTTAGAAAATCACTGTTGTAAACAAAAAAATTTTAACTACAAATAAACCTGATTCAGAAAATGACATCTATACACATATTATAGTATATTGAAAGTAGTCATGCACAATAAGCATATTTACCTTGAACAGTTTAGTTGTATTTATTTTCTCCAGCTATGTACATGAAATATTTGCTCACTGGTTGTTTTGAAAAATCCCTTGATGTTGCTGGAATTGTGTTGAGACCTACACATCTAAAAATTGTGGTAGGGGAGTTTCTAATTATGCCCCCCTACTTGCACTCAAACTTAACAGCAGTAGATAATATTCTTCATGGGATCTAAACAGTTACGAGGGGGGTCCTCTTTTGTAAATATATTTCAAGTTTATATTGTTTGTTTAATACATACAAAATTAATGAATTTTCTATCATGTTTTAGTTTTCTTGCTAAATTTTTCATTAAACTAAATGTAATTATACTGGTAGTGATTGTATCACACTAGGAAGACTTTCTCTTCCATGTTTTCCAGTACTTGAAGCTTTCAATTGACCAATTCTAAATTTAGTTATTGGTGGTGATGTAGTTAAATTTTGGCATCCCTTTTAGGTATTGTTTTTCTATTGTAAATTATCATGTTTGATAACAAAGAAGGTATCAGACCTGTATTAATTTTAAGTTAAACAACAAATAGAGCTGTGTATACAGGAAAGGACACATTTAATTGAATTATTTTACCATTGTTGTTCAATTGCTGTAATTTACTTGCAGTCATATTTCTAAACTTAGTTTCAATCTGAAGTCTTATTGAAATAGTTTGTATGTTAAATTGATACTTCTTACCCTGATAAACACAAACAATTGCTTCAACTCTACCTGCTTTTCTTCCATTCCCGTTCATTTTTAATTGATTAAACTTTTCTTAATCAGTTTTGTTTAAACTGAAAGTGCTGGCAAGATTAGTGAACAAAAATATCAGGTTAATATTCATGTAGTATATCACGGAAATATAAACGTATTTTTCTTTACACCAATTTCAGGTCAATGGAACCTATAGAGACAAAATTTATCAATGTTAAAATTTGATCCAGGAAAAGTGGCATTGTTTCAAAAGTTTTTGCACGTGCAAATAAGATGATTACAAAGGTCATTTGAGCATTTTGATGTTTTTAACCCAGATAAATTTCACGGAGATTTTAATTATATTTGAATATTTTGACTTATCATATTTCTGAGAAATCAGTATACTGCTATAAAGAAAACACTAATTTGCTACAACACCACATCTATAGTTTTGTGTGTGATCTGATTTTCAACAACAAAACAATCATTTTCATACATTTAAAGTAATACAAACTGAGGAGTTAATGTATCAAATATTCAGATTATATAAGCTTAATAAAGTAAAATGGTAGAGTACTATGGCTCATGTAAAAAGGTGAATTTGGACTACATCTGTACAATTAAATCAATTACCCATGATTATAAGCATATATCACATTAGAGAGACGTGTAAAATAATTAAAAGTACGAGTACATCAATTACTGTCAGTAATTTAAGTTGGTGCTCCTAATTATTACAGTTATTGATTATTCCAACTGAAAATATCATGAATATTTGATTCCAGTATCTAATCAATTATCAAATTCCAGTGCAACTTGAAAACCGTAGCACCACCCTCTTAGATAAAATATAAACACATGGCATTTTTTCTTTTTGGTTGCATTGACCTGAAATTGGTGTATAAATTTCATTTTCTGTATTTCATTAAGATATTCTTCTTGAATACCGATCGTAGTACTGACTTTTGATTGCTGATCTGGACAGTCCTCCTTTAAAAAGAGTGACTTGTAGTTTTCAAGAAAATTAGACATGTACAACCTTTCCAAAAATTTGGTTACTTTGATGTACAATATAGATTGGGGGTCTCGCATAAAATATGTAGTAGATCATAAAGTTTAAAAACATTTTAATAAGCTAGAAGTACGTGTTACTTGGAGCTTTCTCAAAGTATTAATTGAAATGATTAAAAACTGTTTTTAAATGTATCTGCAGTCAATGTATGCAAATACAACATTCATGTGAAAGTATAAAACAATGAGGATGATGAACTTTACAAATTTTTCTAGATGGAGCATCTATGGAACCCAATGAAATGGGCTACATTAGACTTTTGCTTCATGAATTGATTTACTTACCTGGTATGTACAATTTGAAATTGCTACTGGACTTATTCTGTACATCAGAATTTTGTTAGATTTGTGTTTTGCTTGTTTGGGTGTGCAGACTTTCATTTGGTTTGGTTGCAGCAAAAATTGTGTAAATGTCCATAAGTGTTCCAATGTATGATCAACATGTAACTTAGCACGTTTCTTGATGGATATATTTAGTTAAGAGTACAAGAAAGCATCTTGAACACATTTCAGTAAGAGTTAATTCTTTCAAACTATCTTTTTATACGACATGCATGTTTTATACTAACTAATTTATGCATGTATAGTGTAATATTGCATTTACATGTACAGTGCATATTTAACCATGTCATCTGTGAAGTTGCGCATTAAACACAACTCCTATACATTGTATAATTGTTAATATGCACTGACAGAACATTTATTGTCATATGCATGCTAGAATAGTAGGTGTTCTAAACAAGCATTAATATTTTCTATTTTATCTTAAGATGTAGTTTAGGAATTCAAATTATCAGAGCTACTATTTGTTTATACTTTGATCTAGCACAAAAATATATTGTAGGGAATTGCATGTTTTTATCAGTTTCTATATTGTTAAGCATGAGTGCAAAACACATGCACATCATAGATTTAAATGAGTTTATGTATTGTGTAGAGGTAATTATTTGATTTTTATATGCATAAATGCAGTGAGAAGGTTTTGGTGTGTACATAAACTTGTCTTTTCAAAGGGGTAAATAAGGTTTGAAATGCTAGTTATTTAAAAAAAAAAATGCTGGGTTTAATTGCTTTTGAACATTTTTGAGAATGGAAACTAAAATTGGAAATAGCGAGAATATCTTTACTTACATACCACAGGAAATATCAAAGGGTGTTAATCTATTTTAACATTGTTTGGCCTTTCTGTATAAATTTGTCCTTGTAATAGTTTTATTCTCATGAAAAAAAAGTCTAGGCATGCAGAATTTAAGTAGTTTTGTAATAAATAAACTAGAAACATCTGTGCTCTAGTCACAGAAAATTTTGTTTTAATTCACAATAAATGTATTTGTGTAATAAAAATGTATTTATGTACAGTTTTGCATTTTATAATATCAATGCATTCTTTTTTCTCAAGTTTATATAAGTTGTTAATTAGCATAAATATCAAGATCTGTTTATGAATTTTAATACTTTAACATTATTACACTTTGTACAAGTCTTGTAATTTTTCCAAAATGACCTACTTCAACATAAAAAAAAGTGTTAAAATAATGGAAATATCCAGTTGCTAGAAGACTATTCAGCCCAAGAAGGTCACCACTCTTGCAACTATGGAAAACCAATCAAAATGCAGCTAAACGAGTCTGTTTCACGTTGATATAGTTCCAAACAGAAGTTTAATTCTAACTGCACATCAAGCAAACCATATAAAAACAAAACAAACTAATACCTCGTAACTGAAAGATTACATTATAGAGGTGTACTACCAAAGCTTAAGTTTTTCACTATATCAAATGTGAATCAGGATTTAATGCCCTTCGAATGTATATCACAAGTAACAAAGCATTAAATATAACTCGGATGTCAAATAACTAGTTTTTAAAAATGCAATTTTCTCAAAGTTTATAATATGAACAGCAATACAAAAGCAGTTAATTTGTATATATTTTGAAGTCACTTTTAATTGTTTTGGTCTCAATTTACTGGCTAAAGTTTGAAATGTGCATGCATTTTATTAATCAAAGAATATATGAAACAAATGTGTAAACTGTAATTTAACTCTTAAGCATTAATGCTTGGATGAATGAAAACCTAAAATTTAATTAGTTTAAACATTTCAGGTTTATGCTGGTTTAATCTAGCATTGTTATGGAAAAATGAGTAGGACTTTATATAAAATAAGATTTTTAATCTTTTATCAATTATGTAAATGATGGTTAGATAGAGCCCATTTGATATACAGAATTAAGTAATTGTGTGCAAAAACATGTACACATGAAAACTGATTTAGACAATGATACCAGAAATAAAGCCTGCTGAATGAAGAATGGGGAGATACTACATCTAAGGTATGAATTATGTATAACATAAGGTATGTTGGAAAAGCGAGTTGAACTGTGGAAACAACTGTGCTAAAGGGTTTATTATTACTTTACAGTGTTTGATAAATTCCACTTTTCACTCTTCTGATATTACTATCTGTTTGAAGATGTTATTCCTATAGGCATGTGAAATATTGTAAGATCTGTGATGCCAACTTTGAGATATTAGTTTCACTTATCATTCCAAGTAGTCCATTTGTAGTAATTTTGTTTTTGATTCTTTGTTTACTTTCTATTTATTATGAATGCTTATATTTTGATAACCTATGAAATTTGTTATGGAATGTGGGCTTGAGCATAAATGTCTGTTCTTAATTTTATGTTCATATTTATGTTGATATTTCAACAATTTATAAATAAATTGTTACAGCACTTTGTAGTTGTCTAATAGGATGTTTGTTTTTACAATATAAGTATAAAATCCAATATAAATGTTAATCCACATGATATTGTAGATTGCTTGAAACTCAAACTATATGCTGTACAGAATTAAAATTCTATATAATAAAAGCTTAATATAATTCAAATTTATCTTCGTATTGAGATGTGAGGACTTAAAACAGACAACAAAACAGTGAGTATACACTTCAGGAATTCTGTTAAATTAAGAAACCCATTGCTCTTTGTGCATCTCACTAGTATTGATGTTATCTAGTGAGAAGAATTTCTCAAGTACTCGATCCTGTTTTATCTGACATATTGATTAACAAATGTCAATGTGATTAAATATTTAGTACTTAAATCCCAGTTTTTCCTTTGCTATGTATTGCCTTCTTTTACAACCTATTGAAATTTCACTGGATATGATAATAAAAATACACTTATAGAATAAATAATTTCAAGTGCAAGGATGTTAGATATTTGAAGGCAAGAAAGAATTATGTAGCAATTTGTATCAGCTGTGTAACTCATTGGAACCAGATTGTATCAGCTGTGTAACTCATTGGAACCAGAAAACTGAACTCTCAGCATTTTTAATATTGCTTTCTATTTAAGACAAAGCAGTTTTATGTTGAAGCATTTCAAGATGTTAATATATAATAAGGCCAAAGGTATGTGATACCTGGTCTTATTTTCAAAATCTTTTAAAACAATAATTTTTAAATTTTCCAGTGACATTTATTTCTTAAGTTGTACATAGATTGTCTTGGATAATTTTTCTTTTCTCAGTTTTGATGAGTTAAGCAGGAGATTAAAGAATAGTGTTTTACATAGGCTTGTTTGACTAGCTGTAAATATTTAATGTTTTAAACCTTCAACTGGTTGTTTTTAAATAATTTCTCATGTGGCCTTGAAACAAATATCTAGTGGACTCATCCTGATGTAGCTTTGCTACAAGAAAAAAAAACTCAGCACAAATATTTTATAACCTTATGTTAAGTGATTAGCTAAGTATAACCCTTGCTTCTAATGTTACTTGGTAATTTTTTTTTCTAAAGTGAATGACCAACTTTTTTGGCATAAGGATTATGATGTGAAACAGTTTAAACTAGTGCAAAATTTAGTGTTGTAATATTTTGTACTTAGAAACAAGGACATTTGAGTGGAATCAATTCAGCATTCATTAAAATATTAAGAAAAACAGATACACAGCTATTTAGTTTCACACGTGTTGCCAATTACATGAGATATTGTATATAGTTACAAATGTTGCCTATCTAGATTCTAGATGCTATAGTTAAAACAGCAACAAAACTTCCATGATTAAATATGAAACATTAATACCAGTCAAAAGCAAAATGCTAAGAGAATTAGTAGTCTAGGTGATTTGACTACCTATAATAAATAGATCATTGCAGGCTATCTCTTGGCAAGGTACAGATCATCAACCCAGATCCTGACCCCTTTAACAGGCTGTTGCTTATTGTTTATACAAAGGAAAGCAACCCAAGATCTTTCATTATGAGATGGCTGTTACCTCTTTAGCTGCAATGACAGATGTTTGAAGTAAATAACACAGATAAAAAGGAAAAAACTCCCACTAAAGGAAATTCAGCTTAAGTGATTTTCATGGTCTTCATTTAGTTGGTCATATGTTTTTTTAAAAGCTCAACACTTTGAATAATTAGCTAAAATTGTATCAAAATCAGTTTCACATTCATTATGAAACAACTGCAAATATGAATATTTGACCAGATTTCATCCATGAAATGTGTGGAGCATGCAAAATGTTCATCTTTTATATTATAGATTACGATATTTGGATCACAGACCTTTACCAGACATTGACCAAATTTCACTTATAGCAAAGGCAACATGACAAAAGTGAAGTTCTAACATTTGCATGGGATGAATCAATACCACTGAAGCTAAATGCTGACCAGTAAGTTCTGCTAGCTGGTGACTATGATGAGCCAGCCATTTGTGAACAAAGTTATCACTAGTAAGATACAAATGACAGTTAAAGTAATGAAGAATTGGAGACTTGCATGCTTTTGATACTGTCTACTTGTACTTAATACTTACTGTTACAAGAATTTCCATCCTATCACTATATTGCTATCCAGAAATTCACACACTTGGGACAAGACAACTTTTGTAAACAGCCTTCAAAGACAAATTCTCTTTCTTCTTGTTCACATGATAGTGGCATTATTTATATGAAACTAAGCTCCTTCCAGGTTTTATACCTTTTCAGGGTTTGCCAAAAGATTGATATGCATTGATAAAGCCAAAGACTGACTCAACCTCCTCAAGAAGAGCAGCAAGATGCATTCCTGTTCATGGAAAAGCTTAACAGTTCTATATAAATCAGTTAGGATGCTCTGAAAGTCAAGGAGGAGTTTATTTGCAGAGTTGTCACAGGAAACTACATTCAGCAAGTATCAATGAAGTATGTTGTCAACAGCTGTGTAAAAACAAGCTACAAATGACTTAAAATGGTACTGTATGGGAACACATCAAGTGGAGTAAATACTATACCAGTATATGAAAAAGGTACCCAACTTGTTTATCTGGCCATGGTTGGACAAAAGTGCAATAACACTAGTTCAAGTACATTACAAAAGATGCAACTCCTAGGTTCCTTTTTTAAATAGTTATGTGGTTGTACTATATGTAAATAGCAACAGATGTTTGTGCCCTTCATAGTCTAACTTGTGTACAGTGAAGTAGGTAATGATTGAAAAACTACAAGCAAGGTTATTTTCTTTTGTATGATAGTGATATGAATGAACCTTTTGGTGATGACAACACAGTTGCTTATCATATCATACTTAAGTACAAGTTATCCATCATTTGTGAAGAGTTTTACTTAAACTGTAAATTATTATGTAATAAAACATTTCATTGGATTTTCAACTGTTGGATATGTTTTACAATGACTAAATTTCACTGAAATAAAAACAAGGTTCTTGGAAAATTGCAACAGGCAAAATGTATAAGGTGGCACAAATATTTGAGTTTATTTAAGTATTTTGAGTGAAAAATCTGTTTTCTGTTGACTATTTTAGAAATTAAATACCTGTCTGTGTTAGCAATAAAAATGTCTTGGAAAAGACTGCATCTGGTGAGTATAAATACAATGGATATGATACTAAATATACTGTTTGTTATCACTAAGTCATGCCTTAATATAAATATTTACTTATTTCCTGCATAATATACAAAAATGTAAGTTTTTGATCAAAGTCAATTTTGCTGACTTGTGGAATAATATACATGATCCATAAAGTACCACATTTTCATTTACATAGTACACATTTGGTTGAATGTCAGCCTATTGTTATTGTATCTTAAAATTAGTAACAAAATTCAGTGTCGTATCTTTTATGATAAAGATAACCTTTTAGATGAAACAGAGCATTACTTTTTAAACAGGGAAAATATTCATGAACTTTCATTTTAGGCCCTTTTAGTTGTGTTTTGGCTGTTGTATTATTCCATACGTCATGGTATTTATTGATTTGATAATCTAATAAATATATTTTACAGTGCCCTTCAGTTAGTATACATATTAGTGTTCATATAAATTGCCACGCATATAGCTGTTAAACCCGAAAGTCCCAATCTTTTAAGCGATTTTGCATATGAACGACCTTGTATTAAATCCACGCGTATTCAGAGCACTCAATTGCTTGCTGTTATCAATTTTTTTAAACGTCTTGACGACAACAAGTTATTTGGTACACTGGGTTCAAGAACAATACGTGAAGGAATTTCTAGTACAAAGTGGACGTGCCAAACATTAAAATATATTCAGTAATAGCTAAAACCCCTAAACGTTTCGGAAACATGCTTTTCATACGTCATCGTTGGGTAAAAAAAAAAATATGCCCGAATAATGTATTTAGATTATACGTGAATGACGAAAACAAAATGCAGTGTTTGTTTCTCTGAACAAATTGTTCAAGGTGGGCGCTTATTACTTGCTACTTTTTGTTTAGTGTGTCATTTCAGAATGAGGGTAGGTAGCTGTTCACGAAATTCCACAAATAAGTTGTTTTATGTACTTAACCTCCTCGCTTGAAGTAGCCAGTAGTGAAAGCCACGCACAGAAATTTTGTGTGACATTCTATGAAAATCTAAAATAACTGAACAAATTGCTTGTTTACTAAACGTTTCATCTTTACCTGTTATCCATCATTCGTGAAGAGTGTTTTACTTAAACTGTAGATTATTTTGTAATAAAACATTTCATCAACTGTTGGATATGTTCCTGATGCAGTTATTTTTATAGCACCTAACGATTAGTTATTTTTTTTCAAATTTATTTTAGCTGGTCTAAAAGTGGCCTAGTCAATTATTAATGGTGTTTTTGAGTATTTAGTTGTTTTATATGCCAGTATACAAATCTTGCATATCATCGCAGTGTTTATATAAAGTACCGAATCATCTGGTGTGTTTTTCTTCCAATGAATGCTTCTTTTTTGCAAGTTTATGCAACATCACATCGTGATTTTCAGTTCGTTTTAATTGTTTATCTTGTGTATTTGGTTGGTATACAAATAACGGAATAATGGAGTAATTAAGGCGGTATATTAGGGCCTTCATAAATCACCTGGAGTCATTGGTCGCGGCAACGAAGCGTGGGTATTTTATTCAAGTTAAGTTGTTTCGGACGTTCTGTATCATTCTTTCGAAATTCTCTCAGTCTTTTCTAAAATAATAATAATAATAATAATAATACTTAACTGATGAAAATAAAGGTGTGGTCTAGTGATAGCGTATCGTACTGCTGATCAAAGAGATGGGGTTCTAGACGTGATGCTACTGAATATACTTCCACTTTGTCATTGTCGCTTTATTCACCTAAAGGTACCAAAGTTCTTTTGGCGAGGGTTAATGCTGACTGGCTGTCTTCAGTTTTCGTTAATTTAAGATACCAACACCATGAGAGTATCTAATCTGACTATTGAGCTTGCGTGAACATGCTTAAAGTTCTAAACCTAATTCATGCATCATGATTGTTTTGCATCATACAAATAGTATTACTCTACCAAATACTGAATTTTGAATATAGTCTATTCCAAATAGATAATTTAAGGCATCTGAAGTTTTTTTCACCTACTGTGTTCATATGGATATTAATGTATATATTTTCAATGAAGCCAAATCAGAATAATGATTAGGTAAATATCTTAAGTTTATTGTACCGTTTTTAATCATGATTTGCGTTGTATCTATACTTTATAAGTTACATCATGGAAAGATACGGACATTGAAGATATTTGTTTGTGTAAGCTGAGTAATTGCGTTAGTTACTTATTCGCACTTCAATTTTATACGATGCAACTCCTGAATTATTTGAGTCACCTGATATATGTACGAACAAGGCGAACGCCTTTTGCATTCAGCAGTTTACGTTCTTCCTTTAATTTCTTGTTTATTCTTAAACAGTTTTTGGAATGCGCTTAAATATTCAATGCTTTGTTTCAAATCATTTCAGCCAGTTGGATTTTAGATTGAAGGTCAGTGACATTACGATCCAAACATGCTGTTTTGTTAACACTTGTTGAGTGCTCCCAGTTTTCATATCTATTTAAAGCAGTAGTCAGTATACCGATGGTTCTTTTGATTCTGGAGTACACGTACATCGGAACAGGCAAGTTAGAATAAGGAAGTCAGCCCTTTGAAGATGAGATGGATGTGTATTAAAAGAACCCAGTCATATAATAAGCTAAACCCTGCAAAGAAGTTGAATAAAATAAACAAATGGGGTGGGGGTATTTTGACTTCTGTTTTATTGCGATTGGAACGAGTTGCATTATAAATATATAAAAGGGGAGCAAGTTTGGAACTGACCTGCTTCTACATCTTAAGGTTTGCTATTTCATATAACTTGTTTTTTGTGAAGTTTATTGGATGGCTCGTTTATTGATTATAAAACTGTATATGCAAAATATTATGTCACGAAATGAGCTTTAATATCCCTAAAATCTGTAAAGTAACAGGCATGACATTCCTTCTCAAAACAGTTATGCATCAACACACTTTGCACTTTGGAACTCAATGTGTTTTAAGGATAACATTCAAGTCTCACTATTCGGTCAAATGGTACGAGCCAGACTTGGCAATTGGTGTTATTTATATAGGTATTTCTTTTTTATTTCAAAATCAAGGGCAGCAAGCGCAAACAGCTGAGTATTTTGGGGCGAATGTTTGAAAAGTAACAAACATTTGAATTTTTTTTTGCGTCGAAAGTAATAGTTTGATTCACGAGTCGAATTGCTAAATTATTTATGCTGTAATAATGTACTTCTATTTTGTACGAAAAGCATTTAGCATTTTTAGACACAGAAGTCATCTTCAGCTAAAACAGCTTTATTTTTCTAATAGAATTGTTTTCTTTTTTAATGGGTTGCCTTCTGATGTGATAGATGCAGTTAATTTAATTCAAAAATATCTTATTTAAACGATAAAAGATGGCTTTGAGTTTTTAATGATTTAGTTTATCTTTGGGAAAAGGACAGTTTAGATGGACGTACGAGGTTTCTGTCCATTAATGTTAATACAATTTAAAGATAATTAGACAAATGATATTTCTCTTAACATATAAGATACATTTTAATGTTATTTTTTAATTAAGATTCCCACCTTGGTGGGATTCAAACCTCTGCTTATGAGTAACGTACAATAATGAAGATTGATGCAGTATCTTGAATAATAATTTCATTTTATCATTTCAGATTTTTCCATTTAGTCATCAGCTTTAATTTAGTATCAGTCGAAAGTTATTCATTCCAAAATGCTAGTAAAAATATATAATATATTAATATGTAATACAATTTGTTAATTCCGACTTCAGGGTAACATTTACCTTTGGAATTGTCTCGTGCTAGTCCTACTTTGTTTGCTTAATTTTTGCTTTTTCAATAAGAGTAATTTTACCACTTTTTTACTGTTTGTTTCACTATCTGTGACAGTTATAAAGTTGCTGTGTTTTGAAGTGATGTAAGTGTTTAGATCTGTTTTGTTACCCCTCTATGGATTTCTGTACGTGGTGAGAGAGCCTCCCAGAGAAGGTTCTATTATTTCAGTTTATCTCCTCTGGGATCTAAATATCTACCCATGTGTTTTGCCGTGCGTTGCGACCCGTGAAGGGGAAGAGAGAATCCTGGTGGGTGAATGGTTCAGTCCTAACACATAAATTTGGTCTTAAATTCCTGAAGACGGGTGGCCTTGGGATAGTTCCCTTTTGGGTAAATCGGGTGGTCCACTTGGACTAGGGTCAATCAAATTTGGATGTTATCAACAGGTGCTGTGTACATTGTATCTGATACTGGTGTTTGAGTATAGTGCTCACGAAATCCTGGCGTTGCTGCAGTGTCTTTATTTGACATTGTAGTGCGTTACCTCGTAGGGCTCCATGGTGGGTGGGATCAGTGGGCGTCAAAACATTCTTTATGAATCCCCAGATAAAAACTTGGTGAAAAACACTCCATAGGTAAACGATTGTGTCTTGAAGATTTTGAGCAGCAGTCTTCAATATTTGTAACACCTGTACCTCATTTTCTTACGTTCTCTTTCAGACAAACCTTTAAGGCAAATGTCTCCCGTTGTTATTCAGAAGGGACTAGAGGGTCTTGATGGCTTTCCAAAGTCACTCGGAAAGCTTCGCTCTGGTGACATATTGATGGAAACATCCACATCTAAACACAGTGAACTCTTACATTCGAAGGCGATTTGGGGGATATACCCACTGAGGTTACTCCCCATGCTGCTTTGAATTCGTCATGAGGAGATATTGTTGAGAGTGAATTGAAGAATATCTCCGAGTCGGGGATTCTTGCTGTTTTTTTCACTCACAAAGATGGAATTATGATGCAGACCAGTGTTCTCATTTTAACACTTGCATCACGGCATCCACCTGCCACCATGAAGGCAGATTATCTTAATTGCAAGGTATGGCCATATATTCTTAATCCTTTCAGATGTTTTCAGTGTCAGCAGTTTAGTCACTCAAAGGCATCATGTTGTGGTTCCTTGATGTTTGTTGTGGTGGCAACGACCACAACGCCTATGAGTGTTTTCGTCTTTGCTCTAAGTGTTTGGGAAAAAAGGTGCAGCATTTGAAAACGATTCAAAACATTACTTACCCTGATGCTCGAAAGTTACTGTCCACCTCTTCACCTCGGACTATGCTGTTGCACTTCATTCCACTAATATAGTGGGAGTGCAGACGGATATCTCCATATCTCTGAAAGAATAATTCTCAAACCAGTCCAAAGTCCACGGTTAAGAAAGTTGATGAATCAAGGTCAACACCCATCTGTCTCTAAGATTCATTCCAGTGAACTCTAAGGTCCACTTCCTTTAGTTCTAGGTACGGGCATTTTCTTAGATACATCTTTTCCAGCCTAAAAATGAGAAACGATCATTCGTTCACGTCCCCAGTTGCTGGAATCCTTTTCCAACAACAGACTTAACCAATCGACTCAGGGCAGAATCCAGGGAGGTTGATAGACCTCTCGAATAATAATAAAAAAATCAAACGTGGTCATAAACAAAGGCCCTCCACCCATTTCACCTATATATAAATACAAACGGCCATTTTGATACAATAGAACTGTCAAAGTTTGCGTACTAATGTGGATAATATCAAAGCACTGATTGCTTCTCGCTGCCATGTATTTCTTTCCTTACAAGAAATATCTTTGAAACCTGCTAATACAGTTACCTTACAGCAGTTTTCTCTGTACAGAAATGACAGGTTGTGTGATGGACGAGCATTGAGAGTTGGCACTGTTAGATGATCAGCATGTGCCCACCCTGTCATTGCCATTCGACACATTCTGGAAAGGCTAACTTCTGGTGACTAATGCTTATGTTTGAACTTACCCTTAGCCATTTTGGCGAGTTATATTAAACTTGTGCTACTAAGTTTCTGCACAATTGTAAACTAGGTATAAAAATTGAATTTAACACTGTTTTTAGTGTAAAACTTAAACTTGGTTTCACCTTGATTCCTTTTTATGGACTTCAATAAATTTGCTTTTTACCGTTTGTTTAACGCAGCTAGTCTAGTTAAGTTACTTTGCTCCATAATACGCCAAAACAACCGACCGTTCTGATATACAAATGGTATTCCAACGTTTGGAACAGTTGTGGCAAAACCTCAGATTTGACCAGAAATTCGTTCTTGTATACAGTGTTACGGCATATTACCTAACTTGGCTAGTATCGCTATAGCTTCTTTAGATAGGCATTTAACAAAAAATCAAATTGAACAGTTTCTAATCATGCCAACACCTTGTGTTATTTTACAGAGACGTCACAAGGCGCTGTCACACAAAATCCGTGTCCCCAAACCCCAGATGGTATCTTAAAATCTGAATATAAACCCATGATCGATAATATATACTAAAACGCCGAAAATTCCCGCGCCTGTGAGCTCTAGCCCCGAATCTGTTAAAGCACCTGACGACGCCTCTGACATTTTATTCATTTACGTTAATCTGAAGTCTCGTTTTCGTTTAACATTTTAATCTTAGCATTTGAAATTTTATAAATTGACATAGTTGTTTATTTGTTTATAACTATATTAAGCTAATACGACACAAGATGATTTTATTTATAACTATATTAAGCTAATACGGCACGAGATGGTTTTGTCCTTTCCGCGATAACTTCCTAAATTTTGCTTTTGTTTTAAGGTCTCGTCGCCGTCCATATTTGTTACCTAGGCCGTACTCAGTCGATAATTTGTCGTAGTTTTATGTTAGAAAAATATTTAATGTTTTTGTACTTTTGATTCACTTGGTAAAATTTAAAGTTTGGATGTAGAAACAAATAACAGATATTGCTCTAGTACTTACTATTTAATTGAACTCCTTAATCCTTAGATCATTGTTTCCATGACAACATCAGTTACACAGTTCCTGCTTTTGACATGTTTTTCCTTTGTCTACCTCCCCATAGCCTTTATCTGCTTCTTAGGGTTTCTAGAATAGCACATTGTCTGTAAGGTACTGTAAGAAAAATCGATGACACAGTTTGGTCATTTTTCTGGGAAAATTATCTTGATTAAACTACAGTGGTTTGTTACGTGATCAGACGTTCTTGTATTTGGGTAAAAAAGACCACGTTTTCACTGTTATTATGTCGGCTTGTTATATTGCAAGGTATCAGATCAAAACACTAAAGCTTGAAGTGTTTTTATCTGTGTGGTTTCTGATTTGCTAGAGCAGTTTGTTCTACCTTTGTGTTTTAGGTTACCTTTCCAAGATCTGTTTAAAGCATATTTTGCCTATAGTATTTCATGATCATTCAGCCAATCACTTTTTTTCGTTAGCTTATATTCAACGAATCGTGAACATATTTTGGCCGTTCTAAACATATTTGGGTATTTGTATTTGTATTTTTTGGAAATTCGCACAAAGCTACTCGAGGGCTATCTGTGCTAGCCGTCCCTAATTTTGCAGTGTAAGACTAGAGGGAAGGCAGCTAGTCATCACCACCCACCGCCAACTCTTGGGCTACTCTTTTACCAACGAATAGTGGGATTGACCGTCACATTATACACCCCTACGGCTGGGAGGGCGAGCATGTTTAGCACGACGCGGGCGCGAATGCACGCCTTAACGCGCTCGGCCATGCCAGGCCAACATATTTGGGAACGCTTAAAATTTGTATATATTTATATTAATTAACAAGAAGATGCATTTCAGGATGGAACAATGGTCTATAATGTTAGATTAAAAAATAAAGGCCATATTTTGCGTGAACTTAAAACAGTAGCACTCTCATAAATAATCTAATTGGTTTACTGAAGAGCCGAATTTTAAGTGATTTAAATGTTTTAAATATAAAAGTGAAATAGCTATGAACTAATTATCATAGAATTGGTAAATCGTATGTGTTGGTGAAAAAGAAAAACAATTCACGTGCTCTAAGTTTTAAGTAAAACAAAGTATTACATTACATATTGAAGCAATACACCATTAAAGCTATTCCATTGCGTGGATTTTAAATGTCATATTAAGTTAATGGTAGAGCAAGAAACTTGGTCATTTTTTATGGAGTATATGTATATAGCTGTTCTCGTTCTATAATTTGCTACATGTTTATTGGTCGCATGACTAAGAGATACAAGATAGATATGATGGACAAGAGTGACGAAAATCTGTATTTGCGTATTAACGTACGCGAGAGTAAGCTAAAACTTCTGTTTTTCTTCCTTTGATACAATACAGATAAACTTTACCGAGATGTAAACACAGTCCTAAGACATCTGTACGATAGAATATGTGAACGAAAGCATATTCCCATTCCTGGGCGTATGAGCCGTTCGAGAGTTTGTCTTCGTGGTGAAGGTATTGAAACATGCCTGTTTGTCAGAGTTATGAGGTTTGTTTTCATTATTTGTAAGTGCATGCGGCCATTCTTCTTTGAAGACGTTTCGCTACATTATTGTTAAAGGTCAATTGATTCTTCAGTTACTGCAGCTTTTAAAATAAATTCACGAGCCTGACTCCTAAACTTGAACATTTTCTTTCTTTGTTTCTTTCCATTAGGCTTAGTTGCCTTTACTCTTCAATTTTACGTTGAATTGACATGTTTAAACTGGTACCGTCGTCTGTCTTAAGGTATAAAACACGTTGAACCACACTTACTTAAGGTTAGAATTACAACATAACTTAAGTAACATTTATGTTGATCACATCTTAATTATTGTAAAGTAGCCAACAAACGTCATTTACGAATATTGTATGTGAATATTTTACGCTATGTTGGCGATGGTAAATTACCACATAAACGAGGGAATAACGGCTGCTTATTTTAACCAGCTCGTCTACCGAGTATAGAATCTGTACATAGGATTGATACATTATTGTGTCCATGTTGTAATAGCTGCACGTCTCATATTTTTCGTATGAGTTGCTGTCCATGCGCAATTGATTGTGTGTGTGTGTGTGTGTATATATATATTAATTAGAAATATAAATCATAAGTTGTGAAAATAATAGTACGTTGACATTTAGCTTGGTAGTTCCTTCTCGCTCTGTTTCGAACAACTGAATGGTGCAATTAACGTACAGCGAAACGTCAAGTCATTTTACAGGCTTTTGTGTATGTGGACAATCTTGTTCTATTTTCAAGAGAAATTAAAATAACTGCATTTTACTAACAGTAGTATAAATCATTTAATGTTTTGTGGTAATTAACATCAGTCATTACAGCCAGAAGTATCGTTAGCAGTGAGGCAGTTTAACTGATAATTCAAAACAAACTATTCATGATAATGTAATTTTTTTTTCAGTATACAATATTAGAGGTTCTTAACTAGCTTGTATCGAAATACTTTAATGTTACTTGTAAATTAAAGTTATTGTCTGTACGCAGTTTAATCTTTATCATAAAATTTTAATACAGTAGACCCTATAAGTTCTGGCGCTATACCGTGAGTTATGAGAATGAAAAATAAGATTTTATAGAAATATATAGCTCTTCGTATCAAGCAATTGTTACATAATATTCACAACCATAAAATGTTGAGTTAATTCTTTGGCTATACTAAAGTTATCGTGCATTGTCGTTACTTCTAACATTTATCCATTTTAGGTTTGTATGTGCTCGAGAAAATTGCATAATATAATTTAAGTTTTTGATTAGACGGGATTAGAATGCCCCAGTTAAATTTTTAAAGCGTATAGCGTTTGTTCATCAAATTAACAAGTATATGTAGAGAAAATTATTTCTGAAGTGGCTTACTGAGAGTTATGTTACATTGTGTAAAAGAAAGCATAACAATGGTTACGTACGTATGAAATATTTAACCGACGAATTCAAACAGCCTAAACTGTAAATTATAAACTAGAGATTGAAGTACAAGTTGGACTTTAAAACAATTGAGATGAAATATCGAATTCATGCTGGAGTGTTTGACCTGTGCTTATTCCGTTCATTATTGACTGGATAAGAGTTTGACCTACGAGTTAACAAATTAATTTATCGTGTTAAGAATGTTTTTATTATACTTGCCGCAGTACTAGGTTTCAATAAATAATCAAATAGTGGGGGTGAAATATCTCATTTTAATAATAAATGTATAGAGGGGTAATTGGAATACGTATTTGTTATCTGTGCATGTGTGGTTTTTATGTTATTAAACTTTGTTTAACAATGCCGCAGAGCTGTGTGGTGCAAAAGTTGTTTGTAAAAGTGATTTTAATAAATAGAAAGACTATTCCCATTGGCAATACTAAGATTAAACAGGTGCTTAGGACGTCGACTCGCAGTTTGAGAGTCGTGGGTTGAATCTCCGTCACACCAAACGTGCTCGCCCTTTCAGCATTGACGCCATTATAATGTGCGGTTAATACCACTATTCATTGGTAAAAGAGTAGTCCAAGAATTGGCGTTGGGTGTTTAAGTAACTGCTTTCCATCTAGTCTTACTGCTAAATTGTAGTCGGTAGCACAGATAGCCCTTGTGTAGCTTTGAGAAATTCAAAACAAAGTAATTATCGGTGTAGACTTCACTCTACAGTTGTAAAACATTGAAGTTTTAGGAAAAAATATTTAATGACAAATTAAATGTACAATCCATGTTAAATATTTGTGAAAATTGTAGTTAAATTTAAAATAAGTACAAATTACCAAAAACTTTAAATAACAAAGTGTAGAAAGGACAAACTTGAAAGAACAGTTGTGTCAAGAATGATTGTAAAGTTTCACTATTCAAGTAGATTAGCCTAAAATCTGGCTGTAGGTTTGTTTTTTAAGTATCTGCCTTCTGTTTGTTATTTCAATTTTATGGACAACTAGCAATGGGTATCTCTTTTGTAACTTTGTGCAAATAAATTAAACTCTGATTTAACATGTCACGCAATTGTTAAAAGCGCTGAACTTATAGCCAAGAACAAACTAATTTTGTGTTAATACAAATGCATTTCCAAAACTGTTTTTACTTTGCCAAGCATGAAATTTTTGCTACACAAATGATTTACAGAAGTTTTAATTCAAGATATTACAAAGTTGCTCTTTTAATCTTTGGAATTGTCTCTTGGATTTTTTTGTTGTTCTTTTCAGTTGTTGTACTTGAAATGACTTTCTTGATATTGTTTAAGGGGATTAAATGTGTGCCACACCATTATTCATACAAAGAGTCAAATTTAAAATCATTTTATGAAGTGCCTCTTGTGCTGCTCTTTTGACTTTATATTGCTTCGTTATGAAGGTTTCTTGAAATATAATGATTATAAAGAATGTTGGTGCAGTTTCGTTGTACCTTGAATGGATTCTTTTAAGGAGTTTTGCTGAAGCAAGAAGTGTCACCTGTTAAGTATTAATTTATTTCAAACTATTCTTCCAATTCATTGCAACTTAGTTATTTATCAGAATTTAAAATGATCTGAAATTTGAATTTATAAGCTAATTAAAAGGTAATTTTTATCAAATTTATATTTGTCAACAAGAATTTACACACACACACACACACACACACACACACACACACACACACACACACACACACAAAATGATTTATAATCTATGATTTATGTATTCACAAATAATATCCAGTCTTCTTTCTGGTCTTGAATTTGATTTTGATATTTTACCGACAATCCAGGTCCACGAGGCGCAAAGTGTTTTTGAGTTCATTATTGTTACATCTAGCACTCTTATTTTGTTTTGCCTGATGTCTCACTAGTTACAAGGTGACTTTTTCCAGCAAAGACATTTAGCGCCCGAAGTAATTAATTGAAGTTGAATGTTTTGTAATATTCTAAATCTATAAATATTTATGGTCAAATTCTGTAACTTTTTCAATTAATAAGTTCTAACTGCAACTATAAGTTCCAAAGCTTATATATAGTGTATTTACTGACTGTAGCTAACCAATAATATTCTTCCTCTCACCATCTTGTGAGGATCTGACTTTATATATCAATCACTCAAAATTCTCCAACGGTCAACAATGTTGGAAAACAGTCTAGTTTTGTGTTAAAACAAACACTGTTGGTTTTTACTCTAGAATCTTTTATAAATGTAGAGCACAGATAGGACTTATGTGATGCTCATCCAACAGTATGTCACATGTATCAAATTGAAACATACTTAGGCATGAAATTAAACATATAACGGTAAATCCATTTCACACCGATTACACTATTGTATGCGTTATTGATCATTATTAGCTTTCATAGATTTCAATGTGACTGGGATGCCAGCTATAAAGAGGTACTTTAGTAATCTGATTTTATCATTTCCTTGTCTTTCTTGACAAGCTGATGAGCTACCTGTCTTTTTGTTTGGGTGATGAGCTGAAAAACAAGAAACACTGACAATAGGGTCAGATGTAACGATTGACCATTGAGCAAAAGATAGCATTTTTATGAAACATGATTGCTATTATAATTTATTTTTGCCTCACTCACACAAGATTTGTTTGATTATAAAAAAAAATAAAAAAAATAAATAAAAATAAATAAATAAATAAAAATAAAAAAAACAATGTGCCAGAAGTATAGAAGAACTAGAGGGCAGGTTTTTGGCCAGCAGAAAAGGATCTTTAGAATTAAAAGCTTTGAATAATAACCCTTGGTTTGTTAATATTTTTCTTAAAATGGTAAAATCATTATTTCATGTGGTTATAAATGTTAATTATATAGTATAAAGTAGAGCTTAAATTACTTTTACTAAAATTTATGATATAGATACCATATGTAAGAAAGCCATTGAAGGGTGAGAGAAATAATAAATTCAAATTCTTGATTAATCACACTTAGAAAATATATTGATGCGTGATTTTGTAGATGTATTTTCGCAATTTCTAACATGAAAATCGGTAACCACAATATCTGTTACCAATTTTTTAAAATGTCATAAAACAAAGCTCATGTTTACTTGTTGCTTTAACAGTTTTATTTTACCTCGTAACTTTAAGTCCATCAATTTACATTGTTTTTGCGTCTCTCATCGTTTGACATAAATTATTAAAAGGTTTTGTTAGAAATGAAATTTGAAAGTTTAATATCAAAATGTATATTTGAAAAGGTTTAGTCAGTGGACTGCATTTGAGCAGAGATTTCCTAGCAACTCAATTTTGCCCAATACTCACAAGACATTAACAATGTATTTCAAGAAACCAAATTGCACCATGAATCAATGATTAGAATATACTGCTTAAGGCAGTGGAATAGGTGAATTTTTAATATACTTTCTACAAATGAAACCACAGATTGTTTTGAGAATTTTGAAGAGTACTGACTCTGTAGATTAAACTAACAGTTTAAAATTTAATGGTTCAACTAGTTTCATAAACGAATAACATCTTTGATAGAAAGAAAAGGAAGTAAGAAAACAAGCAAATTAAATATTTCTAACTGCACAGAAATGAACTTTTCTGGCCCAGCACGACCAGGTGGTTAAGGCACTCAACTTGTAATCTGAGGGTTACAGGTTTGAAGCACACCACACATGCTAAATGTGATGGTCAATTCTACTATTTGTTGGTAAAAGAATAGCCCAAGAGTTGGCAGTGGGTGGTGAAGACTAGCAGCCTTTCCTCTAGTATTACACTGATAAATTAGGGATGGCTAGTGCAAATAGCCCTCGGGTAGTTTTTTGCTAGATTAAAATGCCAATGAAAATCTTGCAACAACTTTTAATTTGCTTACTTATCTTACTTAGTTCATACTACTGCGAGTATGAATATTGAAGGGTTACTTTTGATGATTTCTCAGTGTCCTGATGTACAGAAGTCTAAACATGACCTCCGAAAAGTATACCGTTTTTATTTCTGAAAAACAATTGTCACTGATATTAAACAAGTTTGGTTCATCTCTTAAAGCAGGCAGTAATACATATTACTAGTAAAACCTAAGAAAAGCAACAAAACTGTTCAAGTTTCCAAGTGCTGTTTTGAGAATTATTACACACACATTTAAATAAAAGGAAAATCAAATGGTTCTTTTAACTTATTAAAACCAAACAATTACTTTATTTGCAGTGTTTCAGCCATAAGCAAAGTGTCTAGAAGGACTTATGTTTAATGCAGTAAACACTTGTAGTACATTTCAGAATGGTGCTTAATTTTTCAAGGTAATCTGGTTTGTCTAATAATACAACTCCATTTGTTCTTCCTAACCATTCAATGGATAGAAAAGTTAAGTGCTTCCTTAGGGATGTAAAATACTATTGCTAACAGTATGTTCATCCATTTATATCCCTGTTGATTGTGATTTGGTCTAATTTATGGCATCCCTAAGGTTCATAAACATAATATTCCATTAAGTCCTATACTCTGCAATAGGGTAGAACAGTAATAAAGCATACAAATTATTTCTACCTACTCTCAAACCTTAACATTTCATGAATTCACTGTCCTGGATTAATTTTCATGTGTTAAAAGTTAAAACATCTACACCCTTCCCATGAATGTTTTATGGCTAATTTTGATACATGTTTATTATTCATAAACATTCTACCCCTCAAGGTGGATTCCTGTACATTGGGAGGGGACCTCCCAGAGATGATCTTATACTTTCACTTTACCTCCTCTAAGATCTGAACATCCACCGACATGTTTGCCATGCATGGCAACCAGTGAAGGTGGAGGAAAGGGTTCTCCTGGTTGAAGTGTCTGACCCCAACACACCAATTTGGCCTCGAATTCCTGTAGATTGGTGATCTTGGAGTTGCCCCCCTCCCCCATGGTCAATCAGTTATTTTACCTTAGCCCAAGAGAACTGAGTATCAGTGTTGAACAATAGGAATTGTGGACATTGTATTTGCTGGTGTTTGGATATAGTGTTCATGAAACCCTGGGGTTGCTGCAGTGTCCTTGTTTGGCATTGTAGTATGTCTCTTCAAACCCTTTGTTGCTCTTAATCCTTTTTATTTTTCTGTAAGGATCAGGAGGAGAAAGTTGTCCTGGCTAGGCTATGCATTGGTCAGTTTTTAACTCGTTCTGTTTTATCAGGAACTGATGCACCAATGTGTGACCTTTTATGAGACTCAAGTCACAATTGCCCACATTTTACTGTCTTGCTGTCATTGCAATTTGAATGACGGCATAACTTTTTGTTTTTTCCATGAGTTTACCTTACCCTGATGGTGAACAGTGTCATTGACAATGGTGATACTGTCCAACTTACTAATGTTTCTAAAAATTTTAAGGGCCATTGGTCTTTCTAATTCTATTTAAGTTTCTTTAGTTTTATCTTGATTTATTTTTATATTTTACAAAGATCTTAGTTTTGTTTTGTGTACTGGTTTGGTACAGATAGCCCAGTTGCATTACTGCCATAAACATGGTTTATGAGACCATTGAGTTTCCATGGGATCTCCATTAGGACTAACTCTAGCTGACATTTGAGCTATCTTGAACAACTGCATATAGAAATTCAAAACAATATTTTACAAATGCTATATTAGTGTCGAACCATTAATTAAAGAAAGTATTGATAAAACAAATGCCCCCAGTTTTTAAAATGCAAGTTCTCCTATCCACTTAAAATTTGTTTTAAAGCAACTTATACTAAAATGAATTTATATATAAACTCTTTTATAAATAGGGAGTTTATACAAAATAAAATAAACAAATTCCTTTCATTTTATTACTTTGCTGTCATTGATAGTGTATGTAAATAGTGCATAATATTATTGTCTGTTTTGTTGCTTCATGTAACTGGAACATTATTTTAATCATGTGTTCTCTAATGTATGAAAGTATTGTTATTTTCTCTTGCATCCCTGGCCCAGCATGGCCCGGGGGTTAAAGCATTTTGACTCTTAATCCACTGAGAGCGGGGTTGAATCCTTGTCACACTAAACATGCTTCCCCTTTCAGCTGTGATGGTCAATCCCACTATTGGTTGATGAAAGAGTTGGCAATGGGTGATGACTAGCTGCCTTCTCTTTATTCTTACATTGCTAAATTAGGGATAGCTAGCACGGATAACCCTCAAGTAGCTTTGTGCAAAATTCAAAAACAATCTTGCATATCTAGGCTGATATGTTGCATGGCCAGGCGTGTGTCTGTGTATTTCTCTGTAGTAAACATTTCACAGATTAGAAACAAAAATGTACAATGTTATTTGTGTTAGCTGATTTAGATCGAAACTTCAGTGACATAAATTTTATTTGGTTAAAAAAAAATGGTTGGAAGAAACAAAGTTTTTAAAGTGTCATTCAAATGGAAAGCATCATTTTAAAATATTTTTAAGTGGAATATAGTAACACACATTGTAGGCTTTTAATATTCAACATGTTACAGAATTTTGTTAATCTATTAATTATCTGACTGGTCTCTGAGAGGATTCAAATATCCTAACAAATGTACAAAGTTTTATGATGCTTGCATAAAGATATATCTTGTGCATGTAATTTCAGTGGGATTAATAATTCTGGAGATAAATGTTAAGTCATCCTTGTTTTGCATATTATTTTTACATTACATTAAGAACCAGAAGACTACGATTCATGTCAGCAACATTCAGCATTGTTATAATGTAAAAACAATATGCAGAACAAGGACGACTTACTGTTGTTTATCTCTATAATTATTAATCCCACTGAAATTACATGCACAAGATATATCTTCATGCAAGCATCATAGAACTTTAGTCTTTAAGAGGGTTCAAATATCCTCACAAATGTATAAAGTCAGGTAATTAATAGACTAACAAAATTCTGTAATATGAGTATTAAAGGACTTCAGTGTGTTACTGTTTAATAGTAGAATGTTGGCTTAATTACAGCTGTTTAAGATTTTTTTAGATGTGTTGTGTTTTTTCCACAGTGAAATACTCTAGTTATGTACTGTCAACTTTAAATTCTCATAATATTCAGTATTGTTTTTCATACGAATATTACTCTTACACAAAAGGCAAACTTTACATTTTATTAGTTTCTAAAACCTATTAACTTCCCACAGTGACAGCACCCACAAATATAGCTAATGTATTTATACATAATAAAATAAATGTAAAATTTTGATTTTGCACAATATCCGTAGAGCTGTGTGAAAATTAACAATTTCAGTATATCTTTTTATAATGATAAAATAACTACACTATAAAGTATTTTTGTGTTACTAATGCCATTTAACTATAGTGCAATTAATTGGGAATGTACTGGTGCTATATAGTAATTAAAGTGTTTAACTTGTTTCTAATTTTGTCACTTCTGTTGTTCTTTTGTGAATAATAATAATAATAATAATATAGTTTTCTTATTTCTTGTCAAGGTTTTGTAGCTGCATTGGAGACCTCACTGTACAATGTTTCAACACCAATTCTACAAATAAATATTTTCATTATAAAGTTTCAGACTTACTAACTTGACTAGCTGTGTAAGATAATGAGTCAACTAATTCAGTGACAAAACAAACATAACTGTTTAATAACTACTCTTTACTGTCATTGGCACTGAAGAAATTGAACTGAAATGCAGTTCTTTACCAACTTTATTTATAATGCATTCTCACTTGAAGATAGTTTGCCAATTTTCTTAATTGGTAACATTCACAAATAATCTAGTTATCCTAAGGCTCTCTTTTATAAACTTTCTAAATCTAGCATCATCATATTTGCAGCTTCCTCTAACAAACAACTAAACTGAAACATTAAACACACCCAACAATATTATGATTAATATAACAGATATTTTAGTATTTAATATTTGCATGTATGATTATGGTAAATATAGCTCTGGCATGCAGAAATGTATCTTGGTTTGTCTTTGAATATGTAAAGTATTGGAACTAATTTGGTTGTGTATTCAAGTTTAACTGAAGGGGAGCTGAAGGTTCAAATTCAGATAGTCAAGTATGAGTGACTTTTGAGCATAAGTGCTACTAACGTGACCAGGTAGATTTTCGTATATTTATGAACAAATATTTTCAAAGAAATATTAAGTTAACTTGCATTTAATGGAATTTTAATAAAGATATTTGAAATTTGAGACCAATATTTAAAATTGTATTGTATTAAAAATACAAAAATTAAGTTAGAGGGTTTGGAGACATAACACCCCTTCATCCTGCTAATGTATTAGCATATTTGGTCCAGAACATGCTTTTTTGGACTTCATTTAAATTGTCATTCAGTTATTGTTTTTGTGATTGTATATTTATTACAATTATCATAATTTGTTGTGTGTAACTTAAATTTTTATTTAATTTTGATTTTAGTACAAATGAATTTCAAGAGACATTTGGCAATAGTTAATCAACACGTCCAAATTACTGATTTACCTCTTATTCGAAAATTTTAATCTTAAGTAGACTTTTGTTTGACAAATACTAATATTTTATTTTTTGCACTCACAAGAGGATGTATTTTTTATTTGTGTTTTGTTCTTGTAAATGGATCATAGTTTTCAGTTTGTTACACAAGGAAATCTTATGCCCATTGTGCCAGAATTTTGATATGATTTATCTGGATACTTGGATGTGAAAGAACAAAAGAAACAAACAAAATAAACTATTTCAAGATAGTAAAATTATTTGTATTGAAATTGTGATAAATATTTTTATTTCAGCTTCTAAAATATTAAACTGTTAAATCATAATTTAATGCATTTCAGACTGCATGAAACTTTAGTGATTTTAGTGAAATATTCGTAATTTTCTTTTTTGATATTCTATATGTAATTTAGTGATGGTAAAGTTAGTTTTCAACTTCTGATTTTGTTATTTATATTTGTATATATTGTTTTTTGCAGTGTTTGACTACGTGTCTGTGTTGATTAGTAAAGAAGATGGTGAAAGAATTGCTGTCCTAGTGAACAATGGTACTAGAGTTGAAATGCACATCAGTGTTGGAATACCCAACACGTTTAGATATTCCAATATCAACCGTACTTCAGTTCTTTTTGTATCAATTTTTTTTATAATTCTGGTGATCATATCTCTCTCCTGGCTTGTCTTCTACTATGTCCAACGGTTCCGTTATGTGAATGCTAAAGATATTTTAGCAGTGAGTGCTATGTGTTTTTTGTCACATACCTAAAGTCTTAAGTTTCAATTTAAAATTTAAAATTATCTTTGGTTATGTTAGTGTTCTGAAATCAATATTTTGTTCAATTAAACACTAAAATGGCTGTCAACAGGTTAAAAAAAAATTTTGATTGTGATAAAAACTACTACGATACAACTTTTGCCATTAGCAATGCCAAACAAACAAATTTTAATAATGAGCAAGAAAAGGTGTTATACAGTTTCTAAAACCTTGTTTATTTCTTTTTTATTATTACATTGCATATTATGTTTGTTGTTAAATTAGAAAAATAATGTAAAAGAATGTTTACTTTTGTTATATATATTCATTAGTTTTGAATACATAGGAATTCAATTAAAATAAGAAACATTTAAAGATGTTTGCAGATATAGAAAAAATTATATTTTTGAAAACAAAACAATACCTATCAATTTATTTGAACATGACTGATAATGATAACTGTGTAGATTGGACTGCCTGTTGTGGAGACATTTCAAAACGTCATCCTCTACACTTGTGTCTACAAAAATGATTGATACTTTTTAAATTTCCTAACTTATATCCTAATCAACAGAAGAAACTTTGCAGATACCTTGTTTTTCTAAATTTTGTCTACATCATTATAAAGATTATTTATTACAACATAATTCTGTATTGACTTCATTTCAGTCATAAGATTCTTTAAATCAAATAATTGTATGTACATTAATTTCTAATAATAGATAGAAAATATGCATTTTTTTTTTCCACACAACTACAACTTACCATTATAACTGTGTAGTATAAATATTTTATTATTATTATTATTATTATTCAGAGACGACTCTGTCACGCAGCAAAGAAAGCTCTGGACAAAATACCTATAAAAACTTTGAGAACCGAAGATCGGGTAGGTTGAAATAACTTAGTTAGCATTATTGTATTTCACTATTATAAAAGTTAAAGGATCTCCATTTGAAATTACTTTTTGGTGTTTTCAGTGAATAATGTATTGATTTTATTCAAGATATGGTTTATTTATAACAAGGTGACCTAACTTGGGGATATTTGAGCAAGGCAAAATACTAGTACTACTTGGCTGATCTGAGGTTGATGCTTTTGTGTAACTGAAATCAACATATGAAATTTTAATGGGCTGATTGACAGACACAGATATATTGCAAGACATCTTTTGAAACGGAAGGTATCTCAATACTTCAGAAATAAACTCCTTAAAGTAAATGTGTCAGCTTCGAGATAAACATTAAATATTTTATCATTCATCTTAACGGTGAGCACATCTTGTTTATTTCCTTAGATTTATATTCATATGGGGCGTAACATGAATACAGATGTAATTCATTATTTATTTCTTTATCAGTAAAAATGTTTTCAAAAATGATTATCACAATGCTTACATTTTAGTTAAAAAAAAGTCTTGTAGGATTGTGAGGTTTATGCATGAACATTCATAATATTTTATATGTACCCTTTAAAAAGACTTGGTTTGAGTGATAAGTTTCTTAGAGGGAGCTGAATTGCAATTTTTGTAATTGGATCATGAAACAAAGTAGCAAAAGTCCATTGTTTTCTGATTATCCAAATTTCTTCAAATGGCACAGAGACCCCATCTAACTTCACCCACAGCCTTAATGGACTAGGATAAAGAACCACCCCAAGAGCATCAATTGCTCTTGTTCCAATGATGCTTATAGCAGATATTTTAAAGATGAATGTCATTTTCTTTGGCTAAACCATTTAAAAGTAAACAAACCTTGATTGTTGGTTTAATTGTATGTAGTTTAATTGAAGATAAATAATAACAATATTTCACAATGTAAGTAATAGTTTTACCAACATATTTTTAAATAACGTGTTGGAATAGAAGAGACTAAAAGTTTAGGACTGAAAATAGTCTGGATTCATTGTTCTATAAGTTAGAATTCACTGTTCATTATTGCAAGCTACTGCAAAGATTTCAAAGAAGTCACTATTAAAAAGAAAAACATAATGATATTGTTTAAATAACAGATAACACAGTATGAAAACATGACTTTTATATTGGAAACATTAACATTGAATTAGACTTTTTTTAGTATTGTTTTGATGCAACATTGGTTGTAGTTGTTTCATCAGTAATGTTGTTTACTTGCAACTGGTCTGCTAGATTATTTGTCATCCACTTATCTTCACTATGCTACTGTTGTTAAGCTAGAATTTATAAACTTTCATTTAATGATAGATAACAAAGTACTGAGACTTGTTGAGAGAACTTTCAAAGAACCACTAGTTTTGTTTCCATCATAGTATTTTGATCATACTGTGATTAAATGTTTGTAAATTTTTTTCACATCTTTTTTCAGTTTGTTTTTTACTTCTCTGTTTTTCAGGAAGCAAATGGAGATTTTGAATGTTGTGCTGTATGTATAGAAATATTCAAAGTAGCAGAAGTTGTGAGAACCCTTCCATGCAAGTAAGTATTGTATATGACAATTTGTGTGTATGAAAGTACATTTGGTGAAGGAATTTTCAAGTTTCTTCTTTTATTGCCTTTCTGTTATTGTCTGTTTTTCGTTGTATTGATTTCAAATCTAAGAATTTTGTAAAACTTTCTCAAAGCTTAAATTTTAGATACATTTTGGAAAGACCTTTCTGGCAAGTAACTTTCATACAATGATAGTGAAATGATTTTTTGTGAAAGATCTCTAGTGAACATTACAAAAGTACATGTAAACAAATAGAGAATAAGTTATTCTTTTCATAATAATTTACTTTGAACCAAAAATAATAAAAAAGCAACAAATAGTGGTAATTAAACTTGTTTGAAGAACCAATTAATTGGCATATACACTGAGAGAAGGTGAATGTAAACAAAATGTGATTTATGTTTTAAAAATGTTTATTACTATTATATGCAATGTTTTTATTTTATTTCTTACTGCATTATGAGGAGTATTTCAACAACACAGATGGGTTTTGTCGAAGAATGACGAATGATTTAAGATAAAAAATATAGAATATGCAACTTGAAAGCATATGATTAGAGCTTTTTTCATATCATGCCTGGTAAAGGAAGGAGATTCTATTATAAGGTTTAAGAAAATCTCAAATTAATAAATATTAAATGACCTCTGTACTTATCTAACATAACATATTAAAATTGGAGCAATATTTTGCTTTATGTGGTGAAAGATTTTTTTTTTTTCTCGAGGCATACATTTCACAAGTCATGTGTGGACCCTTGGCTTCTTGACCAAAGATCTTGTCCAATGTGTAAGATGGATATTCTCAAATACTATGGACTTGTGGTAAGTGTAAAAAGTTGGAAATAATTATTGGAAGTAAATATCAGAGGAAAACTGTGTATGATGCATTAAAAACACACAACTACTAATAATGTAGTTAAAATAAAAATATTCAAACAACTATAAATTAAAAGAAGCTACTGATGCTCGTACACATTAAAGGAAGTCTACATGCAGTAATATAGATAATTTGAAAATTATGAATATTGTAATAGATCAAGTGGATGCTTAATACTGCTCCAGATCTAAGTAAAGCTATTGACATTTATAAAACAATGCAATTTCCATATGTCTTGTATTGTACAAGTAAAACCTAATTGAAGTATGATGTACATGCACGTTTAGGAAATATTAAAGTACTATGTAAATTATGAGTGGAGAGCAGCCTGCAAGGTATTTTCCCTGCTGATTTCTCCAAGCTCATTCCATTTGGTATGGTTTTGTTAGATAATGGGGAGGGAGAGTGGGAATCCACTCATGTGCATCACTAATTATATATGAAGCTGAGTTTATTAACCCTTTCATGTTGGGTCCCAGGCCATGTCATAGTGTTTGACTTGCATTTAAAATTTTTTTGGACTATTTTATGAATTTGTCAGTAAGTGTGCAATCAAATTGTAGATTATAATTCAAATTTTAGTATTACATGTATGAGTTAATTTCTGAATTTAAATATTAAAACAACACATCTAAATATAGATTTTAGTGAGTCACATAGTAAGTTTAATGCACAAACATTTAAAATTAGATATTTGTGATGTCAAAATACAAAGTTTATAATTTTGTATAAATTAGGAACTTAAATTACTACAAGGTAGAATATAGAATAAGAATCTCGTGTCTTTGAATTTTGCTGAGATATTGCTTATGTAGAGAATCAATGGCCCTGTTCACCTTTTTCCATTTTTTTGAAACTGTTCCTTGTATACACTTACTTCAGTATATGACATGAATAACCAATGAACAATTCAGAATGTCCTTAGAATGGTTTTGTCAGCCATTTTAATCTGTGAAAAGGCCACCATGCTCTTTTGATCTAAGTTTTCAAGGAGGTAGGTTGTGTCTTTTAGTCTGCTCAAAGTTTCATATTTTTAAAAATTTAAATCTTAATTACTGAGCTTCATAAATTATAGTGAAATTCTATGGTATCAGTGTAGTTATTTGATTTTGTTACTCAACTCTATATTTAAAACAAATTGTTTGGTATTCCCCCAATGTGCAAAATTTTTTGAAAGCCTTAGCAATGTGTGTCTAGTACAAAGGTCATAGTGGAAAGAGAATTGTTTATTTTACTTTGATTTATTGCTTTATATTTTAAGAAAAATAAATTAGTAATTTATTTTTAAATAGTAATAATCTGTATACATATTTAATGTATAATAATTGAAATGTGGCTGTATATTGCAAAATACTTGTCCACTAAAACATAGATATGATAGGGAAGACTAAAGGACAGTTTTATATTGTTGGATACGTGACTTGAGTGCACATGCAGTGCATTAATGCAAATGTTATGTAAATTTTAGCTGGGCATGATTGAAAATTTAATAATAAAAATATAATACATGTGCAAATATGTAGCATTGAGGCTTGAACTACTTAGATTAAATGTTTGTATTTTAGTGTCATAATATTTAGTCTTTCTAGCATGAAAAAAAGCATAATTTATGTGTATTTCCTAATTTTTTTATGTTTACAAGGTTGGTCAAATGATAAACCCCAGTTAGTTAGAGTATAGAACATAGAATATGAAGTCTTACTGAAAGAAAACATTTGAAATGTATTTAGGAGGTCTGAGATTAAGCAAATAACAGTTGAGATTTTTGGGACAATGAATGTGTTTTTTAATCATGACATGAAATAACTTTGCACTCACTCATAAAGAAACACTTTTTTTTTTTACAAAGAAATCTTTAGTAAACATTTCAATAAACATCTGATTTTTTGTATATAAAATACTTGTAACCTTTATTAAAAGTCTACAAGATTTTATGTAGATACAAATGTTGTATCAAAAGTTATGGTGCAACACTTAATGTGAAGATAAACTTGTGCATATTATACCAAACCTGCAGTAAAAAGTGGTTCTAACTTAATCATGTTGCATGATATACACTTTTGTTAAATGTTTTATATAATAAGTATAGGCATGTACAAAACTAATCAAAATACTGCATAATCTTAGGTGCCAACCTTTAAAAATTACTGAAATTAAATAAAGTAGTGAAAAACATATGGTCACCAAAAGACATTAAAGGAGACAAAATCCAAGGCTGTCATTTTGATATACGTGTTGCATGGTTTGTTTTGTTGCATTGCAAACAAAAATAAACCATTTTACAATACCTCAGATTATGTTGCTTCTCCAAATAAAATATCTTGTGATGTTTGTGAGAATTTATTGCTTTGTTACAAAACAATCTAATGAAACATTTTCAAAATTCTGGGTTTTAAATTTTCAGTTAAGTTAATCGAAGCCTTTTCTGATATACTGTACCTCTTTGATATTTTTAAATAGACATTAATTACATTGTTTTGAAACAGTTTTGAAGTGGAAATTTAAAGAAAACAATTTTATTAGGTTTGTATAGACTTAAAGCTTTCCTGAAGAAATTTTTTGATTTTATTAAAATTTTTATCTCAATTATGAAAAGACAATAAAAGATATTTGTTCTGGAAGTTTACAGGAAGCCAGGAAAGTGTGCTCAATATTGATGAAATAGACTTTCCTCACATGCAAGATGAAGATGAAGACTTCGAAAGCATTGATTTTCCTGCTCATCATGAACAACATGTGCCAAGCGAGCTATATTTACCAGAACGACAGGAGGTTAGGTCTCCTTGCCATTCAGTAAGCTCAAACTTGGAGCTGACATTGGAAGACTTTTCTCTGTGTAGTCCTGTGCAGAGCCCTACTCAATCTATCTCTAAAGCCAGCAGTAACTTCTCCCCATCTCCACCATTCCAGAGAGATGGGGTTCTCAAGACTGAGGAAAAGTTGTTCATTCCTGTTAAACTCGTGGCTGGATCTCATGTACAGTGTAATAGTAGTAATAATCAAGACCCACTGATGATGACACAGGAAAAGAAAGTGGTTAAAAAAGAACCAGAGTTAGTTTAGTACTCATAAGGCATTTTGATTATTTACAGACTTAAAGGTTTAAGAAATGGTTCCTTTCAGGGTTACACTGTGCCAACAAGTTTAATCTACAGGAAATTAAATGTTTAGAAATTGGTATATATAAAAGATGAAGATGGAATAGATACTCAATATATAAATGATGGAGAATATTGTCATATCATTAAATGCCTGTTCATATCATATACCCTGGATAAAAAAAGTTGTTTTAACAGTTTCAGATAGTCACTTTTGGTCTTCACATTTAAAATACAGCCATAAAAACAAATTAAAAATGTGTAGCTGTGAAATGCAGTTATTTTTATGTGAATGAATACATTTTGCCTGTTTTATTCCCCTATTTTCACTTGTAATTAGATTCTGTACTGATGTAGCATTGTTTTATCAACTTGGTGTAAATTGTGTTATTGTACAAGTACATATAACATGTTTGAAGTTATTAATATCAGTAGCTGAACTATTAGAAAAGTAAAAATTGGTCTGTAGTTCAGTAACATTTTTTTCAGATGCAGGGAGGAGCACTAAATCATTGTTTTAAGTCCAGAGCAATGGCTTTCCAAAATATACTTCAGTATTTAATATATTTTACATTAAAGCAGGTTAATTAACAGCTCAGTGCAGATAAGTTTTTATCACTTATAAATATATCATGCATTGTATTTTAATTTTATGGAGACTCTAAAAGTTTAGATGGCTGTGCTTAATGGTAGTCTTACTGAATAGTTATTTGTACTTAACAGGTATTGAATAAAATGCAAGATTTTGAAAGCTAGTAAAATAAAAATTCAAAAGAAAATGTTCCTAGGACTGTATTTAAATGAATGGTATTAAACTTGACTTTTAGATTATAAAATTATGAGCATCTTGTTAAGACGTTCTATTAGAATTGAAGTTTTGACTTTATTGAAGTAACATTAAAACTTGTCAGTTCCAGTAAACTAAGTGTAGGTTCTGACCTCTGTGAAGGAATTAATTAATTTTAAACTTTGAGCTACAATAAATGTAAGTGGTAACACACTGGGTAATTAAACTGAGCAGTGAAAATTTTTAAAAGTGAAACATGTAACAACTTGTATAATTTATTGGTCACTATTAAAGTAAAACAATCATTATAGTATTTGTAAACTACTTTTGTGCAGTGTATTTTTATTATACTTAGGAAAACTTCTCTTTCTTGTAAAATTCAGTTATATCCAATCAAAGTTCACATTAAATCTGAAAGTGTTCTTTTTTTTTTTTTACTTTGTGATTAAGTTGAGCAGTTTTGCTATAGATATTTAAAATTAGATGCAACAACACCCTAAGACATTTTTGATATTTACTTCTGTCATGTTTGAAGTGTAAGTAAAACCATTTTTAAAAAATTGATTTAATCTAATTTAAAATTTTAGTTTTAATCTGAAATGTGTAACATTATGTATGTTACTTAGATAGAAACCATTTGTTTCACCTAACCACTTAGTAAGTGAAACCTATTCGTACTAGAGAAATAAGGCATAATATTTACCTTTTTAAATGCCATAATGTTATTTTGGTTAGAACTGCACGTGTTATTGACTTATTAAATTTTTACATTTAACAAGACCTGTCATTTAGAGATGGATTAGATTTTTACAGGGTGTTACTAATATCCATTTTAATGTTTCAAAGGTGCAATGATGTGATTTAACTCCATTTCAGTATTTTATTTAAAGAAATTTGAAAGCAGGGTTGGCATTCAGGATATTAAAGAATACACTAGTCTTCTGTTAATGAAAGTTTGAACATGTTTTCTTTAATTTGTGTTTAAAATTTAAATCTTGTTATGGATGATATAAACAAAGAAAATTGTATTAAGCTTTTAATGTTATAAACATTTTGGATTGATTGTTTGGAAGAAAGATTTCCAAGGTTTTTTTTTTTTAATGTATGTTTGATATATAATTCAAACAAAATTGTAAACAGTAAATTGCAATTGTGATACTGCTTAATTGTTATGTAACAAAATGGAATTAAAGTTCTTTGTTTTCTTTTTACAAAGTTAGTTATATTTTCAATAATGTTTAACTGAAAATGTTTGGAAACTTGTTCGAGATGTAGCTTTACAGCCAAGAATTTGCAGAACATGCTTTGTTAAAACAAAAGCAGTTGTTTTCTAAAGAGGAAATTATTAGACAAGCTCAGAGTACTTGGAAAGCAAAAATTGTGTTGAGGACAATATCAGTTAACATTTTCCTTCCTATTATTTTTAAATCCCTAATGAATTTATTAAATGTTAATTGTATATCCTGCTTTGCAAGATTTAACTGACTTAACATCTTGGTTTTTAAATTATACTAGTGAGAATGTCTTATTTTAGAATGTTTATATCTCTTCTCAAGCAAAAATTTAAATGTATACACTATTAGACAAACTTTAGTTATTACAAAAATTACTGTAATTAAGCCATCCAACACTGGATATTGTGGTTGTGTGTGCGCGCATGCACTTTTACCCTAACTCTAAATGTACTTCTGCATTGTCCCTAAAAGTATTGTTTCTAGAGTAAATAAAACCAAAATTAAGAGAAATGACTTTAGTTTGTGTTTGAAATTCAAATATTGTGCTGTGTTGTGACCTATAATGTATAAATTTTCTCATGATTCATGACATCTGCACGTTTAAATCACGCCACGACACTAAATTAACATTAAGTATCCTTTATGTTATTTCATTTTTATGTTTACTGACAGACAGACAATACACTGTTGTGGTTAAAACAATTGGTCTTAGGCCCTCTTTTAGGGAAATGGTGAATCAGTTGAAAGCAATGTTAGTGAGCAAGAGATTATTTTTAATGAAATTGAAGTGTGCAAATAGGCCCTTGATGCTTTTGCTCATGCCTACCCACTGACTTGTACAAAGATGTTAAGTGCTGTCTAACCACTGTAACACGTGTATGTTCCTGTCTACCAAGCAAGAGTGCAATGTATTCATAAGATTATTTCAAGGTAAAGCGGCTTTAGCATTCTAGGGCACATATTTGACTGGTATGCACTCTATCACTTCATGGACTTATTTTCGGAACACAAACTCATTCTTGTATTAATGACATCACCCAACCGCTGGCTTTGGTTTATGCCGCCATTTTGGTGATCACTATGATCAGGAGAAGGGGGAGACATTTTTTTTCTATGTCTGATAAATTCTTGGTGGTTAGGACGTTTGACCCGCAACTTGTAGTTTCGGGTATAGTGATGCTCAAACTCACTATTTAGTGGTAAAAAAAGAGTAGTCCAATAGTTGGCGGTGGGTGGTATTGACTGTTTTCCTTCTACTCTTTCACTGTGAAATTAGAAATGGTTAGCGCAGATAGTCCTTGTATAACTTTGCACAAATTAAAAATAAATCAAACAAACGAACAATAATTAATCAGCTAGTTAATTAATAGTATTCTTGGAACGTATTGTTAACTTTAAATTTTAAAAGCACATAGTACCGTTAGGAATAATTAAATATGCGCAGAGTAAGTGTTTTTTTGGGGTGGGGATAGAGGTAATTTGCACGTGATCCTTATTATCAGCTTTTTCACATGCTTCTATATTTGTTTCATCGTCTTTTGTTATTCTTGCAGATACATCTAGTTAGCTTATTTTGTTGGTATCTTGTTCTGTAATGATTTTAATCACTTCTCCGCTGAGACTATGGTAAGTTATGGATTTACAACGCTAAAATCATGTTTTTGATTCCCCTTGTCGAATACAACGGTTAGTCTGTGATTTTGTCACAAGGAAACACATCAGGGTATCTATGTTCAACGAAAGGAATCGAATGTTTGTTACAGTCTGAGCATCATTTCGAACTACACAAAATAGTATACTCCACTAAGGCTTATTACATAATATACTCTTCAAAAAAAGAAATGCAAAAGCCAAAATTTGAGACAAATTGTTAAGTTTATTCCGGGTAGTTCTGTATGACGTGTGAAACTTTGCAGACTTTGGATGTTCAGCAGTGAATGTGCAAAGGCGAAGTCCACGCTCACTAGTTGAAGTTTAATTGATGCTCCCCGTGAGCATCAATAACTGCTTGGAATCTGCCCATGGAACCGATGAGATAACGAATCACGTCCTGTGGAATGGCTGTCCACTCAGCCTGCAAAGCTACTGCAAGCTGACTTAGAGTCTGCAGTTGAGGTTGTTGCCGTTGCAGACGTCGGTCTAACTCGTTCCAAAGATGTTCGACAGGGTATAAATCTGGTGATCTGGAGGGCCAGGGAAGAACCTTGATGTTGTGGTGTCAAGAAGACAGTGGTGAGTCGAGTTGTGTGAGGACGGGCGTTGTCATGTTGAAACACGTCGTTGACGTTCACCATGATGGGTTGCACATGAAGAATCTCGTCGACGTATCGTTGAGCTGTAAGATTCCCTCGAATGTGCAAAAGGTCTGTTCTGGCATTGTAGACGATGGCAGCCTACATCATGATGCTGCCACCACCAAAGCTGTCAACTTCCTGCACACAGTTTGGTGCAAAATATTTACCTTGGCAACGGTAAACACGGCTCCTTGCATTCTGTCTACGAAGCATAAAATGTGATTCATCGTTGAACCAAACATGCCTCCATCGTCGATCAGGCCACACCCAATGTGCCCGAGCCCACTGCAGCCATGCTTGACGATGTTGCAGGGTGAGGATGACGCCTCTTACTGGATGTCGAGGTCGGATTCCTGCATCTCGTAGACGGTTGCGTACGATCTGTTCGGAAATCCTACGCAGCCCTGGTATGGTTGAAGCAGTAGACGTCGCAGTGGTGTTCCTATCCCGAAGGTGACGTAACGTAGCGATCTTGTGCGGGCGTGGTCACACGAGGTCTGCCAGATCGTGGACGGTCACGAGTTGATTCATGTTCTTGGTGACGATTCCATGGCCTTGTGATGGTGCTTGGGTGGACATTCACAGCTCTGGCAACATCTGATCGAGATTCGCCTTATTCCCTCGACCAATGGCGTTGTTGCGTTGTGCTTCAGTCAGTCTTGGCGTAACTGTATTTCGTGTCAGTGGCTTAACACTGAGCTATGGAAACCGAGAACCCGTTACTTTTATAGGGATTTTGCACATGTTGCACATGCAGATTTCTCAAACAAATTTATTGGCCACGAATGCGTTTTGGCGAAAAATCCGATGTCTTCCTCCGTATTCAAAGTGCACACCTTTTATTGTCATTTTGGTCTGACAATCAGTGCCTTAACACGTGTAACATCACATACTCTGAACTTGTAACGTTATTACATAAATTTATCTTTAAAATAACAAAAATATCCCTTTTGCGTTTCTTTTTTTGAAGATATAATTCACATAATTTTTTAAAAATCTTTGCACCTGTGAACATCAAATTATAAAAGAAATAGAGGAGCAGTGAAACAGTGAGAACTGATTCTTTAACGTTATAGTAAGCGCAAAATAAGAGAATCAGATAAATCCTGAAATGTTTAGATTTCATCTGAGGAAAATTTGTTAAAATCATGAAGAAACTCGTATGTTATCTTTCAGCCAGTATATTTTGTAATCCATTTGCAAATACCTCTTATATCACGAAATATTCATTTTTCCCAGTTTTCTCAACAAACTGTATTGTATAGTTGTGCATTTAATGTGTTAAACAAATTTTTATTATTTATATTACTACAATCAAACATGCTAGAATATTTCATTTTTGTGTCGAATAAACTCGCAACTCTATGATGTAGAATGTTGTTTTCTTGTCTCTGAAATTCCTCTGCGTAATAATGTTAAAATAATAATGTGTACACTGTAGACGAATAACTTTCTAACTCAGGCAGCTTTGTGGTGAAAGATTGATATTTTGCCAATAAATCAGTAGAATGTAAACAGTAATTGGGAACATTTGTGATTCTGTCATATTTCTGTTTTGAACCTTTTTCTTTTATTCTGTCAATATAAAGCAGTTCGTAACTATAATGTGACTAGGTTTCACCAGGAAATGTCAGACGAAGAAAAGAAAAGTATGAATAATATAATGTGTTTGCATTGGTGTCGTAATATTGCATCAAGAGACACAAGGAACAAAGAAAACGTGAACTATCATAAGTTGCTTATATCAATATAAATATGTTATTCTAAGAGAAACTGAAAGAAAAATGTCTCTATTAAGATAACCCTATTAACATTAATGTAATAATATTTGACGCAGGAAATACTTGGCAAAAGACGTTCATGAATTATGATAAAGGAATTTTTATTAGCATAACAAAATTCTACTAGGTGATAAATAATAGAAACGTTTCTGTGATGTACAATAATTTGTAATAAGATTCCACAACGCGACTCAAGAAGAATAACTTTGTTATGATAACAAATTTGTATTACTGAAACAAAATGTTACCAAAATATATTCTTTTGTAACGGATTTTGCATCAGTATAATAAGATTCAACCAGGAGACATGGATAAAAGACAACTATGAAGTATGGTGACTTACATGTATTTCCATTCACGTAATTACATTCTTCTAAGAAATACTACAAAATTTCTGTATTATTATAATTCTGTTTTATTAGCGAAACAAGATTTCACAATGAAAATATTAGAAGAGACAGTTCTGAAATGTGAGAACCTACCTTTTTTAATTTTATAAGAATCCATTAAGAGATGCTATAAAAACAAAACATTTCACTTATTTACAGGCCTATGTTGCTTTTCGGGTATCCATGGTTTTCTGTATTTCTGTATACTAAAAAAGCTCAAAAAATAATGTATAGATTTAACCCAGTTTTTCTAAGTGTACGCAATATAAATTTTAAAACTAACTGTTCGTTGATACTCTTATGGAGAATTGTTTCAAATATATTAATTTGCGAGCATCAGATTTATTTATATTATAGTGTATTAACTAACTCACAGATGGCGCATAACAATTCTGTTCGTGCTTAGGCATTTTTGCGAAAATAGCGACATTTTGCAAGAAATAAAGCACAATTTAAAAAACAAACACCAACGAATAATTTTATTCTCTTGGCACAAAAACATATCAAAAATCAAACTTGTATGACTAAGCTTCCTACATTATCTTCCTATTGATAGTTTCGTCAGTAATTAATTTAATACATTTAAATGATAATAATTTTTGTTTTTTTATACAATTTAATTAACTGCCGTCTAGTGCAGGGGTTCCCAACCTTTTGGCACTCGCGACCCCTTACCTAAAAGTTTGAAACCCATGTGACCCACTACTTCGGGCTTACTATCAGCAGCTTAATTTTTCTTTTATTTTTTGTGAAGGAGAGAGAAAGAAACATCTAAAAATATTTTAAAATTCTGTAATTATTTATTAGCAAATTAAATCACATTGGTCCAACCTGAATTCACAAAAACCACACATATTTCTTAAAATAATATTAACATAGGTTTGAACAGCTATCCAACCCAGCTAGTGAGATGCCTGATGTTGCATTTCAGCAGTAAGCTTTGAAATTCGTGGCCGAGCGTTTGTTAGAGCCAGTATCATGTCATCTCCAACATCCAATCTGTTCCAATTCTTTGTTTTTATATTGACAAGAGTGGAAAATCCTGCCTCACACAAGTAGGTAGAAGCAAATGGAACAAGGACACGTAAAGCTATTATGCTGACTTTGGAATATGACTGTTACATAGCACACCATAACTGAGTCACGGATTTCACCTTGAAGAGAACACGAGCTGAAGAGTCGTTCTTTAGATCCAAAAATTCATCTTGGATATCATCTGGGATGCTGGATACATCAAGTTCAGTACAAAATGGGCTCCTTACCAGGGCCTCCTGTTCCTGTGATAACTCAGGGAAGTAACGCTCAACTTCCTTTTCTAGAGACTGAAGATGTTCGGTAATCTCATCCTTGAGGAACTGAGACTCATCCGTCACTCCACAAAGTTTTTCAAACAGAGCGATGTTTCCAAGATTGGTTTCCCGACGCTAGTTCTGCAGTTTGGAAACAAAGGCCCGAATACTATCTTGAAAAAGGAGAACATGCGTTTCCCTTCCTTGAAGCTTCAAATTGAGCTTGTTCAGCTGGTCAAAAATGTCGGCTAGGTGTGCAACCCTTTTATTCTATGCTTCATCTTCGAAGTGAGCTACAAGATCTTTCCTTACTTGAGTCTCCAGGAATAGCTTTATTTCATCTTTCATTTCAAAGACACGATTAATAACATTTCCTTTCGACAACCAACGTACTGCTGTGTAGAAGAGAAGGACTACGTGGTCAGTATTCATGTCTTTGCATAGTTCTTTGAATAGGCGAGTGTTGAGTGTTTGAGTCTTCACATAATTTACAATTTTGATTACAGATTCAAGCACTTCCTGCAGAAAGGCAGGGAGAGTCTTACGGGCGAGAGCATATCGGTGAATCATGCAGTGGATGCCCTTTGCTTGAGGTGCTAGCTTCTTCACTCTCGATTGGAATCCTGAATTCGATCCCAGCATAGCCGGTGTTCATCCGTATAAACCCCACAGACGTTTTCCCATTGAAGATCTTCGTCTTGATAAAAAGTTGAAACTTTTTCCATGACATCATCAGCTTTTGTTATGGTTTCAACTGCACTGCAGAATAAGAATTCGTCTTTGATGTCACCTGAATTAATGTATCTCACGAAGACAAGCAACTGAGAACATGAACTTATATCTGTTGACTCGTCGAGCTGAAAGGAGAACAAAAGGGAACCCTTGATTTCAGTCAAAACCTGTTCCTTCACATCCATAGACATTTTAGAATTGCGCCTCTGTATAGCATTATTTGACAGGGATACTTGCTGCATCTTCTTTGCACTGGCTTCTCCAAGAATAAGATTTACTGTTTTCATCATGCATGGTTTAAGAAGTGTTTCCCCAATCGTGTGAGGTTTTTTTGTTTAGCAATTTCGAATGCAATCTCATATGAAGCTTCCACTACGGCTGCACTCTGCTGCTGAAACGACCCACTTCTATCGATTCTTTGGCTTTTAAGACACCATTCATGTCGTTTGAAGAAATCCAAACCCTTCTTTGCGTGTTCTGGATGTTTCGTCTCGAGATGAGGCTTGAGGTTTGATGGTTTCATTGACTCTGCACTCAGAACACCATGGCACAAAACACACTGTGGTTTCTCGATGCCGTCGTTGGCGAGCACAGTAGTGAAGCCACTCAGAGGTAGCATTCTGAGTATCTGCGCCGTTTAGCCATGGACACAACTCACCTCTACTGATTACTTATCTCCTTGTTAAAATAAAATTAAAATGTTGAATAATGAACGCTTTGGCATCTGTAGATCGTACACTGCCTACTTGTGGGGGGTTAGGAAGAGTAATGATGGGGTAAGTATTGGGAGGGAAGGGAGCGTGACCAGTCGCGCGATTCGTCATACACCAATCAGCAACGGACATGTGACTCACGTGTCGATAGCTAGCACACACACACTTAATGACAGCTAAATAGATACACAAGCATACGTACATGCGCGTGCACTCACATACTCGCTACTCACTAGTACACACATACATACAGTTGTAGACACATACACATTCACACAGGCACGCATACATACACCCTTAATATCACCTAATGACATTGAACTTTTTGCTTTGCACCGGAACAAAAAATATGTAAGAGCATAAAAATGTAATTGATGAAATAAAATTAATGTTATCCCAAGCTACTGCTAAGTAGCTAAGCGACTCCTCTGCCAAGGCTTTGCAACCCCCTGGGGGGTCGCGACCCACCGGTTGAGAACCCCTGGTCTAGTGGGTATAATATCAACAAAACAATTTTTTTCTGGGTCAGAAGCTCAATTTTAACATTAATTGTTTGTCGTTTTTTCCACTACAATCCCGCACTCGTTTATACTTTCGTCCCTAAAACGGTCAGTTTCAAACTCACTCGTTGTTAACCTGAAGATGGCCTAGAAAGGTCAAAACGTTGTTCTCTGCTTATCAGTAAACTGTCAATACTCATACCAGCCTTTCTGAAATACATTTTTATTTCAAGTAGGTTTCTCGTCATCAGGTATTACTGGGTTGATTTTTACTTCAGATACATGTTGATATTTTCCTTTGATCAGAATAATGTTAATTATTAAATTATAGTACATAAACACAACAATTACTTTGCTCTATATTTATGCTTATGGCAGAGATACAAAGATTATCTGTCACTGTCCATAATTGTGAGTAAATAACTAGAAGAAAGATAGTTTATAATCCATATTAAGAGACTGGTTGTCACTTTTATAGAGTATCAATATCTTAAAGTGAGCCCGGCATGGCCAAGTGTGTTAAGGCGTGCGACTCGTAATCTGAGGGTGGCGGGTTCGTATCCCAATCGCACCAAACATGCTCGCCTTTTCAGCCGTGGGGGCGTTATAATGTGTCAATCCTACTATTAGTTGGTAAAAGAGTAGCCCAAGAGTTGTCGGTGGGTGGTGTTGACTAGCTGCCTTTTCTCTAGTCTTATACCGCTAAATAAGGGACGCCTAGCGCATATATTCGAATATATAGCCCTTGAGTTGCTTTTCGCGAAATTAAAAAACAACAACAAAAAAGTAATCTTAAAGTGCGGAAAGGCCTAGCATAGGTTGAGACACTTGACTTACAATCTATGGGTGGCGTCACAAAACATGCTCGCTTATTTAGTCGTCAGAGCTGTACAGTGTGATGGTCAGTCTAATTGTCCGTTGTTGAAAGGCTATTTCTAAAATCGGCGATTTGTGGTGTTGACTAGTTGCTTTTCCTTGTCTCTATCGCTGCTAAACTAGTAATGACTGGCACAGATAGCTCTCGAGTAACTTTAAACACAATACGAGAAATATATTGAGCTGAGGAAAGACAGTCTACCCTCGCATGGATTAGAAACTCACCCACTTACTCCGAAATCCAGAGGAGCTCTGCAATAGAGCCAATCTATGTTATAATCGGCTTAAATCGACATTTTTGTTACGTTAGGAGGTAATTTAACTTCGTTAGCACTGAAAATATTTGTAACCAAACCGACACAATGAATATTGTTAAAGAGAATCTGAAAGGATCATCTAAAATCTAGACAGAACTGCGTTATTGAAGCTTCAGTTGAGAATCAAAATCGAGGTTCGAGCTAGACAGTTCCATCTTAAGGAAGTTTGTTTGTTTGTTTTGAATTTCGCGCAAATCTACATGAGGGCTGTCTGCGCTAGCCGTCCCTAATTTAGCAGTGTAAGACTAGAGGAAAGGAAGCTAGTTTTCACCACTCACTGCGAACTTTTAGGTTACCCTTTTACCAACGAATAGTGGGATTGATCGTCACATAAAACCTCCATAGCTGAAAGGGCGAACATGTTTGTTGTGATTGGGATCCGAATCCGCGACCCTCCGATTACGAATTGAGTGCCTTTACCACCTGGTCATGCCGGGCCTTTTTAGGGTAGTGTTTTTCAGTTTATTTTTTTATTGTAAAATGATTTCGATTTTAATGTATATGTAAAACAACAATAGTAAGAATCGATCAATAGAGAACCAAACCCCTTCCCTCTAAAAAACAATTGTTTATTTATATTTTAGTAAGTTGTAGAAAAATAAAAACGATAGTGATAACTAATATAAAAAAAATCATTCTCTCACCTTTATCAGAACGATGAAAGGCTACAGTGCACATATTGCAAAGTAAAAATCTTTTCTGCGGTTCTATAAGACATTGAAATAAAAAAAAAATCCCTTCTTCCTTTAACCTATGAAGCTACCAAGCTTCAAGTTAATAACAAAGAATCAACTCTTATTGGTGGATGAGGCGTAATTAAGTTGCTAAGCTACAGGCTAGTAGTAATGACTTCAACGTCTCAATAATTTACTGAAGAGGACTTATACTTGCTAGGTTACAGGTCAGTAGCAAAGATTTCAATATCTCAGTAATATTTTGAAGACAACTTAAAATTTGCAAAGTTGTGAGCGAATTGTTATACTACAAATTCCAACTTCTCATTGATTTATTAAAGTGGACTTATATAGTTGATAGGTTCAATATGGTTATGTACTGATGATAGTTTATACAGTTCGTAGGCTACATACTAAAGTCAAGTATTTCAACGCTTCGATGATTTGATATCTTTATTGTTTAAAATGACACAGGAATGATTATAAAATCCGTTTACATGGATATACTAATTCACAAATTGGAGATTTTAACAATATAAAAAGAAGTTTTGTTTTGCTGGAAAAGATTCTGTGAATACGTATTATGTATTGTACAAACGTTTAAAAATATATTTTGCTGTATTTGAATATATTTGGAATATATGTATATATCAGTAACTGTAGCGATTTATTACAAGTATTATCTCAGTGCATTTTACTTGATTAGTTAAACTAGAGAGAACAAAGTACTTTATTGAATAATTGGAGAAGGTTAATCTGATACAGTAATTCAAAGATTCAGGTATCAGTTTGAAGCATTCTCGACGGAATATGTTTACAAATTTAAAACAAAGGTCTAAATTTAAAACAAAAATCGTTTTCAAGTGATTTTCGTTTGTTGTTTTGATTAGTACTATTTTATATGCAACTCTGTAAATTGATATACTTTCAAATTTATTGATTCGTCTCCAATGCAAGTCATGTAATCTATTTCATTTCTTGGAGCAATAGTAATTTCCTTTCCTTAATTTAGAAAAAAAACAAAAAGCGTAAGCTTTTATTTCAGAATGCATGCAGTTTCTGTCATCTTTGAGTATTTTCATGCTTTATTAGTTTTTTTTCAAAATTGTTTTTAAGCATTTTGGTATTGTTTTATGGTTCGTTATAATGGTTATTGGAGAAAAAAAAACTCAACGCTATGGAAAACAAAATTATCTCAATAAATACATTCATGAGAAATAATTATATCTAGTGAATTCCCAGGTGAAAACAAGGTTAAAATGAATGTAATAGCATAAATTATTTAAAGGTTTTCTTCGCTCTTCACTTGTAGCGTTTCTGACAAGACCTTATGAAACAATAATAAAAATACATGTTAAAATATTTATTATTTTGAAATATGCTATACTTAAAAAAGAAAAAAAATAAGAATGTTACATTATGAAGTCAAAGGATAAGTGTTATATGCATTTCCAAATTTAAATTTGCTTGAATCATAATTTCTAGCCAATGGCAAAGTTTACAACATCTCGGTGCTGTTCTGAAAATGAATTTGCTGCTAGGATACGAACCAATGATAAAAATCTCATCATCAAGTTGATGTTTTAACAACTTATACGGTTGCTAGGTTACGAACAGTGATAGATATCTCACCATCCCATCTGCATTTTAAAGAAGGCTTATACAATTGCTAAGTTACAGCCAATTAGCAAAGGTCTCAGTTGTTTGTGGATGCACTGGAGGTAGTTTATATAGTTACTAGGTTACAGGCCACTGACAACGACTTCAGAGACTCACTTATACATTTGAAAGGCATCATACAGTTGCTAGGAGTATTTGTATTCATGTAGGGGTTCGAGAAACCCTTTTTATGCCTCACTTCATTTTATTTATTTTATGTTGTTAAGTTATTAACTTTTATGTTCAGAAGTTAAATACTTTTACTCATTGGCAAACAAACAAGAATGAAACAAGGTTGTTTAGAACTAGCTATCAGTTGTTACTTGCAGTGTACCTCAAAGGTTAACGTCTAAGTTGTGTGCTAAGTCTGTTCTTTGGACAGTAAACACTAGAAATCCAATTCTTGGAATTGAGACCAAAATTGAAAGCGTGCAAAGAACCCTCATATATAGTCGCAGAGTTAGTTATTTTAACAATAGATGAAAAACAGAAACATTTTTTTTCCAAATGGAAAAAAACAATAACTTCCAAAGAATCAATACTCACTTTCAGCTTGAAACCGAGTTACTAGTTAAGATCTATTCTCCAAATTAAAAGTTTTATTAAATATTGAAACAGTGGAACGGAGGTATTCATGCTATGTCTTTGTGTAAAGCAAATAATATTTTGCTTACATTTACAAATAAAAAATCTAACAAGAAGTGTTTTAGTAAATCTTCCCAAAAGTCAGGATGAAACTATAATAACGAAAGCAATTATTACGATTAACGTGGTCCAATGTTAAGCCATTTTAGAAACGTTATTTTTCACAGTTTTTTTTTAAGCATCTAATTAACTGTTCTACTTTATTGAAAAAAACTGTGTTCTTCTTAGCATTATTAAAAAATCCCTGGAAAACTGCCATGAACTTTGTTACAAGTGTAATGAGAGTTTAACTAACACAATATTGTGTTAAGAAACACTATTCCCTCTTTTCGAGATTAAACATGTCATAAAATATTTTTGAATTTTTTATGCCTGATGAGATAACAACAAATTTAGCTTTTCTATTGTCAGTATGTTTCTAAAGGTCGTTGCAAAAAAACAAATCACAAGGAATATTGAGAGGGAACCATTTAGTTTTTTTATAATTCTTGTAGAATGAATAAAGCATCAACAGTGTAAATTTTAATTTAACTTTATACTTTAACACGAGAGGAACAAGTTAATTCCAGTACTTACTTAGTAACTAGTTAGTTGAAAGTATTTTTTTGTAAAGGGGTTTAACGTGGAGAGTAGATTTCATTGAAATATTTAAAACAAAATAAGTAATCACAGGAATGACGTTTCTTCCGATTTACTACCATGCCTCTGACATCATTATTAATAACTTCTGGTAAAAGGTAAGATTACAACATAGATTAGAAAAAGTAACTTATAAATTAATGAAACTTTACCTGAATATCCAAATGACTAGAACCACTTAATGTCATAAATAAATACACCAAAAAAGTAAAATCTATAATGATTAGCAGCATTGAATCATCTGTTGTGTACTGTCAGCGTTTACGATACTTTTAGATATAATCCCAACAATATCTTACGAGGTTTCACCATCTTACGAGAAGAAAAAATTGCTTTAGTGGTATAAAAATATAATCCTTACAAAATGACACCAGGAGGATATATTTTATGCATTTTCTGTGAAAATTTATGTAGAAAAGAACACGCTTATTGATGAACAGTATATTTAAAATTTAAAATATTAACAAAATATAAAATGAATGTGATGTTTCTAATGTACTTCGTCGCTTTTGGGGAACGAAATCTCGTTCTTGTGCAGAGTGGTATTCCCGAGATTTATCTATTTCAGTCATGTGGGATAAACTTATGGGCTATACCGAGCTTAAGATTTCTTTCTCACGAAAAATGCTTAGTTTTATATATAAGAAAAAATAGTTTAATTAAAATATTTTAAAATGTGTTATACTTATTGAAGTAAATAAACAAAGATAGGGAACAAGAAAACTTTCTAAGACTGCATAGATATAAACAGCATTCAACTTTGCTTAAAATTCTGGTTATTTACGCTCCATATAATATTGAAACATTAAAGTTCAAGGATGTACTACAGTAGTTGATGACTTTTGGCGATTTTATATTTTTTGCAATAATTCTGTCCACTTGCGAAATTTTTATGTTTAAAAACCATGTTTTTCAGGAAACAACGAGGTTAGTGTGTATGGTTAAATGTTTCATCCAATCAGATAGGATCCATATAGTTGTATATTTTGTATAAACAAGTACAAGAAATGTGTGTTTTCTTCTGACAGCAAAACCACGGCGGACTATCTGCTGTGTTAACCAAAAGGAATCGAACCGCTAATTTTAACGTTATAAATCCGTAGACTTACCGCCTTTCCCATAGGAGACGTACAAAAAGTACCTGTGTATCAATAATTCGGATCAATAACAATTTATTTTAACAAAATTCTGAAGGTATAACCAGGCGAATTCACTAAAAGCACAGTGAATTATGAAAATGATGTAAAGAGAAGAAAAATAAAAGTTACTTGTATTCACTTATCTTTATATGCATAACTTAAAGATCTTCTAAAAAGAGTCGTGAGAAACTTCATTTCGAAGCGTCTCGTTGACTTACACGCAAGTAATAAGTTACGTAGCGACGGTTAGCTTTGAAATGTAAATAATTTAAAATACAGCTGGATGAAATTTGTGTGTTGCACTTATTGTGAAACAAGATGCCGATGTACAGAATTAAGGAAAAGAAGTGTGTTTCGTGATACACACACATAAATATATTTACATAAACTTGTTTCGATAAGAAAAATGGTCGCTGAAAAACAAAAACGCCCCCTGTGGCAGAGTGATGTGGATCCCAGTAAACCGGGTTCCTATAGCCCTGGCGAACAGAGTACAGATTCGTTTAGCGTTGTGCTTGACTACAAACAAAAGCAAAACAGAAGTAATTTAAAGAAAAATTGTGACTTTTAATCTTAGTATAAATAATTTTTGTGTGACTGAGATGATGAAAGAGTTAGAAAAGCTATAAATATTACACGTTACAACTGCATCATAATTTCGTTTGGCCTTCAGTAACGCCGTAAAATAAGTGTAATAAATGAACTGTTTTATTGCTAAAGACATTATATGAGAAACATTTCTTCGAAACTATTCCATAAAAACACAATTAATATTTATATGGTGGGACTAAACGGAATAAACAGTCATTACGAATGTATTACCGCAATCTCTGTATGAACAAGTTATAATTGTATTCAACAAATAATATAATAACAAAACAAATACTAGTAAAATATGACGATAAAGGTGCCTAAAATTTATTTACGATTAAAAAAGGATTAAGAATTAAGAATCTGGAAAATGTTAATGGAAGTGCTTTACTCCATCCTTGTCTGTTTAACAGTATGAGACTAGAGGGAGGGCAGCTAGTCATCACCACACACCGCTAACTCTTGGGTCACTCTTTTACCAACGAAGAGTGGGATTGACCGTAACATTATAACGCCCCCACGGCTGAAAGGGCGAGCACGTTTAGTGCAACTTGGATTTAAACCCGCGACCCTCAGATTACGAGTCGAACATCGTAGCCCACCTGACCATGCCGGGCCATTAAACTGCATAATGAATTAAAATACTGTTTATTTTTTACCCTATATTAGGATATGATGGCTTACAAAAGGAAATTAAGTGTAATAAAATATTTATTAAGAAACAAACTTATAAATAAAACGAAAGTGGGACAGTGAATCATTTTTGAGTTGAGTAATTTTTCAGAAAAAAACAGTTTTATTTATTGGTGTATTTTAGGAAATATTTCTCATTCAATTTTACAAAATGACTTGAAATTATTATTTATTATGACTTCATGGAGAAGCTGAAGAGTACTCAGACGGTACTTCGAACTTAAAGTTTAATTTTTAAAATATATGAATTTAAAAAATAAACAGAATTCGAAATTTTCTTAATGATCTAATTTCCTTCACAAACGCCTGTGTTGTCCTAGGATTACTTAAAGATGCACAGTATTTTTTGTGTTGTCTCATGCGCCTCTATTTCAATGTTATTAACTTTTGTACCTTGTTTCCAATAACGTGTTTCTTATATCAGTTAATAAAATAATGACTATAAAGGATATCAAAAATATTTAAAATATATAATTTCTACGTTTACGAATTTTGCGTTTTTAGCTTCCCTTCTAGGCCAACTAGAAATTTATGGTTATGCTAATTGCACTTCCTTCTAGCGGTGTTTAAATTATTATTGACTCAGATTCATTAATAGCATAAGCAGAAGTTTGTTTTGCTGTTATTTTTCTGTTTTACTCGTGATTTCCCTGGGTATCGTATCTCTTTCACGTCGTTGTACATTTACAGTATTTAACTAATTACGATACATCATTATTAAGTTTTGTTTTACTTTTCCTTCTTGCTTAATGGTTCTTCTCGCTTTTTAATGAACTTAATTTGATAAGGCCAAAATGATCATAATTTCAGCTACTAATTTTTCAGTACTCTGTTTTATAAAGTAATTGATTTCTATGTTTTGAATTAAAGCGCAGCCACTTTGAAATACAGACAATCGTCAAATATTTAGTCACCTTTCTTCTCTACGGTTTTTCCATTTTTTGCTCTGGAACTTCGAAAATCAGCAAAAAAGAAACATTGACTTTTTCTCAAATAATGATTGAAATTGTTTATACTTTTCATGGACCATTATTGGAAGTTCTTGTTGATATTTGTTTTATACGACTAAACTTTAAAATAGTGTACACTTTCTTTTAGTGGGTACCAATACAAATTTTGATGGCATATGTGAAGCTTCTTAATACATTCACATGTTTCAGCATAACTTAAACATCTATTTTTACACTTCATTAATTATTTATTTGTTGTTAAAGCACAAAGCTACACAAGTAAGTTATTCGTACGCTATTCACCACAGGTATCGAAATTTGATTTCTTCAGTTATAAGCCCTCAAATTACCACTGAATCATGGGAAAGGATGGAGTAGGTCCGGCATGGTCAGGTGGGTTAATGAAGCTCGTTATCTGAAGGTCGCGCATTTGAATCCTGGTTGCACCAAACATGCTCGCAATTTCAGCCGTGGAAACGTTATGATGTTAAAATAGGGAAGGCTATCACAGATATCTCCCGTGCAACTTTGGGCGAAATTCAAACCATCATATGGTTTTGAAGGGATTCACGAAAGTAGTTTAAACGAAAAGGAATATTTTTTCTAACTTTCTGTCATTTAATACTGCAAAAGTGTTACTTCGTTTATGTTTGAGTTCAGTTTTTGTTTTTTAATTCTATGTTCAATTTAATAAGATACTCGAGGACAGTTCTTGTGAAGCTTTGCAAGAACAGTAAGGATTATTTAGTTGGAAGATTAAAATAGGGAAGCTGAAAATTGTTTAAGTTTTATAAATTTTCTTTGTTAATGACTGGGCTGAGTTCAGACGTTTTTAATAAATAAATAAATGAATCGATACAAATATAATGAATGGAAAATTTGGTGTATAGTAAAGCATTTAGACAGACTGATATCGATAAAGGTAAATCAGAAATTTCTGTCATAAAACAATTAACAAAATTTTAAAGATTTACAAAAACTCTGATTTATAATTATTTTACAATTTAATTGTTTGTTTTTGAAATTCGCACAAAGCTACTCGAGGGCTATCTGTGCTAGCCGTCCCTAATTTAGTAGTGTAAGACTAAAGGGAAAGCAGCTAATCATCACCACCCACCGCCAACTCTTGAGCTACTCTTTTACCAACGAAAAGTGGGATTGACCGTCATATTATAACGACCCCACGGTTGGAAGGGCGAGCATGTTTAGCGCGGCTCGGATGCGAACCCGCGACCCTCAGGTTACGAGCGCATGCCTTAACGCGTTTGACCATGCCAGGCCTACAATTTAATTAGATAGTTACTGCGTAGTAGACCTTTTTATTATAGCGACGTCAAGTGGCAATATTTAATAACAACGACAATTATATAATAAACGAAAAACAAATGGGTGTTGTGGAATTTTAACGGTTATTTAAAGCCTGCAGCACTATTTCTAAGCGACAAAGTGATGCACATTTATTTACAATACTAAAGCGACGAATTAATCTGATTTCAGAGTTTATGATCTGTTACTTCGAAAGCTGCTAAAAGATTTAGAATAAACTACGTCTTAGTTAACAAGAACCAGTCTTTTGTTTTTTTCAATACAAGCTGTAGTTTTCCTTCAGCATTCTCTGTTTGTTTATCTTTTTTCCATAACGTACATTTCTGAACTGCATTTTACGGAATGTGTTGGATATAAGATAAGCATTTGAAGCATCTAATACGTCATACTGCTAATAATTACGTACCAAAATGTTTTTTTTTTGTAATTACTTTTAGTTAATAACAACCAAAAAGACTGCTTGAACTTCAAAGTTAAAATCTTAAACAAGATGAGGTATAAACTCTAGGATGTTAGAAATGACGTTAGTGAGTGAAATGTAAAAATAAAAACAAATGTGTTATGGAATTATTAAAACCATAATATAAAAATATATTCTATATTTTATTTGCAGGATATCTCGCGAGTTGTTAGCGTGATTCCTAAACTATGTTACTAGAATGTTTAAAATTTAAAATACTTAATTTTTTTAAATAAACAAACACTTTTAGTTACATAAAAAATTGAAGTTGCTGCTATTGTTTGTGCTGTTATGGATACAAATGTCTTTTGACTACTATTTGACATAACCGATTATAACGCTGGACTAAGTTTAACAGTGCCTGGACTAACTTCACCCTAGGGACCATTTTCGAACCCCTACCGATTTCTCGATCTTTATTTATATCCTGTTCGGTTCCATCGACCACTTTGAGAAACATTTGGTCTGGGATGTTGTGCATTTATAATTCACAAGTCAGCCAAAAAACCCTAGAATGCGAATTCCAGAGACTTATTGATCAAGTACATAAAATATTATGACCAACGAATCTTCTGGGTCATCATATGGTAACTTTTAAAGGGAGTTGAAGATAACTACAGTTGTAACGCAGAAAACATATTTTATTATTGTAATTCAATAATCGTGAGGCTGAGCGCGGTTCTGTAGTTCACGCACCGTTACCGAAAAAATATATAAAAATATCTCTGTGCGTTATAGGGGAGATGGTCAATCTCGCTATACGATTAGAATACCCATGAGTTGACAGTAAGTAATGTTAACTAACCACCTTCCATTTTAGTTTATCTCCTCAAAATTAACGATGGCTTTCACAACGCGCCCCCTAGTAGCTTTGCATAAAATGTAATATCAGCAGTAAGCAAACTATACCATGAACAAAATTATTCCTCACTAGTAACTTGAACACGTCAGGTTGGATGTCTTGAACCAACTAACTGTTTACTGATTAAAATAAATCTCAACACATTATGCAAGGAAGAAATAAAGTATAACAGCGTGATGTGTAACATGAAGCAGAACACTTAACCAACCGTTAGAAATATAAGTGATATAAGAAATAAGTTCGAAAAACGTAGAATCTGAGTATAACTTATTTGTAAGCTCCTTCTACAGTATTCACACTCGTTGGATAATAACATTCAACTTTCGGCTATCAGGAGCCAGTGGTTGACTACACAAGAGCCATGACAAAGGACCGCGAAATTGGATGAAACGCTAGACATGACCAGATCGATTAAGATAGGATTAATGTTGCAAAGACGAAGTAAATAGTAAAAACAGCACGAGGTACTCATTTTCACTGGATATTTTTCCGCATGTGCAGCTAGTTGTCATATTATATAGGTTTTAATTACTAAAGAGAGACAAAAGTGAATGTCATTTTTTAAAGGGAATAAATGTTGTATAAATTTATTAATTGGCGTATCCCAAGGCCGCATGCTTATTAATAAACTAATATTTAATTTTGTGGTTGCTTTAGAAATACTTGTACGAAGTTTAATATTACTTTTAGAGTTGATTAATGGATTAGTGATATTTTAAAATATGTTTTTTTCAGAAATGTAAATTTAGTGCAGCTTGTCAAAATTATTTTTCTGATTTTCATTTGGAAACAATCTGTTTACTGGTACTTATAAGCTTTCGCCAAAATATTTTGTCAAACAGAGGACACTATAAGTATTTGCAGATTATTTCAAGTTTTTATCTATTCGAATATAAAGCATATCATTCAACGTGCCCATTACGTAATTTCTGGACTTACTTTATACATTTTTGTTTTATATCGAAACACAGAGGTGAATACTTTCACTCTGATTATCAGGAGTTATGAAATAGATTTACTTCTGTAGAGTTCTCAAACCTGTTCTGTTTCAAAAGTAAATAAAAACAAAATTAAGAGTAACAAATATTTTTTTATTTCTTGCTTTTAAAATTAGTACAAACTGCAATGTTATGCGTTCCTTACTTAACGTCATTTTAGCGTCTACTGACTGACAGACAACACACTACTGTATGGTGTTGTGATTGGTTAAAAGATGTGACTTCCCCAGGCAGACTTCGCTCCCCTTTCAAGGAAATTAGGAATGGTTATGCTCGAATATTACAATTCTATGACCTAACTTTTAGCTTGTGGGGCTTTATGATACGCTTAGAAACTTAAAGCGGTAGAATTGTAGATTTCAGTCTTGAAACGGATTTAGTGGAGTTGGCCTATTGTACAATGAAACAAACAAAGAAACAAAATAGCATCTATGTTGTATAATGCAAATTCGGTTTTCAGGCTTATTCCAAAGATACTGAACCAAATTAATTTTCGATATATAATAAGGTTCATGATAGACCGGCACCAATACTCATGCCCCTTTGAAAGTCTGAGAGGTTCTTGTTCTTGCACACTATTTTGTACATTAACCAAGAAATTACTATATCTCTGCATTTTTTATTTATCTGACTCATCTCGTGACCAGACGGTTTTGTATAAGTAAATAAACTGAATACTCTGCAAAGTATACATTTACTAATTATTTGAGCATAAAAATATTTATAAATACTATGAAGCCATTTGTGTTTCAGAATGATACTCAGTTAACTCAAAAACCAGTAAGTATGCAACATAAGCAAGATGATTTAATTTGATCACCTGTTAACTTAATTACAGGTGAATTTACTTTGTAACGTTGTGTTTCTATTGATACAATTATTATTTTATTAGTTTTCTTTTCTTAAAAACTTTGACTAATGTACACTTATTTCAATACTATCAAACTATGACTTATCTGATATAAATGATCTTGAAAATGGCCTTAAAGATAAACTGCTATCATCAACATTCACTCAAATCTCCGTCTCATGTAGGGTTGATTTATGACGGGTGCCTGCTTTTAATAAAGAATTCATCTCAAGTTTCTTTAGCGCATTGACAAGTCAATTAAAATGGCTTGAGTTACATTCGTATCGTAAACTTTAAAACCAACTTAAATACAGGTCAAAACATTGTCCCTGAAAGAAAAAACAACATAAATAAAACAGAGCATATTTGAACCATATTGCGTATCGATTTATAACACTTTTTAAAACAATTTCTTTTCTAAGTCTGCCGGTGTAGCAGCTGAGATATATTCAAATTAACAAACTTTTCCTTCAAGGTTTTCTTGTTACCCTTCCGTTTAAATGGACAACGAAAAGAAGATGCTCCGCAATAAGAATGAAGAGTAAACATTAACGTAAGGCTTAAAAAAAGTCACCAGATGTCGATGACAGATGGTTAGGAATAATTAATTGTGGGTTTTGGGTGCAGTTGGTTGATGCTGTGAGCGGTAACGGTAACCATTTTCTTGGTTACACGCTTCTGTAGTTGAATGACAAGTCACAGTGAATGAGAAACATTTTATGATGCTAAACTACATGAAAGTCTGAGAACAGAGACCAAAAAAGATCAACTGATTGATTTTGGATAGACTTCATCGTCTTTAACCATAACGTAGTTCATCTCTGTATAGATATACCCTTTCTCTAAATCTGGGGTCTTTTTTTCGGATTTATATGTTTGAGTATGGATTGTTGTCTCAGTAGTGTAATCGAACCGTAAAAGTTCCACTGTCTTTCCTTATACACACACACACACACACACACACTCACGTATATAAGTATATATCCTTCCATTTCTCTAAACAGACTTATAGAATTATTCAGCTGATGGAAGTCTCAGAATAACAAACAAAAAGACAATTATTTGATAGTCTCTTGCGCACTGTGTTTTCTTCCCGCTCTTGCCTTTTTCAATGCAATGCTTTTTTACTTTTGCTGTGCTTTCTGCTTTTACTAAACTTTCTAAGCAGCAGTTTGTTTTACCTTTTCTTGCTGTATTTTCACATGATATTCTAAAGATTTTCAAGTATCATTTATTTGTTACTTAATCACTTATACTGATTGTTCATTTCAGAGGTGAAACTAAAATGTCCTTCGCTCTTCGGTTATTGAATTTAAAACATGCAAAAATTATAACAGAGAATTGTAATTTAACTTTTCAGGAGACACATGCGTGTGCGGTACCAAGAAGATAACAACACACACAAACTATTTGTTATATTAATATCATTTTTGAATCTGGATACTTTTATTCGCATTGATTTTTTAAAAATTTATTTCCAATGACTAAATTTCTATTGAAAATTTCAAACAACGACTTCAAAGTATCGAAATTAAAGCGGCTTAAAATTTGAATTCACTTATATGGACTTTTTCGATAAATATAAAATTATTACAAACATCTAAATGCAACTTATACTATTGGGTTGAGGAATAATTCGTGAGCGTTTTTTCAAGTTAAAAAAATATATTCATAAATGAAACGCTTTCGCAAAATATTTCATGTCATTTGGTAGATAATTTTTTTGCTCTAATAGATGGTGTGTTTGATTTTCATATTTCTTTAATTTTTGCTTTCATTTTCAGCTCATTAAATGCAATGTCAAGTGGACAAAATCGAGCATTTTCGACACCATCTGCGTTTCGCATTTAATCGACGTGTTAACGCCGCCGAAGCTGCTCGTGAGATCTGTTCTGTGTATGGTAAAGGAGCAATGCCTGAAAGTACCGCCCGCCGTTGGTTTTCGCGCTTTAAAAATGGGAATTTCGATCTGAAGGACGGGTCACACACTGGTCGACCAACTGTGTTTGATGAAGAGCAATTGAACCAGCTTCTTTACGAAAATCCACGTCAAACGACTAGAGAATTAGCGGAGCAGATGGATTGTGATCAAAAAACTGTGATGAACCACCTTCATTCAATGGGCAAGGCTCAGAAACTCGGCGCTTTGGTGCCACACTGTTTGAGCGAAAAGAATAGAATTCAGCGCATCACAATTGCCGCCAGTTTGCTTGCTCGAAATAAAGTATCATAATAAATTGTGTACTATTCTTTTATATTGTATTCATGTACAATGTTTAGGGTGTAATGTGTTCATGCATTGAAGTATTGTATAGTCTTGCATGTAATGCTTGAATGAAATTATTTAAAAACGCTCACGAATTATTCCTCAACCTAATATGTTATCTGCGCATGCCACGAACTTAAAACGCTATTTTTTGTTTGCAAACATATAATTATTTTGAAAAAGAAACTGAATGTGTTATTGAATAAAAATATTTTTTTGCCTCAACCAAATATATTAACAATGAAGTGCAATATCTGTTTTGTAACAATGAGGTACAGTATCTGTTTTGTAACAATGAGGTACAGTATCTGTTTTGTAACAATGATGTGCAGTATCTGTTTTGTAACAATGAAGTGCAGTATCTGTTTTGTAACAATGAAGTGCAGTATCTGTTTTCACAGAGTGCTCACGTATATTATTTCAGGTATTTTACGATGTAGTCTATTATTTGCCATGAAGATTAAATAGATGGTCTCGAAAATAATGTTATATTTATATATACATATATATAGGTATGTCTAACTGTTATCTTGTTATTTAATATGTTATTTTAAAACTTTTCTTTCTAATGTATATGACTGATAATATGTTTATCTCCTCCTCTGAAAATTAGTTGTTATAAAACTCAGTTTGAACATAATATATTAATGTTCATTGGAATACACAAAAAAAACACAGAGGTCAAATGTACTTGACCTTAATAACTGCTATATTCCATTTATTTATAAAATATGAATGTAATTTTAAAGAAAATTTACAGGATGTAAGCTGATGTTCTCCTTAAAACTAATACATCATTTTGTAAGTTACTAAGCAAAATTAGCTTTTTTTAAACAAAGTCTTTAAAATTCACGTTGACAATGAAACACAATGTCAATAAGTGCCTAGAGCATTACCGTTTTTACTTTCTCTGGTTATAACATCACATACTTTATTTTTTAGTGTTTGTATGGCCCCCCTCTTTACTTTCTATTATATATAGCATTATATAACGTTCGTTATGTTACATACGACATCTAACGTTTTATTTATTCTGGGTGTAGCTTCACCCACTTTCTTGTTGCTGCTTGCAGAATCAATATCTTTATTTTACACTACACACACCATTTCATGATTTGTTTTGCTCCTTACATCATTCTTGCTCCTCAGTGACTCAGCAATAAGTCTGAAGACTTATACCTCTAATAAACCAGGTTTCGATACTTGTGGTGGGCACAGGAAACATAGACCATTGTGTAGGTTTGTAGTTAGTAGCAAAATATATACATATACACACACATATATTTCTTTACTTTATGCTACATACATGCACCACTAATTTTACCTTCTACTGCATACAGCCATCACTCATTTGTCTTTCTCATGTACAACGTTATTTTTTGACATCGAAAGCAGTGATATCACCCGAATGCTACGACAGTTCCCAGTGTCCATGGCAAATGGTTTCTCTGATTAATTTATATGACACGCTCAACTCACATGAATAATTATGTAAAAAGTAGTACAAGAAATATATAGTAAATATATTTTATTACATGGGTCATTTTGAGAAAAATTATACATGTTAAACTAGGAATAAGACATCAGAATTTACCAGTTATTATTATTTATTATATCGTAGAAAACTAGTGTTACAGGCATCTTATTTTTCCTCTTTGTTACATAATGGCTCTAAATTTTACGTTGTAAGAAATAGGGTTTTAATCTTGTCCTGACTATTATTTTTTTAATTGATAAGTGAATGCTTTAAAGTTAATATCATAAAACTGTAAATATAGAACAACGAAAAAATGTTGCTTTTACGGAAGTGCTATTGTAATCCAACATCATCTTGATTTTTTTTGAAAATACACAGTGAAACATCTTTTTCATACAACTAAAGTTTGGCAATTAACTTAAGACTGTGAAGAAATGAAGGCAAAATCCTCTTCAACTAAAATTTGTCTCTCGCTAGAACGGTGATAACAGTACAAACTTACAACGCTGTAACCTGAGGTTCGATTACCTGCAGAGGACAGAGAAGATAGTCCAATGTGGCTTTGCTCTAAAATGAACAAAGCTTGATAAAATATTATGAATTACATGATTTTTTTTCATATATTACTCTGAACATTTAAAATCCTGAGAGAACTTGGAAGTGCGAACCAGCACAACTGTGAAAAAACTATGCACAATCACTTTATTTGCGCAAAAGTATAAACGATGGCATTTTTAAAGTGAAAATATCTGAGGCTATAACATCCAAAATCACCGAGGATATTCCATCAGTGAGACATAACTCAAATAACAAATGGTAAACTAAGAAGCAAGATACGGATCCAATAAGTGGCTAGGATGTGGGTGCTAGAACCCATAGCATCTCTCTACTACAAACAGATAAGAGCTATTTGTGGTCGTGATAGTTATCCCTACAGATATAGAAATAAAAATCTGATAGCATAAACCATCCTCAGTTTCTATCATATATTAACAACTAGCTTCCACCTTTTTGAAAAACATAATAATGATAATCTATAGCTGCTCAAAAACTTAAGCTTTACCCTTACTTTTTTATCAATTTTCAAGTAGTTGAATAATGTACTTGATAAGTACCACATACTAACATTGTGAAACGAAAAAATAGAAATTTGACAATGGGAAAAGTGTAATAAATCGGCACCAAACCATCAATTCTGCACCTAATTACGTGAATCACGTCGTTATATGCAAAATAATACAACAGTTATCATGTAGTATTATGCTCATATACACTTCAATGCAACATTTAATACAAAACATGCTATACACGTAACAGTAAAGCAATCACTATACACTAATATCTGTGATGATAGATATGTAGAACACACGGCTACGTGTCTTCTGAAAAACATGTCATAACTGATAATGTTTTGTGTTAAAATAAAATCTTCAAAGTAATATTTTCAAAATATTCTGTGATTCTCTAAAAGCCTGCAGTCGTATGCCTATTGTGATATAGCATATAAGGTTAGGCTTTAAATAATACATTTTTAGTTTATTACAATCATGGCCGATGTTCATGCAACATTTCTCAGCTTACGACATTAACTTTGTTTATTAGTTCACGTGCTGTTGTATTTTTTAGCTTTTGATATTTAATATATGTCTTGATGTTACCAGGAAAGATTTGGCAATTTTACTGTTTTAGATTTTTTTCTTCACATTGCATATGGTTATAAGATGAATAAAAGAGTAAACAGAGGGGCGTGTTATTTCAATTGTCTAGTAAAGTAAGGTTTTACGGTTTTACAGCACTTTTATTTGACCAATGATGTTACAGTTTGTATAGAAAAGGGAAGGCTACCTTTCAGTGGAACTCATATCTTTAGACGATGTCTAGCTGACCAGTGACTCTTTGTAAAGTTAGAGGAAGTAAGTAAATAAGAGTACCAATAATTATTATTATCGTAATATATACCAGCAAGGAGTAATTAATTTATCAATTGAATGATCCCGAAAATTCTGGAATAGACTTCATATAATTGAAGAGATTTATTATTGTGTGTGACATATTAAGGTTTCAACTATTTATCAATATTTGTATTCGCATATGGGCATTGTCTTACACTTCACTCATTTTGTTATATTTCTTATTCACAGCCTTACAGGATTTTTGTATCAATACATAGTAAGTAGAAAATAAGTAGAACTGTTTATACGGTGGGATAGAAAATAAAGTTAAGTTTTTGACTTACAACGCTAAAACCCGCGATTCTGTCCCAGTGGTAAATCTAACACAAGTAGCTCTCTGTGTGGCTTCGTGCTAAATCACATGAATAAAAGTGTATTTGTTTCTTAATTTTCGGACTTATAAATATTCTTTTGTCAAGGAAATTAAAGTATATGAAAAAAGAAACGTATAAATAAACACACAAATTCAATGTTATACAACAATGTATGTATGTATATAACACAAATAAATTATCATACACTGTGAAGAAAGAAAGGTATGATTTAGACGTGATTACAAAAACCACACAGTCAGTGATGTCGAGAAACCCACTTGTTGAGAATTTTATATGCAAAAAACGGCTCTTTTGGGCTCAGAAAACACTTCAAATAGAAGAGCGAACAACGTTTCGACCTTCTTCGGTCATCGTCAGGTTCACAAAGAAAGAGGTAACTGGCCGGAAGCTGACCACATGTTTGGAAGGGGTTGTGTAACTGAGTGTCGCAATGTAGAGGGCGGGGTTAGATGTTTGAATATATAATTTTATCTATAATATTAATATAGGTATAATGGCGTTCCTTTATATTGGTTTATTTTGGGTTTAAGTTGTTGTATAAGTAAGGCTTCTTTAATTTTGCGTTTGTTTATGTTTGTTTCTTTATTTAGTATTTTAGTGTTTTCTATGGTTATGTTGTGTCCATTTGACTTGCAGTGTTCGAAAACGTGTGAAGGTGACTTTTTATGTTCTTTGAATCTGGTTTCCATTTTTCTACTTGTTTCTCCAATATAGAAGTCGTGGCAGTTATCACATTGTATTTTATAAATAATGTTGGTGTGGTGTTTGTCAGTGTAGTTCTTACATAGTATAGACCTCAGTTTTGTGCCTGGTTTTTGAATAAATTTAGTTTTAACTGGAATGTTATATTTTGTTACTAGTTTTTGCCAAATGTTGGTTATTTGTTTGCTGATGTCAGGAATATATGGTATACAGCAGTATATGGTTTCGTGATTTTTTGATTCGTGAGATATATTTACATTTGTTGGTTGATTTTGCTTTCTGTCTAGGTGTGTGCGTATAATGTTTTCTACGGTTTGTGGAGGAAACTTATTGATGTTGATGAAGTATTGTTTTATTTTGTCTAATTCATCGTTAATTTTATCTGGTGAGCATAGTTTTATGATTGTGTTTATCTGGTTTCTTAGTATGTTGAGTTTTTGTTTTGTTTCATGTGCTGAGTCCCAAGGAATGTATAGTCCAGTATGGGTGACTTTTCGGTGGATTTCTGTTTTGAATTGTGTGTCGGTTCTTATAATTTTGAGGTTAAGAAATGATATTTGATTGCTTTCTTCCTGTTCACATGTGAAGTTAATGTTGGGATGTATAGAGTTAATGTGAGTGAAAAAGTTAAGTATGTGTTCTGTAGATTCGAATCCCGCAACCGTGTCATCTACATATCTGTACCAGTATAGTGGTGAATGTAATGCTGTATTAATTGCTTGTGTTTCAATTTGTGTCATAAAAATATTGGCTAGAACTGGCGATACTGGGTTGCCCATGCTTAGGCCATTTGTTTGTATATAGTTTTGGTTGTTGAACATGAAGTTTGTCTTTATTGTGGTGAATTCTATGAGGGTTGCTAACTGGTTACTGGGAATGTCTATAATCGAGTTAGGGTCTCGAATATAGAGTTCTAAGGCTATCTTGCAGGCTTCTGTTGTTGGAACTTCTGTGAAGAGGGATATAACATCGAAACTGGCCATTAAGGCTTTATGATTAAGTTGATTTAGATTGGACTTGAAATTAAAAGAGTCTTTGATGAATGAGCTGGCTGATGTTGCATATTTGGAGAATGCCCATGCTATGTATTTACCAAGATTGTAGTTGAACGATTCATATGTTGACATTATTGGTCGTAATGGACAATCTGGTTTATGAGGTTTGGGGATGCCGTATATTTGCGGTGTGCGTGAGTCGGTTTTACGGAGGTAGGAATAAAGTGTTTGTGAAAGTGTGTTGGCTTTTTTCATTTGTAGTAGTAATTTGTTTAGTTGCGTCTCATGTGTCTTTGTTGGATTTGTGTGTATTGGTTTAAATTTGTTCGTGTCTGATAGGATGTTATTCATTTTTTGTATGTATTCATTCGTGTTCATTATTACTATAGCGTTACCTTTATCTGCTTTTAGAATTTTTATGTTTCTGTCTTGTTTTAGGTTTTTAATGGAATTAATGTCTCTTTTTGTAAGGTTGTTTTTTAGTTTTCTGTTTTGTGAAATTATGTTGATAGTTTTGTAAGAAAATTCTTTTCAAATGAATAACATCCTATCAGACACGAACAAATTTAAACCAATACACACAAATCCAACAAAGACACATGAGACGCAACTAAACAAATTACTACTACAAATGAAAAAAGCCAACACACTTTCACAAACACTTTATTCCTACCTCCGTAAAACCGACTCACGCACACCGCAAATATACGGCATCCCCAAACCTCATAAACCAGATTGTCCATTACGACCAATAATGTCAACATATGAATCGTTCAACTACAATCTTGGTAAATACATAGCATGGGCATTCTCCAAATATGCAACATCAGCCAGCTCATTCATCAAAGACTCTTTTAATTTCAAGTCCAATCTAAATCAACTTAATCATAAAGCCTTAATGGCCAGTTTCGATGTTATATCCCTCTTCACAGAAGTTCCAACAACAGAAGCCTGCAAGATAGCCTTAGAACTCTATATTCGAGACCCTAACCCGATTATAGACATTCCCAGTAACCAGTTAGCAACCCTCATAGAATTCACCACAATAAAGACAAACTTCATGTTCAACAACCAAAACTATATACAAACAAATGGCCTAAGCATGGGCAACCCAGTATCGCCAGTTCTAGCCAATATTTTTATGACACAAATTGAAACACAAGCAATTAATACAGCATTACATCCACCACTATACTGGTACAGATATGTAGATGACACGGTTGCGGGATTCGAATCTACAGAACACATACTTAACTTTTTCACTCACATTAACTCTATACATCCCAACATTAACTTCACATGTGAACAGGAAGAAAGCAATCAAATATCATTTCTTAACCTCAAAATTATAAGAACCGACACACAATTCAAAACAGAAATCCACCGAAAAATCACCCATACTGGACTATACATTCCTTGGGACTCAGCACATGAAACAAAACAAAAACTCAACATACTAAGAAACCAGATAAACACAGCCATAAACTATGCTCACCAGATAAAATTAACGATGAATTAGATAAAATAAAACAATACTTCATCAACATCAATAAGTTTCCTCCACAAACCGTAGAAAACATTATACGCACACACCTAGACAGAAAGCAAAATCAACCAACAAAAGTAAATATATCTCACGAATCAAAAAATCACGAAACCATATACTGCTGTATACCATATATTCCTGACATCAGCAAACAAATAACCAACATTTGGCAAAAACTAGTAACAAAATATAACATTCCAGTTAACACTAAATTTATTCAAAAACCAGGCACAAAACTAAGGTCTATACTATGTAAGAACTACACTGACAAACACCACACCAACATTATTTATAAAATACAATGTGATAACTGCCACGACTTCTATATTGGAGAAACAAGTAGAAAAATGGAAACCAGATTCAAAGAACATAAAAAGTCACCTTCACACGTTTTCGAACACTGCAAGTCAAATGGACACAACATAACCATAGAAAACACTAAAATACTAAATAAAGAAACAAACATAAACAAACGAAAAATTAAAGAAGCCTTACTTATACAACAACTTAAACCCAAAATAAACCAATATAAAGGAACACCATTATACCTATATTAATATTATAGATAAAATTATATATTCAAACATCAAACCGCGCCCTCTACATTGCGACACTCAGTTATACAACCCCTTCCAAACATGTGGTCAGCTTCCGGCCAGTTACCTCTTTCTTTGTGAACCTGACGATGACCGAAGAAGGTCGAAACGTTGTTCGCTCTTCTATTTGAAGTGTTTTCTGAGCCCAAAAGAGCCGTTTTTTGCATATAAAAAACCACACAGGTTTGTTGTTTTTTGTGTTTTTTTAAATTTCGCATAAAGCTACGCGAGGGCTATCTGCGCTAGCCGTTCCTAATTTAGCTGTGTAAAACTGGAAGGAAGGCAGCTTGTTATCACCCCCCCCCACCAACTGTTGGGCTACTCTTTTCCCAACGAATAGTAGAATTAACCGTCACATTATAACGCTCCCACGGCTGAAAAGGCAAGCATGTTTGGTGTGATAGGGATTCAAGTGGAGTGTCTTAACCACCTGCACATGCCGGGCCTGTTGATATGGAAAGAAATCACAGTTTAAAATATGTAAATGTACAATAAGTTAAGGTTCGCATTCCTGTTATATGTGTGAACATAGTGGGAATCATTTAAATGGTAGGTAAAAACAAGAACAAGAACAAGTAACTAACAGTTTAGTTGTACATGCACCACTTACGTGTTGATGACGTGACTTCGATATCATATTTTAAAAGAATCATATGAGTTCGCCAATTAAATAAAATGCTATGGTAATATTTCAATAGAAGGCTTTTAATCATGTTATATATTTGAAAGGTGATTGCACATTCCTCTGCGAGTTGTGAAAATGTATTTTCAAATCACATTTTCCAATAAAGGACAGTATCGCTAAAATATAAAATAAAGCTTTTAGCAAACCCTTAACAGAATCTATGAAGAATTAAAGGTTATCAAATTATTGTCTTAGAGAACATTATTGGTAACATCTCAGAGAAGGCTGTTATTAACCTGCCTACCTCGTCATTAGGTGATCATTTCATGGGAAGAGAATTTTGGTTTAATCCTGACGAATTATTAGCTGATAACGAGAATGTTTTAAATGTGGTCAGAAAACCTTTACATTTGGATGTAGGTCTCAAATTTGTCTACAGTAGAGTCCGACTACTCATTCTAGCTAAAGTAATGCTTAGAATCAACAGCGATTTATCACGTGTAAGATGGATCATAGTTTCGTTAACTACCAGATGATGTATCATGAAGTGTGAAAGCTGTCAGCCAGATTGGATCACTATCGATGCCTGCCTGATTTGGAGTAAAACCACTCTCGTCAGTTTACTTCAACATCTACACTAGATCTAGCTTGTGTTAACCAGATGTTAATGGCTCACCTTTGCTGAAGGCACTCTTATTATAACAAGAAAGGCCTTAGCGAAGCTCAAATTGAAACCAAAACGGAATCACATCTTAATAGGGTGAGTGAAACGGTGCAATAAAACAGGAATGATCATTAATTGTACTAAATGCACAGTCACGTTCTGCATATTCAAGAATGGACATTTAGCCATCCTTCTGAAAGAAAAAAATAATACACCCAGGAGTAATCTTTGACATGAAAGTGCCTTACGTCACAATGAGCATAATGGTTGTTTTTCTGACAGTTTATTTCATATGTTCTGAAATATTCAGTAGTTACTTCAACATTTTTTTTTAGAATCGTTTCGCTGATTTTATTTTCTTGTTTCTCTTTAATACACACAGTCAAAAATAATACATATTCATTCTGCCTTAGCCTTAAAGGAACATCTCGAACGTTTTAAACTAGCAGGTGAATCTGTTATGACATTCTAGACGAGCCATTTCTTCTGTGTTAAATATTGACCTTAAATCAAAAATTGTAAATAACATATTAGAGTGTTTTGACAGTTATATTATCAATATTACCATAATGTATTATTTCAGAAAAAACATGTTAAACGTGTTTTTTGTTGATCAATGTTCTGCAGCAACGTTTATACAGTTTAAAGCTGATTGGATCATTATTGAACTTCACTTCGAGGATAATAAATATTTAAAATTGCTTAAATTATACATATTTTTAAATTGAGATTACTTGTAATAAGTTTCAATTTTAAGGGTTGGGTCAACTCCTCATGTGACGGCCTGCTGTCTCGCGGAAGATGCGGTATGATTTTTGTATTTATGTTATTAGTAGCCTAATGGCTCTACATTTTCCTATAGATTCCACAAATTTTGTTTTTCTTAATCACACTATACACTACTTAGTGTTTCACCAGTCTTTTGTCTCTGGTTGTAATTTTCGCCATATTAGGGAAGAGGAGGTTGAAATCCTGCCAGTAGTGTTGATGTATGAATTTGACAGAAGGACGTCTTTGTGATTTTGTCATCTTCCTTATTGAGCTTTATTCTTTCAAGGTCTGTAGCATAAATACATGCAGTGTTGCTTTTTTTTGTCCATCTGGGAACAAACCATTGTCCATTTTATGTAAAAGGCTTATTTTCTGCGAGTCAGTAGAAAATAACATGTGTTAATGCTGTCTATGCGTGATTCAGTTCGTAATCAGTCTTTAACAGGTTATGAAGCCAAACATACGTTAATGTTTGCCTCACACATCTTAAATTATTCTAAGAGAACGTAGTTAACCTTTGGATTTTGTGTGGTAGAAACCGCAGACAATATTTTATCCATTTCTCAGTGAACAGCAGTAAAGTTACGATCTTACAATGCTAAAATTCAGGATTAAGTTCTACAGATAGTCCAGTGTTGCTCTAAGTACAAACAAACAAAGACACATTCAATTTATCAGTCTGAGTTTCACACTCTCTTTATGATTCCTAGCGTCCAGACTCAATCTGAAACACGTTCTGACATGTTCGTGTAAAGTAACTACAAGATTATTTTAGTTGGTAGATTCTTTAAATATCGTATTAGGCCACCAAGTCACTATCAGATTTCTTATGAGAATTACCATCACCCGGGAATACAAATTTAGAATTATTATTTAACCAAGGCTTACAGAATTGTGCTTTCTTATTATTTTACTTATCAAATTGTTCAGACAAATATGAGGATCTTGATAAGATATGTATTTTAGTAACACAGTATCAAAACATCGAGATAAAAATTCTATTCGAATGACTTTATCGCCATAAGCCACGTACATACGCACTGTTTGACGGGTTCTCAGATTAAGAAAATAGCAAAATCTATAACGTTTAGGGACATATTTCCTTTCTCCAAAGAGCATTTTGATTCTTACGTGGCCCGGCATGGTCCGGTGGGTTAAGGCGTTCGATTGGTAATCTCAGGGTCGCGGGTTCGAATCGCGGTCGCACCAAACATGTTCGCCCTTTCAGCCGTGAAGGAGTTATAATGTTACGGTCAATCTCACTATTCGTTGGTATAAGAGTAGCCAAAGAGTTGGTGGTGGGTGGTGATAACTAGCTGCCTTCCCTCTAGTTTTAAACTGTTAAATTAGGGACGGCTACCACAGATAGCCGTCGAGTAGTTTTGTGCGAAATTCATAAACAAAGAAACAAACAAATGATTTTTACGAAATTATACTTAATTACCAAATATTGAAATTAAATCATAGTCACTGAGGTATTTAGAATCATAATAAAGTCCTAAATAATGAGCAATAAAATAGCAAATTTCATAATGCTATTATATAAATATAATAATGTACTTTCTGTTCTACTTCAGAAGCTCCTCAGCATAATTCAATTTTCCAAAAGCTTCATGTTTTTATTTATTTGTAAATATCAATAAAAGTGTATGCATTAGTCAGTCCCAACACTGTTTCATAATAGCGAACGAAATTATTCTAACATATCTCAAATTAAAGTATTTATAAAGTAGAAACTTAAATACCTGTATTTATATTTTGGCATGTTTATATATAATCCTCTTATTAGTTGACTTATATATATTTAGACTTCAACATGTACAACCTTAATTTTTATTTTTCCTTAGAATTTAACAGTTATTTAATTATTATTAAGTTCGTCACAGAATCAAATACTTCAGCCATTTTTCAAGTTTTCACCATGTAGCTCAGCTCAGGAGCAGAAGATTGGGTTTCCATACCAATAGTGGATGGAATATAGCTTTATTCTGAAGAAGAATTAAAGAAAATCCTTTTGAAGCTCACATACACACACTAAACAATTCTTTTTATTGTGTTTTATAAAAGCTTATCACAAGAAACATTCTGTATTAAACTGTCTTCAATCCATGAAAAAGAGAAAAACAAAAACTAAATAGAAGTTGTTTATTCTGTCCTCTATAAGTTCATCACACATAGACATTTTCTTGAACCTTCTTTAAGTTCATCTTAATTGCAACTCCTCACTTAGTTCATTACAAGTTCCTGATATAAATAAAGATATTTATTGACTTTTCCATCAGCTCATCAAAGAAAAACGCTTATTTAACTCACTAAAGTTCGTCATAAAAATCAACACAATTATTTAACCACCTACAACTTCAAATATATTTATATTCAAACAGTTAAAAGCTCATTATAAAAACTAACAATTTTTGTTATAACTCGTAACAAGCTCTTTTCAAAATAGGGATAATGTATATCGAGTGATGTTTATATAATCCTGTACATATTCATAAAAACAGATTTATAAGAATTATGGTGTAGTATGATTAGACTGGTAAAGCACGTTCCAAAAGTTGGTAATGCCTCCCAGTGGCACATCAGTGTGTCTGCGAACTTATAACACTTTAAACCGGTTTCCAAAGCTATGGTGGGCAGAAGACAGCTAGTCCTTTACGAAACTTTGTGCTTGGCTCGAAACAAACAAACAATTTATTAATTCGAATTAGAATTTTTGACCTATATGATACCTCATGCACATATGGGCCAAATGGCCAGGTCAGAGACAACCAAATTTCAGTTCTAACCATCAATGTTTTGGAAATATTTACCAGAAAAAAACTAATCCAGACACCTGCAAACCCCGTTGCGAGGATTCTTTGTGCTGTTAAAACCGAATAAAGGTATTGGCTCTTAGTTTTATAAAGCAATGAAAGCTGAAAACGTGGAGTGTTTTCAACAACATCACTTCTCGTACCCCGGACTCTTTCTAGCATAGCTAAATATGCTGATCATAAACTCACGTTCAAACAGTTTGTAATTGGTGTGATATTACATAATATTTAATGTAACGTCTAGTTAAATCCGTATGGATCTGATAGTTAAGGTGGGTGAGGTTAGAGATACTATTAGTGTTACATCACACCTTATGCGCTATACCAACAATCAAAGTTATACCACATTTAATACTTAGTAGCTATCACAACATTATTATTAATACCAGACAATTAAATCTAAATGTATTTTCTTTTCAAATGGCTATAAAAAGAAAAAGTAATTTTCCTAGAAATGTTGGTACTTTTATGAACCTAGATCCGGTGTAACCTAATGGTTAGCATAATCGGAAAGCGAACCAGTAGATTTATGGTTCACGTTTCCTTTCCGCAAAACACGCTTCACACCACGCTCTACACTTTGACTTTGGATCCATGGGTGTGCTATGAGTCCGGCTATTCGGTCGTACAAAAGTAGATCAAATGTTAGAGATTGGTCTCTCTTGTATCAGTTCAAAATTAGAAACGGCCATATGCAGTTAACGCTTGAGTGGCTTTACACGAAAATTCTTTAAACTAGCAGACAATTTACTGATCACAACACCGTATTAGAATGTTTGTGTGAGGATCAAACCATTCAAATCAAACTATGTTTTTGCTCGTTCCTTATTATTATAAGCAGACAATTTACTGATCACAACACCGTATTAGAATGTTTGTGTGAGGATCAAACCATTCAAATCAAACTATGTTTTTGCTCGTTCCTTATTATTATACTTATTACCTTATCCTACGTTTCAGTCTCTTTATTTTTAAATATAATATATCATTTCTCCATAAATTATTAATTACTGGTTAATTACGTTTGAAACAAGTTAATACAAACCCTTAACCAAACAGCATGAGGCTACTGCTGCTGTTGCTAGTTTATGAGTTCAAGCCGAGTTGAGAAAATTATGTGCTCTGAAACCTTTTTTGTGATGCATTAGAAAAAAATAGCACAGCGTTGGAGCTTATAACATATTCGTTCATGAAAATAACACGTCTACTAAGCTGTGTGACGTCAGAAATAAACATGAAAAGATATAAGTTTAAAATGTCAGTACGCTCTGTTTATCTGTATACTATGTTAACTTGGACGTTAGGAAAATCAAAAGTTTGGCCTTTAGAAGAACAACAAATGATAATTTAAACAATAATTTTAACAATTACAGGTCTCCGTCCACTTCAATCTTCTGGAAACAAAATCATGTCAATAACAATAAAGCGCAGTTTTACATGAAAGCCTGCTTTAGAAGCTTCAAAAATGCTTTAAGCAGAAATTACAGGAAAACAAGAATGACAGGAGATCTTATGGTTTCGACACATTGTTAGAATTAGTTTTTGTTTGTAAGACTTTAACTGGTTAGTTTCTGTGCGGCTAGCAGTCAGATTAGTAGTACTAGCTACAATACGTATAAGTGATCCACTGAAGATATATAAAAAAAGTTAATATGAAATCTGATCACAGGTCTTTATGTGAAATAGTGAAAATTTAAAGACAACTTTAAACAAACAAAATTTCAAGACAAATTAAAGTAGTTTGTGAAACGATAAGCTAAGTCCGTGACTCGTGATTCAAATAACTTTTTGTTAAATCCTTTCAGGCGCACTGAGATTCCTGAGATCAACTGATTCATATCTACAACTGCATCAAGGTGATGTTCTTTGTTTTGTAAGGCAATTATTGATGTTTATATTTTTAATTTAAATATTTTATTTCAGGTAATGCTGTGAAGACTTGGCATGACGCCTTTTAATTCTTTACACCTTAGCATTCGGTATAATGACTGAAAAATAATGAAACTTATTTTTACATAGAAGTGTTGTATCAAACCGCGTTATTAATATGTAAATAATTGTTTAAAAAACTTAGTCTGATAGAGAAACGTCACTCAAAAAATTTATCCTGGTATGGTAAAACATGTGAAATACTAAATATAGTGTACTGCACAATAAACACAACTTTACTTCTGCGTAGAAATAAAAAGACGCTGTGAACAAACATGAGAATTTTAGTTTGAAGTTTCCTGAAGATTATCTTTAAAAATGTCGTTTACACAGTGTTTGACGTATATTTCTTTAAACTCTAATGCTATAAGAAAAATTCCATATCAAGCAGTGCTGTTCTTTGGAAATTGTGATATCACACTAGGCTTTCGTATAAAAGGATCTCTAAACGTGTTAGCTTTAAGTCTAAAGGTTTATCATTTTAGATGTCATTGGCATAGCATATACAGCCTATTGTTTAGCATTGCACTTAACAACATAAACAAAATTATATAGCATTTATTGTTGATGTTTCGTAGTTCACTTTGTCCATGGCGGAGAATCGAATTCCCAATTATAGCGTTGTAAATCTGTAAACTTAACTCTTATCTAATGGTGTCTACAGCGTGTGTAAATCGACTTAAAGAGAGAAGTAGTTCTCACAGGAATATAAAAAAAGAAACATAAGGATAGATATAAATCTGATGTGTAAAAATTCTTAAAATCGTCTAAAATTTTCTCTAAAAGATCATTCTAGGCTAATTTAATCTTACTAAGTTTCATGATTATATCCTTAAAGAAAATATTTAATAATATTTTAAATTTAATTTTAGTCTAAATTGTTTTGCTTGTATATAGTATATATCTTAATAAATTGTCAAACAATAACTATTTTCTATGTTTCTCACCACAGATAACGAGTTTTCCCTGGTTGAGAACATAATAAGGTCCTGCAATAGAAAACGCTTTGACATTTAGAATTCATTAAACACTAATTGAAGAAAAAACACTTTTAATTTAAAACACGTATGCTTAAAGTTTTACTTGTTTAATTAGACACTTAAATATGTAAAAAAGAAAAATAACGCTAGAGTGAAAAGAACTTTAAAAGGAGAAGGAAAATCTGACAACCGAATTTGACGTGCTCCTCCAGCTTTATTTTGTAAGACAGGAAAAAAAGCTTTCAATGTATTAAAACAGCTTGTCATCTAACAGCAAATATAAATGGCAGGGTCTTTTGTTAGAGAAACAAAAAAGGATAATCTTAAAGATTTAAATTGTGAAGTAAATGGAATAGTTAAACATAGTCTCGTGACTGGCGTATCTGGTGGCGGATTAGTTGTTCCAACATTTATATACGTAATTTGTTGTTTAATACGCTTAATATATAAAATTGTCAGTTGTGGGCGCTTATAAAAGTAATATTGAATCTCGTTATTTGAGCAAGAGTAACTGTGTAGGTGAAAGATGTTGCTAACTGGTTGATCTCCTTGCTTTTTGTTTTGAATTAAGCACAAAGCTACACGATGGGCTATCTGTGCTCTGCTCATCACGGGTATCGAAACCCGGTTTCTAGCGGTATGACTCTGCAGACATACCGCTGTGTCACAGGAGAGCTGTTATTCTTGTCACCAGTCTAAATTATACAAACAACTACATTAAATTCTTGACCGCTTACTGCCATCTGTCATGTAAGGTCCTTCTCATGTTGAAAATATCAAAACAAAATTATTGAAACTAAAAAAATGAAATTAAAGTTATACTGCATATGATATTTCCAAATAATACATTATATGTGAAGGTTTTGAAAATAAAATCTTTTTATAGAATTAGTAACAGAATCTTTTTACACAGTAAAAACATAGATGAAAATACTTATAACAATATTTTCTTACGTATTAGGCATATCAAAACTAATACTTTAAATTCAGATATCACATTTAAAGTACAATATCCTCCTACTAATCTTGCGACTTTTGATAGAAACAAAATAAATTAAATAAATACATTAGATTTAAGTGTTGGGCAGAAAACTTTGAACAGGTATAACTGCGTTTTTAGGTTTAACGTCCTGTATAGTACAAAAAACGAAATATGCAAAATTTTGTTCTTTCTTATCTTCGAAATTAGTTTAATCTTATTGCTCAAAGTTACAGGTGTTTGATCCATATGAAAACCACGCTATTAACATATTTATACTGTAAAGTGAAAATATTTATTGCAGGATTTTAAGTATTGTACGTTCATTAAACATGTTTTAAGATTTTCAGACAATTTTTACAAAGCCTAAACAAAATTTCGTACTGGTATTTGTACGTGGTTTAAGTGATCAAGGGTCACAAAAGTGCCAAGCATAAGCTTCCATCGTAACTTTCGTAACTATATATATATATATGACTGTATACATGTATATATACATATATAATAAAAATGGAAATTATTGTCGATCAAGCTTGTTAAATCGCTCGACTCGTAATCATGCTCGCAAAAAGATATCTGCAACAATCGTACCAGGAACACTAAGGTCATTGACAGAAGCAATCCACGTGCTGCAGGCAATAGTAAACAACACAATCAACAAGAATCTCTACTTGTAAAAGCAATACAAGTCATATGTACACAGATTATTTAGCCGACATATCTGTGCAATCGTCGTATAGCTTAAACAACTAGTTGTTTTTCTTTAAATTTCGCACAAAACTACACGAGAGCTATCTACACTATCTGTTCCTAATTTAGCAGTGTAAGACTAGAGGGAAGGTAGCTAGTCATCACCACCCACCGCCAACTCTTGGGCTACTCTTTTACTAACGAATAGTGGGATTGACCGTCACATTATAACGCCCCCACACCTGAAAGGACGAGGATGTTTGGTATGACGGGAATTCAAACCCAAAACCCTCGGATTACGATTCGAGCGCCTTAACTACCTAACCATGACTGGCAGCAACTAGAGAATGAAACGGGTATCCATGCTATTTCATACGAAGACATGCCAATCAAGTGCCTATGGATATCTACATGATAATACTGCTGTATAAACGGGTATGTGTAGAATATGTTTTGATATTAAAACTTTGCAGCAGAGCCTATTATAATGAAAACTATTTTGAAGATCCATTTGTCAAGGTGCATGGCCGTTAGATATAACATGACTGAACTCGTTGAGATGAACTATAATTATGTGATTTTGTTATAATCTATTCAGCTTCTTTACCCCTCTAAGAATGCATAACTTCACACAAACAAAGTTAAGATTGTGTCATCCAGTACTACGGAAATAGTGTACATAACGTAAGTCAGAGAAAGTAACTCATGTGACATAAACGCGATGAAGTATAGGCCAAACCTGAACGGATTTATTCATAATTCTGCTTAAGAATGTCGAGGAAAATTTCCAGTTTCTTAGGAATTTCTCAATTAATCATTTATTATTTTGTTGATTAATGATTATTCATTTTTTTTTAATTTCCCAGTTAAAGAAACGCTCATCTATGATCAAGAACATTAACAAATGATTCGCAGATTTGCGAAGTTAATTAAGAAATATTTAATTATTAAAAAACATATCAAGAAAATGTCCCAGTTCTTAACAAGTTCCCAATTAACAAGAAAATGTCCCAGTTCTTAATAAGTTCCCAATTAATGAAACAATCCAGAATGTTTAAAAATGTTAAGAAAAAGTTTCCAAATGTGTTGGAATTTTTAAATTAATGAAGAAATCATCTATGACTGAGAGCAATTAGAAAACTGTTCATCGTCATAGACATTTCCTAATTAATAAATCATTTAAATGATTAATATTAATAAAGGTCCTCTGATTTTCACAAATTTCTTGATTAATGAATAATTTTTTCAATAATTAAACAAGTTAAGAAACATTTTCATATTCATAGGAATGTCCCAAGTAATAAAGTTGTTATCTAAATTTCAAACTCTTCTATTTACAGTTTATCTTAGGACTTATTCAATAGGAAACGGTTACGTCTAATTGTTTTAGTGCACTTACAGAATTATTCTATATTTTTGGTTAATCTATAAACTTCAGGTATGCTTTAAATGCTTAAAAAATATTGTATGTAAAACCTGTTCTGGTTTTTGCCGAAAATGCTCTTGCTTTTTTTCAAAATAAGATATGATTTGGTCTAAATTTCGCCCACAACTACACAAGGGCTATTTGCGCTAGCCATCCATAATTTAACAGCGAAAGACTATAGGGAAGGGAGATAGTTATCACTACCCACCGCCAACTTTGAGGTTACTCTTTTATCAATGAATAGTGGGATTGACCATCACATTACAATGCACCCACGGCTGAAAATGCAAGCATATTTGAACCCGTCACCTTCAGTTTGCAAATCAAGCACCCCAAGTACCTGGCCATGTCAGGTCAATAAAATACGAAGCAGGTATTTGAGACAACATTTAAAAATATTCGATTAAATAAGACATCTATTTTTCTGTTCAGTTGCATAAAAACTAGAAAACACCAAATATATTGATCTAACAGGAGTAGAATATATCATTTATCGGTTTCCTTGAAGTATGAAATCCAAGATTCGAGTCATGCTATTTCGCTAAGCACGTTTCGCACATCATTTGTATGTACCAGTTAATCACAACATTTGGTTGTGAGTGCCCACATATCTACCATGCTGATTTTTTTCTGGTCAGCATTTCTAAATCAAGGATGGTTAAGCCTGAAATTTGGGGTTTCTAACCTTGCCGGTTAGCTTAAACTAAATATCCGAAATATTACAGCAAGCGATCAAAATTGGTTATCGCAGTTTGTTGATACTCATAGCAAAGAACAAAATAGTAGAGACTTTAGAAATTTAGTATCAAATATTTTTAAAGAAATTTTCGTTTCTTAACAAATTGTTGTTGTTGTTTTGAATTAAGCACAAAGCTACAAAATGTGCTATCTGTGCTCTGCCCACCACGGGTATCGAAATCTGGATTTTAGCATGTAAGTCCACAGACATACCGCTGAGCCACTGGGGCACACTTAACAAATTAAAATATAGTACAGCGTGCAACAATGTGTCTTGACCTTACTGGTAAATTAGGGCAATTTTATAAGTTATCAGCTAAAATGACGCCAAACGAAGACTTGAAAAAGACAAGATAAAACGACAAAGTGAACAAAGACGTCAGACAAAGTGAACCAAGAAATCCCGACACCAGGCAGACGAACTATAAAGCTATGAACAGAACGCCATTGAACAAAAGGATATGGAACAAAACAACGCGTCAACGGCGATTTTTTTTTTACTTTACAAAATGACGTCACGTAATTTGTCAACAAAAAAAGAAATAGCGGGAAAATAAACGAGCTTTCAGGACAACTAATTCAGTTACCACTAGACATTAAGATCAGACAAAGTTTGTCAGATATTTTGAAGTAAATAGCTTTCCTACATAAAATAATTTATCTCTTAAATCGATGCAGAAAGATAAACTGAGAACATTATTAAAGTTTTTGTCTTTGGCTTATCGATTGGACAAAGATAAGAAAAACTTTGATAAAGATAGCCTAAAACTTTATGTTATTTTATAGGAGGGTGATTTCTATATTTTCCAAAGCATTCTCTTCAGAGATCTAAAGAGATTAAGCCTTTGAAAGGCTTACGTCATCTGTCAGAAGATTCAGTGGTATCATTTCATTCACTAAATCATCCGCTTTTTGTATACTTTCAAATAACAAACAAATAACAAAAAGTGCCACTCTGCAACTCTCTACTATCCAAGATTATTCAAGATGCAAAAAAGCCATTAATACTCTTGTTTGTGAAAGTGAATATAGTGTTGGAAATATGCAAAACAGTTAAGTTTGTTCCATTCCAAATGAGACAGATGTTGAAATTTAATTACTATAAATAATTTAATATAAGCTGTGGTAAGGATATTTTCAACTTTAACGGTACCTGAACAATAAGCGACCCAAATGACCAAATCGGCATAGCCATCCCAAGCAGTTAACTATACTCTCCAACATCTTATCTATGTTAATGCTTGTAAAGCAATAACTGGATTGGATATCACAGCTAGAACGCCCCCTCCACAACTTAAAGTTCGAAAAATGTTCAGCGCCATATTGCGGCTCGAATCTTTCAATGTATAATACAGCATATTACGTTTGAGTTTGTTTTGGAATTTCGCACAAAGCTACTCGAGGGCTATCTGTTCCTAATTTAGCAGTGTAAGACTAGAGGGAAGGCAGCTAATCATCACCACCCACCGCCAACTCTTGGGCTACTCTTTTACCAACGAATAGTGGGAGTGACCGTCACATTATAACGCCCACACAGCTGAAAGGGCGAGCATGTTTGGCGCGATCGGGATGCAAACCCGCGACCCTCAGATTACAAGTCGCACGCCTTAACACGCTTGGCTATGCCAGGCCCATTATTACGTTTGAGACCAGCCTGGTCAATTTAATGTAAAACGGGTAAAATAATTTTTAAAATTTACAATGGAAAGTAATAGAATTCATAGGTAAATAATGGAAAATTAATCATGATTTACAATTAACTTGATTCCGCTATGGAAGAGCGGTAGGTCTATGGATTTGCATCGCTAAAATCAGGTGTTCGATTCCCCTTGGTGTACGCAACAGATAATCTGGTGTGGTATTGGTTTCAAAACATGTATTCAAATAATTTAACGTAAATTGAAAACGATGGTGTTTTTAATTAACAAGTATTCAATTCATAATTTGAAATGAACAACTATAAGTTGATTAAAACCAATCATTGAAATAATAATTAAAATAATTAAACATAAGTCAAAATAAGTATATTATTTATGTTTTAATTAGAAATAATCATACGAAACACGAAAAAAAAATTGGTATTTAACCATTTTTTAGAAATAATTCAGTATAAAATAAACATAATTAAGTCTTTAACTGATAATTAATCAAACGTTGTACAAAATAAATAAACGTATAAACAAAAAAGAATAAAGTAATATAAGAGAGAGAACTTTCGTTCCTTTTCTGTTGTAACATACGTTCACTTTTGTTCGAACACAAATCTTTAAAAATATGGAGAATTAAAAGAGATATAAAGAACAGAAAGGCTACATTGTACATTGGTATTGTGACAAAAGGAAATAGAACATGTAATATCAACCGCAGATTTGGATGGAATGATACAATATAAATAGGGCCCACCATGGCCAAGCGTGTCAAGGCGTGCGACTCGTAATCTGAGGGGCACGGGTTCGCATCCACGTTGCGCCAAACATGCTCGCCCTTTCAGCATTAAATGTAACGATTACTCCCACTCTTCGCTGGTAAAAGAGTAGTCCAAGAGTTGACAGTGGGTGGTGATGACTAGCTGTCTTCTCTCTAGTTTTACACTGCTAAATTAGGGAAGGCTGGCATTGATAGCCCTCGAGTAGCTTCGTGCGAAATTCAAAACAAACAAACTATATAAATACCAGCTGCTCATTTTAACGACTCTTCATATAAGAGGAAGCCTCATGGTTAGGGTAATCGACTTGCAATCTGTGTGTTGCGTATTCGAACCCCATCACTCTTTTCAAATATGGAAGCGTTATAATCTTACGACCAATTCTACTATTCACCGATAAAGAATATCCCAAGAGTTGATAGCGAGTGGTATTGACTGGGTACTTTCTCTCTGGTCTATCACTTTAAAATTAGAGAGTGCAGATATCCATCGAGTAGTTTTGCGTTGTACTAGCATCAGTCTACTGTAATTCTTGGAGAATGCGGTTGAATAGCTAATGTAGATTATTTTATGTGAGAGAGATGTTTATTTACGTGTATCTTGTCAGTAGGATTTAAGATAATTTGCACAAAAGAAGAGTCTGCAAACCTTTAAATAGATGGATGTTTAAAGTAACGATTTATTTAATAAATATATAATAAAAGTTGATTTAAGATATTTTTCATCAATATCCTGATCTGTATTAATTCTCCAAAGTGTTATAGTGGGCTTTAGGATTCTAAAGCAATGCTTACGCTAGTGCGATATCGGTCACATGGATTAGTTATTTAAGTTCATACAGTATCTAGATACGTATTTTCTATTTTGGTTGAGTTACTACGTTGACACGTTATACATACATTAGCAAATGGCGTGTTTGATTGTTCTTGGCGATTGAGCAATATCTATGAAAACACAATTAACTCCAAGTGATCTTTTCCGCTCTCTGTTCCACTTAAAGAAATTTAAACCACATTTTAATAAAAAAGGGTGAAGCTGAAAAAAATATTAATTTTGAATTTCTACCTCTTGTCTAGAACATTGGAACAGGCCAGAAGCCACCAGCAGTGGATAGTTCTTCATATCATTCCCGTGGTGCAATGCGCTCAGCAGACACCTTTCAATACATTGCTAAAGACTACAGTCAGCGCGTGCCTTGTCACGAGAGCACGTGTAAGGGAAAGATCAGATAAGGGTGTGTAACGCGATCTTCCTCAGTGTTTCGGAACAAATATATATATATACATATGTACAAGCGGATCACAAGTGTTTGTTTATGACACAGACTCTCAGCGTCAAGTACCTAAACACAGCACTGTTACTTAAGATCTATTAGATTTTTGATGAATCAAACTTTTCCATATGATTTTTCATTAGTTCGTGTGAATGAAGTCGAAGGTTTTGACCTTGACGAAATGAGTTTTTATGTAGTCTAAGTCGTCGACCATGACAGGTGTCCTGAAAACTGTGCTGTTGCTGCACTGGTAAGTTATCCTTGATTTACTGTTACTTAAGTTTTTAACAATAGTATCAGAAGAAAGTTGGCATTCTCGTTGATATTCTTGAGAAGTACCATACTAGTGAACTAGTGGCTCACAATTACAGAGCTGCTGCAATGTAGGTTTAATTACTGAACTGCTGTTTAGCACTTTCTTACTGATAATTGCTGCTATATTGGAAAGATAATTTACTTAACCAAGTTATAAATATTAATTAGTAAGCCTACTTATTTATATGTTCTAATATAAACCAATGCCAAATTTGGGGGCCGCTGTAGAAAAATTGGTGTAAAAGTGTGTTCGTAAAATATTTGAATTCTCGAAGTGGTTGATTGAAAAGTTTTACCTTTATACAAACTTTGGGACCGAGACGATTCGATTATAAGTCGGTGTAATCAACAGTTAAGGAGGAGTTTCGTGACACACGCACAAACACACTGGATCTTATTCTATATATTACGAGGGATTCCAAATATTTCTTTAAGAATCTGGGAACATGTTCAGATTTTTTGGGGTAATCGAAACATCATATCGAAAGACGTTTTAGTTACCACAGATAATATGACGATTTTTATGCTGCTCCCAGAAATTCTTGTAAAATGTAAGAATGAATTTCTTAAAAATATTTAAATATAACCCTGATTTTTATTTCTCTTTTGATTTTAAATTAAAAGACTTATGTTCTTATGTTGTTGTTTTTTTTAAAAATCTATCCTTTTTATACAAGCCTGAGCTAATCAGCTCTGTTGAACGTACTTTCTGGGGGTATAAAAATCTAACTTTTATGTTCAGTTATAAGGAAAAATATCGTACTTCAGGATTTGAAGAATTTTCCGACTATGTTTTAAGAAACTAGGTCAACTACGATAACAAGGTATCATTATTATGCTTTGCAAAACTTTCAATAAAACATCATTAATTGTTTTGTATTAGTTTTGCGTTGTGGGAAGCTTACTCCTGGTCCTCCTTGGAGACATTGTAAATGGTGACCTTTTTATATGCTGGAAATCCTTTAGACATCATAAACAGCATTTCCATAAAGATTAATCAGAGGAATCAAAGCGTATTTTCATAATCTATCAAAATCCAGTTATACATTCATGTTAATTCATACACTCTTTCTCCTGCTCTTTCACGAATACATCTCATTAATAGAATACTTTAAAAGTTTTAAAAATAATGTCACACTGAAGGAAAATAAATTATTCTTCAGTCATTTGCAATAGATTGCAAACAAGCTTGGTTTTATCCACTCTTTAATACAGATAAAGATTTTAGTTGTATTAATAATACCTGCGAAAAATGTATCTCTGAACATGTAAAATATTCAATTGCTACACAGCTGAGAAGAAAATAATGGGGTTAAAAATTAGGTTTGTTTTTCACTGAATTGTAACTTTACACTTGATAAGGGTGATTGGGCCCCCCAGTGGCACAGTGGTATGTTTGCGGACTTACACACTAAAAACCGGGTTTCGATACCCGTGGTGGGCAGAGCACAGATAGCCCATTGAGTAGCTTTGTGCTTAATTCTAAACAAACAAACAAACAAAAAAAGGGTGATTGGTTTAGTAGCGTGTGGTTATAGGTGGCTGGGATTATATATCCCATTGATTTTGAAAATTTTATTCGGTAAATTTCACTTGCTCTTGTTTTGTGCTATTGCTATTTCGACTATTGGTCATAGATAGTGATTGTCTAGTAAAGATTGCGTTCTTCTGAGTTCTTACACTCTCTAACTTAACTCTTTTACTATGTTTTAGCTCAAGTGTGTCGATCTGGTAAAGTAAACATCGTTGCCAATGTTATAATTTTTCATCTTTGTTCTTTTCTGCCAAGCTTTACATACTTATATTTGTATATTCTGCTGATATTTGTGCTTTCTGTCAAATCCCACTTCCTTATCATAGTTCTTTCTGCATTTTATTTTCTTCAACTTCTATAACGTTAACACGTTTTACTTCGATGTGATGTACTGTCTCAAACTGCTAAGTATAATCAAGATTTGTTGTGATAAAGCAAAAATATCTGTAATACGTATTTTTAATTATTCCCCTAGATTTTTTCTATGCAAATTAGACATATAACGATCAAGTGGCCTCACTTTTTATTTTCAGTTAAATAATATAGTTTAAAACCTTTCACATGCTTCAAGACTGAATCAGATGTTTGCAGACGTAAATAAGATACCGTGTTGGTATACAAGCAGCTAGAAGCAAACTTTACACAAAGAACAATTTATACGACATGTCCTCTGAGGTGCATTTCGTACATAACAAGGTACAAAGCAGATTGTCTGCAATATTGTAAAAATAATATTTTCAATGTACTATGACTGAAATTCATAGTATCAATCAACTCAACCCCATCTATTTAAAGTAACAATTCCCCCTAGTACTATTACCATATGTCCAACCGAAGAATAAGAAATTAAAGATTAAAAATCCACTTGTCGCAAACACAAAACACGTGTTTTTCTAATAGATAAGTTCTGCTTGAATCTGTCGTCAGATATCTGGCGTGTATTTACGAAGAGAGAATCTGGAAACATTTCTATTCTTATACAGAAACGTGATGCATATTGAGAGAGTATAAATATTGTGCGGGTAGTACCAGTGTTAGTAGATGTACTGACCTCTAACTCCTGCGAAATGGTAACATTAATGCAATACATCATAAGGATCGCATGCAACATAGGTATCAAGCTGTCTTTATAATCCGGGATGACTTTATTCCATACTGAAGTGAATGTCATGAATTTCAAGGCCAGAACTACAAAATACTCATTTACAAATGTTTGCTAAATGACCAATCAATTGCATTCCGCTTACTTGACTAATTGGTAGATACGTGGTTTACCAGAATTATTAAACGAGCGTTGATTAACGTTACTTTATACCTGTAGTTTTACTCTCTCATTGCTAGGATATTACAAGTTCCAATTATCCTTTAATTGTTTTGTGCAGTGTATTGTGATTCAAAGGATATAAGCGATATTGTAATTACGTTGATATAATTGATGCATCCTGATACATTACTCCTGCGTTTGATGCAAAACTATTGCTCAAACTAATTATGACAGGAAACGTAACAGAACTGTTTTGACATTTTATACATATATCTATGTATTTATAAACACTACCATTTAGCTTGTTTGTTTCTGAATTCAGTGAGAAGCTACATGAGGGCTATTTGCATCCACTTAGCTAGTTAATTAAATATAATAATACAAAGAAGATTATAATACTCTAGCGTAGGTAAAAGTTTAAAAAAAACCCTATTAAAACTGTAGCGAAGATATTTCCATGCTTAGACATTTCCTCAACAAACGAAAATTGAGAACTGACGGGATTTGAGTCTCTGCTAGGCTATCACATCTTATCTGTTACAAATTTCAGTTTTTAATTCATTGACCATCGATAACGGAATTTGACAAATAATTCTGAGATTTGCTAATCGGCAAGTAAAGTAAAATTTCTGTTCTTAATTTCGCGCAAAGCTACACGAGAACTATCTGCGCTAGTCGTCCTTAATTAAGCAGTGTAAGACTAAAGGGAAAGAAGCCAGCTAGTCATTACCACTCACCGTCAAATATTGGGCTACTCTTTTGCCAACTAATAATGGGAATAACCCTGACAATATAACGCGACCCTCATATCACGATTTGAGCGCCTTACCCACCTGGCCATGCCGGGCCAATAAAGTAAGAACTTGTTAATTACCATTTTGTTTGCGAAAGTACCAGTTGCAACTTCGAAAATAATGTATTGCCTTTAACCCTTTTTTAGCTTAAGGATATCAGAATTACTATTTGTATTCGGGTCTCTGGCCGCCATATTGGTTTAACTTATTTATTCTTTTCTTTTCCGAAGCTACCTATTTCACTTGTTCTTTATTATTATTTGAAACGAAAAACATAACATTTAATCATTTTATTAAGTAGTTACTTCGCATTGTTCGCCGCTTCTCAGCCTTCTAAATACCTTACTTAAGCTTTTAAAAAACATGTATATTAAAGTTGTAAAAGACAGCACCTCTCCCTCTTCCAACTTTAAACACATAAAGTGTGGGAGTGTTTAACCTAGGGCAAGTTAACATCTCGTATATTACAATTTACAATGACGAAATGTGAGTAAATCATGAGGATTGTAACTACTTAGAAACGTAAACATCCTAAGTCATTCCATCTTACAGAGAAAGATCTATAAACCAAAACTACATTAAAAGTACCGACCTGTATGAAGATCAGTGTAGCTGCTTTACATGTTATGTATACACTTAATTGGACTGATGAAAGCTGATAGTTTGAAACTGCAATTTTTAGTTAGACATGCGAGATATTTTGTTCATACTTTTATTATTCTCCATTTTACACAGTGAATAAAAGCCAGAGCAATCAGGCATAAGCTACTTTCAACAACAGCACGTGCTTTAACTTCAGTCTATCTATGCATCTACACTAGGAGGTCAGGTTATACATTAGTTGCATTTAAATTGCAAAACTATTAGATTTATTTATATTTAATTGGCGTTAAAAATTGTAGAACATAAATATTTATATATCTACACTCGTACGTGTGAATAAACACTGCAGATATTCAGTTTTTACATAGGAATATTAGTCATTTTTGTTAATTTGTTGCAAATTTACTAAAAAATTCTGAAAAAGTACAAATAATACATTTTTGGCAAGTAAATTTGAGCTAAACAGATAAGTATCTAACGTGAAAACATGAGCATGAACTAAACTCTGATATTTACTAGGGGATCATGATGTGAACTGTAAAAGCCCAAAGTTCCAACCACGATGATGTTGATCATCTTAAAGGCCTTTGACTTGGTCACTTAGGCCATGTGTGGCATAAAGTGCAATCAGGTGGAAAATACTTGACACGTTTTGGGTTTTGTTGTACATAAGACATGATTTACATACACTGCTGGCCAAAATCTTAAGGCTAATGAACATAAAGAAAAATATGCATTTTGTGCTGTTAGACTTAATCATTTATTTGAGTAGAGCTTCAAAGATGAAAATAAGAAAAGGAGAAGAACAACAACTTTTTTACCATTTAATAAGGGAGATGTAAACACTATGAAAGTAATCTAAATACTAGCTGTCAAGAGTTTAATACCATAGTGAAACGAAGCGTTAATCGGTAAACACGTAGCAAAATTTAGTCATTTGTGTTCAAGTATTAGCGTTGTCAACATTTCCCACTGATACCTTCTGTGTTACATTGGGTAAAACCACGGCAAAGGCTGAAAAGTTGACAGAGTTTGAACGAGGAAGAATTGTCGAGCTGCAAAAACAAGGTCTCTCTCAGCGTGCCATCGCTGGTGAGATTGGGCATAGTAAAAGTGCTATTGCAAATTTCATAAAAGACCCTGAGGGATACGGAACGAGAATTCCAAGTGGTCGGTCCAAGAAAATTTTACCGGCGTTAAGCAGGTTGTCCGGCAAGACACCAGCTGATCGTCGAACCAGTTTCAGGCCCTTACGGACGCAGAATGCAGCTCAAAAATAATACGATTGCATCTGCGAGAGAAAGGCTTTAACAACTGTAAACGTCTTCAAAAGCCACGTCTCTTTCTACATCACGAAACAGCTCGGTTAAACTTTGTTGAGATACACTAAACATGGGACGTAGAAAAGTGGAAGAAGGTTTTGTTCTCTAATAAGAAAACAATTAACCTGGATGGTCCAGATGGCTTCCAACGTTAATGGCACGATAAGGATTCCTTACCCCGGAGACAATTTCTACACGACACAGTGGAGGAGGTTCCATCATGATCTAGGGTGTTTCTCCTTCCACGGAACAATGGAGCTTCAGGTTATACATTGGCATATTGGAGAGAGCATTCTTATTGACTGAAGACCCTTGCTTGTGTGGAAATGACTAGATCTTTCAGCAAGACAACGCTGCAATTCACTGTGCCTGCAGGACAAAGGACTTTTTCGTGCCGAATAATGTGTTTTCACGAACTGAACCCGTTGAAAATGTTTGGTGGTGGATGGCAAGTGAAGTCTATAGAAATGGACGTCAATTCCAAACAGTGCATAATCTTTGTGAAACCATCTTCACCACTTGGAATAACATTCTATCTATCCTTCTGCAAACGCTTATATCAATCATGCCAAAGCGAATGCTTGCAGTTATTCGCAATGACAGCCGTGCAACTTATTACTGAAACCTCTTGTTGCGCATTTCCTACCCTGTTTAGGACTTTTTTTTTGGTATGGTCTTAAACTTTTGACCAGCTGGTATTTAGACTCATTTCATAGTATTCACATTTTCCCTATTAAATGCTACAATGGTTTTTATTTTCATTTCCCTTTTTATTATTTCCATCTTTCGAAGCTCTACTCAAATAAGTGGTTGAGTGTAACAACCAAAATGCATATTTTTTCTTTATGTTCATTGGCCTTAAGATTTTGGCCAGCAGTGTACTTTCATTTTATTAATAACTAGAACGCTTCTTAATTGGAATTATATAATACATAATTAGGATTTTAATAAATGGAAGTTAATCTAGTATAAGTACAATTGTTCTTAATTCTCAAAGTCTGTTTAAAACCTTCGATTTCAGATAGGTGTTTAAAACTAAGCAGTTTGCAATATAGAGCCTGAGCATATTATATTAAAACGATTTTGGAAATTCACCATCTTTTTGTAGTCTCTGCGTCCGACGCTATTCTATCTCATGACTATATATATATATTCCTGCAGTATAAGTTTCATTATAAACGGTTCTGTTGTAAGTTACTATGTACAAGCATTACCACTATCCCCTCTAGGCTTTCAATAATTCATCTGATATATGAGGAGGATAGTTCCTAACATTCATTAGAACAGTCCAATGGCACAGAAATCTATAACCTGGTTTCCAGTTAGAGATTTTCATTGATTGTGTTATGTGTTGTTGCGTTTTTTGAAATAGAACATCATAAATATTCTTTACATTTTCCAGCTGCTTGAAGTTGCGACGGCTCAACAAGTTTTATTTTTATTTTTCAACTTCAAGTTTTATTTGATGAACCTACACCCTGTTGTACGTGTTTCCAGATGATGGTCTTTTTTTCATGACTTTGTTATGAGCTGCTCTCTGAGACTTTTGAGTGACGTTTGCCACTGACTTTCGTGTTCTTGAATTTTCATTTGTTAAGAGACTCTTCGTTTTGTTTGACAAGGCTAAAATATGACTTGTTGCATTCTCTTTCTGGATGGTCCTGGTGTTCCAAAATGATTGAAAAACAAAAAAATTTAGTTTTTAACGTCATATTAATGTCTTGGTGATTATAAATCTCCGATCTGAATGTGTCTTTATGATCTGTATAAATTATTAAATGCTCTTTACTGCTGTCGCTGATTCTCAGTGGCGTATGCAAGTAGCGACAAGAGGGGACTCATCCCCAAAATCCATGGTCTTATTGGAAGCCCATTGGTAATTTCAGTTTATGTAAAATTACATGGGATATAGGGCCCAGAAAAAATTATTAGCTCCTGGACTAACACAACTTTAAATTTACCAGTACTGATTCTTACTACCTCAATAGACATGTTTACTAAAACCTAAAAATGAAACATCTTTGTATCAAACTTACTTCAAGATATGTATGAGAAAAGTTATTTTTGTAAAAATATTTTTATCAGAGAAACAAGAATCTATTGCTTAGAACAAGAAATTATTTTGATGTCTGAAAATTATTTTATGTATACCTCGTAAAGGAAGTATCAAAGGGCAATCTTAGGATAACGACATATAACATGTGTTTTAACTTATCACAAACTTTTACTTTAGAGTAGGAAACTGTCACTTTTTTTAAAGCTCAACTGATGATCAAAATGGCTCTTTAGCTTGTATTTTCTGATCATTCAATTTTTTTCGGAAACGAAACTTAACGAACTATCTGTCTTTACCAACGAAAATGGTTTCGTTATTGGACGTTCTAAACGACATGGTAGTCCATGTTTGGAGATTCGTGTATATTTTTAGATAGGTAAGACCGATAAGAGAAGTTAAACTTGTAGCTTTTTTTTATATGCAAAAACGGCTCGTTTGAGTTCAGAAAATATTTTAAATAGAAGAGCGAACAACGTTTCGACCTTTTTCGGTCATCGTCAGGTTCACAAAGAGGTAACTGACCGGAAGCTGACCACATGTTTGAAAGGGGTTGTGTAACTGAGTGTCGCAATGTAGAGGGCGGGGTTAGATGTTTGAATATATAATTTTATCTATAATATTAATATAGGTATAATGGCGTTCCTTTATATTGGTTTATTTTGGGTTTAAGTTGTTGTATAAGTAAGGCTTCTTTAATTTTGCGTTTGTTTATGTTTGTTTCTTTATTTAGTATTTTAGTGTTTTCTATGGTTATGTTGTGTCCATTTGACTTGCAGTGTTCGAAAACGTGTGAAGGTGACTTTTTATGTTCTTTGAATCTGGTTTCCATTTTTCTACTTGTTTCTCCAATATAGAAGTCGTGGCAGTTATCACATTGTATTTTATAAATAATGTTGGTGTGGTGTTTGTCAGTGTAGTTCTTACATAGTATAGACCTTAGTTTTGTGCCTGGTTTTTGAATAAATTTAGTATTAACTGGAATGTTATATTTTGTTACTAGTTTTTGCCAAATGTTGGTTATTTGTTTGCTGATGTCAGGAATATATGGTATACAGCAGTATATGGTTTCGTGATTTTTTGATTCGTGAGATATATTTACATTTGTTGGTTGATTTTGCTTTCTGTCTAGGTGTGTGCGTATAATGTTTTCTACGGTTTGTGGAGGACACTTATTGATGTTGATGAAGTATTGTTTTATTTTGTCTAATTCATCGTTAATTTTATCTGGTGAGCATAGTTTTATGGCTGTGTTTATCTGGTTTCTTAGTATGTTGAGTTTTTGTTTTGTTTCATGTGCTGAGTCCCAAGGAATGTATAGTCCAGTATGGGTGATTTTTCGGTGGATTTCTGTTTTGAATTGTGTGTCGGTTCTTATAATTTTGAGGTTAAGAAATGATATTTGATTGCTTTCTTCCTGTTCACATGTGAAGTTAATGTTGGGATGTATAGAGTTAATGTGAGTGAAAAAGTTAAGTATGTGTTCTGTAGATTCGAATCCCGCAACCGTGTCATCTACATATCTGTACCAGTATAGTGGTGGATGTAATGCTGTATTAATTGCTTGTGTTTCAATTTGTGTCATAAAAATATTGGCTAGAACTGGCGATACTGGGTTGCCCATGCTTAGGCCATTTGTTTGTATATAGTTTTGGTTGTTGAACATGAAGTTTGTCTTTATTGTGGTGAATTCTATGAGGGTTGCTAACTGGTTACTGGGAATGTCTATAATCGGGTTAGGGTCTCGGATATAGAGTTCTAAGGCTATCTTGCAGGCTTCTGTTGTTGGAACTTCTGTAAAGAGGGATATAACATCGAAACTGGCCATTAAGGCTTTATGATTAAGTTGATTTAGATTAGACTTGAAATTAAAAGAGTCTTTGATGAATGAGCTGGCTGATGTTGCATATTTGGAGAATGTCCATGCTATGTATTTACCAAGAGTGTAATTAAACGATTCATATGTTGACATTATTGGTCGTAATGGACAATCTGGTTTATGAGGTTTGGGGATGCCGTATATTTGCGGTGTGCGTGAGTCGGTTTTACGTAGGTAGGAATAAAGTGTTTGTGAAAGTGTGTTGGCTTTTTCCATTTGTAGTAGTAATTTGTTTAGTTGCGTCTCACGTGTCTTTGTTGGATTTGTGTGTATTGGTTTAAATTTGTTTGTCTGATAGGATGTTATTCATTTTCTGTATGTATTCATTCGTGTTCATTATTACTATAGCGTTACCTTTATCTGCTTTTAGAATTTTTATGTTTCTGTCTTGTTTTAGGTTTTTAATGGAATTAATGTCTCTTTTTGTAAGGTTGTTTTTAAGTTTTCTGTTTTGTGAAATTATGTTTATGGTTTTGTAAGAAAATTCTTTGAAAAAATCGTTTAAGATCTTGTTTTTAGGTGTTTCTGGAAAATATAAATTTGTAATTTTACCTGGGAAGTTTGGCTGTTGGATGTCAATAAAATTATCTAAGTTGTCTTTTTTCTGTTTGTTGTTTTTGTTTTCTGTAGAAAGTATCACAAGTCTCCTGGCTAGGTCTTCTGAACATGTTTTGATTTCTATGGTTGGAATGTACCTTGGTGCTATTGCGAAGTTGAGTCCTAAGTTGTTAAGTAGATGTATCTCGTCTGTGTTTAATTGTCGGTCGGATCTGTTAATTAAGAGGTTGGTCAACGGTTTGTCATGTTGATGTCTTTTCTGTTGTTTACATCTTAATTTTTCAAGTTTTTTGTTGTGGCAGATCTTTTTTTCTCTGTCGTTCTTAGTATTGATTTGGTTTATGTAATATTTTTTGAACCCAAACGAGCCGTTTTTGCATATAAAATTCTCAACAAGTTGGTTTTCTCGACATCACTGAAACTTGTAGCTATCAGTGCTAGAAAGTAACTCTCCCATAAAATATTAGAAGTTAATAAAACTTTGTCGATACTTATTGGTAAACAAACAATAAAACAATAGATAAAAACAATAAAAACTATTATTTTCTTTCCTATTTAAAGTTATCTCATTTCAGAGGATGAGATAATAAAAATTTATTATTTTTCAACATCAAAAGGAATATGCATACCAGAGAACTCTAAACACACCATTCTATATATAAAAACCTTTAAACTTTATTAATGCTTATGATAATTATCAATTATTTAGAGTGTTCCCTCGTGTATCGCGGTAGGTGCGTTCCAAAACCCCCCGCGAAAGGAGATTTTCCGCGAAGTGGGATCGCCGATTTTTACGTATATATATTTATGTGCATTTAGACTTTTAAAAACCCTCCCTGTACAACTATTTAACCCTCCCATTACAATACTGTTCATTATTGCTGAAATAAGAAGAACAATTATTAAGATATTAAGCCTTAAAATTAAAAATTACATATCTTCAGCAGGTGGTGTCTTTTCGGGGGACACCACTTCCTCTTCTGTGGAAGGTGAATCAGCAATTTCTTTGTCGGTCGTTACAATTTCAGGAACAGTACTTGCCACCGGTACCCTTTCTTTCTTGCTCGGCTGGAAAAACGTTGTTATTGGCAGTTGTTTTCTCTGCCTCTTTAGCCTATCGAAAATCATTTGATAAGGAGTCATTAGCTCTTCTATTTTATTGCAAAATTGTACTGATTGAACCATATCGTTGTCCCATTTTTGTGAGCACTCCTTCACTTCGTTTATTAGTTTCATTAGTTTACCTAACCGCTGTAACGACCATCCACTTTGCTCGATTGTTTCCTTGGCAGCAGACTTCGTCAGTGCTTTTAAGTCTTGGTCGGCGAGTGGTTCGGATTCTAAGTCAATCATTTCATCTACGTCTTCCTTCGTCATATCGGCAAATCCTTCATCTTTGATTAACGAAGCTAATTGCACAGCTTTTTGAACAGCCGAGTGTTGGATTTCTTTAGGCGTGAATCCCTTGTCGTCGTGCACAACCTCAGGTCACAACTTTTCCAGCTTGCATTAACGGTGCAGGGCTTCATCTCTTGCAATGCCTTATGAACATTTTGAAGACATGTAGCAATGGTGAAAGACTTCCAGTACTCCTTCAGGGTGAACGTGTCGTTTTCGGCTTCGGTTTCGGTGGCATTATCAAGGCTACGTACGAGGTTGGACATGGTATTCCTTATGTATAAGGCCTTGAAAGCCCCGATAACTCCCTGGTCCATCGGTTGTATAAAGGACGTAGAGCTGGCTGGCAGGAATTCAACCCTAACACCTTTATACGAAAGATTTCTTGCGTGGCCACCGGCGTTATCCAAAAGAAGGACATTGAATGGCAAGCCCTTCTCTAATAAATAAAGCTTAACTTGAGGAATGAAACTCTGATGGAACCAATCAGAGCTCAGAGGCTTCGTTATCCAGGCAGTAGGAGTGTGCATTCAATGGACCGGTAGCAAGTTCATGTTCTTATTCTTTAAAGCTCTCGGGTTTTTAGACTTGTAAATTAATGTCGGCTTCAACATAAAACCAGCAGCATTACCAGTCATTAAGAGGGTGAACCGGTCTTTATGAGCTTTAAAACCAGGGGCTTTTTTCTCATCTTTAAACAGGAACGTTCGGGAAGGCATCCTCTTCCAAAACAGGCCAGTCTCGTCCATGTTGAATACCTGTTCAGGCCTATATTCCCCTTCAGCTTCACCAGCCTCCTTGTTAGCCGAAGCAGCCTCTCCATGTAACGATACGTTTTTCAGGCCATATCGTTGCTGAAATTTCTGAAACCAGCCTTTGCTTGCAGAAAACGGTTTCTTAGGCTGGGAATTACTGGACGTTTCTGGCTGTGGGTTGTCTACGTCTTCTTCATCTTCATCCTTTTCCGCGAAATTATCATACAACATCTTAGCCTTCGTTGTGATAATGTTAGTATCCAAGGGAACACCTTTCGTACGACAATCAGCTATCCATATGGCCAAAGCAGCTTCCATCCGAACGATACTCTTATTACGAGATGTTACAACCCTCTTAGCCGTTGTATTAAAAGTAATAGCAGCAGTCTTCCTAATATTAACTTCGTCCTTCTTGGTGTAGCGAATGGTGGATTCGTTTACTCCGTAATGGCGGGCTATGGACGCATAAGAGTTTCCTTCTTTTACCATATCTAATATCTTCACCTTTTCGGCGATGGTCATCATTTTCCGTGACCGTTTAGGCGTAGAAGCATCCTTAGAAGTATTAGCACGTTTGGGAGCCATTGCAGGAGCTTTAAACACACACAAAAATTCAAAGTCACACACGAAAAAATCACGAGATACAGCGTAAAACGATCTGAACCGCGTAGCACATTGTTTCAAACAGACTGAGAGATTCACCAAGGAAGGTGCTTGTGTGTTTGAAAGCACCAATCACAGGCCAGATATGAATATTGAAAGCACCAATCGCAAGCCAGATATCAAAATGGGTGCCTGTCATTGGCCGTCTCTAACTTCTCCACCTTTTACAGCCCGTCTTACACTTCGCTACGCAGAAACCAGAGCGCGCGAGATTCCACAAGGAAAGATGCTGCCGTAGATGAAATCGCCAATCACAGGCCAGACATGAATATTGACAGCACCAATCACAGGCAATCAAAATGGGTAGCTGTCATTGGCCGTCTTTCATTTCTGCACCAATCATAGCCCGTCTTGCACATCGCTACGCCATGAAGCTGATCTCGCGTAGCCTTCGCAGACGCACAATGCGTACATCTATAGCCTTTCCAGTTGGTTCTGTTTCCATTTTTACGCTGTTATAAACTCAAATATATGTTTATATCTCAAAATATACCTGTTTCTCTCTTTACACTATTAATTACATTTATTTTTAATATTTTAATGGTATTTAATACTATATTTTAGATTTAATGTTTATTATTTTATATATATGTGGGGGTCGGCCGAGCCCGCGAAGTGGTGAAGCCGCGAAAGAGGATCCGCGAAGTGGCGAGAGAACACTGTATACAATTAGGCCAGGTGGTAAAGCACCCGACTCGTAATCCGAGGATCGCAGATTCGAACCCTTGTCACACCAAACATGCTCGCCCTTTCAGCTCTGGGGGCGTTATAATGTGACGGTCAATCCCATTATTCGTTGGTAAAAGAGTAGTCCAAGAGTTGGCGGTGGGTATTGAAGACTAGCTGTCTACCCTCTAGTCTTACACTGCTAAACTATGGACGGCTAGCGCAGATAGCTCTTGTGTAACTTTGCGCGAAATTAAAAAAGAAACATTTATACAGTATTGTAGCTCGAGTTACGACGCCCTTTTTCTTCATAGCTAGAAGTCGCTACATTATGCCAGGGTCCACCAGAAGTTTTCAACACAAGGCCTCTTACTTAGATATTGAGCACCTTAAGTATGTCATGGATATTTGCTGACACTTTCCTGCAGCTCCAGGTCGGAAACAGAAGGATACAGAACCAATAAAATACAAGATAAAAGCAATGCTAATATTATCCCAGAATTTACAAATTAAGCACTTTACAACTATTGTAAGTATTGACGATTTTATTAAAAACCAGCACAGAAAAGAACGTCTCAAATCTTGGACTGTTGCTTTCTTCTTGAGGGAAATTGGTGCCCGTACAACGTTCTCGTCATTTTTGGACTATTGATTTTTTAGAGGCACTGCGACCACTTTACTGCTTTTAAAGTGTTGAACTACTGATGTTTCAGAGGTTTTGTAACTACAATTTGCTCATCTAGGTATTAATTATTTTCTTGATTCTTAATAGGCTCGTTGACTACAATATGTCTTCCAAGTCTTAGACTATTGAGTCTGGAAGTGCTTTGTGACTATAGTATGATATTTAGGTTTCAGACTATTGAGTCTCGAAGGGCTTTGTGACTACAGTTTGTTCCTCCAAGTCTTAGACTGTTGAGTCTGGAAGTGCTTTGTGACTATAGTATGATATTTAGGTTTCAGACTATTGAGTCTCGAAGGGCTTTGTGACTACAGTTTGTTCCTCCAAGTCTTAGACTGTTGAGTCTGGAAGTGCTTTGTGACTATAGTATGATATTTAGGTTTCAGACTATTGAGTCTCGAAGGGCTTTGTGACTACAGTTTGTTCCTCCAAGTCTTAGACTGTTGAGACTTGAGAGGTTTTGTGATTACAGTATGTTCTTTAAGTTTTTGATCATTAAGTCTTGTGAGACTTTGTGAGTACAGTTTTATCCTTTGAGACTTTTGGAATATAGTCTTTTCTTTCAAGTCTTGGGCTTATGAGGCTTTATGGTTGCAACCTGCTCATTCAAGTCACAGGATACTGAGTCATATGAGGCTTTTTGATTCCAGTCTCTCTCTCTCATATCATGGACTATTGAGCCTTATGAAGCCCTGTGTTGGTTCTCTCAAATCTTTTACTGTTGAGTTTTGAGATGATTTGTGACTACATTCTGTTTCTTCATGTCTTGGACTATTGGATCTTGAGAGATATTTTGCCTACACTTTGCTCTCTCAAATATTAAATTGCTAAATATAGAATTCTTTGTTTCAGTCAACAGGAGTTAATTCGTCAGTACTTTGGATCACAATTTTTATATTAACATTAATGTAAAATTGCTAATATTTACTGACTAATACTGTAATGAACAGAATATAAGGAACTAACTTGCGGTCTCTTACCATACGAACGAATTACTCTGCATCAGTACCCAGACAGACGTTATCAGGAAAGGATTTTATGTAAGATAATTTTCTTTGATATCGTAATATTTCATTTACCTTATTTTCGTGAATCACCAAAGCAAAATAAATTGATACAGTAAAGTTTAGTGTTTTTTTTGGTACTTTTAGGACACGAGGTCTAGCCATCCAGTTGTACTGTATCTAAGACAATATGGCTGTAAAGAATAAAAATTTTGTTTGGTAGTCATGCACTTATTATGTATAACAGTACCAGTAAACATGTACTAATTACATATAATAATGCCAGTAAACATGCACTAATTATATATAATAATACCAGTAGTCATGTACTAATTATGTATAGAAATATCAGTGGTCATGCAGTATTTATGTATACTAATACCAGGAGTCATACACTAATAATATATAATATTACCAGTAGTTATGTACTAATTATGTACAATAATACTACTAGTCATATACTAATGTATAATAAAATAATACCAGTAGTCATGTCGTAATTATATATAATATCACTAATCATGTACTAATTACATATAATAATAATACCAGCTGTCATTACTAATTATATGTAATAATACCAGCTGTCATGTGCTAATTACATATAATAATACCAGCTGTCATGTGCTAATTACATATAATAATACCAGCAGTCATGCAATAATTGTGTATGACACTAATAATATTAATAGTATCTTACTAGTTTTACCAACAAATTTGTTTTTGTGGTTACTGTTCAACAGAAGCAGAAGATCTAAATAATTTGTTTCTTACTTACAGTCATTATAAATGATAGAATTAAACCTCAAAATAAACTGAAAACATTGTATACAGTCAAACTCTCCAGTTAACATTAATATTCAATTTATCGTAACTGCCTTAGTTTAACAACGGCTACATTACAAGTAAAGCATTATACTTTTCCTTAAAATCTATAGGACAGGTAAGAAAACACTGGCCGACAGTATATCAGCTTCTGAGATGAGAATACTTATGTGGGCATGGAAATAAAGCTGAATATGCTAGTGATGTGTGTTTAGTCATAATGCATCTAAACGCGTTAGATAAATGTAGTGAAAATAATCTACGCTGCTCTTACACATTTGTTAACTTCACTTTATAACTGACCAAACGGGCTGTAAATTTTTTAATGCTTTTATTATTGTCTTATTGATTCTTTGATTTTACACAGTCGTTACCAACTAAAATTGATTCTAGAATAGATCATAAGTAGTCCACAAGTGCTGCATATTAATAAATACGTATTCTTAAACACACTTTTCGAGTAATTTACCCAAGACATGTGATTTTAGATTTTATGAATAAAATATATCTTTACTTCTAATATCCCATTCGGAATCTTCAACATCAAACTTGAACATTCGTGAGAGTTGGTGTAATTATTGTATTATATGTACATAGTTCTAGTAGGTTAATGCGTACACGTGAATTAATATGTTTATTTAAGTTCTAATGCGCCTTACATTATTATATTTGTTGAATTAATTTATTTATTATCTGTTCTCGTACGGTATGAGAAGCCATGAAATGTGAAATGCAATTATTAATAGCAGCTTTGTTACAGAAAGAGAGAACATAATGTTTCGAATTAATAATCCACTCATCATCTGTTGACATCGTGTGTTACGATGGTTTTAAAAATCTACTAAAACTCTCCTTACTTGATCAGAAGTTATTACTATTATCTTTAGTTTGACAATGTACGATAAGAATAATGTTTATCGATAGATTAACTTGGAAAGGAATCTCGAGACCTGATAGCAGGCAACGTGAAATCAACTCTGGCTGTCGTACTTTTGTTTTTTTATTTACTGGATACTGTAGTTTGTTTAGTAATAGCAACTATTTGCACTCTCTTCTTCGTGTATTTTATCAATGAAAGCTCTTAAACTCACCGCTGACACACCAAGGAACTTTTTGTTCACGTGTTTAACTTGTGTATTTAATTTCTGTATTTTATTATGGAATTTATAATGCTATCGTATTTTCGTATAAATATGGCATGTGCTCAAATTTTCATAACCTATTTCCCTATAATTGTCTAATCCAGAGTGGGTAATGCCAACCTTAATAGGGTTGAAGTGTCAAACTGGTTGGTTTTGGTACATTACCAGCACCAAAATGTACAATAATATTACTCTGTAACAACAAAAACTTGAAACATTCCTACCAATCGAGGACTGAATATTTTATCAAACTTAATCAACATAGGGTCGACTGACAGCTGAAATGATAATTAAAGACAAAACTTTCACTTCTACGTTTCCATTGATTTTTAAGTTTTTAAGTTTTCCACATTGTATCAACTTCATTAAAATTTGCCAACTGTTAAAAAAATTCTATTAAGACTTATATGAGAATCTAATTAAATATTTCGACGAGTTGATTGATCTATATGATACTTTTCTTTTCTAAAGATGCACAACATGCATGCATCTTATTCATATATCACATTAGTATACTCATAAGGAAAATAGTTACAACTTTCAATATACTATGTAGTGTAACTTAATTGTAAGAGCCAAAAACTAACAAACTAGTCTTTTTTAGGTAATACAAATTACTGTTCGATCAAGGAATGATGTTGTTATGATAGTTATATGTAGACAAACTTATCTCTATCATTTAGATGGTGAGAAATGAAATTGGTTAAAAACTGTTATATGAAATAGCAATCTATTTCGAACTGAAATCGTACTGTGAAAGTGTTATATTTTATTAAAGAACATGTACTAAATTCAGGTGTGTGTGTGAAAGTGACTACCCATGTTAACAACAATATCAAAGCTATACGTATTCAAAATCCTTTAATGCCGTGAGAAAATCAGGATGGTACCTTAACAGCGGTAAGCATAAATATGTATGGTAATTTTGCACAGATAATTTCGTATATTAACTGTAATGTGCCTTGAGATTCAGAGGTGTGAATTCTGTTAGTATTACAATTTCAAATACCGTGAAACAGAGTTAAATAAATGTCAATATGTATCTAATTTATGACATTTACCAATAAGATTAATACACACAGTTTATCTCTCTTTTTAATACAAATATACTTTATTTTATATATACATACACATTATATATCAATATACAAAAGTATTAAAAACTTAGAAACAATATTGAGTCTTCTATCTGGTCTGGAACATTTTCCTTGATATCTTATCGAGTATTAACGATGATCGAATTAACTTTGAGTTGATGTAGATAATATTCACTTAACTGGGAGCGAGTTAACATTGCATTCTTCTTTCTTTGCTGGACACACGTCGAGTTTTTTTACCAATGTTATGTAATATTTTCGTAAAAATATTAATGTCCAATGCGAATCTGTTGAAGTTAAATGGCTTGGATTGTTCGGAATTTATGAACATTCCTGGTCAAATATCTGTAGTTTCCCGATTAATAAGCGTTAATAACAGTTATAGCTTCCGAGGTTTATAGTTTACCAGCTATAGCAAACCAGTAGCGTATGCTGTCCCTTGGTGCGTCGCGTTGGTTATATTTATAGGCGTGAAGACAGTTTCTAGAATTTTTAGCCAGCTCAACAATACTGAAGATACACTAATGTTCAGATACACACATATATCAATTGTTGATTCTCATACTCGAGAATCTTCTACAACTTTAGTGACTAGGCAGATATTTCATAATTTAGATTTAGCAGTATAATAAATGCAACTTATACAAACACTGATATCAAATAAATATATAATAGTGAATCCGTCATACCTTCCTCCTTAAAGAATTAAAATTGGCGTTAGACAATTTTTAATTGAGATATTATATATATATTAGTGAAAATTAATACATTTTGATAGCGATAATTAAAAAAAATCACAAGGGAGGACTGCGTTAAAAATAGCAAATTTAAACCTCTGACTGATGATATTAGTTTGTTATAAGTTAAAAAAACAACTCGAAAAAAAAATAAATGAAATAAAAAATGCTGCACTTGTTGAAAAGATCCCAGTGTACAAACTATAGTGTGGGATTACCCTAGGTTTTGGAGGTGACTGTAGAAGTAAAACCCACACTGCGGTGGTGATACACCGCCTATCAATCTGAAACTCAATTCCTTATTTTCTTATTTTTATTTCAGTTAATTTTTTTTCTTTGCTTTGAAGAGCACTCACCTTCGTACAAGTGTCTGCAGGCAGTGAAGGATGATATAGATGTGGGAGTTTGTGGGCTTGAGCACCGACATTTTGCTCTCCTAATTGCTATTTTTATATCTATTGCTACTCTTAGTTCTTATGTGAGACTGGCGAATGTAGGTTAAGACTGATAGATGGTGCATCTCCACCGCAATGTGGATCCTACTTTCTCATTCACCTCCAAAACTTAGGGTACATTTTATAATTCCATACTTTTGTTTATATCCTGGGATCTTTTCAATTGTTAGAACGTTTTGTTGTTTAATTTATTTTTGTTTCGGGTTGTTTTATATATATGCATTGTAAACAATAAATTAAATATAATACGTTATCGAATAATTATGTGCCGTATCTACTTTCATATATATATTAATATCGATGTTTTTGTTATATATATTTAGAAACGCATGTCGCTTATACTGTCAAATGCATATTACGAAATTCGTCCAGGATAAATTATATTACATAACGATTACAAAACTTCAATAACCATCACAGTTTATAATACAACCAAAACAAATAATCTTATGACCATAAAATTACATACAATATGAAACTGCACCAACACAGATGTTATGAACCCCTTGACATGAATGATCTTTAAATTATGTTCTCATAATGATAAACTCCAATTTTTGTCTTTCGTCAGGTGCTATTAATCCAGTGTTAAGTGCTCAGTAAATATTTTACCTTTTCAAAAGTAGAATTACTTGTTTAATGCCACTTTAAATTTTGACTTTTTTCTTCACTAGGTTTGTTAACGGTACAGTTATGTCAGCAAAATTTTCAGAAAACTTCGTGTTTCCACAATGTAATCAATTTTGGCATGAATATCAGAATTAGTGAGATTGTATTCATCTCCAGTATTTTCAAATTTACTCATGTTAAAGCAACTGTCATCAGTATCAGATAAACCCTTAATGGCTAAAATATTTTCGGATACATCTCGGATGTGATAGAGTTTACTGTATTGACATAACAGAGATGGGTAGCCTTTCGACAATCAGGTGTTTTTATGACATGGCTTTTATCATTAACATTCTGAACAACCTCATAGGAACCATGATACCTAACTTTAAGTGGATATTTCACAGTGGGTAACAATACTATGACCATGTAATCAAGATGGAATTTACGTTCTCCAACCTAGCGGTCATAAATGTTTTTTTTTTCATTTTAGCTTGGGATAACTTCAAACTATTCTCGAGCCAATTCACGAGCACCCATAGTCTGGACCAAAACATCAAAAAGTAATCCAATAAGTGCATTTCTTTCAGGTCACCAACTTCAAAGGATATACTGAATGACTAAACCCCAACTCAAATGGGCCAAACCCTAAAAAATTCTGGACCGACTCACGAACAGCAAATTATAATAAATTAGTTTCTTCAACCCATTTCTTTTCGTTGTTGAATTATTGAGTCCGAATCATATACATAAAAGTAGAGTGAAATCTTTCAAAAACACCTTGTAATTCTGAATGGTTCGCACAAGATTTGATCTGTTTAGCTCTGAGCGGATAAACAACGTTTTGAAAAAACCCAGAATATAATATTTGATCTCTGATCAGAATGAATTACTTTGGGCAAGCAAACAAAAGTAAAGAAAATAATCAAAGCCTTAAGTCCAACACAGTCCACATTGAGTGGTTATTCAAAAGTTGGAGTAGGTCTCAAAGGAGCAACAAAGGTTTCTGGTTATGTTTCCCAACCAAATGACAGGTATAACATATTTTATAAAACTGAGAACATATTGCCTGATTTGTGGCAAAATGAAATATCTCATAATTTTCTCACATATATTTTTAACACCTAACTGACTTCCCATGGAGAGTTTATAGACAAATATCAATATTGAAATATGATATGCTTTGGGAACAATGATTTGTGATCAGTTTAACTACTTTCTAGTCCTTTGAAGCTAGCACATCTGGTGGTTTTCATTTCTTCATAAGCACACCATGTTTGAAAAATAACCCTTTGGAACTTCTTATACTCATCTTTAGGAAAAGTATATTTAAATAGTGAAGAGACACAAGGATCCCTTTCTTACTCAGCAATCAGTTTACTTCTAACAAACGGAACTTTGCCAGGTGAACTAGATTACTTACGTCCAACATTGCCAATCACTTAAAAGTCGCCAGTAGGACAGTTATCCATATTCGTTGGTAAAATAGTAGCCCAAAAGTTGGCGGTGGGTGGTGATGACTAACTGCCTTCTTTATAGTTTACACTGCACAATTAGGGACTGCTAGCGCAGATAGCCCTCGTTTAGTTTTGCGCGAAATTACAAAACAAACCAAAGTCAACGCTTTTTAGAGGAAGAGGCCCAGTGCACCTGACCCACCAGGGTATTTCACATAATTACGCAAATACCAATACAGAGAAAAGCGAAATCGCTTTTTGGGTAATATTGCTGCATGTGTTTTATTTTTACAGTTTCATCTTTTGCAATTTTATGGAATTCAGGTGATATAACTCCCATTATTATTTCAATTTCTTGTGAAATGTTTATTGTGCGAACATACTTTTGTTTTTAGTTTGTAGCTATAATTACCCACCACACGTTTGACACAACTTATTTTTGAGCTTGTTTAACATTACTGATATTATACAACAGAGAAACCAATATATACTCTTCAAAAAAAGAAACGCAAAAGGCAAAATTTGAGACAAATTGCTAACAAGTTTATTCCTGGTAGTTCTGTACGACATGTGTGAAACTTTGCACATTCACTGCTGAACATTCAAAGTCTGCAAAGGCGAAGTCCACGCTCACTAGTTGAAGTTTAACGTCAATGCCTCCCGTGAGCATCAATAACTGCTTGGCATCTCCTGTCCATGGCGATGAGATGACGAATCACATCCTGTGGAATGGCTTTCCACTCAGCCTGCAAAGCTGCTGCAAGCTGACGTAGAGTCTGCGGTTGAGGTTGTCGCCGTTGCAGACGTCGGTCCAACTTGTTTCAAAGATGTTCGACAGGGTATAAATCTGGTGATCTGATTGTTTATTGAAACAGCTCCAACGCATTAAATTTATGTTTTCATTAAAACAGAAACATAAGTGGTAAGAAATCAGGGTGTAAGAGTTTAGTGACAAATAAAATGACGTTAATTGTTAACATAATAATAAAAGAATACAGCTACATTAATAAGCCCTTGAAATCATTACTCTTCACTAAACATATTAAATCTTAAAAATAAAAACAAAACAAATATCGCCTTACAGTTATTTTATATCCAGTATCAACGTAATTTGTGTTTTTCACGTAAATATATAAATAACACTGATATAAAAAATATAAGGACAACTTGCTGTTTAAACGAATAAGTTTGTTTGTTTCATTGGAATTAATAACAAAGCTACTCAATGGGCTGTCTGTCCACCACATGTATCGAAACCCGATTTCTAGCGGCGTGAAGCCACCGGGAGGCTAAATAATCAGTGCCGACAGAATTTGACGCAGTAATGTAAATCAAGAGTAAGTTCTGATAAAAAATATGTTATAACAATAACAATATATATACCCATTAATCAGGACACTTTATGAAATAAAATATTATGTTGGAAACTATATTACTTATACTGATCAGAATACATTGTTTTATCTTCCTTGTAAACGTTGCTTACAACGTTTATATTTAAAAGAACGTATTTGACTAATTAAAGTATATATTCAACAAAAGTTTTATTTTATCGAATATTCAAGTGTTTACTTCAGAAAGCCGCGCTTCAGTAAATCTTACATACTTAAAAACAAAATACCATCGTTTATGAAACACAAATTTTATCTGTATAACTTTGTACTAACAAAACCATATCAGATAGTTTTATTAATATTGCAAGGTAACGTTCAGAAAAACCAGTAGACATTTAAGTGCTTTCATTACGTCAACGACAACTTTCGCACTTACGACGTTAAAATCGAGGTTCGATAGCTACGGTGGACAAAGTCCAGATAACCCATTATGTCGCTTCGTATTAAGTAAACAACATGAACAACGTACACTGAAGATATTTACTCTGGTCTTTTTTATTCACTGGTTTGATTCTGAAGTCACAAAATAAGGTCAAGTGAGCAAAATACTATTCTAAAGTAAATAACGGATAATAACTGTTGGTATGGGCAAATGGTTCTCTTTCTTCTTGGGTTCTTATAATACACATCTTTAACTAAAACAAATTAACCTGAAATTTTATTTCAGGCTGAGTCATACCAGTTCGCAAACAGGTACCAGCAATAGTATCTCGAGTTAATTGTTTCTTTTTATGAAGCCAACTGGAAATGCTGGATGCGAGATGGTAATTAGCAGCCTTGGATTGTGAATTCAGGCATTTATGGTTGGCGGACGGCCCTGTTCATTAAATGCATTCATTTTTCGCTAGTTTATCAATTCAAGGTAGGGAGAGTTGTGCGAAGATAGCTTTTTTGCGTGAATATTCTAAAATACAAATAAACACATGTACCGCATATGAAACTATGTAATAACGGTGTATTTCACGATATGTATTTTCCTTTCGCTTTCCAAATTTTAACATTGATTAGGTACTTTGTTGTTCGTTGTTTTTAATTTTGCACAAAGATACACGAGGGCTATCTGCGTTAGCTGTCCCTAATATAGCAGCGTAAGACTAGAGGGAAGGCAGCTAGTCATCACCACCCACTGCCAACTCGTGGACTACTCTTTTATCAACGAATGGTGGGATTAACAATCATATTATAACGTCCCCACGGCTGTAAGAGCATGTTTGGTGTGATGGAGATTCGAACCCATGACCCTCGCGTTACAAGTCAAGTGCTTTAATCACCATGCCATACCAGGCCTTGATAAGATACCAACACTTCTTTCTCGGTTTTACACATTTGTGTGTTTTGTGCTTTCAAAAGAGAAAAAAAATTCAGAGTATCATATATGTTTCGAAATGTTAAACCTTTTTTTTTTTCTTCCACAACAAATCTAATTAAAATAAACTAAATATAACACAAGTATGTACTTCTTTCAAACGAGTTTTCCTTAAGGAAAGACAACACGTTTTTCCATTTCCTTTCTGAAATTTTGTACTTCACTGATTACAGTGATCGCTTCATTTAATTATGGGAATCGTCCACTGCATGTCGATGCAGGTTATTCATGTAAAAACAAAACAAACTAAATTCTAAAACAAACAAAACAAAAAAACTTTGCATTCTTCTTTCTTCGCTGGTCTCACGTCGAGTTTTTTCGACCGATTTTCGTAATAATATTAATATCCAATGAGAATTTGTTTAAGTTAAATGGCCTGTAATGTTCGGAATTTATAAACATTTCTGGTGAAATATCTGTAGTTTTCCGATTAATAAGCGTTAGTGACAGTTGTAGCTTTCGAGGTTTATAGTTTACTAACTATACCAAACCAGTAACGTGTACTGTCTCTTGGTGCATCGCTTTGGTTACATTTATAGGAAAGAGGACAGTTTCTAGAATTTTTAGCCTACTCAACAATACTGAAAATATATGTTGTTGATTCTTATACTCGAGAATCTACTACAACTTTAGTGAATAAGGGTGAAAATCGAAATTTAAGTTTAACTCTGAAAATTATGTATTTATAAATTTACCTTAAACAAATATTGAGTTTATAATAGATATATATATTAGCAAATCCGTCACAATTAATTTTGATAATTGATGCACAAACACGCTGTGACGTAATCCGATGAACTAATTAACACATTAATTGTTTTTTAAATACCATATTGGTTTTAAGATACGGTTGGAAATCTGACGAAACTGTCCCTGTATTACTACGCAGAAAATAAAGTTAGGTATAAGAAAGTAAAGAACGATTTTCATATCAATAAACCAATTATTTAGCGAACTAGATTTTTATTTTTCGCATTTTTAAAAAATCAATTATTATCATTTTCGTAAAGCGTTGGAATGGAGAAAAACAAAGCTACTATTATGTACAGAGAATTGATTAAATTTAGATATCCGTGTTCATTTTTTTACGACTGATGTTCGAAATATATTGGTTTACAGTAGTTTGTTTGATCAGTTTAGACGCGAAGTTGAAAAGGAAAGAAACATTTAGTTTTTTGAATAAACTGGTAAATTTATATTTCTAGACTAACTCTATACAAATCTTATTTGTTGCGAGTTTTCTAAAGAATTCTTCTTTGCAAATAAGCCTAAACAAGTACAACGACAATAACGAAGGATGTTATATAACTTATGCATGATACTGCTAAATTTATAACATAATTTATTAATGCACGTAATACTATATAAAGATTTAAACAACTGGTTGAAACATGAACTATATGCTATTTACAAATTTAACACCTGATGCAAACAAGAACGGCGTTGAACATTATATAAAGTCTAACAACCTGAATTTACTATTTTAATTACGGAAATGCAGTCGGAAAGGATAAATATTAGAGTTTTACTTTCTTCAAAACTCAATGTAATCAACGACGATTTTTATCGAAGCAATAACGACTTGTGTCAGGCTTTAAAATTTGGGATGGAATGAATGCTCTGTACTAAAATCAATATTTCGATAAATCCCTTTTGTAACTTTAAATAGAATCGTGAAAGGCTGAAACTGTTTCTTTTTTCCTTTTTTATTTCTCCTCGTACAACTGGATACAAATCCAAGTTTTATTATTTAAATGCAATAGCCTTTTATACAATCATCTCGTGTAGCAACTTTGGTTTAGATTTGTGTCATCAGCCTTTAAAGCTTTATCGCTCAAGTGCCAATAAATATAAATGTGCTTCTCAAAATGCGTTGCAAGCTGCACATTAAGCCTTTAAACAGCTTTCTTACTGGATTATTTCGCAGTTACTCAGCGGTAACATTGTGCGATTATACGCTGAAAATTAAGGTTCGTTGTCCATGGTGGGCACAGTGAAGATATCTAATTGTTTAACCATTTATCTTAGATTAAAACAAACAGTTTACCGAGTGAGAAGTTACAACCACACTAAGTGAAAGTATGTTTAAATATACATACTTTATGAGATAAAATATATGCTATCCCCAAACGATGCTTTTAAAACACAATCTATAACAAGCCATTTAAGGATATTTTCAACTTGAAAGGCATCTTATACTCTCATTGGTTCAATAGCAGGATAAACAACCATAACTTTTATTTCTGTTCGTCCCTAAGTTCAATTTAGTAACCAGAAAGAGGGCAACCAATCAGCAGAATACTCCACCTGCTGTTAACTGAGTCTTATCTATATAACTTGTCCAGAGCAGAAAGTTTAGAGAATGATAAAAAACATTGTCGCACGAGCTTTGGACATCTCGGTATGCTGGCCGGTACGATAACTACCTGGCTATCTCAATTAATACTTTGGTCATTTCATTCATTCTGCCCATTTATTTTGCTTCTTTCACACTATCACTCATCACGCCAAACCGTTAGTTGTGAACTTCGGATACTTGGCCTTTCTTGATGCAAGCTGGAAGAGCATTCTGTTTCTTTTATTATTTATCAAAAATATAACATCTTAGGCTAATTATTTCGATAATTCGTGTTTTATGTTTTAACACTTGAATATTAAACATAATTAGCTCTGATATATTGTATTGTAAACGCCTACAAAAAGCCTATTTAATAGGGTATTGTAACAGCAAAGTGTTTTCCGGTAGATCAAAGACAAGTTTACAGTATTACAACAGTAAAATTAGGAGTTCGATTTTCTGGGTGGCCAAAACGTTTATAGTCTATCGTGTAGCTTTGCCCTAAAAACCACAAAGCTTATAGAGTGCAGCGTTTTACTAAAACTGCTTTACTGTTATTACATCTTATTGGTAGTTTAAAATCTGGGTTCGCATTTTCTGCATCCAGTGCACTTTATGTTGAGGAAGACGTCTCTTAAACTATTGAATACTGGAAAAGACATCGGCACGGATATATATATATATCTCATCAAACACACAAGCGCAAAGTAAATTCCATGTTGTCATTCAATCACTTCACTAGTGCGTTCATTCGGAAGTCTCTCATTTTATTACTGATTTTTAGACCAATGCTTAGCGTGCCAGGACTGTGGATCTTATAAAGCGTGGTTAGCGACTCGTTGTTGTAAAAATGTGATTTGTTTCCCCATTTTGGGGTCGTGGGTTCTTTTTAAAAGTGATAGTCTAATTTTTCTATTTGGTTAGATAAAGTTTGTCAAGTAGTAGTTGTTGATAACTAAAGACGGCTGGGCTCCTGTAGCTCCTATGTAACTTTCTTAACCTGAAGATAACCTTGGAAGATCGAAACGCTGTTCTCTCCTTATTAATAAAATTGTTAACACCCATACCAGCCATTCTGAGATGCAAAGTATGTGTCCGTTAGAAACAGCGGTTACTCGAATTGTGACACTTAACGAAAAAATCAGTTGAAGTCATGCATAAAGAAAAGAGAGTTAAGTAATTTTTATAAAGTGTTTCAAATATGCTTTCAGGAAAAACTGTTATTAATCAGTAATCATTACAATAGTTTATGATAGTCGAGGACCTCTCACTCTAGCTCTACAAGGGTCACTAACGAGTCTTGCAGTTTAACTATAAAAATAACGTGTATTTTTTAAAGTGAAAAATATTGTGGTAATAGATATAATTGTGATTTCTATGGTTTAGTAGAAATATGCGAAAAAATGCTGTTATAATAATAAGAAAATTGTTTACGTCACATGAAAACAAAAAGCTTTTGTACAAATTCAAATAGAAGTTTCTGGCTACGTAGCTGATAGTAAGAAGCCTATAATAAAACACTACATGGCCAAAATATGTGGACATCCCTTCTAATTAGTGAGTTAGGCTATTTCAGCCACACCTATTACTAACAGGTGCATAAAATCAAGCATACAGCCAAGCAATCTCCATAGACAAACATAGGCAGTAGAATGGGTGGTACTGAAGAGCTTAGTGACTTTCAACGTGGCATTATCATAAAATGCCACCTTTTTAACAAGTCAGTTCGTCAAACTCTGCCTTGCTAGACCTGTTGTTATTGTGAAGTGAAAGAGTCTAGGAGCAACAACAGCTCAACCACGAAGCGATAGGACACACAAGCTCACAGAACGGGACTGCTGAATGGTGAAGAGCATAAAGATCGTCTGTCCACTATTGCAACATTCATTACAATGTTCCAAACTGCCTCTGGAAGCAACGTGAGCACAAGAACTATTCTTCGGGAGCTTCATGAAATGAATTTCCTTGGCCGAGCAGCCGCACACAAGCTTAAGATCACCATGAGCAATGCCAAATGCCAGCTGGAGTGGTGTAAAGCACACCACCATTGGACTCTGGAGCAGTGGAAGCACGTTATCTGGAGTGATGAATCACACTTTACTATCTGATAGTCTGAAGGACAAATCTGGGTTTGGCAGATGCCACGAGAGCGTTACCTGCCTGAATGCATAATGCCAACTGTAAAGTTTAGTGGAGGAGAAATAATGATCTGGGTCTGTTTATCGTGGTTTGGTCTAGGCTCTTTAGTTCAAGTGAAAGGAAATTTTAATGCTAAAGAATACAATAACATTCTAAAGAATTGTGTGCTTCCAACTTTGTGGTAAAAGTTTTGGGAAGACCCTTTTTTGTTTCAGCATGACAATGCCCTGTGCACAAAACGAGGTCCGTAAAGACATGATTTTCCAAGATCGGTGTGGAAGAACTTGACTGGTCTACACAGAGCTCTGATATAAACCCCATCGAATACTTTTGGGATGAATTGGAACGCCAACTGTGAGTCAAGCCTTGTCGCCCGATATCGTGCTTGACCTCACTAATGTTTTTGTGGCTGAATAGGAGCGAATCCCGGCAGCCGTTTTCCAAAATCTAGCGAAAAGCCTTCCCAGAAGAGTGGAGGCTGTTATAGCAGCAAACGGGGGATCAACTCTATTTCTAATACCCATGAGTGTGTAATGAGATGTTTAACAAGCACATACGAGTGTGGTGGTTGGGTGCCCACATACTATTAGCCATGAGATGTACATAAAAGTAAGAAGTTGGTCGAAAAGAAAGTTACTAGTTCCATGCCTCACATTTGAAAAACTTGTGATACCGCGAAGTTTTCGAGATGCAGTAATCAGCCAACTGTCTGACAGTAGGAGAACGCGCGATCCTAAGAAATTTGCATGGATGTAGAAAGTTCCCCTCTTTTTCTCAGATTATAAAACTATTTATACTCTTTCATGTTAAGTTTCTTGATTAAGAAGCTATAAGACCTTTAATTGCTCTGTCACATTCAGCGAGAACTCCTGATGTTTTTACAACTAGTTAACACCCACTAAAAGTTTCTTGCAAAATTAGATCCACTACTGAAATTACTAATATATTTGGTATTATTGTCTTTCTTCCCCACAACTACCAGAACCATTTAATTTTGGTGGAATCTTACAATGTACCGTGGTTTATTTCAATGTTCACGTGTAACTATGTCTGTGTTTATGTATAACGACAAGTTTAAGACCAATAGGATATGACTACCATTTTAGGTATACGGATTGTAAAGCATTAATTAATAACTGCAAGGTTATTAAGGTAATCTCCCTAGTATTTGTTTTAAATATAACGAATTAGGAAACTTAACAAAGCTGTGAATTGTTTAAGTATCATTGCTAAGTTCATGAATAAACCATAAAGATAAACATAATCCACAAAAGAAAGAATTTTCATTTAATGTTTCTCCATTAAACATTGCTTTTACAATTCATATAAAAATTGTTCTCCACAATTTTATTTTACGTCAATATTTTATGTTTACGTATGATAGTTCTCTATGGATTACACTATACGTAAAGCTGGATGGATGACATTTTAATGGATCGGACTGTTGACATTTTTAGAGTTCATTATAAATTACTTTATAACAGACATAATAATGACTTTTTTGGTTAGCCACGTTTAAGCTCCATTGCAACATTTGATGTCCGTAACAATGGCTCTATGAAGTACTATATATTTGGTTAAAACATTTCTTTTGATCTTATTAATATATCATAAATAATGTGTGTTTTCTGGACACAGCTTCTTTAATGTTGACGCCACGCCCTCTGTTATTCATGTTGTGAGTGAGTGGTCATTAAAGGCTGGGACGTGTGTAGTTCGCCTAAAAGCCTCTAGCTCAGCTTTTTATTTTACTCTATTTCGCTGAGCTCGGCTTATTTACAACTTACAAACTAGAAATCTTTAGACGTAGGGTGTATCCATTTTGATACACGTGTTCTTACAAAGTAAAGTTTATTTTACTTCTTGTGTGCTTGGTAAAAGGTTTTAGAATTTCTCGTGTCAGTTCTATATTACAGCGAAAAACAGATTTTTGAGACAAAAAATATTATTGCTGATTTGTTGTACAGTTGATTTTTTTCCTGTAGAAGAGTATTGTTAAATGTGATACGAAATTTTCTTTATATGGGTATCCAGAAAATATGGACTTATAATAGTTATTAAATTATTGTTCATGCACTATATTGCAAATTTTCTTGCAAACGTCTGTCTTGTTACTTTGGCTAAAGTCCACTGTGATACGATGAAATCGAAAAAAAAATTAAATCACCAGAAGAAGGACCTGTCAGACCGAAATGTTGTGAACATTGAAACATGTATTTAATATTAGTTATCTTCCGTGGTATACGTTTTCTTTACACTTTACTATTTGTAATATTATTTTAGCCATGTTTAGCCAGCAGAGTTGTTAAATCAACGATATTTCGACTTGTAGAGGTAGCATACAAAATACTGCACATTTTGTACTGGATTATTGGACTGAACGTTCGGAACACGCTGTTTATGTAATTCGTATTTCAACGCTATATAAAAGTTGATTAGTTCACCGCTTGATGTTATATTTTTTAAGTAGCTCATAGATGACTGCATAACTGGATCTTTCAACAAGAACACCGCACTCGATGTTTGCGTAAAATGTTAATAAAACGTACACATTCCCATAAAGTAAAATAACTTGTTTGATTTTTCAAACTGCAGTTCTCAGTTGACTGACTTAGTTATAATTAACGATGACAGAAGACGCTTGCAACAAAAAAATAATTATTTTTGGTAAAAGTTTGTTCTTTGATGTGTTTGTTTATTTTAGATTCAACTCGTGCGTTTACAGTGAGCACAAGCACACTTCTTCGATTAGTCCTGGAGATAAATAGTATGAAAATTTTCATAACAAGCTCTTTCGATTCGATGGTTACGTTCTAGTTGTACAAACTTTTCAGAAAATAACATTAAATTATTTTCATAGTCGCAGAATTTGTTATGATTGTTTGTTAGTGATTATAGTACATGGTACATTAATGTTTCGCCATTAAACATTGCTTTAACAATGCATATAAAAATTGTTCTCCACATAGTACATGACCTAGCGCGTTAAGGCGTGCACTTCGTAATCTGAGGGTCGCGGGTTCGCGCCCGAGTTGCGCCAAACGTGCTCGCCTTCCCTGCAGTGGGGGCGTTATAATGTGACGATCAATCCCACTATTCGTTCTTAAAAGAGTAGCCCAAGAGTTGGCGGTGGGTGGTGATGACTAGCTCTCTTCCCTCTAATCTTACACTGCTAAATTAGGGACGGCTAGCACAGATAGCCCTCGTGTAGCTTTGTGCGAAATTCCAAAACAAACAAACAAACAAATATAGTACATAGTGAACTATTTACTCAAAATCCATGCTAAGTACTCCTCGCTAAGAAACAGATTTTGGTACTCGAAGAGGGCAGAACATAGTTTGCCTATTTTGTAGCTTTATGCTTAACAGAAACGATAGCATACAACATATATAAACAGCCAATCAAAGCGTATTCAAAAGATTCTGTAGATAAAAAATTCAAAATAAAGAGCAATTATCAAAAATAATATATATATTAATATATACTGTATATTACCTTAATGTTTTTCTAGCAGCTCTTTTTATTTCGCTTAACATTTAATGAAAAAATAAACTGATAAGAAAATACTCACTTTTTATTTTTGGAATAATAAAAATTCCTTGTTGCTGAGATCTTTATTTAAAATATAGAGACTAAGAATAATAGCGTCTATTATAATTTCCTAATGAATGGTTTTGTTTTTGAATTCCGCTCAAAGCTAATCGAAGGCTATCTGCGCTAGCCCTCCCTAATTTAACAACGCATAGTGAGACTGACCATACATTATAACCCCCTCCCCCCACGGCTGAAAGGGTAAGTATGTTTGGTGCAACGGGGATTTGAACCCGCGACCCTCGAATAATGAGTCGAACGCCTTAACCCACCTTACCATGCTGGGTCATTCCAGAATTGAAAAAATTGTTGAAATATCCTTTACATGAAAAACCACGGACAAAATAACTTACTTTGTTAATATAATGATATTTTCATTAACAAGGGTAATTATTAATTGAGTTGTGAAATGCAGCTTTGAAACCCTTCTAATTTTTGTTCGAAAAGTCAAAGAAAAATGAAAAAATTGATAATCAGATAAAAGAAACAACGAAATGTATAAAACATGAATTGGGACAAGTGTGTAAATTACGTCCTGTTAAATCTAACTTTTCTACTTAGGAAGTAACGCCTACATGGGGGGAAAATTCTTTTTTTTTATACATCAACTTTGAGAAAATCATAATTTTTAGCTGCGACTGAGCAGCTATCAGAACGGTATCGAGTTTTTTGTTTGTTCATTTTTTTTTTTCAAGTACAAACTTTTAGCTCATAGCTCCGTCCACCCTTGACCGACTTGAGATCTAATTACAGTTTTTGACTCAAAATATCAAACCCTTTTAATGTATGTATTTGGTTACACTCAAAGTTTCATATATTAATTTCTTCTAATCCTGACTAAAAGAATTTCATTTGGGGGTATGGTGGTGGAATGATTCTGCTGAGTTATAAAATCGAATCATGTGTATGTGTGCCCCGCGCTTGGAGTGGTTGGTGCACTAAAATGTAGCTAATAAAAAAGGAAACAAAATCGGAAATATTTATTTACACCAATCCCATTTAGAAGAATTTCAAGTGTCTCGGCTATTGAGAATTCCTTTTTGCTATACTATATGCGAACAAATAGGTAAGTTAAAGCTATTGCTTTGTTTGACAGGGAAGCCGAAAATCTATGCCAACGTCATAGAGTCGATATTGTTGGCCTTTGAAGTCAATATTATTTTATTGTGTTTTTGTTTGTTTAAAATGTTCTCCCAAAGCTACACGAGGGCTATCTGTTCTAGGCGTCCCTAATTTAGTAGTGTAAGACTAGAGGGAAGGCAGCTAATCATCATCACCCATCCTTAACTCGTGGGGTACTCTTTTACCAACGAATAATGGTATTAATTTACACATTATAACACCCTTACTGTTGAACGGTCGATCATATGTGGTGTGATGGGGATTCGAACCCGTGACCTTCAGAGTAGGAGCCAAAAGCCCTGACCACTCTCCATGCAAATCTAATGTTATTGGTGACTGAAGTTGTTATTAGATTGTAATGGTATCTGGGATTTTCTATTTCGTTGTAATAGTAATACTTTATCTATGGCTTTAATCTTTTCCTTTCTGTCTAATGCACCGTAAGATACTGACTTACAATATTTTGTGATTTTAAATGTCATATAATAGGCCTTTCAAAAGTAGAAAATACAGCTCATGATCTGCAAAAATAAGTTGGTCGCGACTTCCATAACAAAATCCATCATTGAATCCCAGCCCTACATAAAAAGAAATAGTTCTTTCATGCAAATAGTAACAGCATCTGCCAAAATAAGATCGAATTACTTTAAAAGTTAGTCGAGACTTCTATAACAAAATCCAAGAGTAAATCCCAGCCATAAAACAAGGAAATAGTTATTCCATAAAGATAGCAATAGCAAAACATATTTATAAAAAACATTTTTTTTGAATTGACAGTTAAAGCTACAAACTAATCGCTCAGCATGGCCGTGTCTCTTGGACCATAACTCGCACTCGGAGGCTCGCGAATTGAAATCCCCACCACACCAAACATGTTCGACCTTTCAACCGTTAATAGAGTACGTCAAGAGTTGACGAATGGTGGTGATGACTATTTGCCATTCCTTTGCTAAACTAAGGCCGTCTAGTGCAGATAGTCATCGAGTAACTTTATTGGAACTCAATAAAACAAACAAATACAAATTAATGGCAAGGTTGAGGTTATTGTAAAGGTTACTAACCATATCAATGCCAGACCTTACCGTATCTACTTATTGTTAACGGTTTTATGTATATTAATTATAATATTCTCTCTTTTCTTTCGCCCTTTCAGCCGTGGAGGCGTTATAATGTGACAGTCAATCCCACTATTCGATGGTATAAGAGTAACCCAAGAGTTGGCGGTATGATGACTAGCTGACTTTATTTGGTATAAAAATAGTTAACTTTTATGACTATATTTTTTACAAACTTGATACACTAACAGATCTTTACAACCTACAATTACTGTGAAACGTGGTTTAAATATGAGCCAAATGTGCCGAATTATTCAAGAAAAACCGTTCAATTTTGAGAAAATCTTTCCGTATGCCTGCGCAGAAAGTCACGTAAACTATCGGTATAAACGCTTTATCTTAGCTTCAGCTAAAAATAAAAGTGGAACTTTTTATCATTCAGATAAAATACGGCTGATATAGCAACCCTATACAGTGAAATCAAGTGCAAGTACAAAAGAAACATAAATATTCATTCATTAGTTAGTCAGGCCACGTTTTTTGCTCAATTTGGTCATGATGGCGGGTTAAACAAAATACATGGCCCAGCTGACTAATGAATCAATATTCGTCATAAAAATTCTTATAAATGCTATAAATGTTTCTTCTAGTTTGGTTGCCAAGTTTGATTACATTCCTTTAAATCGCACTTTCAATCATTTTTGTGGCCTGAGCGTTTTTTCCATACCTAAGGTGTTTTTTATTAGATTAGAAATTCATTGTGGTATGTAGTTGTATTATACGTCCTTCTACGTATGTTAATATTTCCACCTCTGATTTTATGTGAATGTTTATGGTAATGCAAAGGGTTAATTGCATTGAATAATGATAATTTATGTACGTTAGTGTTGTTTGCGATATTTTTATTATCCATATATTTGCCCCTCGGTGTGTACGTGGTGAGGGGACCTCCCAGGGAAGGTTCTGTATTGTCTGGTTACATTCTCTGGGATCTAAACATCCACCCACGTGTTTGCCGTGCGTGAAGGGAAGGAGAGGATCCTGGTGGTTGAGGGGTCCAACCCTAACACACCACTTTGGCCTTGAATTACTATAGACGGGCGGCCTTTGGGTGGCCATCCTTGGGTCAATCGGTTGGTCCACTTGGGCTAGAATCAACCAAGTACCAGTGTTGGAAGTTCTCAACGGGTGTTGTAGACATTGTATCTGATGCTGGTATTTGGGTATGATGCTCACAAAACCCTGGCGTTGCTGCGTTGTCCTTGCATGACATTGCAGTGCGTCACCTCGTAGGGCTTTATGGTGGGTGGGGTCAGTGGATACCGAAATTGTTTTTTCCTATGGATCCTCCTTCAAAAAATTTAAATAAAATAGTGAAAAAACAGTCAATAGGTAAGCTACCACGTCTGAAAGACTCTGAGCAGCAATCTGCAACATCTGTAACACACGTACCTCATTTTCTTATATTGCATTCTCTTTCAGAAAAACCTTTAAAGCAATTATCCTCCTTTTTTATTCAGAAGGGACTAGAAGGTCTTGCTGGCTTTCCAAAGTCAGTAAAAAAGCTTCGATCTGGAGACATATTAGTTGAAACATCCACAATCCACCAGAGTGGAATCATCTTCAATTCAATGACAATTGGGTATATACCTATTGAAGTTACCCCTCATGCTACATTGAATTCTTCACGAGGAGTTATTGTTAAGAGGGATTTGAAGAATGTCCCCGAGTCAGAGATCCTGCTCTCTCCATTCAAGGAGTTTCTGCAGTGAAGCGCATCTCCACTCGCAAAGATGAAGTTACACTGCCAACTCTGTAGAGCGCATGCTCTCTGATCACAATCTTTCTCTTTTTAAATACTGGTTTTTCCACTTATTTTCATGCACCTAGTCAGTCTTTTACTGCTATTAATCTCTCAGTTTGCTCCCCTTCATTATTCTCCCATTTCTCATGGAAGGTTGACAATCCACTAGACTGATCATTTTTCCTATACTTTTGAGAGAGACTGGTTGTGGTCGATGCCACCCTACCCGCGTGCCCCGGTGGAAGTTGGATCAGGCAGACTGGTCCACTTTCACTGCTCTCGCAGAATTTCATCCTGCCATTGTGAATCAGCCAGCAGTAGACGACAATGTGGCAGCGGTAACTGAGTGTATTATACAAGCAGCTGCTCAGTGTATTCCTAAAACCTCGACACGTTTTCCATGATGTCCTCGTCCGTGGTGGAATCCTGCTTGCCATTTAGCATGGAAGGCTCCAAAACGAGCCTGGGATACTTTTCGTAGATATCCCACAATTTCCAACCTCGTCGCTTTTCAACGGGCCCGTGCACATGCTAGGTGAGTAAGACGTCAAAGCCAGGAGGAATCTTGGATTAAATTTACAAATATCATATCTTCTACCACCAGTTCCGAGGTGATATGGGATAGGATTCGAAAGGTCAGTGGGTACTACAATTCTGTCCCCCTCTCGATCTTACTCTCTGATGGTAAGGAGGTGGCTGGTGTCTGGAGCATCTCTGATACTCTAGGTGAAAGCTTTTGCCAGGTATCTAACACTTCTGGTTGTTCCTCCACTTTCTTGGCCATCAAGACTCGGGCATAGCGTTCACCTCTTTCCTTTCAAACTGACTGTTTCTTTGGCTATAATTGTCTTTTTACACTGGTGAAACTGAAAATGGCCCTTCATCGGTCTGGCAATACATCTGTTGGACCTGATTATATACACTATGACATGGTGTACCATCTATCTCCTGCTTTTCTTCATGTTCCTCTAATTGTCTTCAACCGGATCTGGCAGGAGAATATTTTTCCTGATGCCTGGCGCCAGACTATTATTTTACCTTTCTGTCATCCAGGGAAAGATCCCAAGATTCCTTTAAACTACTGCCCAATTGCTTTGATAAGCTGTCACTGTAAGACCTTAGAAAGGATAGTTAATGCTCGTCTTGTTTGGTTTCTCGAATCAAACAACCTCCTCTTGCCCACCCAGTGTGGGTTCCGACGACAGCACTCCACCATGGACCACCTAATTCGTCTTGAAACCTCTATCAGAGAAGCCTTTCCCAACTGCCAACATCTTGTATCAATATTCTTTGACATAGAGAAGGCTTACGACACAACATGGAGGTATGGCGTTTTGCGAGACCTCCATAATATGGGTTACGTGGCCATTTACCCATGTTTATTAAAAAAAATAATAATTAACAGGAGATTCCAAGTTTGTGTGGGTTCGACACTTTCCCGTTCCTTTGTACAGGAACTTGGAGTCTCTCACGGCTGTGTTTTGAGTGTTACACTTTTCAGTATAAAGATAAATGCCAACTGAACAACTCCCTCTCACTATTGCGAATGGGCTGTGTGTCGACGACTTTCACATCTCATGTCAATCGTCGAACATGAGATATAGTGAGCGGCAATTACAAACTGCCCTCAGTCGTGTTCTGAAGTGGGCTGTGGCGAACAGCTTTAATTTCTCTCTCTCTAAAACCGTTTGCATGCACTTTTTTCGCCAACGGGGTACTCACCCTGATCCTGAACTTCATATCGGTGAAGTTTTGCTGCCAGTGGTCCCGTAGACCAAGTTCTTGGGGCTTATCTTTGATCGTAAGCTGACCTTTATACCACACTTAAAGCAGCTTTGGGTCAAATCCACAAGAGCACTGAACATCCTCCGTGTCCTCTCTTCTACCAGTTGGGGAGCAGATCGATGTTCAATGTTAAAGGTATATCGTGCTCTTATTCGATCAAAACTCGACTATGGATCAATGGTCTTTGGCTCTGGCAGACCATTGGCCTTAAAGATGCTGGATTTCATTCATCATCAAGGACTTCAACTCTGCCCTGGGGCTTTCTGCACCTCTCCAGTTCAAAGCTTATTCGTTGAATTTCATGAACCTTCTCTGCACCTTCGCCGTTTGCAACTATCTTTACTATATTCTTCGAAACTTTGTTTCTTACCAAAGCATCTCATTTGAGAATGTGTTTTCCTTCCTCAGTGGGCCGTACTTTTTCAGAACAGACGATCTGCCATTGCTCCGTTTGGCCTTCGCATCCAGGCGGAATTGGATGACTTGGGTCTGTTCTTGGATAACATTGCAGATTTCACAGGTCAGCCCATCTCACCATAGCTTATTACAGCCCCCAAATTTGACTTTTCTTTTAGTTATCTGAAAAAGGCAGATACTCCAGATTGGAAGTACCATCTTTTATTCAATAAATATCTTCCAAACAATCATTCAGTTCCCACTTACACAGATGGTTCAAAATCAGGTAATTCAGTGGGCTATGCTATGGTTTGTTGCGGTTTGGTAGTTGTGCGCAGAATCCCCTCTACAGCTTCTGTGTTCACTGTTGAACCGTATGCCATATCTCTTGTCCTGTATCACATTGAAGTTGAGCAGTACTCCAACTGCACTATTTATACTGACTCGCTTAGTTCTATACTGGCCCTGGAATCGCTACAAGTTGGCTCACACCGTATTCTCGCTGATATTTAAAACCGATTGGCCCATTTCTCATTAATATCTACTTCTATCCAGTTTTTCTGGATACCAGGCCATGTTGGTATTCGCGGGAACGAGCTCGCAGACACGGCAGCTAAATGTATCTGCTCCGGCACTTACACCACTGTGTCTATTCCGTACATGGACTGTGGTCTTGTATTCAAGGCTCAGTTCCGTGCCAGCTGGCAGTCCACTTGTAGTGAGCAACGCGACAACAAGCTTTTTCAAATAATACCCTATAATGGGCTTTAGTCATCTAGCTTCCGTAAGGTTCGGAAGTAGGAAGTTGTTCTAACTAGACTACGCATTAGTCACAGTTTTTTAGCTCATCGTTTTCTTTAATCTGAAACTGATACACCAGTGTGTAGTTTGTGTGACACTTAAATCACTGTGAGCCACATTTTACTTTCTTGCCATCGTTACGACTCTCAACGACTGCACCACTTTAAACATGTTCTGTCCGAAGGTTTGTCCATAACATTAGACAGTTATGGTGATGGTGACATTGTCCATCTTGGTAATGATTTTAGTTTATTGAAGGCCATTAATCTTTTTAATCTCATATTTATTCATTACACCTTTTTAATTGTGGTTCCCTTTTCACGGTTTCATTCTCTCCAGTTCAACTTGACATTGAAAAATGGCCAGAACATTAAATAACTCGACACCAGGACTGGAAAGGCCAAATTTAGTGATCATTACCATTCTGCTACAGGAAGTCCTTTACAACTTTATAGATTGGATGTCAACATCGGTTTTATGCAATTTTCTGTTTTGTTTTTACCTTCTTTTACTTTTACAAATTTTATTACACTTACTTTACTTTTACCTTTATTCTGGACATTTGGCTACTCATTATTACGATTTTGCTGTATGTCTTTTAAAACTTCTATTATTTTACATTTTGATAATGGCTGCTATGACACATAACCAGGACTGGAAAGGTCAACTTCAGGTGACTGACAGTGGGTCTTGTACTTACCTGTTAGTCTTCCTGGCAGGTTATGATCATTAATATTATGCTAGAGAAAGTACTTTACAACTTCTTTTACTCTGCTTTCTCTCTTATCATTGTAGACTAGGTGTCAACATTGGTTTTCTGTTTTTTTCTGTTTTTCAGTGCTGTTTTGTTTTACCTTTATTTCCTGTTCTGTATTTTACTACATTTAATTTATCTTTACCTTTTCAACGGACGTTTGGCGCAGGTAGCCTAGCTGCTTTGTGCCGTAAAACACTAAATCAACCAATCAATCCATATATTTGATTCAGGCAAATTCCTGACATCATAATGCCGCCACAAGTAGTCTTATAGCTGGAAGAATATGTTAAAAATATGTTATAAATGGATATTTATAAGGAAGAACATTCATCTAGAAAGATCATGAAATGATATAGAGTTAAAGGCTACAACTCTTCAATAAATAAAATGTTCAACATTTTTCAACTTGTAAGTCGGATAATTTAGAGAAGCAACATATTTCAAAACCGTACTCTAAGCCAATTCAAAGCAATGGACGCAACCATAATGTGGTATATTTTCTGATACCATCACCAATAAAAGGAACAAGAATTTAAAGTTGATAAGCTGAATCGCAATAATTTATTTAATTTAAACACGACCATCTGTCAAGTCCACCATTGCTCCTAAACGTTTTGACCGTTCAAGAAGGATCTGTGGAGTTTTCATCAAAGTGTCTAGCCCAAGACTGACTTATCTGTCGTATGTAGAAATAAAATTTCACAAAATGTTCACAAAATATACTGTGACGTTAGTCAATAGTATTTCCAAGATCAGCACAAAAAGTGAAAGTTTATTTCTGTAAAGTACGATTAACTTTTATTATCAAATGTTTAATTATTTTTTGTTTCGTGTGTCATTAAATTTACAGTCTGGACCAAATTATATTAGAATTAAATAACTAAAGAAAAAATGCAGCTTATTTCAATATATTGCTGATACTATAGCTGTAAGAAGAGAAACGGTGGAAATATAACTTATTGTGACTTTAGAACGTTGTCTTGACAACAGAAATATTCTACAGGAAGACAAAGACAGTTACTATGGTTTTCACTGTTAGCTTATTTTCCCCCAATTTCCTGATTGAATCAGTGTAAATGAATGTTCACTACTTTGTCTGTAATTGAGACGCATCATCGTCCTAATATAACATGTTGTATGGGTTTACAATAATACGGATTTCTATAGCATGCTTGAACAAAATGTGACATGCAACTTAACGTGAGAGATGTGAGTTTTGTTTTGTTATCGGCCCGGCATGACCAATCGTGTTAAGGCGTGCGACTTAAGAACAATTATTATAAAATGTTTTAGAATTATCAAAATAAAACAATGTAAAAACACTTCCGTTTTGAGCACAAAATACTTCATGGTTGCTGAGTTGGGTCGTGAGTTCAGAAGTTTTGGGAACCCTTGCTTCAATTATCTTAAATAAAACAACTTGATATCATTTAGATAAGAGATAAAATTCCTTAATTGTTTGTTCAGGACATCAAGAGAGTATGGTTAATCTCAAGTCACCTGGCTAGCCTCACTGTGACGTTCCAGGTCAGATACTTAACTCCACAGTATCGTTTCTATGAAGTGCGGGGAATGAAATTTATATCCACATTATTCCCTTCCATATTCAACTGATTTGTTTAAAAATGGCTCGGAAGGCCATCGTCTGTGCACAGTCGAGGGTCTATGAAAAGTTTTTCAAGGTTTGTAATCTAAAACTTCGATATTCTTAGCAGAAGCTTTTCGTAGTGGTAATTGCTGTAGAAATAAGGTGTAGCCAAACAAATAAGAATGGGTGTTAGATCAACGATGGAGGAATTAATTTCAGGAAAGATACGGGACGTGGATCGCCATTTTTATTAGATGCAATTAATCCTTTGTCAAAATTTTTGTTCGATAATTTATTTTAAATTATTGCAACACACAAACCTTTCTGTAGGTAAATAGAATTGGTAAGTTTTGTTGTTACCATTGTAAGTTTAGTTATACCGAAGAGCTACAAAACTCTTCAATTCACGACGTCTTTGGTATCAGAATAATTCATTTCTTGGGTTTAAAATTTATGGAGGTTATTGAGTTGATTTCACGATTTCAGAAACTTTACTGAAAACTGATCACGAACTGTTCCCACTAAGCCTAATGAAGTATTTACCGTTTTGTATGAAGTATCCGAAAGTAGAGTGGTTAATATTAATTTAGGTAGTTTGAAATATTATGTTAACAAATTCCTTTGTCAGCTAAATATCACTTTCAAGACATCGTACACATGTTCATTTCAAGTAGCAGCAAGTGAAGAAAATGTACCGCAAGTTGCAGTTTGAAAGCATATGTGCGACATCTCTTGTCGTAGGATTAAAAACAAAATTTAGTTTTAATTTACTTAGAAAAAAAAACAAAAAAACTTCTCGGTTATTGCAGACTTGTTGGAAAACATTTTAAAACTCTTTGATGTCGTCATTCTTTTTCAATTATATTAATAACTGTAGTTAAATGGAAATTTATTTTCGATTTTGAATTGGCAATAGCCAAAATTTATTGTTATCCATTTTTATTATTTTATGTGGAGTTTGAATTTGGCTTAGAATTAGTAAGTGACCGAAATCAAGGGTGAAAAGCATATACTTTTTTAGGAATGGGTGTGGTAATATATCGAGACAACACGTCTCTCTATTCCGACCAATATGAGTTTCTTGGAGCCCGGCATGGCCAGGTGGGTTAAGGCATTCGATTCGTAATCTGAGGGTCGCGAGTTCGAATCCCGGTCGCACCAAACATGCTCGCCCTTTCAGCCGTGAGGGTGTTATAATGTGACGGTCAATCCCACTATTCCTTGGTAAAAGAATAGCTCAAGAGTTGGCGGTGAGTGGTGATGACTAGCTGTCTTACTTCTAGTCTTACACTACTAAATTAAGGACGGCTAGTACAGATAACCTTCGAGTAGCTTTGTGCGAAATTAAAAAAAAACAACAAACAAACGAGTTTCTTGTTAAAAAAACATTATTCTAGAAATAGGCGTGATATTATATTACAGTAACGAACCACTCTTTACTGGTTCAATGTGTGTTTCTTGTCAAAAATGAAAAGAAGTGTGTATTGTACTCTTTCTATTTTGGAATCTATGCACAGGAGTAGTGCATAAATACGTGTTTAAATTCTAACCGCAACATTATAATACAGTATCACTCCTAATACCATCTGATATATAATGAAGCGCCAAGTCTGGCTTAATACAACAAATGGTTTGCTTTTTCAAAGTTTATTAATTCACGTTCTTTGTATTACTGGGATTATTTGCACAAACAAGAGTTTTATCTTATATTTTTGTTATCCAGTTTGACGAAGTACAGAAGGAAAAGATAAGGTTTCTTTGTCTTCCCTTCCTATCCTGTTTACTCATTGCTAAGAGGTAAAACAAATAGAGCAGAAAAACATGGTTACCCATCGTCACGATTGTCCTCGTGACATCGCCCAAAGTGAGCTAGTGATGAGATGGACAAATTTCTAAAAGGAAAATTGAACTCCGGACGAGACTGATATTTTGTGATAAAAAATAAATAGAAAAGGTCATAACGTGGTTGATATGTTTCTGAAAATACAAACAGCTCGAGATACAAATGGTACTTCTCAAGACGAACACATAACAAAGACCATATGGGACTGAGACCTTGTTTTCATTTTTTAACTTTTTGAAAAACATATTCTTGATGCTTTACAAGATAAAATATAATTTTAAATTTATAGTAGTGATGTATAATATAATATATTAATACGAGTTACAAGAGGTGAGTTTTTTATGAACTTTTATTTCTTCTTGATTTTTTCCTTAATTTTTAAAATTATTTCATCCACAAAAACAGTATATCAAATAAATGATTGTCTTCATATTGAAATCTACAAGTGGTGCCATCTTCGGTAATATTTATTGATTGAAAATACAGATAAAATGTTAATGGGTTTAAGAAACCATATGAATACGGATCGTATATAGCTTGTCATTGAGTTAGTGTACTCATCGTCTTTAAACATCTTGAAGGGAAAAAAAATTCACAATTGCATTCAAACTAGTTTATTTCTTGGGAATAATAAGATAAAAAGGACTGCGAGAAAATTGATTGCAAGTATATGAAAGCACACATGAAGGTACTGATATGCATGGAAAGTATTCCATGATCTTTCTATTTCGTTTGATCAAGCTTTTAGAAATTCTTTTTTTTTATCTTATAAGAGAATCATTTGGAAAAAAAATACAACGCTCTTGTGACTGTGTATATGATGTGAATATGCACCTGTGCTTATCAACTTTATTTTCAGATATACATATTCAATATAAAAACAATTTATTCTCTTTTTTTCTTGATTACAATATTTTTTTCTGTGTTTGTGGCATATTAAGTAACAAAACAATATTAATAGTGTCAGTCGTTCTACTCAGTGTATTGTTTCTTTCTGAAAATCACCAGACAGACCACAGTTTGAAGTTGACGAGAACTTTATTTAATGAGAATGTGTTTGAAGAAACAGTACTTTTCCACACACTCTTTCACATAAAACTGGTCGTAATGAAATTGGAGGGGTTCTAGTTACTAAGAAAAACACTACAATGGATACATGCGTTGTGTTATTGGGGTCTTTTTCTCGCTCTTGCTGACAAAAGCAATACAAGTTTAATTACATACATGCCCTAAACTCAAGAAACAGTGACGTCCAAACTACCTCAAAGTAGGAAGAAGAGATTCCTAATAAGAAGTTCAGAGGTTTACGTAAACACCAAATCTTTTGTATAAAATCCTGTCTGAGACTAAATAACACCCGATCATGTAGTCTAATTACCCTTTATGTACTAATACTTGAGCTTTTATTAGGCTCAGATGTTCTAGAGAAAACTATTTATGCACCAGGAAGATTTAAAAGATTTGTAATTTAGAGGCAGAACTCGGGTCTCGATTCTCGCAGTGGTTCGACCACAGATAATCCTTTGTGTGGCTTTACGCTTAACAATAAACAAACAATTCATTTTAGTTATAAAACAGAGAGGGTCACTTCTTAAGATAATATTTCCAACAGGTTTGTTTTTTTATCTAGGATAAAGATCTCAATCGATTATGTTCTCACTTGTGAATTAGTAACCTTTTATTATATTATGATAATCATTTAAAGGCGTTACGAGTGAATTTCTTTACTTTCTAAACTAGGTTAATTAACAAACTTTTATATTTATTTTTAGTTGAATTTTACAACTTTGTTATGTTAACTGATTTTTGAAAATGTTTAAGGGAACCATCCCTGTTGAATAAAATATTTCACAAGTAAACAACACAATAAACACTTTTTTTTATCTGTCCTCTCCAGTGTTTACGCTTTTTAGGTACCTCTGAATCTATTTTTATGTTAGGTTGAGGAATAATTCGTGAGCGTTTTTAAATAATTTCGTTCAAGCATTACATGCAAGACTATACAATACTTCAATGCATGAACACATTACACCCTAAACATTGTACATGAATACAATATAAAAGAATAGTACACAATTTATTATGATACTTTATTTCGAGCAAGCAAACTGGCGGCAATTGTGATGCGCTGATTTCTATTCTTTTTGCTCAAACAGTGTGGCACTCAAGCGCCGAGTTTCTGAGCCTTGCCCATTGAATGAAGGTGGTTCACCACAGTTTTTTTATCACAATCCATCTGCTCCGCTAATTTTCTAGTCGTTTGACGTGGATTTTCGTGAAGAAGCTGGTTCAATCGCTCTTCATCAAACACAGTTGGTCGACCAGTGTGTGACCCGTCCTTCAGATCGAAATTCCCATTTTTAAAGCGCGAAAACCAACGGCGGGCGGTACTTTCAGGCATTGCTCCTTTGCCATACACAGAACAGATCTCACGAGCAGCTTCGGCGGCGTTAACACGTCGATTAAATGCGAAACGCAGATGGTGTCGAAAATGCTCGATTTTGTCCACTTAACATTGCATTTAATGAGCTGAAAATGAAAGCAAAAATTAAAGAAATATGAAAATCAAACACACCATCTATTAGAGCAAAAAAATATCGACCAAATGACATGAAATATTTTGCGAAAGCGTTTCATTTATGAATATATTTTTTAACTTGAAAAAACGCTCACGAATTATTCCTCAACCCAATAGTTTCAGATTAACGCTTTGAGCTGAAGATAAAATACATACTTCATGTTTAAATGCTATTCGTTATTTCTGTGTCCTGTTTCTCACCAGATTAAGACTTTCTCCCCATAAATCAACTGTATGCGTATGTTTCTACATGGATATTCAAGTAAATAGATATAAATAACAATGACACGGTTTTGAGTTTTCCAACTGTATTCAGTTTTCTTAACACTTCTATCAATATACCTGTGATTTTTCTTAGTGAAATCCCAATTTTGAGGACGCTAATAAATAAAATCAGAAGAATAAGTAAATACCTATGTATATATGATCAGATATGAAAATAGGCGAACACAAGGTAGGGTGTAAGTGGCATTTGACTCCAAGAGTTTAGTTACTTTTATAGTGTGGTAATATGAGCTTTGAAGTAAACCAATGATAGGCACCACAAATTTAAAGATACAGTAATACTAAGTTCTCAATTCCTGACAGTACATAAAACGTGGCGACAAAAATAAACATATTTGGCTCAGCAGCTGAGTCTTTGAAGATCATTTTATTGCAGTATTTTTCACTATGTCTGATGTCGTCTTTTAGTTCCCTAGTTCAGTCGTGGATCACGTGAAGAATGCCACCAATGTTACATCATTATGGTTAATCAGTAATAAGTTTGATCTCTCAGAGTTGTTGGTTGGTGTTATATCCGTTTTAACAGGCTTTTGTGAGCCAGTGAGGGACACTTCTTTTCTGAGAAAGTAAACCTATTCAGTCCAGTTTTTCTTAATTTTAACTGGAATTTTTTGAGCATCTATTGGCACTCTTACAATGTTGGTGCTGCGAAAAGCGATTTGAAGTGGTAGAGTGACTGAAATCCGTCAACAAATCACGAACTTAAAGGCAAAGTGCAAAAAGTATAGAAATCTCCAAATGATTCGCAGAGGTATTCATGAACCATTTTAAACCATCTTTATGAATATTGACTAATAAGCCAAGTACAATATTACACCTATCGCTGCTTTCAAATTATTCCTGTCTGCTCATCCTACTGCTGACTTCCGTAATGCTTCGACCTTTCCTAACGAATTACAAGGTGAGATCGTTTGTAAAACAGAGAGATGATAGCAGAAGCATAACAAGTTGGCAACTGCTTGAGTAATGATTATTAAAATGTGGCTTTATATACTGAATTTACCGGTAAACCTTAATACTAGTCATTATGGAAACTTAACAGAATATTAATTAACAAACTAAAATTTGTCTAGGGAGTTTTCGGTTTGAACATTTAATATTCAACAAGTATTAGTGTAACCCCCCCCCCCCTTAGCCTCTAATGGATGTGCTCAAACTATATTAGTGATGTTTTACAAATAACAAGTTAAATACTGAATTACTTTTATTTGTAATAATATTTATAACTGATAGCGTTACAGATTTTTTTTGACAGAAAACTACAAGTTGTGTTGAGTATAAAGGGGTCAAACTAAATCATAGCGTAAAAAAGGGAGACTTATTAAATTTTTATTAACGGTTTATTTTAAGCAGAATTTACTCTCAATGGTGCTTTGGAAATTAAAGTGACATTTCTTTCAGTGGTGATGTCTGAAAAAAACTAAAAACAAGGTTTCGATACCGAAGGTAGACAGAGCACAGATGGTCTACTCTGTAGCTACAAACAATTCAATCCAAAAGTGGCATATAAACTACGGTAGCAAAAAGCTTAAAATACGTTGAAAGACATAAGAATATATGCAAAGTATGTTTAAATCTGGGAAATGGAATGCCATATTATAACAAATAAATAAGACAAACTTTTTTGTTGATTTATCAATTGTATAGGTTTTCATGGAGCTACACCGCATGTGAAAAAGGAAGATATTTTGAGGAATACGAGGATTAATTTAGACCCCAGCTTATTTTCTCACAGTCGATTGAGCTTTCAGTGGAATATTTATGGATCGACTAAATATAAACAATCAGATTCCATTCATTTTATTCAGTAGAAAAAGATCTGTTACAACTACGTATTTCATATTTTCAACCTGAATGACATATTATACTACACATGGGCTACACAACATCGCCAGAACGTCCAAGGTTCAGCATATTCATTTTTAATTTCGAACTGCTGATCAAAAAGAAGGCAACTAGTCAGCAGCACCTGTAGCCGCCTGCGGGGGTACTTGTGAATGAATAGCGGGATAAACTCGTGCGATTATAGTGTTACCACAGGTCAAAATGAGGTACGATTCAAATTTTGGACTTTTCAATCCGCTTCATGCTCGGCTTCGCACATTGTCTACTGACATAATTACTTGTTTATGAATGAACCCTGCAACTTAGAGAGTGTATGTAGTTTGGTCTGCCTTAGTGAGAATTTAGTTCGCACGTTCAAAAATGACGATACTGTCGCACATTGTCTACTGACATAATTACTTGTTTATGAATGAACCCTGCAACTTAGAGAGTGTATGTAGTTTGGTCTGCCTTAGTGAGAATTTAGTTCGCACGTTCAAAAATGACGATACTGTTTGTCTTATCTTACGATCGTCGAAGCTGCTGCGGGTCTTTGTGAATCCGATGTTATCTGTTTAAAAACTCCACTAATTGGCCTTTTCTTTGCAAAATGAGAGCCAGTTTAGTCCTACATCAATCAAAAATTTTCCATTCATCGACTTAAGAGAGAAGACGTAAATCTTCGAATTTTAGTCAATATTTACAATAACTAGAACCATTAGACATGTATCTATGCGAAATTTCTTTTGTCTTTACTTAGGACTGACAGTGAGAGAGCAGTTTTTTTTTTTAATCACGCTTGAATGTTCGGTACTGTATTAAGTATACATCACATAAATATTAACCAAGAAGGTTTAATCAAGTACAGAATATATTAAACTCGCCTTTTCTATACGTAGAGATTAGCGATGGAACATGCTCGAAAGCATATGGTGAATAAACAAGTTGTATACATGATGTGAATGTGATTAAACTGTCGTGTTTCACGTGAGCGTGATTAAAATGTCTTGTTTGACAAACTGATCGATTTTTTTTAAATCTAAACTGTTAAATCAATTCGAGTTTCGTAAAAAAAAGGAACAAATTACATTATTTAAATGTCTATATTCTTGTGTTTTGTTGTTTAATTTCTAAGAAGGAGAAGAAAATATTAATTTGAACTTTAATACTTTTTGATGGCAAGTTTAATAGTGTCAGAAGAGTTAATCTTCAGTTATTCAGAGTATTGGCAGACATTACTATCGTACTATTCACCGAGCGTGCTTGACACATTTTGTTCAGTTTCTCAGTTATGCTATTGAATTCCACAGTTTCAACATACACTTGGTGCTGAGTTCCTCGGAGAGTAAATTGTACCTAGTGCTAAGTTGTTTGTTTGTTTTGAATTTCGCGCAAAGCCACACAAGGGCTATCTGCGCTAGCCCTCCATAATTTGGCAGTATAAGGCTAGAGGGAAGGCAATAAGTCAACACCACCCACCGTCAACTCTTGAGCTACTCTTTTACCAATAAAAATGGGATTGATCGCCACATTATAACGCTCCCATAGCTGAAAGGGCGAGTATGTTTAGTGCGACAGGGATTCGAACCCACGACCCCGAGATTAGACTTGAGCGTCTGAATTTAACAATGTTGAGGGCGACTTAGAATTAACCTTCTCAGCGTGCTAACAAACTCTTTGTTTATTTAAGGTGTCATCAAACTTGTATTATTCGGTATTTTATGTGCATACACTGTTTTGTCGCTCTTTATGATGCAAAACAAACTCACATAGTTCTCCTATTTCAGCTGTGTAAGCTGAAACCAGTACTTATTTTAGTTAGCTGATTTTATTTATTGCTAAACAGACCATTGATATTTATATATCTGGATATTCCGTATACTCTCCAATTATAATTATTAAGACTGTTTGTTCTGGATTTCGCGGAAGGCAGCTAGTCATCACCACCCATCGGTAACCCTTGGACTACTCATTTACCAATGAATAATGGGATTGACCCTAACATTATAGCGCCCCCACAGCAAAAAGGGTGAGCATATTTGGTGCAACGGGGATTTGAGCCATGCTGAGTTGAAACAAGTACTGCTCAATTTAACAGTTTGTTTGTTTTTTAATTTCGCGCAAAGATACACGAGGGCTGTTTGCTGTAGCCGTCCCTAATTTAGCAGTGCTAGACTAGAGGAAAGGCAGTTAGTCATTCCCACTCACCACCAACTCTTGAGCTGTTATTTTACGAAAGAATAGTGGAATTGATTATTACATTATAATGCTCCCACGGCTGAAATGGCGAACATATCTGATGTAACAGAGAATCGAACCCACGACCCTCAGATTCGAGTCGAGCGTCCTACCCACCTGGCCATACAGGGCTGGTTATTAAGATTGTTCATAATGTATTTTAATTTCGTAGTTTAATTTGGAACATGGTTTTACCTTTGTTGTAATTTTATTTAATTTCAATAAAATTTGGCAGTTAGTTTAGTGACGTGTATTTCTTTCGTCCACGAGCGACGACCTGTTGAATTATTTTACTGAGAGTAATAATCATGTTTTGTGCAGCCGTCATCACTCTATTATTTAGTATTTTACTTTTATCAACTTCTATAATTTTCACAATCGTTATTTTTTTACATAATTTAATTCAAGAAACTTCTTACAATTTTAATATAAATATTCTAGTCTTGGTCGTTCCTCTGATTACAAACAGGGTAAGAAAATTGGGAAAATCTGTCATGAAAATATGGTAAAGTAAAAGGAGTGCAAGGTGATTTTGACGTAGAAAACCATCAATATTAAAGATTAGAAAAATACGAAGTAAAATTTTCGAACATTCTTAAATAAGAATTTGTATGGTACGTGAAAATTAAGACTCTAATCTTTATTTGGTGAACGAAATAAATTCTCTAAAAGTATGCAATTTCCCAGTAGGTAGGTTTTAGTTTTCGTTAGCTTTGCTAGTATCAATAATACACAAAAAGATAAGACAAACGACAATAAAAACAACTTTAAGAGACGAATTTTCTTTGTCAATCGTACACACCTGTAAAGCAAGGCTGTACAGACCTTGTATATGTTTCACATCACATGAAGAGACTGGCAGTTCACTACAAACTGCCTTTATCACGTTTTTCTTCTCACGTCTTATGGAACATCGACTGATTTTTTTTTTCTACAGAAGAAAACTTGCAATTCATTACTGCGTAGGCAGTTGACCAGGCCGGCGCGTTGTAACCCCATTCCTTCTTCCTATCTTTGATCGCCAGCTCATTAAAATCTCATAACTAGGAAGTTCTAGCTAAAATTGTATTGTTATACAAGTAGACACAAAAACAATGTGTAATTTCTCTATGAAGTAATAGTCACGATTGTAAGATCTTGATAAATATACGTTTTAGTTATTACTGTCGTTTAAAAACTTGCTGCTATTATTAACCTTATTAGCTCAGTTCTTATCACTTTTGAATATCTTGAAATATGATTTTACAAATCCCACATTACATAGGTACATTTTTCTGTGGATTAGATATTTAACCAAACATTATTGTTCACTTCTTACTTATCTCAATATTCATAGTAGTAACCCGTTTATGTACTGCATGATTCTCTTAGAAAAAGTCAATAATTATCTAATAAAGATCTTAATGTAGCCATGTGATAACTAGGACACAGTTGAAAGAAATATTTAGAAACATTTTTATTTGATGCAATTGTATCAGTTTTTTTAATCTATATAGATGTGTTCGTGATTGGTCCACGAGACCTGCTTACACTTCAGTATGGTTTTTGCACATGGCGTGACTAGCTGAAAGGAGTCCAGAAAAATATTGAATTTTACCAACTGAGATAAGCAAGAGTCATAGTCTTATCTTGATGTGTACAATGAACGCTGTCTTCCCACGATTTTTGGAGTACATGTAGCTTAATTACGTTACATACTTGATTATTGTCAATGTAAGTAAACTGTGTAATTTTTAATGATTCTTAAGTGCAAGATAGCAAGATTCAGATGTAACTGTAATTTGAATTAATCTTCCTTCCTAATAAACCAAAGAAAAAGATGTATCATCATGTGAAAAGTTAACGAATTTTAATATTATCTTTTCACAAAAAAAATCTATGTTTAGTGTTAAAAATATATTTTTTCTGTTTTCGTGGAGAAGCTTGGATTTGGATTTATATAAATATCTAGTTTTCATGGAGAAAAGGAATTGATACTCTCAGTGATGAAGTGTAGTGTTTGACTATACACAGCACAACAAAGTTTTTGCTTCTTGAACACTGCTGGGTGTTCCTTTTAGATTTTTGGCTGCTTATCACGAAAATCACATTCAAATTTGCTCATCACGTTACGTTTCATTGAAATATTCAATTTTGGTACAATGGAAAAACGATATCAGGGCAACTGAAATCCGTCAATGCTTGCTGACTACTGTTGGATATTGCAACGTGATGCACCGGACATTGAATACAAAACACTTTTAATTATGTTGAACGTAATAGTGTATTAGAAACACAAACGCAATTAAATACGTTGTTGCCGGTAAACAGTTATCTGTCTATTTTGCAGAGTTCCTACGTGATGAAGCAAAACCAAAACAATATTTGTGCATACCCAACAGGTACTTGTCACAATCAGCAGAAACTTTTCAGGAAACAAAAAATTGTTGTACAGTGAGCTATCCTTTTGGATGTTGTTCAAGCAATGTTCAGGTTTGGCATGAGTGGTTATGAGTATGTTAAGTTCATCACTTGTGGAGGGACTCTTTTTTTTATTTTGTGCGCAAAATAATAAACTTGAATAAACTTGTACATGGTGATTACTCTCACGCTTTTCGTCTCCAAGAACCAAGTTAATCTCTAGTGTATCATATAAGAAACAATCTTGCTTAGAATTTCCTGGAGAAAGCAACAGCGCCTTTGTTTATCTTTATGATCCCTGACATTCATAAAAAGTCACAATTGAAAAGCGTCTCGACTTACCTTCTCTACGACACCCAAAGCTCATAAAAGTTATAGTTTAAAATTAAATATTTTTTTTCTGGTTAGGTATCTTTAAAATCCCTGAACCTTTTTCAATCTTGCACTGGCGCACATTTTACGGTGTATGTATGTATGTATGTATGTATGTATAAATTCCATAAATTTGTTGTTAGACTCAGTGGAGATGAAACGTTTAGGTTTAACTTACCACTTGGGATAAGGCGTGGTAAATATTTTTCATCATAAGAACGTGTCATTGGAGAGTAACTGTAATAAATATCTGACAGAGGAAGTCAATTACGTGGTAGACATAGCATTTTCAGCTTGTAGAGGAATGAGTTAAATGTTGAATTTAAGGAGTTGTAGCAATTCGTGAGAAACAAGGTAATATGAAAGAGCTAACTATCCCATAAACAAAAGGCAACACATAAAAAGAGCAAATAAATAAAACTTAGGCACATGTAACAACACAGGACCTATACAACTTAGAGGAGAGGAAGGGCGTATTAAAACTGACGTCTTAGGTTATTATGTTACTGTTAAAATTACTGGAACACTAGTTCCAGGAAATGGGTTTAGTTATAATTTTTAGTGGTGTGTAACAGCCTGTTTTAATTTGTAGTTTTGGTTTTCTTTTCTTACTTTGCAATTTCATTAGGAGCATGTACTTACCTTCTTAAAACTGGCTATGGCTTGTAAATGATAATTTCAGATATAGGGAGAGGTGTGTATTTTCCGCATTTCTAGTTATGTATGTATCTATTTATTTCTCATTTTATATGTGAGGCTTGCAAATAGATATTAAATCTGATAGTCGACGCGTCACCATCTTAGTTTCAGATACTTCTCGAACTAGGATATGTTTTATTTTTCGTACATTTGTAATCTGTAATTTAGTTTGTGCTTTTGGCCCATACTTATCTCAAATTTTAAAATGTCATCCACGGTGATAGATTCTTTTTGATACGACTTTTATGTGCGTGTTTATCGTCTTAGAGTGTTTTATAAATAACAAAAATAAGGTCTTAAACTTTGTATAGCGAACGTGGAGCAACTCATTTATTGTTTTGTACGTTTATAATGAATCAGTAGGTTTTCAAAAGTTAATATGTTTTTATCTCACATGAATTGTTCAGAAAAAAAAATATTAGACTTATTTTATGAAGTTCCACGTAATGGACGAAATATTTTTAACATCTTGAAAAATGTAAACTGTTCAGAAACCTTGCCAAAATAATGCTATTTCTGTGTTGATATAGAGTATTATCACCTTTAAAAAAGCTCAACAGTATTCCCATATGCTAAACATGTTCGTTTTGCTCGAGGAAAACATTTAATATATAAAAAAGGTAACTTGCAACCATCCTATTGTACAATAAACTAGGTTAGTGCTATTTTTGTTACTCGATTTAAATTTGCTTGCAATAGCTGCTGCTTAAAGGCTTGGGAAAAGGATTGGATACTATATGGAAGCATTTGTACCGTCCTTGAATGGATTTATAAATAACACCTTTAATATATTGTCATGAAAATTTTTTGATTTCATTAGAATCCTCCTTATCAGACTCTACAGATGTGAAATATTTTCTGGTTGGGAGGTCAAATGTGTAAATGAATAGAAAATTCTTCTAATCTAAAAGAATTCAACGGAAAGAAATCAAAAAGAAGAAAAATCTAAGCCAAATAACTTTGAATGGGCATTTGATCCTTGCTCAACTTTCTAGAACTAGAGGGTTTTCAGTTCTTGTTTGCAACAAATACAGCGTTAAATCATGCAAAAGAAGGATGCAGAGGGAAAAAATCTCTCATGTCGGTAAATTATTTCTAGGCCTTTATTAGTACGTATTTTACATTATTTTTCTGTCTCCGTATACATGGTGGCCAAAATTTTAAGGCCAATGAACATAAAGAAAAAAATATGCATTTTGCGTTGTTAGACTCAACCACTTATTTGAGTAGAGCTTCGAAAGATAAATATAAGAAAAGAGGAAATAAAAATAAAAAGCTTTTTTAGCATTTAATAGAGAAAATGTGAACAGTATAAAACTAGCCTAAATACTAGCTGGTCAATAGTTTAAGACCATACCAAAAAGAAGTCCTAAACAGGGTAGGAAATGCCCAACAAGAGATCTCAGTAGTGAGTTGCACGGCCGTAATTGCGAATAACTTCAAACATTTGCTTTGGCATGGTCGGTATAAGCGTTTGCAGTTGGTTGGTTGGAATGTTATTCCAAGCGGTGAAGATAGCTTCACGAAGATTATGCGCTGTTTGGAATTGACGTTCATTTCTTTAGATTTCCCTTGCCATCCATCCCCAAACATTTTCAATGGGGTTCAGTTCGGGCGAACACGCTGGATGGTCCAAGAGAACCACGTTATTCGTCATGAAAAATTCCTTTGTTCTGCGGGCATTGCAGACTGCAGCGTTGTCCTGCTGAAAGATCCAGTCATTTTCACACAAGCAAGGGCCTCGGTCAATAAAGATTCTCTCTCCAACATGCCAATGTAGCCAGCTGCTGTTTGACGCCCCTGTATAACCTGAAGCTCTATTGTTTCATGGAAGGAGAAAGCACCCCAGATCATGTAGAAAATTGTGTTGTGTAGAAAATGTCTTCATTGGGGTATTCTTAACGCGCCATTAACTTTATAAGCCATCTGGACCATGCAGGTTAAACTTTTTCTCATCAAAACACAAAACTTTCACTTTTCTACGCCCCATGTTTCTCAACAAAGTTTAACCGAGGTATTTCGTGATGTGGAAAGAGGCGTGGCCTTTGAATATCACGATTTTTAAAGCATTTCTGACGTAAATACCGTCTTATTGTTCTTGAGCTGCATTCTGCGTCCGTAAGGGCTTTAATCTAGTTCAACGATTGCCTGGTGTCTTGCCGGACAACCGTCGAATCCTCCTGCTGGTGAAATTTTCTTTGGCTGACCACTTGAAATTCTCGTTTCGTATCCCTCAGAGGATACACTATGAAATGAGCCTAATTACTAGCTGGTTAAAAGTTTAAGACCACACTGAAACGAAGCGTCAATTGGTAAAAAGATAACGTAATTTAGTCATTTGTGTTCAAGCATTAGCATCTTCAACATCTTTCACTGACATCTTCTGTGTCACATTGAGTAAAAACATTGCAAAGTCTGAAGTTGACAGAGTCTAAAAGTAAGGTATCTCTCAACGTGCAATCGCTGGTGATATTGGGCGTTGTAAAACTGTTGTTACAGTTTAGCCTATAAAGAATGGCTTTGTGACATTTAGCCAGAGTGAAACCAACAGTTCGTAGTTATTAGAACTTGTTACTTTTGTCAGAAAGATGAACTGGTTGATCGTATTTAGACTCGCTCGTGTCAACACAATTTTACATTGTTGTTGTTGTTTTGAATTAAGCACAAAGCTACACAATGAGCTATCTGTGCTCTGCCCACCACGGGTATCGAAACCCGGATTTTAGCGTGTAAGTCCGCAGACATACCGCTGAGCCACTGGGGGCACAATTTTATATAAATGTTGGCAACTGGGTCACGGAGTAATACCGAGTAAACTCGAAACATCAAATAATATGAGTAATACTGCTATCAATTTTGTTTCTGTGATAGAAAAATTTATAATGCTGTACATGCATGAAAAATACAAAATGTATTTTATTACAAGAGTTATTATACTCGTATATGACTTCTTGAAGCTTTGTAAAATTACTGCTTTTGATTAGATGGTAGTGGAAAGAAGGCACATCACGTGGCTAATGATACAACAAAAGATTAGCCACATAAAAATGGTGCTGAGCTAGTGCCACCACCATGGCAGAACAATGATGCTGAGTGGGTGCCAGCACAACAATAGAACAATGATGCTGAGCGAGTGCCACCACCACATTTGCAGAGACGGAGACAGTCGCTGAGATGACTATTGCTTTTATCCACCAGATATAATTAATTTGTGTCTATAATGCACTGACCCTATATGGATTGCTGAGGCGAATTACTATTTGGTAACAGAATTCTTGAAAGAAATATGATTAAGTTCTTCAGAACATTCTAAAATCTTTGGCAAAAACAACAAAATTTGCAAAGACATTTTCAAATAAATTATACTCAAAACACTGACTTGACAAACCCATAAACCTGATTAGGTCATTATCTTCGTATGTTATTTTTATAGACAGTGAAATCTGTCTTAAGTTATTTTAATTTGTTATTTTAATCCCGCTATTTATCTAATGTCCCGATTTTAAATATTCTCTCAGCAACCAAAATTAACTTGCAAAGATATTAAAGTTATTTAAAAAATGAATGGTGTCATACAATACAAGAAGTCAAAGGTAACCGTGTATTACTTGTTTGACCTGTTATATCAGATATGATGTTGATTACCAGTAGACGCAAACACTTTCTAAGTGAGTGATGTTTGCATTTCGTTCTTGAGACTACTTGTTTCTCGACTGTTGAGGCAATGACTTACCATTCTATCACGTGCCACGTGAGGTTATCATAACCTGTCTACCTTTTTCGGTTGTTTTGTTATATCTTATAACTATAGCTTCATAAACATTTATGTGTATAATTAATATCATTATTTCGTATCATTATTTTCACTGTCTCTTATATTAATATTGTAAGTGGTACTGTTTGATTTAAAATATCCACAGTAAAAATCGATTATTGGCCTCCGTCACCAGGGAGATACAAAATTACTATTTTCATATTTACATACATAGATGCATTAACGTTTTTTACACGTTTTGTTAAAGAAGTTTTGTGGTATTATAACGCAACTTCAGGGTAAAGATGATTAAATAATAAACAAAATTTGTAATTTTGATTGGACGATCTTAAGAGAACCAAAACTGCAGTATGTTAGAATTGGAGATTAGCTTCTTTTTTTTCTCGGCATGTTGGGGCTATTGCTGGCTTGGGATGAAATGTCGTTTTGTTTTTAATGAGCTAAGACTAATGATACGGGCTAGAAATTCAATTGTACTTAGAAAGATTAACGTTTAGTAAAATTAAGATATGTATAAAAAAGTGCTTTACGTGTATTCAGAGCAAGTATTTACGTCCTAATAAAGCGTAACATTTACATTTTACAACGATTTTTGTGGCGTAAGTTTTACGTGCTGATTAGCGGAATGACAGCGACTGTGATTGATTTTATTTAATTAAGAATTTTAGCTTTCTGTTAACAGCATTATTTTGTAAAAAATTACCGCAGCACAAAAGAGCCAAATTTGTAAGTTTGCTCTTGAACAAAACAGAAAACTCACTCATCGATAATATAGACACATTGACGAGCGATGTCTTCACTCATATGAGTATGGATTTAATTTCACACCTATTCTTATCTACAATTATGATATTTGGTGATACGTGTAATATAAAGTTTGCTTTCAAATTGTAACTAAATTTTATAATGAAATAAGCGTACGTCGAGGCCTGCGTATAGTAGTTGGTGTCAAGATTTTGAGTGCTAGAACTTACGTCAGTTTTATAACACTTTCCACTTTATACTAAAATTCAAATCTATGATGACTCAGTGATACGCATTTGGGGTTATATGTGTGTTTGTATGTTTTTCTCATAGTAAAGCGACATCGGGCAATCTGCTCAGCCCACCGAGGGGAATCGAACCCCTGATTTTAGCGTTGTAAATCCGGAGACATACCGCTGTACTAGCGGGGACGTTTGGGTTATAGCCATAAAAACTGAGTGATAGATCTATAAGGTTATAGCTCTAAAAATTTTTGTTTTTATATCTATAGGTGACAGAGCGTAGATTGTGTAGCTCTATATCTAAAACACAGACAAACGACAGTTTAAAATACATAATATAACTATCTCAAAGGCTTCAAATTTTTATTGTGATTGTACTGAATCAAATAATTATTCAATATATCCAGGAAGTAAATATATATATTTTATAATACATTCCAGGAACATTTAAAATTGCGCCACTTAACTACAGAGACCATTTGCTTGTTTGTTTTGAAATTTGCGCAAAGCTACACGAGGTTTATCTGCGCTGGCGTTCCTAATTTAGTAGTGTAAAACTAGAGGGAAGACAGCTAGTCATCACCATCCACCGCCAACTCTTGAGCTGCTCTTTTTTCCAACGAATAGTGGGATTGACTATAACTTTATAACGTTCCCACGGCTGAAAGAGAGAGCATATTTGGCGCGAAGGGGATTCGAACCCACGACTTTCGGATTACGAGTCGAATTCCTTAATCATCTGGCTATTCAGAGCCACATCCGTTTGTGAAGGAGCTATAAACTTATTGGGAAGCTTAAAACCACATCAAATCACGAATTTTTTAGGTTTTATTTATCAGAAAGCAGTTTTTATAAAGTATTTTAGTGATGTTGTCGCTGTTTTTAAAATTTATTTTGACACAGTTTTTAGTGATAATTTGGAGTCGCAGTTCGTTTACGTCCAAACGCTTTTGTTCTTTTATCTTTTGACGTTTAGCAATAACTCGTGGGCCTTTAAACAGGACTGAATAGAAATGGTGGATGATAGACGGATTTTAGCCACTAATAACTTAAAATTGAGTTATTTTATTTCACAATTTGGAAAATAAAACTACAGAAGTTCTGAACCGCAAGATAAAATAAAAAAAAGAGCTCGTTAGTTGTTTAATTTCACGTTTGTACAATTAGCAAAAACTTTATGTTTAAAGAAAGAGTTAATTAACTACTGGAGATAATAGTTTGAACATTTAGTCACTACAAGCTTTACGTTTAGATTCATATCAATATAAAGTACGTTATTACAACGCACATATCATACTCAAGGCAGAAACACACCAATTGTACCGTAGTCTGAGGTTCGCAACTTCGAATCCCCGTTACACCAAATACCCTCGCCCTTTCAGCCGTGGAAGCGTTATAATGTGACGGTCAATTCCACTATTCGTTGGAAAAAGAGTAGCTCAAGAGTTGGTGGTGGGTGGTGATGACTAGCTGCCTTCCCTCTAGTCTTACGCTGCTAAATTAGGGACACCTAGCACAAATAGCCGTCGAGTAGCTTCGTGTGAAATTAAAAAAACAAACAAACAAAACAATCGTGTAGCTTTGCGCGAAATTCAAAACAAACCATATTAAGCTGACTTTCAGATGTTCAGGTCGAAATTTCAAACTAACTCGCAAAGTAATTGTTATCCACAAAATAAACAAGCACTAGTATTAAACAAATTCATTCTACAGTTAGTGCATTTAAACCTTGAGATGCTATCTCGTACGTACGACTTCGTATATCGCGTGCATTACTTGTTACCTCGCACGTAAATACGAGATAAGACGTTTATATTTTTATATTTCACCTTGCGGTTCAGAACTTTTGTTTAAGACAACCTTACTGATGTTTTTTTGTGTGATAATATTATTGTAAATCGAAAATGATATGTTTCTCAGCGTACCCCTAAAACAAACACTCAAGCTCATTTTTGTTTGCTAAGTAGAAACTAGATCAGGAAAAATATTTTGAAAGATGGTTTGTTATATCTTTCTTAAGAACTTAAGTTACAGTATTATATTCCTTATTCTTTTAGAAAAGAATAGCTTTTTATTCTTTTTGAATATGACATGTATTATTGTTTGGTAATGGGAACAGTCTGCTTATTCTATAGTAGAGAATAGGCGTTTTAGTGAATGCTTGCGGCCTTGGGTTCAAATTTCTGTCACACAAAACATGTTGCCCTTTCATCCGTGGGGACGTTATAATCTGACTGTCAATCCCACTATTCGTTGGTGAAAGAGGAGCCCAAGTGTTAGCGGTGGGTGGTGATAACTAGCTGCCTTCCGTCTAGTCTAAATTAGGGACAGTTAGCACAGATAGCACTCGTGTAGCTTTGCGCAAAATTCAAACCAAACTGATTGCTTGCGTTAGATGGATTGGATATCTAGCATTCAATTCTTTTATAAGAAATCTGAGCTAAGTTAGGTTTTCCTTCCTCTCAAGCCCCCCAGTGCCGGTATGTCTGCGGACTTGCACGCTAAAATCCGGGTTTCGATACCCGTGGTGGGCAGAGCACAGATAGCCCATTGTGTAGCTTTGTGCTTAATTCAAAAAACAACAACCTTCCTCTCACTCTACCTGAAAACTACGTTTTTAAACATAGGCTACAGGATGTAATACAACGTGAAGAGCAAACAAAATGTTCGTATTTTTATTAACCCAAAACACCCAGTTTTATTTGAATGGCAGAAATATATTTTTTTACAATTTAAGCATCTTAATATGAATTTGTAATTGCATTTTGTATTTATGGGAAACCGACTAAGGCTTTTTATTCCGCCCATAATATATGAACTGTAGTACTGATTAGATGGAAAGCAGCCACTTATCATTCACGTAGTGGATTAACTGCAATTCTTATAACGCACCCAGGGATTAAAGGTGTTTGTTTCTTTATAATTTCGCGCTATGGCGAACAAGTTTGGTGCGACGGGAATTTGAATCCGCAACCCTCAGGTTACGATTTGAGCCCCATAACCACCTCGCTATGCTGGGACCCGATTAAAGTGAAGGGAATATCTGGTGGTATTGCTCGGTTTCGAGCCCGGCTCGCCAGATCTGAAACCCAGATCTTTATCACAGGGTCAACCTGGGCCCTGTAATATGAAACGAAAGGAGGTGTAACAAAACTGAAATGAGAAAACAGAATGGAATCGATTTATATCTGAAATATGTTTAATATCTACGACGGAGTATAAAAAAATCAAATATTTACATAAGAAAGTGAAATAATCGAACCATTAATAAAACTTTCTACAAAGCAGCGAAGAATGATAGAGTTACAGATCATACATGAATCGTATCTGCAAGAAACATTAATTTTTAATCATTTCTACATTCATGATACAATTTTGGAATTTCTAGTAAAAATAGAAAAAATAGTTAAGTGAAACTGAAAATATAACGGTAAGATCAAATCTTTTCATACAGAAAGTAAAAATAAACAATTTTGTTTATAGTGGCAGCTAATGTTTTCTTTGTACTCCTGGCTGTCTGCTAGTCCAAAACAATACATTAATAAAACTTTTTCTTTACTTTGCTAGTTGTAAGTAGTTTCAGTTTACTTGTTTTTTACTGTCTATTGACAAGTAATGAAAATAACCGTCATTATATAAAATATGGCTCATTTATTGGCTAGGTTGTTAAGAAATTTGACTCCTAATCCAAGGATCAAAGGTTTGAATCTCCCTTAAACAAACCAGGTTCGCCTTTTCAGCTGTGGGGCGTTATAATGTGGCGGTGAATTCCACTATTCTTTGATAAAAGAGCAGCTAAAGAGTTGGCTGTGGGTGGTGATGACTAGCTACCTTCCCTTTTGTCTTACACTGCTAAATTAGGGACGACTAGCGCAGATAGCCCTCGTGTAGCTTTGCGAGCAATTCAAAAACAAAACAAACTATCCATAACTGATTTGACTCCTTAACTTAAGATATTGAGATTCAATATATCTTAATTGAACATTACTTCTGTACTATTTAGATTAACGTTTTATTTTAGAATTAAAGGATGATAAAATGAAAACAAAAATTTAACAAAGAATTCAAAGGAAATATTTGTTACTGTTATTGTTAAAATATCATTATACAGTTTCTTTGAAAGGAGCTTTAATAAAGTATTGTATCTTGAAGAAATATAACGAGTCTCGAAACAAATGTTTCGAGACTCACGGTGGGTAGAACATAGAGAGCCTATTGTATAGTTTTATGCATCACAATCAACAAATAAATTAAAATTATCTTTCATACCGTAAAACAACGTAATAAAAACGAAACAGATTTGTTTTTATTGTGAAGGTCCCCCTCCAAGTCAGTAGTAAGTTTGAAGACTTAAAACTTTAAAATTCGATGTTCGATTCTCTGTAGTTGGAAGAGTGTAGGTATCTTTGTTACGAAACTTGTTTGTATTTGTATTTGATTTCATGCATAAGCAAATGTGGTAAGATGCTTCACCAGAATATTAATCCACTCCTATGTGTAGGTGTTACTACTGATAAAAATCCAGGATCCTAAACTTTAGGTTTACCGAGAGATATTACGAAGTATTCCCAGTCTGTAATAATTGCAGAACAAATAAATTTAAAGCTCTTTGTTTTTAGGACCACTTGATTATTTCAAAACCATTGAACACTTAGACGCCCCCCAGTAGCACAAGAGCATATTTGCGGAATCTCACTGCTAAAAACCGGGATTCTGTGTTGGCAGATACAGATAGCCCATTGTGAAGCTTTGTGATTAATTGTGAACAAACAAATACTTAGATATTCTGTATACGTTTATAAAGTTGTGCATTATTGTTCATTTGTAATGGTCAGCACTCGTAATCCGAGGGTCGCGGGTTCGCTCCCGCGTCGCGCTAAACATGCTCGCCCTCCCAGCCGTAGGGGTGTATAATGTGACGGTCAATCCCACTATTCGTTGGTAAAAGAGTAGCCCAAGAGTTGGCGGTGGGTGGTGATGACTAGCTGCCTTCCCTCAAGTCTTACACTTCAAAAATTAGGGACGGCTAGCACAGATAGCCCTCGAGTAGCTTTGTGCGAAATTCAAAACAAATACAAAAATACAAATGTAATGGTCATCGCGGAAATCTTAAGTAATTGCTTTTGAAACCTTATTGTTATGGAATAAGTATTAAAGATGAAAGAAGAAAAAGTAACTGAATGGCAGTTTGTTCATCTACTAAATTTAATCAAGACACATTACAGCTCAGTGAATTTTGAAAACTTTATTTTCTGGGATTTGCTTATTTTGTTCCGCATTACTGTATTATTTTATGAGAAATTTACTCTTCTCACCTTTCGATTTTCTACTTCCTGAAGCACGAGTGTTGTGTGTGGAGATTAAATTATAAACCACAACATGACGACCGAAATTAGTCTTAATGCCTTCCATTTTTATGAAGATGACGCTTAATATTTTTTATCCTTCTTAAAACGAATTTTAAAAGTCTAGTTTACTTTGATTAATTCAAAAAAACATTATCGAACACTTTAGAAAATCTGTATTTTGATTCTGAAAAGTTGTGTGATAATAATTCTTTCCACAGAAATAAAGGTAACATTTCAATTAATGTATAGAATCATTTTAGAAGGTCGTTTTAGTGATATTTCATATATGATCGTCTTTTATAATTTGATCAAATTTCCAAATAAACTAGTAAACGTTGGATACGTCACTTCTGGAAAGACCTGACATAGCCACGTGGTTAAGGCACTCGACTCGTACTTCGAGGGTTGCGAGGTTCGAATCTTCGTCACCTCAAATATGTTTTCCCTTTTATCCCATTATGATGTGACGGTCAATTCAACTATTCTTTGGTAAAAGAGTCGGTGGTGGTTGGTGATGACCATCTACCTGTCTTCCCTCTAGTTTTACACTGCTAAATTAGGGATGGCTAGTGCAGTTAGCCCTCGTGTAGCTTTGCGCGAAATTCAGAACAAATCAAACCACTCCAATGATTTGTAATACCAAAAGACGTATTTTTGCAAAAATAATTCGTATTTTTAAAAGTTTACAACATTTAACCGTCATTATTAGTTTTGAAAATTTCAGTTTCTAACTGAAAGATCGCTTTTTTAAACAAGTTAATGTTTTGAACCAAGTGGCGCATAAACTTTCATTTGATAAGCTTATAATATGTGACAGACGATTTCCTCAAAAACTTTGTTGAAAGAGAACTAATATACTTCAATCAATCGTGTTTGAGCTCTTTAGCAGTAGCTAGACAATCAGAGGTATTACTTAAAAATACTAGCATTCTTTGACCAATATTATTAATATCCATCGACATAATAAAAGGAGAGATGAAAATATCTTATTCCGTATATAAACCATAATATTGCATGTTGTCTTCTTCTCTAAGTGGCCAGACTTAGGTGTAGTATTGTTGATAACAAAATATGTTGTGGTGGCCATGACTAACTTATGCATGTATTTCACTTTTAATACACTGTCTCGATATAAAAGTTAAAAACTGTTGGAATTGATAAATATACATATTTTCTGTACTAAATAAAAAAGAAATATAATAAGCCACAATGTTCTTTGTTTGAAAACGTCAAAATGTGAATAGTTTTGTCTTTCATTTTCGTTTAATGAATGAGTAAAAAGAGTGAGAACATGGAGTCATTATGAAGAAGATAACAAGTACCGTCTCATTAACTTTATCTCTCTCTTTTCTTTCTGCAGAATGACTAAAGAAATAAGACCCTTTACTGAAAAGATACAACAATAAATAGCTCATGTAGGTTCAATGACTGTGATGTTATCTTGGAGTTAACTATGAAGTGATTGGACTTGTTGACTTGGTCCTGACTCTTGTCATTTATCACATTTTCTCCTAAGGGACTGGACGTGGGAATTAGCTGAAGCTTTGGCGACAGTCATGACAGACAAAGCCTCTGTCGAACATAGATAATTTTTGACATATCTTAACTGTCCCGAGGTGTCAACAATCTCTTTCCTATTTTCATCTCGTTGTTTTCGAAAAGCTTATCTTCAATGTTTAGAATGTGTATTTGATTAAAGGTTTTACAGAGTAATTTATACTTGTTACATTTGATCTAAAGTAAAAAGAATAGAAAAAAGCAAATATTAAGGGATCATTCAATCTCCCTTTTCTGCATGCGTCATAACTCAAGCGATCTCTTGTTATCAACAATTAAACATGTTTGGAAATGATTAGTTTTGTTAAATATAACTTGCATCTCAGATTCATCCTTTGCAGAAGGTGCCGCTCTGATTGTGCAGCGTTAAAGATTTGAGTGATGAAACATTTGCATCTTTTATTCGTATGTTTGATTGATAGTTCGAAGCTCAATGCTACAATTTTCGGGTTAAGTTATCATTATGTGATGTTTTGGTCATGAATACACACGTTTTGTTTTTATTTATTATCATTATAAAATGGAATTCTGTAATATTTAAATACCGAAAGAATCAAGGCTGTCATTTTAAGACTATAATGAAACCCTAAATGGAAAAGAGGCCGTAGATTCTATAGAAACAAATTTGTTACTTTTTCTTGCCTTACGGAGTGCTTCATAGGTTTAATTAATTTCTAAAACATTTAATGTATTTTATTAGATTTTGCGTCATCTCCAACGATTCTATACAAAGCTTTGTCTTTATTTGGATACTAATCTAGACTAATGTAAAACGTTTAAGAGTGACACGCGAGTGGTCTGATATTTAGCGTGCCCGCTTGAGGATTTCCAAGATGTTAGTTTGCGTTTTGCTGTTTTAGATGAGGGTGTTTTACAAAAGTGACAGTCAGTTTTGTTGTTCAGGAAAGAGCAATATAAGCATTGAATGAACTGCCGGTAGATCAAGGTTGTTCCAAGTTTCAGCCCTCCCCTTCAATTTTATAGAATATATATATTTTTTATATTTTTGTTCTCTTGCTTCAAATATTTTTGTGGGATTACAAAGATTTCCATCAACTTCAGCCATCCCGACTTTCTTTTGTACGTAACACCGCTCTGATTGCTCTCTCCCCTCTGACAAAATAGTTCTGAACTAGGAATGCTCATATCTGGATCTTAAAGTTTTTGATCTGACTGTTTAGCCCATTTGCTACATTAGATGCCATTCAAGTTTCAAATACCAAATATAATTTTTAAGGATGTCTCGGAAATTTGAGAACTTTTCAGAGCCTTGAGGATGAAGTAACCATCCTCTTTTTAATGATAGTGATAACCCACCTTTCTACGACCATCATGGTTGTGATGTCGTAACCATCCCTTCATTTCGCAGAGCGTGACCTTTAGGTTAGTGTAATAAACTGTTGATCCATGGTTTGTTTCTCATGAATGAAAAAGTGTGTTCCGCACTTTGGAGCTGAGGGTGCTTTATAAGACTAAAAGTGAAATCAAAGTGTTGATTACAGTATTAAGAGGGTTAGTAAGAGGCGCTGCCTTCCCTTTAGTCCGTCGATTCAAAATTGTGGATAATAACGCAGGTAACTTTTAGTTATCTTTGCAAAAATATTCGAAACAAAACTTTGTTGTTGATGATACAGTAATGAGATAAAAACTCATCCAACATCAAATGCGAAGGTAAAACGTACATTGATGGCGATGAAGTGGTTACCATTCTATTAGTGGTGACAGTGTGACTACTTATTTTATATTCATGGTGATGGCGTGACAAGTTAAGTATTGAAGTGAATACGCATCTGTTATTTTTATGTTGATGAAAACGACGTAATTTCAACTTTCTTACTGAAGTCATTGACATTATATTTTTCCTCATAATTAATGCCGAATTAGTTTTCCCGTTTGATATTGATTTTGACGAAAAAAAGATTTCTTTGGAGTTTTTGGAGGTAAACCTGGAAATCGTTTTACACCCCTGTGGTGTGTAACCACAGACATCTCATTGAGTAGCTTTGTGCTTATTTTGAAAAAAAAAACTGTACAAAATTGTACCTCGATCCTCGTACTAAAGCTAGAATACGTAAACGCAAATTTGCTCTTACATTTGAGAGAAATTTAACCAAACTTTATAGAACCATCGTAGTAAACATTTCACCTCTGGCGTGTTGAATAATATACGTTCCGGATGTAATAAAAATTTGCAAGCTGCTTTTACAAAATATAATATCAATCTTATTGTTTTTATTTTATCGTTAGAAGAATTCCAAGGATTCATATGTTTACAACCTTTATATTCAGCTATATTTACTCATAATTTTTAGAGAGAGAAATGCTGGACAACTTATAAAAGTACATGTTTTACCATACGAAATCTATCGCGCATAACATAATAACTATTTCACAATGTTTTTTTTTTTTTAAGTATGAGTCAAACAAAATAAACTTGGTATGAATTTAACTGCTAATATATCATCACATTTTAATGGATCTTCAGGACTTAAGTATTTCGTAATGGATTAAGTGATTGAAATTGAAATTAACAAAAGTTTGTTTGTTTAAAGTTACGCACAAAGCAACGTCATGAGCTATCTGTGTTCTGTCCACCGCAGGCATCAATCCCGGATTCCAGCATTGGAAGTCCGCAGACATACTGCTGGGCCATTGGGGGACAGTTAATTAGCATATTACAGCGTTCAAACCTATTTCGTCTTCACTCCTTTCACCCTTCTTAATTCATTTATTTCTTATAGCACATATCCTATTAATTTTCGCAAAGTCAATTTTGAGAGACAGACACTTTCCTAGATTTTACATCAGTTATTCAGTTGTATTTATTGGTCAATTAACATTGATGTCATATTACGGAGGTGCTGCCATCTCGTGGATTGTTAACCGTGTGTGAAACTTTATATATCTATATATAATTTCATGTTTTGTTTATCTCTAACCAATAAAATGGCTGATCTATATGTCCGTTCAAACACATTTTAAGATAATAATCTATGAATGCTAATACTTTTTTGTATTACACATACGCGTACACACTTTGTACGAACTATTTCAAGTCTACGTTTTAAACAGCACTGTAAATACTTGTAGCCCATATAATTGTTGTTGTTTTTTAAACAGTATCTTTTTTCATGATCTTTTGTGACATAAATATGTTTTAAACAACTGTTGTTTCATGTTTAATTTAAATAGATCTGATTATTTTTCGTTCAATTTTGTGCAAAGTTACACCAGTGCTCTTTGCTCTAACCAACCCTAATTTAGCAGAGTAAAACTAGAGAAAGGCAGTTAGTCTTCACCACTCACCACAATATCTTGGTATACTCTTTTTCTAACAAATAGTAGAACTTACCGTCACTTTATAACGCTTCCACGGCTGTAAGTGTTAGCAAGTTTGGAGTAACGGGGATTCCAACCCGCGATTATCAGATTACGAGTCGAGCACCCCCAACCACCTGGCTATGCTGGACTTTAGATACAGAACCACTAAAACTTCCTTATATCTTTAAAGTTGCCAACACACGAAAACGGCATATTTCAATAAGTAACGTTTGAGTATGTGTCACATATTAAATAACTTTTGTTTATGTGTCACGTATTGCACCAGTATGTGCATGACCAGGTTATAACATGAATGGTCGGTGTAAGTCATAAACACACGAACAGGTTGTTTTTTAAATGTATTTTATCTTATTTGAAATTTTAAAAATATTTAGCATATTTCGCTTTTAATACTTTTGTTCCTTTTTTTCACAATACCTTCCTTTCTTTGAAAAAATCATTTTTTCTTTCATGTATTTTAACGATAGTCTAAGAATTTGCCAAAGCATCACTGAAAAAGATGAGACCTATAGGGACTTCGATATAAAACTTTATTATCCGTATAAATATATTTCACTGAGATACTCCTTTTGAATATTACATGATGACGATACTGTTTAAATCAGAGGAGTGATATATATTGAACAGCGAAACGTTACAGACAAAGCACGTTTTCAGTAGCATTTCTAAATGCATCTGTATAGTAAGTAACAAGTTTGCGAAAGATGGTCTTTCAGAAACCGTATTGATCAAGAACATGGAGATGCGAGGATTCAACATGCATGCCAAAAAGAAACAGTACCTATATGCTTTTCTTTGCTTGACAGTATGCATGCCTACCTGCCTCCACAGATATACCTATCTATCTAGCTATCGGACATATTATTTGACAAAGCGAATGCAATAAACTTCCGCAAATACTTCGTTTGATGACATCTGTATTATTTATGAATATATTATTCCATTTTATCCAAATATTTAGCAGCGCTTGTCAAGTCTCAGCTGAATAATGATAAATGTGTTTGAATATATCAGTTTTGAAACTTTAGAGCACGGAGGAAACTAAATAGAAACAACAAATTCGTGACGTTTCTTTCTATCTAAGAAGGGTAGGGTTGAAAACAAAAGACTTGTTTTAAATTTTGAAGCGCATACTAGAGTATTACTATAATTTCCGTAAAAGCAAATGACCGTTAATTTTAACTTTATGCTGAAATTTTAGAAAATAAGTAAATTAACCAAGTTCTCTGGTTTTAGTTATTGGTTATTTTCATTACAGTTTTTTTTTTAACAGAAGATAGAGTTTCGTTTGTTCTTAACGTATGTTGAACTATAGTTTTATCTAAAGAGCAGAGTCTGGGCTGCCGGTAATAGAGTTACAGAAAATTGTAGATCACCCTGGAAAGCAAGATTTGGGATGCCTTTAGTAAAGTTACAGAAAATTACAGATTTGTCAGTAAACCAGGATTTGAGCTGACTATTTTAGATTTAGAGAGACCTACAGATTTATGTAGACAGAAAGATTTAGGCGGTCTGTGATATAGCTATAGAGTAATGTATTTCTGAGTAGAAAATTGGGCTAGCAATTGCTTAACGAAAGTACAGAGAACTACCGTATTTTTCAAAAGCAGGATTGAGGTTGCCAATTTTAGAGTTAGATGGTAGGGTTTGGCATTATTTTAGCAGAATTATAGAAACTTCAATTTAGTCCAGAAAGCAGTGTGTGGTTTTGGAATTTCGTAAATCTTTCGTTTGGGAAGATACAGAGAAACGTAGTTTTGTTCAGAAGGCAGGGTTTGATGAAATAGTGTATCATAATTGGAGAAAAGCGATACAATTTAGTGTCAATGATAATCCAACTATTGTATTCTAAATAGCTCTCGCTTTTTCTTGATAGATGGTGGTTTTGCAGTGAAATATGTTTGTAAAAGAAGTAGAAATTTTGTTTCATTAAAAGCCCTTAACGCACGACACGGTAAAACAACATGGCCAGAAGATGGCGATTTGAAATATTATGAAAAATATCGTTCGTATGGCAAAGTGTTTTTTAAACATCTGTACTCTAAGGTTTTTAGCATCTAGAAATACTTTTATAGCCATGTTACTTTACCATACTTGTTAAAGCATTAAACGAAGTAGTAATTAGATCTTTCAAACATTATTTTGCAGCTATTGAAACATCCTGAACATTTACTGAGTGTCTTAAGAATTACAAAAGTTAAAATGAAATTTATTTGGTAAGATTTTAGTTCAGATTTGAGTTGTTAATAACTACAGATGAATAAACACATTTTGTTCTTTGAGTTATACTGAGAATATACTTTGATTCATCATTTAATTTAATGTAATAAAAAATATTACTAACCTCAATATGTCAACTAATATAAATTTCGTTCTTATAACAGGCATGTTCATCAAAGCTGGATCCAGGGTTTGTTATTGTACCTTGATGTAACTCGTTATGTCCATTCATAAAACGTGAAATATTTTCCACAATGTGGCTCGATCAAAGGTCGAGATTAAATAATGGAGTCGACACACGTGTTAACTGGTGGCAATGGCTGCTTCCATTATTGTGGACCTTCGTATTAATCAATGGAAAAGAATTATTTCAGTTCACGCGACCAGTTTACAACACCACTATTCAAGAGAATCCTGTTGGAAAAGTATACGTTACTCCAACAGAAAAAATGGGCATTTTCCTATCTGATTCTATGCTTCGAGTGCAGTACATTATTGTAGATGGAAATAAGGACTATTTTTTTGTAGCTGAAAGTCAGAAAATAGGGGATTTCTGGTTCCTTCGTATTAGAACGAGCACGAAGATTCAAGTCGCTTTGAACAGAGAGTCAAAGGAGTTTTACATTCTTCATGTAAAAGCTGTAATTAACTCGAACGTTTTAGAAAATGTAAACTTTAATGCTCAAACTGAGGTGAATATTAAAATATTGGACGCAAACGATTTGACTCCGTTGTTTTACCCATCAGTTTATACAGTCTCAATTCTAGAGGACACTTCTCTGCATCAAAGTGTAGCGAGAGTTTACGCTGTTGATCCTGATACTGGCATAAATGGTGAAATTTACTATAGTTTTCAAAATCAAACATTCCAGTTTGCTATTCATCCAACAACAGGAATTGTCACTCTCACTCGACCGTTGAATATTGAAAAGCAAACTCATTATGATTTGATTGTCCTTGCTCAAGACAGAGGGCCAAAACCAGAACTGGGGGCCATTGTGAAGAAAAGTTCGTCTTCCTTGAGAATTGTGGTGAATGCTGTGAATCAGCATCCGCCTGTTATTCACTCAGTTGCTCTTCCCGCCATCCTGAGAAACGATCTCTTACACGTTTATGCTATTGTCCGCGTGGTTGATAAGGATCGCGGTTTATATGGACAGGTTCGCAGTGTGGATATCGTTGATGGAGATCCTTTTGAATACTTTCAAATCAGTAAGGGAGAACATCCAGATGAATACTCTATCACTATTTCTGAAAATCTTCAACATGCAAGTGTAACTAGTCAGTTTAATCTTACCATAAAAGCTACAGACAAAGGCATTCCACCGAAATCGTCATTCAAAATTGTACCAGTAAGAATTCCTCATTATGACGATCGGCCTCTGATATTCGATTCGTCTAAATATTTAAAATCTGTGGAAGAAGTTGCACCACTTAATACACCAATCGTCTTAGTTAAAGCAAATCACCCAGATGGTGATGAAGATATAAAAATATTGTACAAAATAGAAGACGGAAATCTATTTGACACCTTTACCATTAATCCTTTAACAGGACTTATAACAACTGCAAAACCTTTAGACTGGGAGAAGACACCTACATATTTATTATTGGTCAGTGCCCAAGAGCAAAGTATTAACGGACTTAAAAGAAAAGGAACCGCGATGGTTTATATTAAGATATTAGATAACAATGATAATAACCCTATTTTTAATTCAACGTCTTTCATAACAGTACACTTTGAAGAAAATAAGCCAATCGGGAGTGTTGTGTACACGGCTCATGCGTTTGACCCTGACGATGGTGACAACGGTTATGTATCTTATCATCTAGCCAACATTAACTATGTGCCTTTTATCGTAGACCACTTTACGGGTCAAATAAAAACCAAAGAAATCCTGGATTTTGAGACCATGAGAACAGAGTACCTCCTAAAAGTGAGGGCTTCTGATTGGGGAACACCTTTCAGAAGGCAGTCAGAAATTTCAATTCGGGTTCTGGTGACCGATGTAAATGATCACAGACCACAGTTCGAGAAAGTAGATTGTGAAGGGTTTGTTTCTAAAGCAGCTTCCGTTCCAACCGAAATCTTAACTCTTTCTGCTTTAGACTTCGATGCGGGTAGTTCAGTGACATATAAGATGATTTCTTCAGAACATGAGCTCTGTTTTGAAGTAAACGCCATTACAGGTACATTAACTTTGACTTGTGACCTCAGTCAACGACAATTCACAAAGTGTGTTATTAATATTTCAGCCACAGATGGGCAGCACTATGCAGATGTTGTATCTGTTACGATAAAGGTTATTGGTCTCCAGCAATATTCTAGATTGAGCAACAAGAGTGCTGTAGTCGAATGTAGAGATAATGGTATTACGAAGAAGTTAGAGGAACAAATCGCTGTTGCTAAAAGGAACAATCAGGAGGGACTTGACGATGTCACTGAGGCTACTCCTTCAAGATATGGCGAGAACTTGCACAGTCCTCAATTCTGTAATAGTTTGCCAACAGAAATTACTGCCAAGGAAAATCTACTAGCTGGTACCGAACTTCTAAGGATATCTGCTGAGGACCATGACCACGGTTATAATGGAAAATTGGTGTATGTTATATCAAATGGAAATGAAGATAGCTGTTTTGAAGTTGAAATGTATTCTGGTAAACTTTTAATAATTAATGGACTTGATCGAGAAAGAACAGCTAGTTATGCCCTTAACATCTCCGTATTTGATCTTGGCCAACCGCCTCATGTTGCATCTACAATTTTAAAGGTCATGGTAGAAGATGCTAATGATAATGTACCTGCCTTTGATAGATTCACTTATGACTTTACTATACCGGAGAATGCACCAAATGGAATGACTATTGCAAAGCTTATGGCCTCTGACGCAGATTCTGGACCAAATGGAGACTTGACCTTTTCATTGGTTACTGATACCCAAGACTTTCACATTGATAAGGTCACAGGAATGCTGTCTTTGCATAGACCATTAGACAGGGAACGCACCGAATATTATGAGCTCAAGGTCCAAGTATCGGATTCTGGCTCTGAAGTAGTTCTCTCTTGTGACACTTTGCTGAGTATTCAAGTTCAGGATGTCAACGACAATTCTCCTCATTTTCCTATTGAACATTACTTAGTTAGGCTTCGAGAGGATATACCAGTAGGTTCTGTGGTAATGAGCTTATCCGCTACTGACCCCGATCTTAACGAAGCAGGAACTGTGCTTTATGAATTATCGAACGACGTGATGGAAGTGTTTGTCATCGACAAGGAGACCGGTATTATTCGACTGAATCGCCACTTAGATTATGAAGAAAGACAGATTTATAACTTAACAGTTGTAGCTAGCGATCTGGGTATCCCCATGAGATCATCTAGTGCTTACCTCCTGGTGGAAATAGAAGAAATAAAAGTAAATAAAAGAGCCCCAGTGTTCCAAGATCATGTTACTACAGGAAAAGTGAGTGAAAACCAAAAAAAGGGAACGTTTATTATGCAAGTTGAAGCCACTGCTGGTAATACTGATGACAAAGTAACTTATTTTTTGGAAACAGAAGAAGGAACCGGTCTATTCAGAATTGATCAAAAAGGTATGTTTTCCATACATTACTTATTTCTCAGAGAAAATTACTAAATTTTGTGGAGAAAATCATTGTTTTTCTCATTACTTCTGTAGTACATCTTTTTTTTTTCATTTTACTACAACAAAGACAAAAGCCAATCATAGCGCTATTAAGATAATTTTAATTTTATTTAATATCTGCTTTTAAATAAAATATATAACACTTTTTTATATATAAAATAGCGTCTGCGTAAACCATAAAGTATATTTTTACCCTTTGCTTTTACAACTGAGATCATATTAACTGTTTACGTGTTTGTTAATTGTTGGCGTTTCTGATAGCTTTTAATTCTGAAGTTCTCACAGAACTGCTGGTTACATATAAGTGAATGGAAACTGTTATGTAGAGTGATCGTGAAACCTTCTAATATCTGTTGTTTGTTTAACGATTTACACTGAATATACTTCGTTGACTTTGTCTATGAAATTAAGAAACCAGACATTTATTCGACGTGCATATATAAATTCACTTGATCTTGGTCGGAGATGTAAGTATCAGCTGTTTAATGGATTATATCAGGTGACCAAACTTGTTTTATTTGATTTTTATGATGTTTATTTTATTCTCTGAGACGAATTCCGTAAATATGATCTTTTCCATTTTCCAATGTAATTAATAATCACATTAACTCAGTGTTTAAATTTTAAAAAAATATTATCCTACTTCTCTTTTAACGAATGAACATCTCATCTTTCTAACTTATTGTGATATATGTATGGGAAAAAAATCTTGTACTATCCAATATTTCAGTTTATAGGAAAAAAATACATTATCTCGAACTCTTACACAATACCTTATTTATTGGACAAAATTTCAAGCGTTTCATTGGTTTACGTTTTGTCACGTGCTGAATCTTACTGATCTTTGTGCTCTATTTTTCTTTGATACTCCACTGATCCTTTGCTATCGTATTCTTATCCTTATGTGCGAGAAGAAAGTAACAAAAACGTGTATCAAAGGAACAACTTTTTAGACTAATGCGATCGAACACCATATACAAGTTTATTCTGTAAAACAAAAAACCGGTAGGCATCAAAATATCCGAGCAATGCATCTTTTCTTACGGAAGGTAAAAAGTTAGGTTCATTCGCAGTAAGGCATCAAAAATAAAAGTTCTTTCAAAACCATAACAGTAAATGTTTAAGAAATAATACGAAGAGCTGAAAATAAAATAAATCACGCGACTCCTTACCAGTCCGTCAGACTTTCTATTAATAAGATAATTTGTGAATTGTTTATTAAGTTTTTGTATATAACAAACGTTGGCATTATAATGCAACAAGCGAGACATGAGTGGCATTATAACATACATCTTCTTATGGAAATGTCTATTGAGTCGTTGAAGAATGATGTAGTGTTTGAAATGTTTTACCATACGTACACTGCTATCATACATGATGTACCACCGGCGAAGTTGTTGTAAGTCTGAAGACAATGTTTACCATTCTTCATTCCCGAAAACATAGGTGAAATGATTCTCGCGTGACCACAGCTTTCATCTCTTCAAGGTCTTTCTTTTCATTCATTTTTTACTCGATTCATCTATAATTGCTACTCATCTACTCATTACACACAACAGAAAGCCATAAGTGTTAAAACATTTGGCTGAAGACTTGCTTTATTATAGTAATTTAAAATATTTTGTTTAAAGCTTTAGTTGGTTGATGCGTAAAACGATTTGTGATTTTAAGCGTTTTTTACATATTATTAACTAGATAATTTAAAGCATAGAACATTAGGTCGAAGATGATTATACAATAATCATGATGTTATTCGTTGGGAATATTTTCTTCCAATTATTTTTTGTTAAAATTTATTTTGTTTTAAAACTGTATTCATCTGAGGTTTAGCGAATTTGAAGTAAGGTATTCCAGAGATAAATCAAAAACGTGTTGGATCACTGAGTAGCTTGCGAACTTTGAATTCAAAAGTTTATAGCTCCCTTGCAGTTGTCCTAGAATCAAGTTCCACATTTTGAAGAATGTGTGCGTCATAAGAGTAATGATCAAATTCTAGTATTCGATATGTGTTGACAAAATGTGTTCTGTCTTTTGTATCCAAACTAACGATAACTAGCGCAGGTAGCTCTTTTTAAGTTTCATGCGGAATAGTTAAATAAGCACAAAGAAAAGCGAAGCCAGTGTGTGTGTGTGTGTGTGTTTTTTTTTCGTATAACAAAGCCACAAAAGGCTATCTGCTCAGGCCACCGAGGGGAATCGAACCCCTGATTTTAGCGTTGTAAATCCGGAGACATACCGCTGTACTTGCGAAGACAACCGAAATTAAAAGAAGGCAGTATATTTATAAATATATATATAGAGTGAGAGAAAGAGAGAAAGAAATTAATGTTTAAACTGTTAATCAGAATGAAATAAAAAAGGACCGCGTTAAAATTTGACATTTAAATGAAAAAAACAATAACACCAAACAAAAATCAAACCAAAGACACTGTATAATTTAAAAGAATCCCCAGATATGTGGGATATGATATGTATCCTGGGTTTTGGAGGCTATTGAAAAACTAGAACTAATATTGCGATGGGGATATATCGTCTGTTAGTCTTAACCTCCGTTTGCCAGTCTCACATGAAAAAAAATTATAAAAATAACGTAGTGATAAAAAATACAAAATAGGAGGGCGAGTTATGGGTGCTCAAGCCTACAAAGACCCACATCTATATTACCATTTACTGCCTGCAGACAGCTGTAGGAAGGTGACTGCTCTTTAGGATAAAGGAAGAAGAAAATGAAATAAATAAAAAGAAATGCGAAACAAGGTACTATGAAGGATATTGTTTTAGTTTGTTTGCTTTTACGTTTCGTGTTAAGCTACACGAGAGCTACCTGCGCTAGCCGTACTTAATATAGCAGGGTAAAACTATAGGAAGGCAGCTAGTCATTACCGCCCACCGCCAACTCTTGAGTTATTTTTTCCAACAAATCGTGAGATTAACCATCACAATGAAATGCTCTCACGGTTGAAAGAATGAGCATGTTTGGTGTGATGGGGATTCAAACCTGCGACCCTCATATTGCGAGTGGAGCCCAACAACCATCTGACTATGTCAGGCTCCACTTGGGGGTACATAAGATAAACATACTTCCTAAGGCTGGCATTCCAGGTCCTATTATAGTAGTAAAGTACTAATTAGTAGTATATTCGACAAATTATGCTACTATAAAATCCCAAACAAGTAATTTAAACTAACTATTATAACTTTCATCCACCACCTATTAAGTCCATTGCAAATTTTCAGACTATGCGTACGGTATCCAACCCTATAAAAGTAGTGTCAAGTTGTTTAAATGACCTTCTGAAACTAAATATTTTATAGGAAACCTTCAGTAACCTCCTTCTTTATATTTAGGCCTGGTGTGGCCAGGTGGTTAAGTTACACGGCTTATAATATGAGGGTCGCGGGTTCGCATCCCTGTCGCATTAAACATGCTCCCCTTTTCAGCTGTGGAGGTCTTCGAATATGACGGTCAATCCAATTATTCATAGTCCAACAGTTAGCGGTGGGTGGTGATGACTATCTGCCTTCCCTCTAGTCTTACAATGCAAAATGAGGGACGGTTAGTGCTGATAGCTCCCGAGTAGCTTTGCGCGAAATTTAAATAAATCCTCATATTTATGTAACACATTACTATATTTATCATAGAATATTTTACTAATGTTATGCTGTTTATTTATTAAATATTTAAATATTAAGAATGAAATATTGTAATTTATTACAAAATCTGAATAATTATGAAGTTATAATGCTGATAACAGAAGAGTATGTCATGTTACATTAATATTAAAATAAGGTTACCATATTTATGACGTGTGTGTGTGTGTGTTTTTTTCTTTTAGCAAAGTTACATCGAGTTATCTGCTGAGCCCATTGAGTAAATCCGTAGGCTTAACGCTGTACTAGCTGGAGGGAGAATATTTAGGAAAGTAAAAATATTTTGTTTTTCAAGAATCATTAGATCGATATCATTATCAATTACTTTAAGTTCAAGATTCAAATCACGTGCCTCTTTTTTAGAAATCAAAACGTTTTTAATTTCTAATTCTACCAGAAATATTGCAATATTTGATTGTCCTATTCTCATAAAAATACAAATTTGCAATACAAGTTGCATAGTTAGCTCTCTTTAGAACTCCTATTACTTGTTTAAACACCTGGTGATTTAAAAAAAAACTTAATTATTATAAATACAGTAATTTAATATATATTTTATGTTTTGGGAGCTATATTTTTATTTCTGCAATACTATGAAAGGATAACAGAGCTGTTCTATTAAATAATGCTGAACAGAAATTAAATTTTTCAATAAAATAATGGTGTATAGTGTTGTAAAAATTAAAAGGTTTAAATATTTTTCAATTCCTTAGTTATTTAGGTAATGTAAGATAGGTCGATTACTTTTTATTTTCCAAACGTGTGTTTTTTGTTATCGATATTTATATTTTTAATTTTATCAATTAAAGTATTAAATAATTTTTAATTAAATAGCTAGTTGCTCAAACAGTTGTTTTTATAATTATATGTTTTTGAATAATTACGTATTTAAACAAGTAATAGCAGTTTGAATGGGAGCTAACTATTGTATTTGTATTGCAAACCTATACTGATAAGTGCAAAACGCCCGAATAATTTGTTTTAACTTACAGTTTTTATATAGATAATTTAATTAGCGTAAGTAATTTCGAGATAAATAATTCTATTGACAACATTTACCCGGCAGAATTAGAAATTGAAAATAGTTCAATACCTAATGTACAGATACAGCAATTAGATCTTGAAATTAAAATTGTTGATAATGCTATCGATCTAAATATTTTTTGATAAAGAAATATTTTTCTTTTCTAATATGCAGCTTACCTTCGTTTAATAGTAATGTATCATAATGTTCTGGTTTAAGTATTGTAACTTCATAATTATTCAGATTTTGTAAATTTTGTAATAAATTACAATGTTTCATTAATGATTTGAAATATTGATACACAAATTGATATTTAGTGGATTTAATAATAAAAAAAACTGAGCAGCTCCCTTCTCACAACTGTCTGGAGGCAGTGAATGGAGATATACATGTGGGCTTGAGCACCAACATCTGGGTCTCCTAATTTCTATTTTATCTATTTATTTTATTTTAGTGAAATTTTTCATATGAGACTGTTGAACAGAGATTAAGACTGATAGACGGTGTATCCCCACCAAAATGTGGGTTCTTTTTTGTTTTTGAATTTCGCCCAGAGCTACTCGAGGGTTATATGCGCATACCGTCCCTAATTTAGTAGTGTAAGACTAGAGGGAAGGCAGTTAGTCATAACCACTCAACGTCAACTCTTGGGCTACTCTTTTATCAATGAATAGTGTGATTGACCGTCACATTATAACGCCCCCACAGCTAAAAGGGCGAGCATGTTTGGCGCGACAGGGATGCAAATCCGCAATACTCAGATTACGATTGGCACGCCTTAACCCACCTGCCCATGTCGGGCCGATGTAGGTTCTACTTGAGCAGTCACTTCCAAACACATTTTATATTCCATATTACTGACTGTACCCTAAGAATCATTTTAATTTATGCAACGTGTTCGGGCTTGTTTTATGCTTATATAAACATACTAGCGCTCACTCTCAATGATTAATTAACATTATAAAAACACGAGGTTTTGAGTTGCAATATATACATGCGAAATAAGCTTGCAAACAGGTACATCATTTCTAAACTCGTAATAGCTTGGTATATGATAGTTCCGGTTATTTGTGTAATCTGTTTAAGACAGCCTCAATTGGCAAGTACGTATACGCTGTGTTTAGAAAGTATCGATGAGGTGGCGAGAAATTAAAGCCCATTTATAGTTTATTACCCCCTTGTAAACTGCACGTATATAACTTGTTATAACAATTCTCACTTATTTTAACGATATGGGATTAAAGTGTAGTCATTCTTATGATAATACTTTGTTCGAAAAGGATTCTATATCTGAAATACATGTTGACTAGAATTAGGACTTAGATATGAAATGGGTATTGATTTTACAAAAGGGATATGTTTAGTTATGTATAAGAAACTAAAATGAAGTCATTGTTTTAAAAACTTAAGTTCTACTCATAGTTTAAGAAAATAAGACTTTAAGAAAATAAACTTTGGTCATTAGAAAGCAACATGACATGTACCTTCTAATGACAAAAGTTTTGCTTTTTAATGTTGGGAAGTAGATACATTTTTAAAGGACATGAGCTACTAACACATGGTTTATGTTGTTGTTTTCAATTTCGTTATCAATATCACAAATTAAACACTTTTGTTGATTCCACAACATTTTATTTTTCGCTTTTACGCATTTTTCTATTTCCAAAACGAGGCTCACGTGTTGTGACATCACAGTTTGGGGAGTTTTTCAATCTGGTAAGGTATTTTGTGGGAAAGCGTCAATGCTATGTGCACTAACTAAATTTAATATGTATTTACGCATTTTTTGTACAGATGCAACAGTGATTCCAGACATGGAAAAACAACAGAAATGTTTATGCGTAGGGTTGCTTTCCAGTCTTGATGCACTTCAACAGATATAAACTGTTCTTTAACTTTTAGCTCCCTTACCCAGTAATTCAGCAATTTCGATATCAGTGACGAACAGAACACACAATAACTGTTGTGTACATTGGTACCTAACAGAAATAACAATCAGCTGTAATTTCTAACTTTAGGAACCGTACAAACACAAGTGATGTAACTTGTCAGGCATGGAGTGGTAAGAAAATTACTCAGTATAAATAGCAGATGAGGGTTTAAGTTAACCACTTCTAATCATCCTTGTGGTTAAGATGTATCAAACATACTGTAATTTACAAATTAAATAATAATAGAATTTTATGTCAGCAACAACTACATTACCAGGCTAGTTTATTAGTTCGCTCATCTTAGCTTTGAGTCTGGAACTAGGGTGCGTCTTTCTTTGTTACATTCTCAGAGAGAGCATAGGTTCCTTCCGTCTCGGGTTCATTGACTATAGATAAATTAAAAGCCAAGTTGATGTTCGTTTCTAAAAAAAAAAACAAAAAAAAAACTGAACACTATGATGCTTGATTAAAGATGACTGAATTAGTTTTAATTAGCTATCTTGATCTTAAACACTCATCTAATTATATAGTTTCACAAAGGTGGCATAAGTCTTTCAGATATTATATCAACCTGTTATTTAATACACATTATCTCATAACTGATTTATGTACAGGTAAAAGTTGAGTTACTATTCGGTATAAAATATGTCAATCTAGGGGTTTATAAATGAATAGTTTGAAAATACTAAAGTTACCAAGAATGACAAAAGAAAAACTCAGATATTTGAGTACTTTATTTAAAATAAAATAAAAAATGTTTGTGTACAAACACAGTATCGAGAATTTTAATAATCTATTATAATCTGGCCAGGTTTTAATGTTGTTTAATTTTTCTGATGGTTAGAATAGATACAATAAAACATGTTTAAACATAACAATGACAAAGAGGATTTTATTAAAGTCATACGAAATCATTGGTGCAGTATCCCATCACTCTAGGTTACTAAAAGCAAAAATCATTCTTGTTTTTCATATGCAAACGAAGTTCAACCTTCATTTCATATCATTCTTTTACTTACCGTGACTCACAATTCTAAAAAGTGACGCAGTACATAGAATCTTAACCTTAAGCGAGAACTAAAATAAGTTTATAACTGAACGCAATAGGTGCAATACTTCTGAAATGTCGCAATCTACATTAAGCCGCAAAAGTAGTTTGTATTGTTACCAATATAACATGAGTACGATGAAACAGTTAGTGCGATTCATCTGAAGAAGAGCTTCAACTCAGAAATAAATATTTTGAAAGTAAATGTAAATATAAAAATTATTGTGTCTTAATTTTATAATGTCAAAGTTTTATTATCGAATAAATAGAATATAAAAATCATCCAAAGGAAAATCATAAATAATGAGATTGAAACTAAACTTAAAGTATTTTTATACATAAAGAAAGAGTAAAAGATGAAATTCTGATTAATTCTATCGCTACAGCCTGGTAAAAATACACATGTCATGACCTCTTACAATATTACATTCGTAAGTTAGCTAGACCACTTATTAATTAATTTATGTCTATTTATCTTGACTTGAATCTACATTTGGTTTCGGCGTGACTAAGTTATGATTAAGGAAACGTTTTTTGTGCAAAACTTGAAATAAAACATAATCTCTTAGTACTAAATAAAACTAAAACGATAAGACACGAGAAAAATAAAATGACAGTGTCGCCAACAAATGTTTTACAGATCGTTTTCGACTGTTTTAATCTGAAACCAATTTTTATTTGCAGAAGCTACACTTTTGCGACACTAAGTGCATTTCAAATGACACATTTTCTTTGCAGGTCATATATTGTCATTGAACTACAGAGCTATATAACAATTTATATACCTACATGTCTGGAGGTCAGTGTCTTGACGAAAATCTGTCAAATAATTTAAACACGGTGTCAGAATAGTGCATTCGTTACAATCTTTGAGATTTGTTATAGCTGTGAGCCTGTAATCCTGATGAAAACTAAAACTTGCAATTCTTAACCAGCATGAAGTTTCTCACGGATCAGAAATATGTAAGCAATAGATAAATGTTTTCAACGTTGTCCTTGGAGTAGAGATCTAACATATTCAAGTAAATGCTATCCACTGTTGTAAGTTTGAGATTATAACAATGAAACATATGAATTTAAACAAGAATTTTACACTAATATTGTGGAGTCAGACGTTACATACTGGTTAGATGCTCGATCTGTGAATATGAGGGTTCACGGTTCACGTTTCATTGCCGAAAGAAAAATGCACTCCGCACTGTAAGTATGAGGGTCTAATCCAACTTTTTGTACAGACAAGATTTGGTGGACTGTCGGTTGAAAAGCAATATAATCCTTCTGCACCTCGAAGATTCTACACACACAAAAAAAAACTATTATCACAAAGCGCTAATTCCACTAATCCTATTTAGACTCATCTGCAGGTTTAATAAAGTTCAAATGAAAGATTTCAAAATTCTAATAATTACATTTTTTGAGTACTTTAACTTTATCATCTGTACTTGACCAATTTTAGGATATTTTAACCAATTGCTTTCATCAACGTTTTGGACTTCAGGTTATTTTGACACACGTACAACCTTATACGAAAAGCCTGAAGATGTAAGTTATTTTGAGATCAAAGATAGTTAAACGCTACATGTTTCGTGATAGATGGTGTTTTCTAAGCAATAGTAATTCAAACTCTTTGTAAAAAGTATTTCCACTATTATAATGAAGTCCTATACAGTAAGTTACTCTTTCACGTGTATTCATGATATTTAGCTAACAGTAAATTAATGTTTCACGTGTATTTATGATATTTACTTTAACTAACAGTAAATTAATGTTTCACGTGTATTCATGATATTTACTTTAACTAACAGTAAATTAATGTTTCACGTGTATTCATGATATTTAATTTAACTAAGATCTGCTCGGCTGATACTGTTGTTTTTGTGTTGTGTTTTTTTTTTTACAAACCAAATCAATATTATTAGATAATCATATGTGTAACAGCATTGGTGACTGAACGTTAAATCCGATGACTTACAATACAAAATATTGAGATTCGATATCCGAGGTTGGCAGAACACGAATAATCCAACAACAACACAATGCCATCGAATGCCATTTCTTAAGTGTTGCTTTTACTAATATTTTGTCTGCAGACTTACAGTGCTATGAAATGAGACTTCGATACCGATGGTGGGCACAGCACAAATAACCCATCGTGTAGATTTTGCTTAAGTTCAAACAAACAAACTGATATCTTCATGAAATTTCTGCCACGTGTCTAAAGACCAAACGTGTAATGATATGATTAAGTTTAATTTAGGACGTATTTGAATACTGTATAGAAAGAGCAAACTATTCTACAGTAGTTATGCAAGAGAGTAACATCATATTGTAATAAACGAGTTTCGCTAAGTATCGATTCTTCAGTCAAACAGTTAATGACGTAATTTTAAACAAAAATCACCAAAGAAACCATTTGTGTGAAACATTAAGTGTATAAGATAAAATATTGGTACGGAGTTATTAACGTCAAGATAACTATCATGATGGCATAGAAGTTATTAAGATTTAGCAGAAACTGATCTGAATAGAGAAACTACTTCGATTAACGGATAACTTAATTGCGCAAAAACAAATATTAATTTGTATTTACCACCATAATATCAAATAGTTATTTGTTACCTATTATTTCGAGCTACTATATATCCTGAAAGGAACACTTATAGTACTGAGGCAATACCAGAAACGTAAGTTTATATATAATAAATGTCTAGTATGCATCTGAAAATTTCAGTCAATTCATATGAGATAGATATGTATTGATTATAAAGATATCTCGTGTACCATCTTCGAACAGGCAATGCAAGTTTCAAATTGAGCAGGGATTTATTCATTTTAATGAGAAATATTTTGAGTAATAAAACGCAAAATATTTCACTCCTTCTGCTTCGTATCTCGGAAACAAAAAGAACAAACAGAAATACAAATAAATAAAAAGAGAATATATTTTTACATCTTGTATCTTCAAAGATCATATATTACCTGAAAGTTTTTTTTTACAAAATTAACTTATTTTTAAATTTTGTGGCTTTTGAGAAGTCACGATTTTCTTGTTTGATGTAAATAAAAATTAATTGGTTCTTCTTTTATGATTAGGTTTGGTTGGGGATATTTTATTGCTCCATAGTGATTGCAAATAACGTTTTGCAGCATTGCTGTCAGTTACAGTCATTTTCCGTGACTTGGAAATCTTCCAAAAGATTTATGTCAACCGTTTTTATAAATCTTTCAATATTACTAAATTACACTAACATAAAAGATATAAAATAAAACAAGGTTTATTATAAATTGCTTCGAATTTTGCGCAAACCTACACGGGGGCTATCTCTGTAGCCGTCCCTAATTTTGCAGCGTAAAACTACAGGAAAGGCAGCTAGTCATCACCACCCACCGACAACTCTTGGGCCACTCTTTTACCAACAAATAGTGGGATTAACTGACATACAACGCCCACAAGGCTGAAAGGGCTACCACGTTTGGTGTGATAGGGATTCGAACCCACGACCTTCAGGCTACGAGCCGAGTGCCTTAACCACCTGTCCATGCTTATTATAATTATGTTCTACCAAGATTCTTCTTTTGCACAGAAAAAATATTTATTATTTAAAAAATATAAAGAAACCCTACCTCATTATTAAAGCAAACGTGATTGCTTGCATGTTTTTCTTTCTAAAAATAAACATTTAAAAAATCTTAAGGTATTTATAATGCCATTCCTGAGTTGCAGTTTTTATATTTTAGGTTGTACTTTGGTTCTTTAGATCTAGAATAAATTAATTGTTTTACTTGCAAGACAAGATAGCATGAACCGTTCCTAATCGTCTCTGAAATTATTGTTTCGGCTCTAACAATCAGTAATTTTAATTACAACCTTTGACGAACTCGTCTTTTCAGAATATGTATTTAAGTATACTTCACAAGATCTTTAAAGCAATTATAACATTTAAGTCACAAAGCAAAAATGTTATAAGATAATACCAAACTCAACTACTTTCATGCAGATAAGGTACCTGATAATTAAGAACGTGATTCAAAACCAAGATAAATGAGTATTTGATGGAGGTCGCTTTATATTTTTGCAGAAGTGATGATACGTCATTCCAATACGGTACACATTTAGTTACCTTGAACATCAAGTGAAACCCAATATCTTTATTATATGTTTAAATATCAGAATGTTAGGAGGGTCACCTGGTGTCGTTAATTTGTTTTGTTTTTTGTTTAGCGCTAAACTACACGAAGACTATCTGCGTTAATTTAACAGGCAGCTCGTCATCACCATCCATGGTCAATTCTTGGACTACTCTTTTACCAATGAATTGACTGTCACATAATAAAGCCCCTAAGGCTAAGAAGGCATGTTTAGTATGAGGGGAATTCGCATCTCCGACCTTCAGATTGCGAGTAGCGTACTATAACCTTCTGGTCATTTCGGGCCTTGTTCATTGATATTTTGAAAGATATGTTTTCAGGACATCTGTAGCAACTAAAGTGACTGAACGTGCGACTGTCTCAATATTACACTTCATATATGCTCGGTGCAATCGAAGCCTGGAATGTAATATTCTTCATGAATATTGCAAACCAGCACCACAGGTGGATTAAGAGTCAACATCCGTTATTATAAAATTTTGTTTATTTTATTTGTTTGTTTAGTTATGAATTTCGCACAAAGCTACTCGAGGACTATCTGTGCTAGCTGTCACTAATTTAGCAGTGTAAGGCTAGAGGGAAGGCAGCTAGTCATCACTATCCACCGTCAACTCTTCGAACCCACCACACTCCCGAGTCGAGCTACTTAACCATCTGACCAATATAATGAAGTCAGGACGACTCTAATATATAGGGTAATAATTCATAAATTGTGATTGTTATAATATATGGCATTAGTTCCAAAAGATGTAGAGGCTAGTATGTCTCCTCATGCTAGTTTTTACCCGAACCATACTCTTATTGTTTTTATCGCCGTCATAAGCGTTGCGTTCTTATATGACATGGAATTTAATATGGCTTTAGATGTGCTACAATATCATATACTCTTGTTGACTTAGCTGTAAAAAAACAACAAGTACGGCTTCAGTTGTTGTCAATCCGCTGGACTTGCATGTTTTTATCACCATTACTTGCAACGTCTCGAACTTCGTTGTGAGTGAAATACACCTCACTAAATTTATAGATTGAACTCCCTGTCTTGTATTCGACTCGTCTTGTTTGCGAACACTTGATTTAGTTTCAGACAGATACCCTACATTTACGATTAGTGCAAGCAAGAATCAACATATAACGGTAAACTACTTGCCTGAAAGCCTTCTTTGTGTATCCGGGTAACTGTCTCATTGGTTCAGAGGCACGTGGACTCTTCTAGTGACACTTTGAAACGCTTGTAACCAGGTTGGAACTGCTGCTGTGATTGACTGGCTTCCATTTGTTCTGTCGTTTTTCATGAGTTAAATATCTAAATGACATCTTTGAAATCTAGCCATGGTTTGTTAACATCTTTGTGGGCTTTAAATTCAATGATACAATTAAGAATGACAATTGTGTAAAACGCATGTTCATATAACATATTTTATAGGCACTCTTTTGTGTTTCAGATCGCATAGATGCTTATAAGGTGTTTTTTTGGCATGACAGTAAACATGAAGAAAGTGTGATTCTTGTTTGTTTTGTTTTGAAATTTCGCACAAAGCTACTCGAGAGCTATCTGTGCCAGTCTCTAATTTAGCAGTATAAGACTAGAGGGAAGGCAGCTAGTCATCATCACCCACCGCTAACTCTTGGGCTACTCTTTTACCAAAGAATAGTGGGATTGACCGTAACATTTTAACGCCCCCACAGCTGTGAGGGCGAGCATGTTTAGCGCGAACCCACGACCCTCGGATTACGAGTCGCACGCCTTACGCGCTTGGCCATGTAAGACCAAGTGTGATTCACATTATTTTATACAATGATTTTTCACGAAAAGTTGTTTTTTCATACCTATATATATTTTAATTTCTGTATTACTTTATCCATCTGGTGTTACAATATTACCTTGGTATTTGATGGATTAATTTCCAATATAAATTTTACATTACGGGACAGCAACCTGTTTTTGCTGATGACCATACATTTTGTCATATTGCTGTTAATCGAAAGTTTTTTATGGTTGCTTACTTCTACCACAATTTATGGTAGTTGATTTAAATTATTTTGTAAGCTACCAACTAACACTGACTATAAGAAACAGAAACTGCAGTAACATGTGTATTCTAACTTCGCGCATGGAAGTGAGTGTTGGGTCGTCTCGCACAGCAAGGAAAAATTACTAGAAGTCACAGCATTGTGGTTTTATAGAAAAATGCTATACATTTCGTGGATAGGCCGAATAACCAATGAGGAAATACTGAGAGGATCAGAGACACAGAGTATCATAACCATCAGAGAAGGACGATTGACTTCATAGGACACATGATGAGAAAGGAAAAACTTAAATATGGTAACTGATGGAAAACGTAGAGGACAAAAAAGGGTCGAAGAGGATCTAGATTAAATTATAACAATGAAACCAGCAAATGGATGGATGTTAGTGTGATTGAGATGTTGAAACATACAAAACACAGGAACCTATGGAGAACCATGATCGCCAACGTTCACACTGGATATGGCACCTGGAGAGAGAAATCTCTTGTTATTACTACATCAGTTACGCAAGCTTTAACATAATGCCATATCGTTACATTCATTACGTCTGGTCATAGTGTGATGTATATGACGACCGTGCTTTTTGATAATGGTCCTGCAGTGTAATTTCTATTACAAAAGGCACTGTCATAGGATTGCTATGTCCGAAACATAGCACTCTTTCTTCCATGCTTCACTAATTCATTTAGTGTATGAAGACGAGTGTTTCCTAGCTCCCGTTTCAACAGTTCAATGGCACAGAAATCTATAGGCGGTGCATTCAGCAAGTTGATTACTATGCTTTCATATATTGAAAAACATGAATAACTATTTCATTCTCAGATGATTGAGCTATTTGACAGTGGAGTAGGTATATCGTGAAAGAAATTTATGTACACGTGCTGTGACTTTACAATTTATTTACCTCTTATTCTTATTAAATGATTAAAGGAACATAACCAATTAAAGATAAATTAATTATTTTACTCATTAACCAAATTGTCCTGAGTCATTAACGCAAGCAGCATTACAGTTTATATAAATATGGTTTAAATGGTGAGGTCTCGGAGTAGTATGTTTACTGTAGACTACATTTTTTTGAAAAATTATAATTTATTCACGGTGTTGCAAAATAATAAAACTAACCACGCAGACGTTCACTGCTACATATCACCATCTCAGTGCGTATGGTAAAACCTACATGGTTTATTCGAGCACATCATCTTAGGTACTCCCTCAATATCTGAATCAATTACCATAATTTTGAAAGGTAACTGATTCATTTGTTTTGAATTTTGCGCGAAGCTACACGAGGGCTATTTGCGCTAGCCGCCCCTAATTTGGCTATTCTTTTGCCAACGAATTGTGGAATGACTATCACATGCATCGTCCACCCGTCTGAAAGGGCGATAATATTTGGTACGACAGGGATTCGAACCTGTGACTCTCATATTTGGAGTGGAGTGTCCTAACAACCTGGCCATGCCGGAACTCAAACAAAACCTACTTTGGTAGAAGATTTAAAGTGGTTGTTTTATGAGTTTAAAATGAACAGTTAAGTTTGTCTTATAATGTTAGTTATAATTTTCATACAACTGAACATCTGAAGAAGAAAACATAGACAAAATCGTATTAGCTATCGTCGTGAGACTTTTTTACGTTAGTTTCATAGCAGTAATTAGAAGAGTCAACTTTGGGCAAAATGAACTTTCTCTGTGAAAATCAGATGTGATTGGTAGCATATATGTGGTAGCCAGAAACACAAGTACCAGTTGACAAATAACCTAGATCTGTAACATTTACAATACAATTAAGAATTTGAACAAGTGGAAGATAACACAAATGTTTTATTAAGCCTGAAACAAGCTATTATTTTTTGTAGAAGAGATGCTAAGACATTGAAACACAAATCACGACACAAATAATTGTCACTAATCATTGCATGATGATTTTCCTGTTTTATATATAATATTTATGTATACAATGCTCAACACTAAATAATATTAATGAAAAGTTTATCCACAAAGACATTTAGTGTTTAGTGGCAGTAGAGTAACTTTTTGGGTGGTGCAGAGTAATAAAGCTAATCACTCAGACTTTCTCAGGTCTCTTTCTGAATGGTCTAGATATCCCAACTTGATCAACGTTTTTTTTTGTTTTCCCATGCCATTGAATACAAGGAATTCCCTTGACTTCGAAATTCTAAACCTTGTCCTTTGAAAATTGGTGTTATATGACCTTTCAAAAGTGACCAGTTTTCGGTGGAATCCCACTTGCACATAACAGCAAGCATTGTCAAAATGTACTTCTGATACATTCATTTTCACCACGACTTTACATCGGCCGCCGTGTTTTTCAGACTTACTGTTCAAAATCATTTTTAATGGAACGTACTGAACCTTTTGTATAGAGTTACCGATTCCATAATCTTTAAATTGACTTATGCATTGTGCATATATATATACACAGAAACCCATTATTACGTAATTTTTAATTAAATAAAAAGCTTTGTAGGAGATGTCTTTATATACATGATGTCTGAAGTCACGTTTCCTTTAAATTAATGTAATTGTGAATGTATAAACAGACAAAAGAACCGTACAACTGTGAACAGTTTATGTTTTTTCGTCGAATTAGCTAAATTTATTAGGAATAAATGGCATTTAGTTGCCATGTGTTTGTTCATTTATTTTTATTTGGTTTCTCGTGAATGGTACATCTTCCAATTATCTTTGGTAGAATGTAGTCAGAGTACAAAGATAAACCAAAGAAAAATAAATAAACAAAAACTTTAAGACTTCATCACATACTTTTGAATGTAAAGTACACTGAGGGAAGAACTTTTCTTATTTTAATCTTTGGAAATACAGACATTTTTTTTTATCAAGAGAAAACAGAGAGTATATATAAATATCTTGATGGTATATCAAATATACAAAAACATCATTAATACTGACTTCCGATTAGAGCAAGCTGTGTACTAATGGCGAAACCAAAATATATCCTTGCAATTAATGTAACTAACTAAACATACTTCATAACGTTCCTACTCATAAATATGAGAATGCATTCTTTCAAAATTATCGTAATTACTGGTTCTTTTGCTTTATTTTGTACAACAATAAAAAGTTTACTCGTTCCGAGTGTTTACTGTTGAGTTTAGTTAAAACAAAGAACATTGTTAAAGATATTACTAACAAATAAAAAAAATTACACTGTTGAGCAGAATCAAACTGGTTAACGACAGTTTTAAAGAGTACCAAATCATTATTGGCCCGGTATATCCAGATGGTTAAGGCACTCGACTTGTAATCCGAGGGTCGTGGGTTTAAATCCTCATCACACCAAACATGTTTGCTCCTTCAGACGTGGGGACGCTAAAATTTTCGGTCAATCCCACTATTCGTTGGTAAAAGAGGAGCCCAAGAGTTGGCGGTGGGTGGTGGTGATTAGCTGTCTTCCCTCTAGTCTTACACTGCAAAATTAGGGACGGCTAGCACAGATAGCCCTCTTTTAGCTTAGCGCGAAATTCAAAACAAACCAAATAATTAACTGACTATAATTTAATCAAAAACTAGCAACAAGGTTAGAGATGTTTACTAAAACTACACAACATCGTTATATCAAAATCTAGCGGAAGTTTAAAATTTTAATCAAATATCGTCAAGATAGGGTTTAGAGTTCTGATCATGTACCATGAAAACCTAGCAACTGGATAAAAATTCCTTATTGAAACTCTACAGCACAGTTACGTAAAAGGCCAACAACTAGCTTAAAGTTCTAATCAAATATCGTTAAAACTTAGATAATTCCTTGAGTTTCGTCTTAAAGCTATACAGCAAGATAAGTTGTTTAATATTGAGTTCATTTTATAGACTAACAAGACAGTTGAAAATTTGCAATTTTTATAGAAAATATAAATGAATAATCTATTTTTGAAATAAAGTTTTATTATAGATGAAATCTGTGTAATTCACAAAATAAAGCACGTGTTTTTTACGACGGGCTTTTATGCTCTGAACTACAAAACATCTTTGAATCGGAAGTTTATCATTTTTTTTCGTAATGACTCTCGTGCTTCTGTAATCTCTTATCAGTGAGAATAGTCTTGCATAAAAGCGTTTGCAAAATATATGTACGTTAATAATAAAAGCAATTTATCACAGAAATAAGCTTATAAACGTTATACTTAAATATGAAAGGATTTAATGGTAACTTGGAGATTATGATAAACATGGAGATCAATTGTCAACCTATGTTGTTTTAAACTGTAATATATTTCCATTTAATGGCCCGGCATGCCCAAGCGTGTTAAGGCGTGCGACTCGTAATCTGAGGGTCGCGGGTTCGAATCCCCGTCGCGCCAAACATGCTTGCCCTTTCAGCCGTGGGGGCGTTATAATGTGACAGTCAATCCCACTATTCGTTGCGAAAATAATAGCCCAAGAGTTGGCGGTGGGTATTGAAGACTAGCTGCCTACCCTCTAGTCTCACACTACTAAATTGGGGACGGCTAGCACAGATAACACTCGAGCACCTTTGTGCGAAATTTAAAAAAAACAAACAAACAGATAGTTATATATAAAAATAAATGGAAGTTTGTCTGAGAAATGAAGCCTACTATGAGTACTTTAATGAATATTTAATTATGTTGTTTCAGATACCGATAATTTAGTTTATATTGAAAAAAACAAACACTCGTTTTAGTTTCTAAACATTCGAAATAGGAAAAACTCAAATACAGTGACATATTTGGGAAATCATTGATAGCAGAATTTATTACGTCCTTATTATGTCCTTAAAATGGCGTTAGTGACACTTAAAAATAGTTTTCACGATCCTTTGGACATCTGAGACCAACCATTTTGGTTTAAATGTGACTAAAAATAATTGCTAAAGCTCTTAATGGACCTTTAATTAAACCGCTTCATTTGAAGATGTGGCTTTTTTTTACATGTCATCAGAGAGTTGTAATTAAAATTCTTTTACTGCTTGAGTGTTTGAGTAACGTTTGTTAGTTTATGAATTAATTTAGTACTTAAGGCAATATTCTATAAACTCATCCGAAATATTTTGAACGATGCTTCAAAAGAAAACTTATAACAGCAGTATTTTAATAATATAATTTGTATGTTAATTAGAGAATGCATGAGGTAAAGATAGACCTAAATTCTTTTGAAAACTCTGAAATAATGTCCAGTTTTCTCGTACATTTGAAGTTGAGTTATGAACACGGAATAGTTGTTTAAAAACTTAGTTTGTTGAAAGATATTGAGCATATATTTAAGAGAGTGTGGAGTTATTTGACAGTTTGTTTTCAAGATAATTTGAAAATAGAGTGAACCAACAACTGTGTTAGCAATTGTTAAAAGCTTACAGCCCTGAACTGTTACAAAGGTTTGAGCGCCATTTGGAACATAGGCTTACAACAGTTAACAACAGTGTACAACTGTTTAACCTTGTAGAGACATTAAAAAAGGAAATAAAATAATTTGATTGTAATGTGGATTTGTCTTTCTGTTATTTTCTCCAGATAATGTAAAAGAAACCATCAATGATTGATATACTGAATAGAGAAAAACTATATGAATTTAAGAGCATGAAACGTTTGACTGATAACGAGCATGTTAATGAAAACTCTTGGGCTTTGTTTTATGGGATCAATAAGGTTTATGTTATTCTGTAACATAGTTATCTTTGTATTAAAATGCATCAGAACAATCATTACAGTTTATACTTATGTCTCACATTATTCATTACATACTTAGGTATGTACAAACTTGGCAAAAATGTTTGCATACTATTCTATATTGATGTTGTTTACATACATGGAGTAATTATTGAATAACTGTCCGAGTAGTAACAAAGAAGGTAGTCTGTGATTGAACAAACATGTACGAGCTGTTTGTAATTGTCTGCATAAGCTGTTTTGAGCATTTTTTTCTTCAAACCACATATACACGCTTGTTTTGTATCAAATTGTAATACTTTCCATATAGTATTTTCCTAAATAAGTCAATGCTTTGTTCAAACAATTTATCTGTAATTGGTGCACAGTCATGCCTCGTCACGTGCCAGAAGTTATAGGGTTTCAAATTGTTCTAGTATTCACAAACGGTATGAAGTAAACGGACATTGTCAGAACAGTAGAGTTCACTAATTAACTGAATTCAGCTTTCTTAAACGGCATTGGATTACAGCAAATGATGTCCCAGGAAAAACTACTGGTAGACATCAGAAACGATTGTCTGAGATGTCTGTGTTTTGATCAGGTTAACACATCAAGATCTAAAGAAGTCTTGCAACACCTTAAGACAGGAACGACATGAACACAATTATTTCATAGTATTCAGATGAACCATGAATGATAGATTGACCAAAAAAGGTTATTTTGCTAGAAGTGCAAATTGTTATTGACCAGAATCTACTGCCATCACCATGTTACTTGGGTAAGACAATATCTTAACCTATAGTTGGGACACTAGCGACATATGATATTTTCAGATGAATTCTTTTTCACGTTTGTTAAAGATTTGTTGAGATAAGATAAGGAAAGACTTTTTTTCTCACAAGAGGTGGTAAAGTACATATTTAGACAGTTATTCATCATAATGGAAAAACTGATCTTCGTATTCCTTCAGGGTAATGTCAATGGCGCCTTCCATAGATATCAAATAGTAAACCATATTTGTACCACAATTTAGAGCAATGTTTGACAACAACAACAACTTTGTGTTCAAGACGATAATGACACTACATCTAGTGTGCGTATTGTACAGGATTTTCTTGACCAGGAGGGCGTTACAAGACTGCAAAAAGTAACGAAGTATCAAGATTGTAATCCCATTAAGAATGATTAGGAAGAACAGGGCCTTATAATGAAAAGCTGGGATGAAATCATTGTGAATTACATCATTAACCTCATCGACAGCATCCCACGTCGCTTTGTGGAGGTTATCAGATTACAAGAAAAACTAACTACTTACTAAGTATTAAATATAAACTGATATTGATATTTATGATAATTTAATGTCATATTTTATCATTCTATTTCTTTTGTTAAGGTTTTGTTGTAAGAAGTGAACTGCTGAATTGTACATCTTTCTATAGATGTTAACTAAAATTGTTTGCTCTTCTAATGAATTGTTCATGACATCCATAGAACCTGTGTTGTTATAAAAATTGCATGTATAGATGTTTAATATAGCATGCATTTCTCAATTTGTAATTGTATTCCATTTTATTTAGTATTTCGAAACACATACCACACTCATCTTTGACTTTCTTTTCTCGTTTTAGACTACGGGAATCTCATATGTGTAAGAACGGGGAAGAAGGGTTAGTACCGAATCAGTATAAAGATGGTTAAACAAACAAAGTGTTGTTAAATAGTTTTATATGCGGGCAAGTGTGTTTACTTATTATTTGTATCTTATCTTTTACAAAATATGCAAACATTTTAGCCAAGACTGCCCAAGCGGTAAGATTTTTCACACAAATTTTGGTTCAAATGACACAATCAAATACCCGGTTAATCCACTAGGAAAGTTGTAAAATAGTTGTTTTTTAACTTTTAATAGAATTTTTTTTAATATTTAAGAAACTAGACGGACAAACTGAATACAATTGAAATGACTAACGATTTATCAATTATCTTAAGTGAGTATAAATTAAGTACTGGTAAGTTTAGTCCATTATAAATAATAACATTAAATTTCTTATATTGCTAAATTAACTAAAAATGTTTTTGTTTAGTTAGTTTGAACTTGATAACAATCTTGTTGAAATAAATGGATGTCGAGTTGAACGTTAGAAATTTTGAATATCGCTAGTGTGTGTACGGATGCGTGTTTGTGTTTGTTCATACGTGTGTATGTCTGTATATGTGGCTTAGCGTGCATGTACTTGTGCCTGTCTGTCAACGTGTGTGTTTGACTACATCTCATTATCCGAGAACGTTTCCTTGTTGCCTGAAATTTGAAGAGCTTATTCATTTAAGCTGTGTTCGATGAGCGTAAGAAGTGGTGCATTCTTTATAATGTCATTTCTGTTCGAAATTTACCTTATTGTCTATTTGTACGCTATGTTAATTAAAAGTGATTCCGTAGAATACATTTAGTTTTGTTTTTACATGAATAACCTGCATCGACATGCAGTGGACGATTCCCATAATTAAATGAAGCGATCACTGTAATCAGTGAAGTACAAAATTTCAGAAAGGAAATGGAAAAACGTGTTGTCTTTCCTTAAGGAAAACTCGTTTGAAAGAAGTACATACTTGTGTTATATTTAGTTTATTTTAATTAGATTTGTTGTGGAAGAAAAAAAAAAGGTTTAACATTTCGAAACATATATGATACTTTGAATTTTTTTTCTCTTTTGAAAGCACAAAACACACAAATGTGTAAAACCGAGAAAGAAGTGTTGGTATCTTATCAAGGCCTGGTATGGCATGGTGATTAAAGCACTTGACTTGTAACGCGAGGGTCATGGGTTCGAATCTCCATCACACCAAACATGCTTGCTCTTACAGCCGTGGGGACGTTATAATAGGACTGTCAATCCCACCGTTCGTTGATAAAAGAGTAGTCCACGAGTTGGCAGTGGGTAGTGATGACTGGCTGCCTTCCCTCTAGTCTTACGCTGCTATATTAGGGACGGCTAACGCAGATAGCCCTCGTGTATCTTTGTGCAAAATTAAAAACAACGAATAGCAAAGTACCTAATCAATGTTAAAATTTGGAAAGCGAAAGGAAAATACACATCATGAAACAAACCGTTATTACATAGTTTCATATGCGGTACATGTGTTTATTTGTATTTTAGAATATTCACGCAAAAAAGCTATCTTCGCACAACTCTCCCTACCTTGAATTGATAAACTAGCGAAAAATGAATGCATTTAATGAACAGGGCCGTCCGCCAACCATAAATGCCTGAATTCACAATCCAAGGCTGCTAATTACCATCTCGCATCCAGCATTTCCAGTTGGCTTGATAAAAAGAAAAAAATTAACTCGAGATACTATCGCTGGTACCTGTTTGCGAACTGGTATGACTCAGCCTGAAATAAGCTTTCAGGTTAATTTGTTTTAGTTAAAGATGTATATTCTAAGAACCCAAGAAGAAAGAGAACCATTTGCCCACATCAACAGTTATTATCCGTTATTTACTTTAGAATAGTATTTTGCTCACTTGACGTAATTTTGTGACTTCAGAATCAAACCAGTGAATAGAAAAGACCAAAGTAAATATCTTCAGTGTACGTTGTTCATGTTGTTTACTTAATACGAAGCGACATAATGGGTTATCTGGACTTTGTCCACCGTAGCTATCGAACCTCGATTTTAACGTCGTAAGTGTGAAAGTTGTCGTTGACGTAATGAAAGCACTTAAATGTCTCCTGGTTTTTCTGAACGTTACCTTGCAATATTAATAAAACTATCTGATGTGGTTTTGTTAGTACAAAGTTATACAGATAAAATTTGTGTTTCATAAACGATGGTATTTTGTTTTTTTAAGTATGTAAGATTTACTGAAGCGCGGCTTTCTGAAGTAAACACTTGAATATTCGATAAAATAAAACTTTTGTTGAATATATACATTAATTAGTCAAATACGTTCTTTAAATTTGTAAGCAACGTTTACAAGGAAGATAAAACAATGTATTCTGATCAGTATAAGTAATATAGTTTCCAATATAATATTTTATCTCATAAAGTGTCGTGATTAATGGGTATATATATTGTTATTGTTATAACATATTTTTGATCAGAACTTACTCTTGATTTACATTACTGTGTCAAATGCTGTCGGCACTGATTATTTAGCCTCCCGGTTGTTTCACGCCGCTAGAAATCGGGTTTCGATACATGTGGTGGACAAACAACCCACTGAGTAGCTTTGTTATTAATTCCAATGAAACAAACAAACTTATTCATTTAAACAGTAAGTTGTCCTTATATTTTTTATATCAGTGTTATTTATATATTTACATGAAAAACACAAATTACGTTGATACTGGATATAAAATAACTAAGGCAATATTTGTTTTGTTTTTATTTTTAAGTTTTAATATGTTTAGTGAAGAGTAATGATTTCAAGGGCTTATTAACGTGGCTGTATTCTTTTATTATTATGTTAACAATTAACGTCATTTTATTTATCACTAAACTCTTACACCCTGATTTCTTACCACTTATGTTTCTGTTTTAATGAAAACATAAATTTAATGCGTTGGAGCTGTTTCAATAAACAATTCACTAAGCGTGGGATTAATTATTATATATTGGTTTCTCTGTTGTATAATATCAGTAATGTTAAACAAGCTCAAAAATAAGTTGCGTCAAACGTGTGGTGGGTAATTATAGCTACAAACTAAAAACAAAAGTATGTTCGCACAATATGTGGAATACCCTGATGGGTCAGGTGCACTGAGCCTCTTCCTCCAAAAAGCGTTGAGTTTGGTTTGGCTTGTTTTTCGAATTTCGCGCAAAGCTAAACGAGGGCTATCTGCCCCATGGCTGAAAGGGCCAGCATGTTTAGTGTGATAGCGAGAAGCGTTGGATGTACTGTTTTTCATTGTTGTTATAAAAATGAAGATGAAACAACGTGATCGAAATACGTTAGTTAAACATAGAATGTTTCAAACCTTAACACAATTCATTGTTCGTGGTAGATGTGGGCGTGGAAGTAACCAAATTGTTTGGAGAATAATGTATATCAATAACATCTGATTAAAGCACGCTACTTGCATACACCAAAATTATAAACTAGTCCAGCAAATAAGGTGGCTAGTGCAATGTACCAGTATAACTGAAAGTGAACAATGTCATAAAACAAAAACAATTGGATTCTTCTGTTAGAGACGTTTACAGCCATAATTCCAATAATGTCTTACAAAGTTTGGCTAATTTAGGAGGTTGGCAGAAGTCATAAAATAATAGGGTAAGATAAAAGTGCAAAATACTATCAACAGTAAATACATAAAAAAACAATTTAGGTATTATGTATGTGTATCAAACATTTTACTTAATACTGCTGATACATTTTGTTTTAAAGGAAGAATAAAATATAATTATAAATATAAAATTGAGCTATACGGATGTCGGTTAAATAACACACCCCCAACATGTTATCGAAGGAGCTACAGCTCCTATTATACGCTTTTACGACTATACCTTTGGCAATTAGAATAACTCTGTTATTTTTTTGCTACTTGCGAGACACGGCATGGCCAGGTGGTTAGGGTGCTCAAATCTTAATCTGAGACTTGCAACTTTGAATTCCAGTCACACCAAATATGCTTGTCCTTTCAGCTGTGGGGGCTTTATAATGTGATGGTCAATCCCACTATTCGTTGATAAAATAATAGCTCAGGAGTTAGCGGTGGGTGGTGATGAATGACTAACTTATTTCCCTTTAGTCTTACACTGCTAAATTAGGGACGGCTAGCTTAAATAGGGCTCGTGTAGTTTTGCGCGAAATTCATAAAACAAACAAAAACTATTACATGCGCAATGCTTGATTTATTATGATTTGTTATCAATTTATGTTGTTGCTTAGGGCCTATCATGGCTGAGCGGATAGAGTACTCGATCCCACTCTGTGGGTAGCGGAATCAAACTTCGGTTTGTACATTTTTTCAGCCACGGAAGAGTTATAATGTGACGATCAAACTAGTTATTCGTTGGGGAAGAATAACCCAACAGTCGACACTGGGTGCTTCCGGCCGGTTTTTTGTCCGTGGTTAGCAGCTCAAAAATCCAAGACGTCATCAGATAACCTTAGTTTACAAAGAAAAAAAACAAACGTTTCTGGGAGTCGTAATAATGCACACCATTAGTTGAGTGATGAATGAATATTTAACCCAAACCACAGTTTTGTGAACAAGAATAATGCTTATCACACTGTAAATTAAATATTTTCCCATGTTGACCGGGAGTAGCCAAGTAGATAACATGGAAGACTCTCAATTGGAGGATTTATATCTCGCGGAACGTTATAATCCTTACTTTTGGGGCTTTGGTATGCCATATGATTGACAGTCGAATCCCACTGTTTGAGTAAACAAAAATAGCTTAAGGATAGTGAAGGATGTTGACTAGCTACTTTACTTTTAATCTATTAGTTCAAAATAAGGGACATTATACGTAGATAGATATTTTTGTGCTTTACGAAAAGTTCTGAAAAAGAAACACATACATATGTTTTGGATAGAAGCAACCGATATGGCTTATACGACTTGAAACGTAGAGAAAACGTTAGTGTTTTGCTGAAAGGAAAACCTGATTAATTGGTAACTGAGCTGTCATTTTACACAATTATTCGCATTTAAATATGAGCAGTCACAACCAGTAATATCTTCAACGATTTAATATTATTTTGAAATATGAGGTGATTCTTATAGCAAAGCCACATGGGGCTACTTGCTGAGTTTTCCATGGGGAGTCGAACCTCTTATTTTACCGCTGTACCATCAGGTGACTGTTTTGAAAGAAAGGGGAAAAATACATTATTTGCTGGTGACCATTACAAAAGGTAGTATTTATACTAGAAATAAACGAGCTTATAACACCAAAATGTTGTTTTTATTGAATTAGACAACGTTTCGCTTGACAGCTTCTACTGGAGCATGCATTAAATACAAACGGAAACTGACACTACAAAGCTGTAAATTGTCGGTGAACATTCCTGAAGAAGAAAACTGAAGGACAGGTTGTTGTTTTTTTTTAAAACAAGGAAGAAGAACGTAGAACTACAGTGTATTTTGAGATCAATTTTAAGTTAATATGAAGATACACACTCAATTGAAGCTATAATTACGGAAATCTACCCTCTGACCCAAAAAGTCATTTCAAAGAAGTTGGATAAATTTTGTCATAACAGGACGAAGAAAATTGAGTTAGTGAAAGCTCAATTTTTGAATGAATCTTGTTATGAAAAAAAACACGAATAAATTGGAACCATGATTCCATTCAGCCACATACCTACCAATTTCTTCAGTGCATCCCCAATTAACTTTTGTTTCTTTAGCCTACTAACGTTAAAGGATCGTTGAAAAGTATACCACGAGATGCGATCTAAACTTAATCTTGTTTTCGCTCACAGGAATTTGCGGTGTCGAGAAATTTTACTTGTTTAGGGTTATCAGACATCGCAAGACTGACAAGAATGGATAATAGTGGATGAAGCAACACATTACCTTGATCATGTTTATAAACTGTGGGTATCTTCCCTTGAAATATCATCGGCAAGGTTTTTAAAAAGAAACTATTTACCTTTCGCCATCTACATTATTTGAGTTTCCAACGTTCCACGAGTAGTTTTTGCCATAAAGATAATTTTCCAATAAAATTAATGTCTGTTTTAAGAATAGAAATTTATGAAAACAGTTGTAAAATTGATGACCCTCATTTTTTATGAAGTCATAAAAATACTCATCTGTAACTATGATGGAACATGGCTTAATTTTTTTTATTAAGTTATTAGATGTTCCTTTGTTTATAACATAATTTGACTCATACTTGTGAGTTTATTAGAACTTGTCTTGCCTTTCCTAAATTCTGTCTTAACGCAGTCAGACGCAATATTTTATTTACTTCAAACATGCTCTTAGTTGTTTTTGAATATTTTGACTTTTAAAGAACATGTTACAAAGAGAATAATTACAGTCAAAGAGTCGTCAGTAAGTAGAAATGCTCACTTCCTGTTAGAATAAAATAATGTATTATGGCACTGTGAATTGTAATGTTAGGAGCTTTTAAAGTATTTTTAAAAACAACGCACACAGATGGATACTTAAGTACCTTTCCTTCTAACAAGAAAGCTAATTATCTATATGGTTAATAGTGTGTCTTTACTGAATATAGCAAGATAAGTACATCATATACAGCAAAGGTGTTTTCATGCATTACTGAGTGTAAATATTAATAAAGAATGCCCATCTCTACCGTTCTTAGTCTAATATGCATAGCGTGAACACTCACTTATTATAATTTTACCGTTTCTGAACAAAATATATATATGCCAACACTGAAATTTACAGATAAGTGAATTTCTTCTAAACTAGATTATAACGTCTCTTTTAATCACGAAAATGCAAAAGGGGGATCGAACCCGTGACTATATTTAATTCTAAGTTTCTGTTAAAATATCTTGTGCCTATATTTATGGTTTACTTGAACTGTGGGAACAGACCCTTCTGTTGCATTTTTAATTTTCTTAATTATTCAATCACGAAGGTAATAATGAAACAGAATTATCAATTCCAAAATATCTTAATACTGGTTCTTGGGTAAGATGAGAAGTGAAAATGTTAATATAAATTAACAGTACTTTGCAGACACATATGGATACTTACTTACACTATCTATATATGGAATACCGATAATGAAATATGTGTGTGTGTGTGTGTGTTTTCTGACGTGGCCAGGTGGTTAAGCACTCGACTCATAATGTGAGAGTCGCGGGTTTGAGTCCCCGTCACACCAACCATCCTAACCTTTTCAGCCGTGAGAGCGCTATAATGTGACGGTCAATCCTACTATTCATTGGTACTATTCTTAGTAGCCCAAGAGTCAGGGGTGGGTGGTGATAACTAGCTGCCATCCTTACACTGATAAATTAGGGACGGCTTTGCGCGAAATTCAAAATAAACCAAACCAAACTATCTGCTGTGTTCTCCAAGGGAAACCGAGTCCTTGATTTTAACATTGTAAATTTGAAGACTTACCGCTATCCCAGCTGATAATGAAGTACAATAAGATGTAACGTGAAGAAGGTAGGACTTAAGTAAGAATGGAGAACAGGAAGAAGGATTTACTGAAAAATATCAAAATGAATGTTGGGTAAATATTTGCGTTTATATGTTTGTTTGTCTACATATAGCTTAGTTTCATAAATAGTGTATAGAAGAAAAGTAACTGATACGAAAGAATTGCTCACACTATTGTTGTAATTATATTTGACTAAGCTATCATTCTCATGTTTCCACATATAAATATACATCCACTTATAAACAGGACATTTAATACAAACTACTATTTATTTTTATAGTTAAATTACATGAATAGAGCTGTTTCAAATATTTTTTTTTCTTACTTGAAACCAATTTGTTAAAATATAGAAAGATGTTTGTTTATATTCATATTGTTTCTTTGTTTCAGATTTTTTTTGTAGTAACTATACAGAAAGGTATTTATGCGTAGTCTAACCCTAATTTTAAACAAGTAGTCAAATGGGAAGGTAGCTAGAAAATAGAGTCAACAGCTAACTTGTGATGGTGCTCGTCTTGCTGGAAGAAATAGTGGAATTTTGCAGTCACTCTTGTAACAGACATTCTGCCTCAAATGCGGAGTACGTTTTTAAGGAATAGAGCTGCGAATCATGCACCTTCGGATTCACATTCGGAGCACAATAACAACTGAGCTGCTTCTGGCACTATTCACACTGAGAATCAACTCTTTAAATGTAGCACAGTCACAGTGTTCCGACATTATGAGAAACTAACAACTAAATTAAAGTAAAAGCTTTAACTTTAAAATGGCAACTGTCAAAACAAGTTTTTGCTTCCCGTTATTAATGTTTACTGCTTCAGTTATTGTGAGAAGCAAGAGTTTTGTATATCAAACGAAAGTATTAAACAGAGAAATTTAAAAAAAAGTGTCATTTTAACGATTTTTGAAGAATGTTTCTCTCGTGGAATAACAAATTCTCTAATATTTAAACTATGTAATTAGGTGCATTGGAGAAAGGAGATTTTAAGGATTATCTTTTAAATATTAATGAAATTATCCATCGTTATTTGTAGTTTCAGGCTTGTTGTTGATTTACTCACCTAAGTGTATTTTATGGTCGAATATATAATATATTTACACTAATTTTATCGTTACTACATAGTAACCTTGTTAAGGAAGTAAAATAAGGATGAATTTCTGATTACTTTCATTCCATTGGTAAATATTTGAAGAAGTTTCCACGGTATATACCTTGCATAGTTTATAACTAGATGTTTTTTCTTCGTCTAATTTCATTAAATTTTTAAAAATATTTTCTGAAAATCAAATGTATACACAATGTCAAAGAGTTTCCATTGTTGGTTATGAATATTTCGTTTTGCCCTGTTAACCGAGTACAACTTTAGTTATTTCATTTCTCATGGAGAAAATTCAACTCAACAAACCAAGAGAAATGTTCTTTTCCTTTCCTTCTGGCAGAATTATTTGGACGGTCATCAAATTGGCAAATCTGGAACGAAAATTTACCACACGCAGATATGGTAATTTGGTTTACAAGCTGGAACTGACTAAAGAATGTTCTGGTTGTGGGAAATCTCTAGGGTTGATCTCTAGGATCTAACATTATGCACATGCCAGCCACCTGTCAATCTTCACGCAAAACTAATTTTATTTTTTCTGCACTGTCCCGTTTTCAACATGTAAAATAATTCTCTTTTCATATATGGTTCTTTTAGCTTAATATTTATAGGCTAACCGTCTAGTCCTGCGACGTTTATTTGTTCAGAATTTTCACGAAGTACTACTCAACAACTATCTTCCTGTAGTTATTACTAAATTTTAATTCATCAAAAAGGGAAAAGTTGTTAATCAAAAGCACCCACCTCCATCTCTTAGGATTTTATTGTCACGTTTTTAGTGCATCAATGTCTTCAAAGGAAAGTTTGTGATTTTGTGGCATTGGAACATAAACCGTGAATCTTTGTATTCACAGTCTGGGTAAGTAAATACAGCCCCCCCACCTGTATGATGTTTCAAAGTCAACGAAATATTCACTCTTTGAAATGGGTTTAGATGTTTTAATTTTTATCTTGTGCTGCTTGATTATTTTGCAGTTACTATAGGCGTCAGCATGCGTAAAAGACAAAAATATTATAAATGCTTGAAAAACTTATAGAAAATATTCAAGACAAAAACTAAATACATTTGACTCTTGTTGATTTTATTATTATGGCCCAGCATTGCCAGGTGGTTAAAGTACTCGACTCGTAATATGAGGGTCGCGGGCTCGAATCCCCGTTGCACCAAACATGCTCGCCCTTTCAGCCGTGGGGCGTTATAAGTCATGTCTCATTCCACTATTTGTTGATAAAAGAATAGCCGAAGAGTTGGCGGTGGGTGATACTGACTAGCTGCCTTCCATATATTCCTACACTGCTAAATTAGGGACTGCTGGTTCAAATAGCTTTCGCGTAGCTTTGCGCGAAATTAAAGCCAAACCAAACCACACTAGTATTATTACAATCCTTTTAATCGTAAAGGTTTCCCACCAGCTGACACAGCAGCATGTCTGCGAACTCACTCCGTTAGAAATCGGGTTTCGATACTTGTGATAAGCAGAGCACAAAGAGCCCATTCAGTAGCTTTGTGCTTAATTACCAGTAAGCAAATGTTTCGTGAAGAAAACACTTAAAATATTTCGTTATGGTGTAGTTTATACAAGTGATGTTCAAGACGTCTGCTGTAATTTATAAAACTGCTAAAATATAAACAACTATTTTTCTTAGAGAAAAACTTCCACTAGGATAGCTGTAAGCCTTCGGATTTTGAACATTAAAATCAGTTGTTCGATTCACCTTGGTGGCCACAGCAGATAGACTGATGTGACTTTGCTATCAGAAAAACAATCTTAAAGAAAAATCCTCATATTAGTTTGATCGCAGTTGATTATAAGTACACTTTACATTAAGTATTTGCTATGCGGGGATTGAGATTTTAAAAAAGTAAATTATTCACGAAATGGCAGAGACAACCACGTTTTTCTGTTTTCATAAAAGTGCCTTCTCACTCAACCAGAAAATCGACTACATAATATGTTACGTTAGATTTACATTAAATAAGATCGATAAGTTTATGCTACATTGAAGTAAATATAATCTTATGTCCAAAAGAGCTACCAGAATTTCGTGGCATTTATAATGTTCCTTAAATAAATGGAGATATATTATTTATGGGTATTTTGTAAAGTGTCACATTCTACGTATTTGTTTCTTATATAACAAACGCAACTAATTTTTATTTAAAATTATATCTTCGTTTGAAATAGAAAACAGTATTATATCATAAAACTGACGTGTTTTTCTGTCTAAAAATTTAAAATCATGAGCTATTGGTGTAATTTGAGAAAATTAAAATAAAACCAAAACAATAATCGAATTACTTACAAAATAACGTGATAATTATAGTAATCAAATAAATTAAATTTCATCTTTTCTGTCTAACTGAATTCAAGGTAAGCTAAGATGGTCGCAAAGAATCGAATAATTCTGAAGGTTTTATATACAGACATTCGACTAACCAGTAGCTAATATTTGTTATTTTTGTCTTTTATGACCTTTTCTTTATACTATTTACTTAGATCTACACCTCAGCATTTGAGAGGTTACAATAAAAAGTTTATCGCTATCAAGAGAATATAAAAACATGTTTTTATTACTGTAAATAATAAATCTAAGTTATACTGAACGCACGAGAAAGACGATTTATCAACTTAAAGTCGTCAAAAGAACATATAAAATAATAGCTTTGATATTTCATAATACTTCTTCCATAAGTTGGAAAACCATTGTGTTAGACCATTCGTAGCTAAGACAATATGTCAATTTTTTATTGTCTTAGCAGTCATAAAAATATCTGATTGCGTTTCTTTTTTGTTAAACTGTGGACATTTTTATACCGAGCAGTTTAAAATGTTCAAATGATAAAGGAAAAGAAAATGAGCGAGTTCATTTTTATCAATGTCTTAAAATTTCTAAATTAATATTTGTACAGATCCGTAATCCATTTTTTCACTTAAATACAGCATAAGGGTTAAAACTATTATAAGGAAAACAAAGTTTTTTAGCTTAGCTTTATACCAAATTGATTTTATGAAGGTGGTTTGGTCCAATTGTAGCCACTTTATCTACTTCTCTCAGAGTGATTTTAGCCAATTCTTTATTTTCTGTATTTTACCACGCTATTGTCACACTTATAAGTCATTTGCATTACCTTTTAATTACCCACCACAGGCAGTAGTTTAGCATCCATGTTAGCAAAGTTTTATAAGAAGTTTAACTCAAAATTATTCTTTACTGTGTAAGCAGTAGAATATCAGGAATTACCAGCCAATTAATAAAAACTGTATTCTATTGAAAGCACACGCTAGTTTTAAGTACAGTGTATATCAAACCTGGTATATAAATCACAATAAACTACACGAAAATGAACTTGTTGACATTTAAGCTTAAGGCGCCTCCAGGACACGTGACGTGAATAACCAGAAGTATTCTCTGCAGTAAAATTTAGGTAACAAGAGTACTGGCGTGCAACAAGTAGCAGAACTTTACAACAGATGTTTAATAACAGGTATTTCCAACAACTGTTTGATAGAAATATTTAAATCACATGACAGATATCCCCACTCAGAAGGAGATACATTTCAGGGCTGGCCAAGCGTGTTAAGGCGTGCGACTTGTAATCTGCAGAAGGCTGTCTGGAATCTTATTCCAAGTAGTGAAGATGGCTTCACGAAGATCATGCATTGTTTGGAATTGACGTCCATTTCTATAGATTTCCCTTGCTATCCACCACCAGACACTTTGGATTGTCCAAAAGAATCGCGTTATTTGTCATGAAAAAGTCCTTTGTCCTACAAGCATTGTGGATTGCAGCGTTGTTCTGCTGAAAGATCCAGTCATTTCCACATAAGTGAGGGCCTTCAGTCAATAAGGATTCTCTCTCCTACATTCCAATATAGCCAGCTGCTGTTTAACGCTCCTATATAACCTGAAGCTCCATTGATCCATGGAAGGAGAAAGCACCCCAGATCATGACAGAATCTCCTTCACTGTGTAGTGTAGAAAATGTCTCCGATGGGAAATCCTTATCGTGCTAGTAACGTTGAAAGCCATCTGGACCATTCAGGTTGAATGTTTTTCTTATTAGAGAACAAAACCTTTTCCCACTTTTCTAAGTCCCATGTTTGGTGCTTCTCAGCAAAGTTTAACTGTGCTGTTTCGTGGTGTGGAAGGAGGCGTCTCCTTTAAAGACGTTTATGGTTTTTAAACATTTCTCTCGTAGATGCCGTTTTATTGTTCTTAAGCTTATTGCGTCCGTAAGGGCCTTAATCTGGTTCGATGATCGGCTGGTGTCTTGCCGGATAACCCGTCGAATCCTCCTGCTCAAAGCCGGCGAAATGTTCTTGGGCCGACCACTTGAAATTCTCGTTCCGTATCCCTCAGGGTCTTTTAAGAAATCAGCAACAGCAGTTTTACTACGCTCAGTCTCACCAGCGATGACACGTTGAAAGAGACCTTGCTTTTGCAGCTCGACAATTCTGCCATGTTCAAACTCTGTCAACGTTTCACCCTTTGCCCAAAGTAACACAGAAGATGTCAGTAGGAGATGTTTACAACGCTAATGCTTTAACATAAATGACTAAATTTCGTTACGTGTTTACCGATTATCGCTTCAATTCAGTGCAGTCTTAAACTTTTTACCAGCCACTATATAGGCTAATTTCATAGTGTTCACATTTTCCCTATTAAATGCTGAAATAGTTTTTTTTCTTTTCTTATTTTCATCTTTTGAAGCTTTACTCAAATAAGTGGTTGAGTCTAACAACGCAAAATGCATATCTTGTCTTTATGTTCATTGGCCTTAAGATTTTGGACAAAAATATGTCTACTAATTATTAACAGAAAATTTATCACTGAAGGCTTTGTTTTCAAACACTCATAACCAATTTGATTAAGTTTGTTTTGAATTTTGCGGAAAGCTACACGAGAGCTATCTGTGCTACTCGTACCTAACTTAGCAGTAGAAGAGTAGAGGGATGGTGGATAGTTATCACCGCCCACTGCCAATACTTGGACTACTGTTTTCTCAATGATTGACTGTCACACTATAACGCCCCCACGACTGAAAGTGCAAGCATGCACGTTTGGTTGGATGATGATTCAAACCCCCGACCTATAGATTATGAGTCAAACGCTGTAACAACCTGATCATGTCTTCTCATAAACAAAATAACCACAAACTGTTTTACAGTTATGACCACAACTTATTTTTCTAAAGTCGTAAAATATTAAGCCTAAAACAAGCGCAATTTGTCGAAATAGAATTTGTATTTTTGATAGCTAATGTAATAATGTGTCCAATTTTAATAACGGGCTGGATGGTACTTGAAATTAAGGTTCTTGTGCTTGTCGTATTCCCTTGTTCGGTAAATATTGTGTTTAGGCATACAGAACGATTACGTTAATTAATATTTTCTAATTATAAACATGGTTTTACATGATGCATTTGTCGTAAAAGTTATGATATCATATAACTACTTTCTTACTGTAAACCAGAACAAGAAATTATACCAATACCTCAGGGAAATTAAATAAACAGATTGAAATGAATTTTAAATTTTACTTGCTTATACAGTTTCCATAACTGTATGTTGTTGAGCATATTCAATGAAATATTTTAGAGTAGTGATGAATAAATATTAATATTATACAAAATAGCAGAATCTAAATTTATTCATTGGATTTTCAAAACATAATCTGTAGAGAATCATATGACACAGACATCACTTAAAGTAGATTAACTTTAAGGTGTCATCCTGGGGAGTCAGCGCTGAATTTCCATGGCTGAATTCCTCGAGGTAGACAGAGCACAGATAACCTACAGTTTAGCTTTTTCCTAAAAACTGCAAAGCTTACAGAGATTTGGCTTCATGAAATTTCGTTAGGCCTGTGGTCACGTATGGTACCATTGTTGCTATAATTTTGTCGTCGGAAGCATCCAATCAGTTCCTTGATTGGAATAAAATCTAATCTTACGTAAAGACTACCCGCTTGCGCTTAAACTCTCTGTTGCAGTGGTCCTTATTAAACGAACTACTTAGTTGTGCACGCAAATGATTCTAATACTTTGATAATAATTGTAGTGTTGTTTAAGGGTTATTCCTAATGCAAGTACAAAAAAGGTATCTAATAATACGTAGTTTAGTTTTTTGAATAAAATATTGAAAGTTTCAGCAAAAAATATATGCTACATGTTTATGTGAATACCGCCTGTACCTATCACAATTTTAATAATGTCTATTGTAAAATAATAATGTCTATTAGTAAAAAGTGAGTAAAAATGCGATGGCGATGCACTTGACTCCTGTTTACGAAACATTTGTCATACGATAGGGTACTTACAGGGCTGACTCTAAACACCTTGGGAAAATGAGAAAACAAGTAGAAAACTGGATTGATAACAGTGACGTGAAACGTTTTTTTCTTCATTGTTCTGAACGTTTAATTTCATTTGAGAGCGTTGATCTTTCTGTTCTTACAACTTAAGACTACAAAAATATTTATAAATAATTATTACACATGGAGAAATAAGTTAGCTCGAGTTGTCACCAGGTGTTTGAAACATTTGTGACTCGAGCTCATTGGCGCAGGAATTATCGGCGTTTCAGTATGATATCGATCATACAGTTATATTTTATTTACCAATACCTCGTGTGCTCGGGCCTAGTTAGCCGTCTGAGTTAACTTATTAGTAATTCATTTAGTTGGGTGTTATGCTCAAGGATAAGACTGTGGCTTGGCACTTTATCACAACATCTGATGTTGACCTTTTCCCTTAAATTTTGTATAATTGTAATGTTTCGTGATTTAACCCTAATTTTGTAGCTATATCATTTTTTCAGCTGTAAAAGGATGCCATCTGAGGTACTAGAAAAATATATCAAGTGTTTTTAAAGTTTATCAAACAGGAATGTGTTTTTTTTTCAATATTTTTCACCACAGAAACATTGAATTTGGCTCTCTTCTGCCATCGATTTTCTTATTAAAGTCAAATAGCTCTTCAGTCGTTATCTTTGTCTAACTTCCTCTGGTTCTGTTAACAACAGACTCTTCTTGTATAAAATTTTATTGCTGGAGTTGAATCTCATTTTTTTTTGTTAAATCTGTACCTTCTTTCTAGTTTTTTAAGCTCGTCATATTATTGCTACCATCGAACTTGATGGGCATTGTTGTTTTCCCATTAAATAGTTTTTTTGTTATCGGTTTTTCTTCTTTCTTTCAACAATGTTAATTAATTCTTTTCCACTTTCGTCTTTCTGGTATCTTTTAAAACATTTAATCTGTTTTTTATAGTCTGTTAGTAGTCATCTGACCAAAGGTAAATTTTGCACTCTACTTTATTATCTGATTGTTCCTCTTCAAGTTTTCACTGTTATGGTCACTTCACATTTTTGGTGTTTTATGTTTTAAATTTTTCGTTGAATTGTATTCTGTCTGTTCCTCTCAGTAGACTACATTCCATTTCTGGTGTTTCCTCACTTTGTTTCCTTAAGCTGGACTCCAACTTCCATGATTGTAAGGATAACTGTGCGAGATCTTCACACTGTTTCTCCAGAGTTACCGAACCATAACGTAATCCAGTTGGTGCCCCTTCTCCCCTGTGTCGAGAGGCTTTATCGGTATATACTTCCTTCTTGTTTCTTGCTTGAATAGCGAAATGATAATTATCAGTTGTTTCCCTTTGCAGAATTCAATGAGTTTTTGTTTCTTTTACTATGCCCATACTTATCAACTCGTTTTTTCCCTTCTTCTACAACTGTATTTCAATCATCCATTACAATGAGTCGTTTCTTCAGTAGTGCATTGTCAATAATTTCTTCCACTTTATCAGTTTTCTCTTTTGTATGATCACCTGTTACCATATACACTTGAACGATTGCTACAGCCACTGGTTCTACCGGAATCTCAGCAAGCATTATACGATCGCTCACGTAATTTGTCTTTAATACATTTTTGCTGGTATCTTTGTCCAAAATGTTACTCTTAGAAATCAGTAAGCTTACTACACACGTGAAATATTACTTTTATGAAGTAAACTACTACAAACACAAAATATGATGGAAACAAATAGAAGTTTGTTTTATTATACTTGCAAAAGGTTATATTGAAAAAACAGTAAGGCACAAAGTTTTACATTCAGAAAGAATAACGGCCGAAAGAAAATATTTTTTATTAATTTAACTTTTATTTATCAACAATGTTTATATTTGAGCATCTTATAGTTTTTATTGAAAAAGTAAAAAAAACTGGAACGAAAGTAATATAAATATTTATTTTTTTAAAATGTATGCATTATTAAACTGTTTTCGAAAATAAATTAATCTGGAATTTTTTTATGTATCGGAAGGCCCAGCATTGTCAGGTGGGTTAAGGTGTTCGACTTAATCTGATGGTTGCGGGTCCGAATCCCCGTCGCACCAAACATACTCCTTTCAGCCGTGGAGGCGTTATATTGTGATAGTCAATCCAACTTTTCGTTGGTAAAAAGAGTAGCCCAACAGTTGGCGGTGGGTGGTGATAAATAGTTACATTCCTTCTAGTCTTACACTGCTAAATTAGGAACGGCTAGCGCAGATAGCTCTCGTGTAGCTTTGCGCGAAATTCAAAGAAACAAGTATAGCGGAATATAAAAGTTTTCATATATTCAGAATAGAAATCAAAGTATCTAAATTCGAACGTCAGCTTAAAAATTTGTATTGTTCATTTGATACAAAGAATAATCAAAATAACCTTTTTGGGAATCCTTGCTTGTTTGATGGGGTCGTTCAGGTGAACTGATATAAAATGTCGTAAGACTGACACATCTAATAACCTTTTGTTGTTTTCGGTTCCTCTGTGACGTTACAAATATGATAAGCTTATTCTAGCTTTTACATTACAAAAGCTAGAGGGAAGGTAACTTGTCAACAACACCCACTCTGGGGGGAAAAGTTATAGAAGTAGCTCTCAGGAATATCTGAACCTTAAATGTTACGAAATCTTCCAATGACAGGGTTTTGACAAGTCTTGTTACCGTTTCGTTGACAAAAAAGTGTCCTTTCACGAGTCATTGTGTCTTGGGAGTATTTTATTCGCTTGACAAATTTCTTTAGCCTTCCTGGTACCTCTGCAGGAAAATATGTCAATAGAATACAGATTAACCCTTTTGTTATGGCCGTATCATTAAATAATTTGATTTACCAGCCGTTAGTTTCCTTTCCTAATGAAAAAAAGTCCTTTGTGAACTGCAATTGGCCACAATTTGAAATAACTCAAAGCAAATATTTTCGTATTAAAGGGAAAAATGCTGTCTGTTTTAACGTACAGAACAAGGTAAGCCACGTTTGTTCCACGTGAAAATTTAAATCTTAATTGTCTCGTTACTTGCATAACAGCATAATATATATATATATGTAGTACTTGTAAAATAGCCCAAAAATAGGATGTACAAGTTATACATGATTATATTCTGATGACTGGAATAGAAAAGAGGGTATGTTTTTCATCTTACCATATCTTTAAAATGTAGTCATATAGTAACTTGTATGCACACACATATTGATACGCTCATATACGTGTATCAAATATGTATATTTGCATCTGTTTGAGGGAAGACATGAAAGAATCACCCTTGGAGTGCATTGAGTTATTATTAGACGCAAGATACTGTAAAAGAAAATAGTATGTTTCAAAAAAATTGAGACGCACCAGTGGCAAATTGTGCACAGATGAAACATTTAAGTTAAATAATTTATCAACTGGCAAAAATATATTCAGATACTCAAATAAATCCACGTTAAAAGATAAAATAAGCCTAGTTGTAATCAATGAAATTAATGAAAAATACACTAGAATATGTAGTGTTGAACAAACACTTCAACACGTAGTATTAACTAAATACTTTTGATAAATCTCAGCATAACCAATTGAAGAATTGAAAAAAAAATAACATTCTAAACATGTAAGTATTTTATTCAGATAGATATAACAGTTTATGTATGCTGTTATCTTAGTGGAATTACTCCCCCTCTGGTTCATCGCTTAGCCTTCGCGCTTACCATGCTAAAAATCTGGGTTTCAATACCATTGTGAACTCAGTAGAAATATTCTTTTGTGTACTTTTGTATTTAGCAATAAACAAATAATTGAAGTATTGTTACCTTGTATTTTTAAGACTGATTCTGGCTGTTAGTGCAGTTGTTATGTTAGTTTTGTTTTATCAAAGATCAACGCTATGTCATTAGAGACAGGGTTATAATTAAATACACAATCGTAGAAAGAACTTTAGGTAGATCATCTAATTCATAGAAACAACTCTGGATAGATCACTCAACCCATAGAAACAACTCTGGATATATCACCCAATCCATAAAAAGAAGTTTGGGCCGATCAACTAACGTTTTGCAAAAAAACAACAAAACTATTGGGTATACCAACTATTCTATAGAAATATCTTTGGATAAATCAACAAACCCATAGAAACAACACTGGGTAAGCCAATCTAACCCGTATAAACAACTTTGGGTCCGATCAACGAACTCGTAGAAAAGTTTTGGGTAAATCAACTTACCCAGAGAAACAGCTTTGGGAAGATCATATAACCCGTTAGCTTGAGATGAAAATAGTTAAGTTCAAAATTAGCTGTGTAAATCAAAGTATTTGTTAAATAACATTTCAAATATACGCATCTCAGATCGAATTTAATTTAAAATAACCTGAGAAACGTATTTTGACGTGTTTTTTTAATTTGGGTGTGGCCCAGTTCTTTAATTTTAAGACTGTGAATTCGAACATTCATGGTTTGTTATCTCTTTTTTCATTTTGGAGCTATAAGTGTATGAGATGAGTGACTGTCTGATAAGAAAAGTCAAATGGCTGGCGGTGGGTACTGTTAACTATCTGCTTTTCTGCTACTTTATCAGTTCAAAATTAGGAATAGTTGGTGTAGACATCCTTTCAGTAAGTGTTGCGCGAATATTTGAATACTAACAATTTACTCAGTTTTCAAATATTAATTATGTTAAAGACAACAGCGAAATCTTTTTCACGTTTACTTTTAATAATTAGATTAATTATTTTTTCTGAAGGTGCTGCGAGAAGTAACTTTGAAGTAAAATATCACCACTAGCCTGAAACTTGAATATGTATGTGTGCTCTCAAATAACAATTTACTTCTGTTTCTGAAATACAAAATTAGCGTATCAAAAGACTGAATGAAACGTTAGAGCCAGAATATAATTTATTACAACAAAATATTGGCCTCGCATGGCGAAGCATGTTAAGGCGTTTGGCTCGTAATCCAAGGGTCGCGGGTTTGAATCCCGGTCGCACCAAACATGCTCTCCCTTTCAGCCGTGGGGGTGTTATAAAGTGACGGTAAATTATACTATTCGTTGGTAAAAGAGTAGCCCAAGAGTTAGCGGTGGGTGGTGATGACTAGCTACCTAGTCTTACACTGCTAAATTAGGGACGGCTAGCGCAGATAACCCTCGAGTAGCTTAGCGCGAAATACAAAACAAGCAAACAAACAGACGACAAATAATATTGTGATATGGCAATTTTATCTTAACGCTATCTATCCAACCTGAGCTATCACGTAGCAATATGTTTCAACTGATAGACATAAGTAACTAAAATAAAGGTGGAACATTTAATGTATTTATATTTAAGTATTAAATATAACGTTTTCAAAACTAATGAGAATCTTAAAATATCGTTATTAAGAAAGTTAATAAGATTTTATGATAATATCTTTATTTGCAAAAACAAACCTACTAGCTACACCACTTCAATACTCTGTATCAACAGAAAAAGCAATTGATGTGAACATTTTTTATTTTATATACAGTATCATTGTTTCTGTTTTTCACAAAAGATGCAGACAAAAGTTAGGTCAGATTCGACTGATTCAATTTTATTTTATGAAAGACACTTACTGAATTATAAATGTTATTATTTTTATAAAATGGTTGTTTAACACATTTTTAAAATGCAACGAAATGTATAAAATGCTTATTTTGTTTTGTTATAATTACTGGGATTTATTGTGATGCCAGAACAATAGTAAGTATGGATATTTGGTTATTTTCATCATATTTTACCTTCGTTGTACATTATTGTAACACACAAAAATTCGTCAACTTTCCTGTATCAAGTCTACTTTACGAAAGCTTTCGGATTACTTTTTACTCAATGTTAGCGGATTTCGTGATGTTGTTTGCTCTTTAGAGTATTATCAATATATAAAAAGTAAAGCGAGCGCCACTTCAAACAAACACCTATAGGTTCCTAAGTATTCGAAATCTGAAAGTTTTATGAAAAGACAAAGTCACTTGAATAATACATTGTATTATCCGGTAATACCATGTACTGAAGCCCACTTGTAAAACTATTATGATCACATGTACAAGGATTTTTTTTTTTAATATAGTAACGGTAGAGAGCTGACACGTATGACAAAATATGTAAGAAAATACAAGGAAAATTTGTCCAATATTCATTCGTCTGTACCATTAAAGGTACTTGTTAATATTTTAGCAATTAATTATACATATATTTAAGGGCGATTAAACTAATAGTTATTTGTCAAAGTTTTCTATTATCAGTGACTTTTTATGTCCAATATATTCGTGAATCAAACTTTTTTTTTTGTCACAGAACATTAAAACATAAGAACTAAGAAGATGCGTAACAAATTCTAATTGCCCGTTTCTGGTTGTTTCAAAATATGTGTATACAGTTTTACATAATACAGGAAATTAATTGAAATGCAACTGAGAATCTTCTAAAATGGTTCTGTTCTTTCAAGCCCTAAGTCATGCAGATTATAAGTAAAAATGAATTCGAAAATAACTGATTGAAATATGTTCTTTTTTTCTGTGGAGGGGGAGATTTGTTTGTTTTGTTTTTGAATTTTGCGCAAAGCTACTCGAGAGCTATCTGCGCTAGCCGTCCCTAATTTACTAGTGTGAGACAAGAGGGAAGGCAGCTAGTCGTCACCACTCACCGCCAACTCTTGGGCTACTCTTTTACCAACGAATAGTAGGATTGGCCGTCACATTATAACGCCTCCACGGCTGAAAGGGCGAGCATGTTTGGTGCAACCGGGATTCTAATCCGCGACCCTCAGATTACGAGTTGAACACCTTAATACGCTTGGCCGTGCCGGGCCCGGAGGGGGAGGAACAGAAGAGTTTCATGTTTATACGCGTAAAATATTTCGTTTTAACTTCTCATTTTTTGTGACGTCATTATGTTGTGCAGCATGATAACTACTGAATTCTTCTTTATACAGATTGTTTTTTCAGACTTTTACGCCGAGCTGCGCGAGAACCGTCTACATATAGCTAACCTTAACTTTGAGTTGCTGAACTAGAGAGGAAGTAAAAATCAACAGCAGCAATAGATAATTCTTTTGTTATAACAGATTAACAGTCCGAACGTTGGTGCGTGTTTTTGTGGCAACAGGTGGTAGAATATGGACTCTTCGATACACGATCTGGACACACCCGGTCTTCTTCAAAATAAGTAGTTAAAATTAATGTAGATTAATATTTTGTACTTTGTATTTATTGAGGCACTCGTTAAATAATATGCTAAAAAAATTGGAAGGTTATAAATTTCTTCAAAGCAGATGTTTGTGCATGACTTGTCCTCTCGAAACAAGTCGAGAAAGTTATTTGAAAGTTTAAATTAAGTAGAGTTGTAAGTTGAGTAGCTATTGAAAAAAAAAAAGATTCGCATGCGAATTTTACTGAATAATACAGTGAAACCTTGTTGCCTGTTAAAGGACAACATGAATAATTTGGTAACTAGCGCTGAAGAGCAGAGCAATGCCGCAAAGTGTATTGATGTACACAAAACCGACAGTTGTATGGACAAAGATGAACTAGTAGTTAGCGTGTCCGGACTGCGAAACAGAGGATTTATGGTTTACAACCTTTTGTAGAACAAGTGAACCATACTTTAGTGATGTGAGTAAGCTATAAGGGTTACGTTGAAATTACATTATTCGGTCACGTAACAGTAGCCCATAAGTTGGCGGAGTGTTCTGTTGAGTAGCTGCCTTCCTTTTAGTTTATCACTTGGAAATAAAGGAGAGCTGTAAGTAAGTGGCCCTCTGTACTAAAATACTTGAAAAAACAATGATAAATAAGTTAACAAAAGCTACCACTGTTTAGTTTACACTTTTCAATGATAACTTGATGCTGTCTTTTTTGCTTCCACAGTTATAACAGCAATACTATGTGATTAACTTTCATCAAATGACTTTGCTTAAGTGGTTGAAAAGTTAAGCGAAATATTGCGAACCATGAACTTTTGAATTCAAAACAAAGAAACGTTTTAAGATACTACATCGCACTAAGTTCACTTTTGTTATTATTTTGAGTGAAAGCCCGACATATTTTGAGCAATAATTTTCCTGCTTCTTAAATTGAGAGCAACTCATCTGTCTAGAGAACAAGTATATTACGTGAAGCGAAGATATTTCCGTTTTCATGCTCTTATCATGAAACGAGAATCAAATAAGCTAAAGAGATATGTACATAGAAACAATCAATTTAATTATTGTGCTGAATCCCCGAAATCGTGACACAGATTACAGCTTCAGCCATCTGTAAATTCTAATACTGATGACGGCGTTCAGCTTACAGTAGCTTATTATTAAAACAACAGAAGCAATTCAGTGCTGGCCATTAAAATTCAGAATGAAGGTAGAAAATTTGCTTCTTCCTAAACTTTAGTGATTTGAAAATGAAATAATATTTCTTGTAATGTTCTACATGTTTCTAAAATTAATTACCGAAAATGGAATGATGAGGATTCTTGCGAAACTCCTGCTGAGTTAATGGAATGAAATAACCCACTGCTGTACTTGATATTATAACTTGTAAATGTGAAACTTATATTAATGACGGTGCAGATGTATTTACATGATAACATACTGCTCGTTACTTAAGAATTTGGTGTAAAGATTAAGAACTTCCGGTGGAAGTATTTTGATTGGTTTTCGTTTGGTTTTGAATTTCGCGCAAAGCGATACAAGGGCTATCTGCGCTAGCCGTCCTTGATTTTACAATGTAAGACAAGAGAAAAGAGTAGTCCAAAAGTTCGCGGTGGGTGGTGATGACTAGTTGTCTTTCACCAACGAACAGTGGAATTGAGAGCCACATTATAACGCTCCATGGCTGAAAGAGCGAGCATGTTTAGTGCGACGGGGATTCGAACCCGCGACCCTTAGATTACTAGTCGAACGCCTTAACCCACCTAGCCATGCCAGGCCAAGTATTTTGAGATCATTAAGTAAACTTGAATGTTTTCCAAACAAGGATGCACTAACGTTACTGGAAGGAGCTCGCTCACAACAGTGGAACACCTTTACTGAATCGCTAGAAACAACTGAAATCTGATTACTAGCTCACAACAGTGGAACACCTTCGCTGAACCGCTAGAAACAACTGAAATCTGACTACTAGCTCAAAACAGTGGAACACCTTCGCTGAACCGCTAGAAACAACTGAAATCTGACTACTAGCTCACAACAGTGGAACACCTTCGCTGAACCGCTAGAAACAACTGAAATCTGACTACTAGCTCACAACAGTGGAACACCTTCGCTGAACCGCTAGAAACAACTGAAATCTGACTACTAGCTCACAATAGTGGAACACCTTCACTGAACCGCTTGAAACAACTGAAATTTGATCACTAGCTCACAACAGTAAAATGCCTCTACTAAACCTCTAAAAACAATTGAAATCTGATTATTAACAAGTTCTACACTGCAATAATTTTCCTGTAATCTCCAAACATTTCAGCTCACTTTTTATTAAATTACAAATGCTATTTTTGTATATTCTTTCATTGAAGATGAACGTGGTTTTTTGGTGGAATTTTTTAGACCTTTATTCCCAAAAATTACTGAAATTTCTAATATTATCGAAGAAGCCCTGAGACCCTGTGCGGCCAAGCCTTTCACATGGATTGCGCAACCACGTTGCAAACTATGTGAAGCCTGTTACCAGTACAGTCAACTAAGTAGTTGATTAACTGAGCAGGGGCGTAGATTTTTTATACCCCATGGGGGGATGATTTTTGCAACCACTTATGTGAACTGTTCAATTTGCAAATTGGTAATCTCTGATTACGTGAACATGAAAGCTGAAAACATGCAGTCACAGTGCAATCTTGTTGCCACGATACTTCAAGGTTTCCATGTAGGTTTGTATAAGTGAAGTGTTGTGAACAGTTTTCAAAATGTTAATAAAATAAAGACAAATGTGTCACAAATTAACTGCTACATGAATTTATTCCTGCACACTGCAGAGTTTAAAAGATGGCCATTAGTAATTACTCTTGATAAGTTTATATCTACTGAAAAACTGTTCACATTGTTTGATAAAAATAATTAAAATGTCTTTGCGAACTCTTGAAAATTACACATCAATACAATGTGGCACATAACTATTCATACTTTTCATTGAAGTAAGGTTCATTTAGTCCGCTAGTCTACATGTTCCCAAACGTACACCTCTTTTGTTATGATCTGTTTGTGACTTTTTTCATAAGCTCTTCTGTATTTATCTTGTTGATCTCATCTTTGTGAGTGTGACAAACTGCCACATGGTTGAGGATCACTGAGACATAGTTGACCACGTCTACAACCGTCTTAATGCAGAAAAGCAGCGTTCACATTCGCAGCTGGATACTGGACATACAAGCAAAATTGTCATGAGAAGAAACCACTAAACATCTGCTGGCTTGTTTCATGCATTTTACAGTAAGCATCCTTCGTACCTTTCAGAGATACTGCTTTTGTAGTTCCTTTGAACATGGGCAACTGAAACTCGAGCCGTTGTGCAGAGATTTCTGGATAGAAGTTTATAACCGAGTTGTCAATCTTGCCAGATGTGATCATGTTCTTAAGTGCCAGATATTACTTCAAGCCATTGTTTTCTGCATTGAATCTAGTGGTCAGATGTTCTATGAATGTGTCCACAAGTTCAAAATATTGACTTCTGTAGTAATCTCCAGCTGTTGCAGAATTGTGTGCTGAGCCATCACCTGTGATCCTTCTGAAGGGTCTGCGAATGTGTGGTAGTTCAATAGGCACCAGATCTAGGAAAGTTACCTTTCTCTCAGCTTCATCAAATATCTTGTTGTAATTTTCATCTGTTCGCAATACCCGTAATTGCTCAACCATCACTGCAGATGCTTCAATCATGCCAGATACTGTCGTTGATTTTGCTTGGAATGGACGATTTAGTTCCTTTAATGCAGCTAATAGATGCTGAGCCATTAAGAATTCTAAAACTGTCTTTCTTTTGTCAAATCTGGCAAGGAAACCTCGTGCTTTCACGGCTACATTTGATTTTTCATTTGCAAATTCAGACAAAGAATCAACAATGCCAATGTAGTGATCATTAGCACATGTAATTGCAGATAGGAGACACAACCAGCGTGTTGGACACAGTAGGCAGATGTATTTAACTGGACCATTGTGACTGTCTGACGATACATTACTTTCAAAGATTGTCTTGTATTTGCCTGACCTCTGAAGCAAGACACCAAGCTCATGTACCCACTGGATAGAATTATCGAACACATTAACAAGCTTTAACTACATGTTGCATCATTAAATCAGCCTTGTGTGCTCCACAGTGAAAACACAAAGCTGATGGTTGCTTTCTGGCATCCACTGTACGCACCACTCATATTAGCGGCTCCATCATAACTTTGTGTTCTTAATCCTGACAGTGGTAAATTGAATCTAGTTAGTACATCAAGTATAGTCGAGGATATTGTTTCACCAGTTGAATTGGAAACTGTACAAACCAAGAAATGTCTCATAGCCGTCAAATTCTCATCTACGTATCGTACACATATTGCTTCCTGTTCAGCACCTTTAATATCTTTAGTTCCATTAACCATCAATGCAAAGACTACTTTGCTGTACTTTGTGTTCTGTGTTTCTCAGTATTTGATGGCTGAACATTTCCATTATTTCATTCTGAGCCTGGGATGATGTGAATGTGGTTTTCTTTGACAAGTAGGCCGTCAACTCAGGATCTTCCTTTTCCAGGAACTTCATTAACTGCAGGAAGTTCCCCTCTCTATCAGTATGTTCACGTAATGTTAAACCTTGACGCAGTAAAAAACGTAAACTTCTGAATATTTTGGCTGGACTTCTTTTACATTCTTCCTGCTGCTTCTTTTTTCCATCATGTAGCTGGACAGTCACTGGAGTTACATCAAGTGAACCTTCTGGAGATATAGAGAATCTATGCTGAGAGGAGGATTGGTGTTTGATGAATTTCTGTTTTATTTTTTTCAGTTTCAAAAACCGGTGGATATAAAGGTATACTCCACTGGCCTCTCCAATTTCTCTGTAAAAAGGCCTCTATTTTCCGCCTAGGTACAATAAAATCATATGACTTTTTGAGTCTGATTGTCGAAGTGCAGCCATGGGAACTCATCAAACCATATGCCCTAGAAGTTGATATTTTGATATTTTACTTTCTGTCGTGGTATTAATTGTGCGTCTGGATGATATGGCTTTCCACACTGTATCTGTGGAGTGTCAGATTTTTCATTACAGCACAAACTTGTTTCACAACTATCTCGTGGTTCATGATGTACAATAGTTGCACAAATATTTTCAGACTCGTCCTCTGATGAATATAGTATTTCCTCTGTATGGTAAGTTTCTATTCCTTTGCTTGAAGTTGTTGGATTATCTGCATCAGCATTGTCACTTGTAGTACTAGTAACTAGCTTCCAGAACTGTCTCTTTCCCAGGTGACTCAACAGGCTAAAATACAGTCTTTATTGAAAAACTCTAACATACAACGAACGAAGATAGAACAGAATGGAAGTAGGACTGATCTCTACAATGTATTTAAGTCGAACCTTACAGTGACGACCGAGCCGACTGACCGCCTGGACATCGCTGGGACAATTATGTGTGCTAGATACAACACAAGTAATTGCAAGTTTCTCGAAAAGCACTTAAACAATCAGAAATATATTATATTCCTGTTAAAGCTCACCAAAAGGCAAAAACATTGTGATATAACGTCTATGAGCATATCTATTAAATAAAAACACATACACAAAAACTAGCAATACAATTCGAGTAGAGTCTTTAGGCCGTTGAAATCGCTCCTTTTGTGTTCTAATTATACAAGAAAATACAATATTTTTACATCTATGATAAGAGAATATATTGTTCTTTTACCATAAAGCACCAGTACATTATTATAAGAAGGCGATGATAATCTGAAATTTCATGGTTTAATGAAGGCCACAAACACAGGTCTAAAGAGCCCTGTTGTAAAATCGAGGTTCAGACTAAAGGGAGCGGAGGGGGATGATGTGGGACGCGTCTGAAACCGAGAGGCCCAAACCTGTCGTTACCTGTACACCAAACGTACACTATGTTCAGCGGCTTCGGCAGCTAAGGAGAGTAAGGCGTTCGACAATAAAACCGGCTGGACATGCATAAGAACAAATGGCGTAGGAAAACCGCACAATGTACACATAAGATTGATGCAGCTACAAGCTACAAATGGCCTGCCAGATCTAGATCACAGGAGTTTACGCTTGGAAGTAATATTTTCGAATTTCATGCTCTGTTCAATCTGTTGTGATAAAAATTTTACTTAATCTTACACTACGTACAAGACGTAGGTAGATTCTGTGATAATGCTTGTAAGCCTTGCGTGTTTACTTAGGCCTACTGACTGATACTTACGAACTATATCTTTAATCGAAAAGCTGAGAAGCACGCCTATATTAAAGATGTACATTTCGGCTACTGAAAAATCCTACATCTAGGCCTAATTATGCAATTCGATTGGTAAGAACTCGAAAATCACATGAACAAACACACAATTTGTGGGCCTGTGATGCATTAAAACAATTCAACAGACCAAAATGTAGGTGAGATGATTGTATACACCAAAATCTCTCACTTAAAATGATGGGGGGATGTATCCCACCTATCCTCCAGGATCTACGTCAATGACTGAAAGTCTCACAATAATCATTACTAACAGTCAGTAACCGACAAACAGCTAGAAACGTTTGCAAGCGGCTCAGCTGCAAATCAATGGACTAAAAACGCTAAAAATCCGGTTTCAATAGCTGCGATAGGCAGAAGACAGGTAGTCCACTTTGTTCCACACTAGAAACAAATAAATAGCTCATTACGTTTCTTGACAGAAGTCATAAATGATGTAGAAAGATTGAAGCAAATAAAGATAGATGTATCCCAAGTTAGAGAATGTCTGCAAAGATGCCAACTATTTCAAATGACTGAGCATAACGATTGCAGACTGAGCCCTTTATCATTTGCGACTACTAGACCTGACCAATGTCTCTAAGCTGTTTATTATTATAACTATTATTATTTATTACTGCTATAGATTGCTTATTTATGATTGTGTTCATTGTATTTAATAAATAAATTCAAAAAATTCATTTGAAATTATGTCTTTTATTTACTTCAGAGTAACAAACATACTGGTAAAACAACATTGAACATGAAAAAAGCCTTTGTGCAAGGACTAGTTTATATCATGTTTATCGCACTGTGGACATCACTTCTGCATTTATGGTTTCATATGTACCACAGAAAAATCAATGTGACAAACTGTGCAACACGCATGACTGTCACTGACTTTTGACGCAATGACCGGATATTTTGCACTATACTCTTCCCTAAATTTTTGATTCACAGTTTTAGTTCTTTTAGATTTGCCAGAAACAAGAAAATCTGTGAACGAGGCATCTTTTTTTCCAACTTGTGAACAATTGCATTGGTGTTTCTATGCCGCTTAGGTTATTTGTTTGTTTTGAATTCCTTAAAGCTACTCGAGGGCTATCTGCGCTAGCCGTTCCTAATCTAGCAGTGTAAGACTAGAGGGAAGGCAGCTAGTCATCACCACCCACCGAAAATTCTTGAGCTACTCTTTTACTAACGAATAGTGGGATTGACCGTCACATTATAACGTCCCCACGGCTGAAAGGGCGAGTATGTTTGGTACTACCGGGATTCGAACCCGCGACCCTCGTATTACGAGTCCAATGCCTTTATGCGCTCTGCCATGCCGAGCCCTGCCGCTTAGGAAACGAGAAATACCCATCTACGCGAGCGCTGATTGGCTGACAAGCACTGATGGCGTAACTATGGATCCCCCACCTATCCAGTGTGGAGAAGCACCTCATTCAAACTGTTGGTAGACGTCGGATACAAATATTTTTTTATTATTTCAAGCACAAACAAGATTATCGTATGTTGCCATTTGGACGGTCTTTTATTTATTTTCAAAATTTATTTGTATCTCACTAAACTTTTTCTTTTCACCCATTTCAAGTCCTGGGGGAACAATTTATCACTATTGTATAGGCCGAGATAATATATAATAATTTGGGAGTTGCAACAAGTCGTAATATTTGTCTGTATGAGCGTATAGTCATAATGTATACACGAAAATCGTAACGATTTCGCTCAAATCGTAATGGTTGTCATATCTGTATCTGTGAAGCTGGTGAACGATTACAGTATATTTATCTAAAAGTGACTCTTGCTTACTTTCTTACACTAGTTCACCCTCGAATCACACCTTACAACGGAATATCCCAAAGTCTACAATAACATCATTTTTGAATACAATCCAATTTCTTTTTAATCTGAGAAAATAATCGACTTACTGGATAAGCTGTGAATAATAGCGTGTATACAAGCTGAAAAAGCGTTGTGAAATGAGAGATAAGTGTTAGTGCGTGACAGTTATTATGTGGTGTTACTTTATTACCATTATTTATTGGGTAAGAGACTTCTAACGTTTTCTGACTTGAAAATAAAAACATTCATTGTGAAAATACAAAAACGAAAGCATGAAATTGCTGTTCGTAAGGAAGTCGAATGGATCTTGTAACATTTGTGAAATATTATTCAAATATATTTAAAAATATATTATCGTTAAAATAGGCAACCATAAATAGTATATTTGATAAATTAGTTTTGATACAGTTGCATAAGTCTCCATTGGGTCCGAGGAAAGAAAGGTACGCATATTAATTGAATGGTCTTCACCAATCATTAAACACGTTTTTAAAGAAATGGCGAACTTGAGCTTAGTTTCATCACGTTCAATAAGAAATTACAGTATTATTTTCATCTAGATTCCAGGTAGAATACTATTTGAACAATAACCACTATTTTAATGAAGATATAGTTGTATAAACACATGAAGTTAATATTCGATAAATAAACTCTCAGAAGAACAACGTAATCAAATCATAAGCTGTAAGCAAAAGGTTAAATTGGCGGTACTCAAATTAACGTATTCAAATAACCGCTGCTTACTTGTATATTTTGGACAGGGTTTCAAACTGGGGATCGACCACGTCCCAATAGTTAGTGTGTCGGACTGTGAAGCCGAAGTTATATGGTTCACATTGCCTTACCCCCCTGAAAAAAACGTTCTAAAGGTTTTGGAAAATTGAGTGCGCTATAAGAATGACGGTGAAATCCAAGTATTGGGTCTGGCAAGAGTATTCCAAAAGTTGGCGGTGGGTGACGTTGACTAGCTGATTTCCTTCTTGTATTTCACGTTAAGAACGTTTAGCACAGGAAGCCTTCTTGTAGCTTAGCGTGAAATACAACAAAACAAACAGTTTGATTTATTAATATATGCAATTCGTTTGTCAGTGACAACGTTAGTCCAATTACATTTATCAGCAACTTTGCACTACTACTTTTAGGAGGTTTAACTTTCATACAACTTACATCTGTGACATTTCTCTCTTCTGAGAAAGTATTATACAACAAAAGGTCAACATGTAAATACTATCACCGAATAAGCTTCTATTCTACATTTTAGAAAGATATATCAGAATAGGAGTTTACTTTTGCTGTTCTGATCATTCTACGAACACTTTTTAGAATTCCAACGATGCTTGTGATAATAATAATTATTTCACAATTTTTGACATTATTCACAGCTAATGGTCCCTGTGAAAGTCTTCAAAGTCAACAGACAAACTTACAATCAATTAAATACGAATATGTGAACTTATAGAGCAGAATAATGAGATATCAGCTCAGTATCTGGACTTTTATATTCTTGCAATATTGCTATGAAAAGTAAAGGTGTACATTTAGTGTTAAAATAAAATAACAAATACCAGACACCTATGAAGCGTCAGCATACTTGGTTTTCTTTCATTTTAACGATTAATGATATAATAATAGTCCTTCATAAATATATTCGCTGTACTACCTTTCATTGCTTTCTGTTGTAAAGAAATGATGCGCGAAGCAAAAGTGACAATACGAAAAACGAAATAGAAATCCATTGTAACAGTCATGGAATTTTACAGGTGTTTGATGTTACAAACAATACGAAAAAGAGCGAAATGGAAGATGAAGCGAGTGAACGTGTTATGGAATATAGAAGTAAGAATATAAATGTAAGAAAGGAAATTTCATAAAACTTTTACACTAAAGTTGGGAAACTGAAAAGACAATAAAATCACGTAGAATGGACTGGCCAAAGAAGTTGAACGATCATAAACAAAAGACTTATTTCACCTTAAAGCAATTTCACTTACAGCTGCTTACTTTTCGGACATAAACGAATTTAATACTGTTGTATTTTTAACAAGAGTGTGATATACTGAAAAATAAACTTACATGACTTTGTAATATTATACTTGTGCAATACAAAATCATTACATTGCGTAATATAATTTGACTATCATCAAAGCTAAGGTAACCTTTGCTATGACAACAGAAAGAGTTTGTTATCAGAAACTCAAAATATTTGAATAAACTTTATGATATATTTAAAAAAATACTGTAGATTGTTTTATTCACTATTACAAACATACTGAACAGGTTTGTACACATATGTAGATCGGAAGTTGTAAGCTTCTGTATGGACATTCACAGCTGTAAACCCTTTATATGTATGTCCAAAGATACTTCCACATTCTGAATGTTTATGGGTAAATCTATAGAATCTGTTTGTTTGGTGCTTAACGCAAGGCTACACAATGGATTATCAACACTTAGACCTAACGCTGAGTGACTGGAGATCAAATCCTAAACTAACTCCTATTTTGTAAAGTTAAGATTAGGCACAAATAACCCTCTAGTTGTAACTTTAAGTATGTAGGCTCGAAGGTCCTTTACTTTTAAATTTTTAAATTAGATCAAAAGAATAATTTAATTGCAAACATTAGTATTCTTTAGTTTAAACATTTATGCCCCGTCAAAATAATGTTTCTATTGTAAAATCTTATATCAAAACAAAATAATCATATTGTTACCTTTTGTATTAGATCCAAACGATCTGTTTATTTTACGCATTTGTATTAAGTCCAAAGCATCTTTTATTACTTTTACACACTTGAATAAGGTCAAATCAATCAGTTAGTTGTAAAATTTTATATTAGGTCAAAATAACATCTTATTTACAACTTTTTATATTTCGATCTTTTCAACATCTTACTTGTGCTGTAAACTTTTACCTCTAATCTTCTCGAACGCCTGGGATACAAACTTAAAATTTACATCCATAGAAGTATTTAACTAAAGATTCTACGTGTAAGTCTTTTAAATTTCCTAACTGTAGCCATCCATCTACACGTGTAAGATTTTCAAACTTCTCTATTAGATATTATCTTCTTATTTGTATTTCCCTCAAGCTCTTTAATTCCATTTCTTTAACTTCTTATATGGAATATTTTAAACGTAGGTATTCCGAACATTTTAATTTTAATCTTTTATATGCGAATCTGATAAACAATTTTGTTTTAATCCATCAACCCTTTAGTTGTTCACCTCTCCAAGGAGCTCTACTGAGTCATTTAACTGAAAACACCTTCTTGTAAACCTAACAAAATATTTGAAAAAGTTTTACAAAGAGTCCAATGAATCTTTTAGTGATATTGTGATTCATTACTTTTAAACCGTATATTAATATAACAAGAAATCTATGATTAAGTTTATTTGTATAGCTGTATGTTTAACGTATCTTTCTCTATTTTCCTGTTATAAAGAGTAAATGTTGCCAATTTAATATCTGAGCTAATGATTAATTAATTTGAAGGACCTCTGTTCCGTTCAGCCTTGTTGTTTGTTAGTGTGTTCGGTTTCATTTCGAGAAGTCCGAGGTTTAAATATTGATGACGCTGAATAAGTTATACATTTTTATTTGCGAGTGTGTTACAGGAGTGACATGTAATTTCATTTTTTAGTTAAGGATGAGTTCTGCTGAATGTTTGTTTTCTTTTTGGTTAAGGATTAAACGTTAGGGACTGTTAGAGGTGTCTAGTTTGGTTTGGTTTGGATTTTGCGCAAAGCTACTCGAGGGCTATCTGCGCTAGCCGTCCCCTATTTAGCAGTGTAAGACTAGAGGGAAGGCAGCTAGCCATCACCACCCATCACCAACTCTTGGACTACTCTTTTACCAACGAATAGTGGTATCAACCGTCACCACGGCTGAAAGAGCGAGCATGTTTGGTGTTATAGGGATTCGAACCCGCGACCCACGGATTACGAGTCGAGTACCTTAACCACCTAGCTATGCCGGACCAGAAGTATCTGACCAAGCTCTTTAACTGATGTTGAAAACATAAAATTCTGTAATTAATTCCGTAACGCTTAGAATAAAATATCTGAAATAATAATTAATTACACTAAAAATTCTCTGTTTGTTTCATAACATTAAAAATGTCATTAATGTAATGTAAATTAATAATTAATTATATTAAAAGATGTCCCCGCCTCTCTCTCTATTTCATAATGAATTAAAAGATACCATCATAATATCTGAACTAATAATTAATCATGGTGATGAGAAACCCATTTGAAGTAAAAATGTATTCTAAAGACGGCTTGTATGGGTATTAAAACTTTAATTAATATAAAGTACAGAAAAATGTTTTGATCTTCTTAGGTCATCTTCAGGTTAAGAAAGTACCTGTTAACTTGAAGAGGGCCTAAAAAGGCTGAAATGTTGTTCTGTACTTTATTTGAAATAAATTTTTAATACCCATACAAGCCATCTTTAGAAAAGATAATAATTAATCACCCCGTAACCAATTAAATCTCTCTTCTCGAAGTTTTTATGTATATATGTTTGTGAGAATGAGTTATGGTGATGTTACAAAAATCTTGAAATTTAGATTGGTTCATTCCTTAACAAAAAAAGGTGAAATAATTTTTAAATCAATGCGTTTAATTGGGCTTTATTAAGATTAATGACGTTTTAAGAATAATTTCATTACTTTTTATCAGTGCTTGAAGCAATACGTACGTTACTTGATAGCGCAGAAGAACCGAAATTTTGCTAACAGTTACAATATTATATCTGGTGCATTGAACGCTGAAAATTTGAAGTGCAGTTAAAATAAAACTATTATCGGTATCCAAAACATTGCTTAATTTAATGTCTTGAACTCGCGTAATAATTTTAAATGGTGTGATTTTTGAAACAAATCGCTGTTGAATCATGAGCAGTTTTGGAGTCCAACCTATGGGAAATAGTCTTATCGGGGGGGGGAGGCATGATTGCAGATCAAAGATTGCCGCTTAGTGGAAGGAGGTATATTTTAATGGTACTAGCAGACGAAATTTTCCAGAAACGGTTGATAGGATACATAGTTACACAGTATGTCACTTGGGTTTATGAGATCATCTATGAAGAAATTCCAATTGTGTGGACGGATTTTGTGTGTTTCACGAGTGAAACACTACCTCTAGTGTTTTTTAATTATTAAGCATCACATTAATTAAAGTTATATGCCCAAAAAAAATGGAATGAGTGATTGTGGATTCAATTCGTAATAAATTTATTTGAATATGCAAAATGAATATTTATCCAGTACAGTCTGATTATTTGTATAGCGTATTCCATAATTTATACCTTTTAATATAGATTTATTATCTTAGCTTACTAACTACTTAAAGTTCTATTTATCACTTTACAAAATGTTTCGATGCACACTTGAAACACACAATTATTAGACTACAACGTTAGCGCATATTAATTATTGCTCACGTAACAACAGAAATAAAAACATTGTAACTTGAACGTTGTTAAAACTATTATAAGATTTCAAGAAGTTCATGTAGCAATAGAAACATGATAAAGACTCAAAACGAAGCATAAGTTTACACTAAGCACTCCCTCTCCTTCTTATGTTTTGTAACAACCAGAAAGATCGTCAACTCAAGGTGGCAATCAAAGGTTTGAAAAAAATAAACTTATTACTCAACCAAAGCGTCAAGTTATCAATACCTTTTCTATAATTATAGCCCTAAGACAAAAAATGCAATGCTTATGATCGAATTTAAACCTTTACTTTCAACATTTGACTTCTTTATTTTAGTATTTGACCAATCTTCTTTCAGTACCACCATACTTCTATTAACTACTTGTGAGATGATTGAGTTGGTTTATTTTGGTTTTCTATTGAATTTCGTGCAAAGCTACTCCAGGGTTATCTGCGCTAGCAGTCCCTAATTAAGCAGTGTAAGACTAGAGGGAAGGAAGCTAGTCATCTCCCCCACCGCGAACTCTTGGGCTACTTTTTTACCAACGAATAGTAGGATTGACCATACGTTTATTACGCCCCCAAGGCTGAAATGGCAAGCATGTTTGGTGTGACGGAGATTCAACCTCTGGATCCTCAGATTACGAGTCGAGGGCCCTGTGAGCTGATTATGCACATCTATAACAAATGTGTTTTAAACATTTGGTTCATTGATTGCATACATTCTTAAATAAAATCCCGTGTTTTAATGCTGTCATTATAACTTAAACCTGTATTACGCAGACATTATCCTAGTTAAACATCATCATTGTACTGAGGTTAAATCATGGACTGAACAATATCGGTATCATGGCATGGCCAAGCGTATTTAGGCGTGCGACTCGTAATCCGTGGGTTCGCATCCTCGTCGCGCCAAACATTCTCTCCCTCTCAGCCGTGGGGGCGTTATAATTTGTCGGTCAACCCCACTATCCTTTGGTAAAAGTGGGTGGTGATGAATAGCTGTCTTCCCTCTAGTCTTACGCTGCTAAATTAGGGACGGCTAGCGCAGATAGCACTCGAGTAGCTTTGCGCAAAATTCCAAAACAAGCAAACAAAGCAAACTTCAAGTTATAGATAGAAGTTTGTTTCATGTCAATTGTTTAAAACATTATCTAATTGTTTAAAATAAACTTGATAGATTTAAAAAAAAACGAAAAATATAAAACTGCCAATTCAGTTGCCACAGAACAGAGAGAAATAGAGGCAAATAGTTTGATAACTAACTAAATGGGTTTTTAAACACTGTGTGACACATAGATCAAGACAATTATAGCGACAAATACTAAGTCAGAATTTTTTTTTTCCCTTGCCTAGATCTAAAAATAAATATAACAACTGTATAACACAGCTAGGCTATAATCAGATCAGTCACGTTCCTAATTTACATATTAATCTTGCGATATACAACACAATATAACAGTAAAGCTCTCGTGTTGTGTACGCTAAATATTATCAATATTTTGTGCGTATGTTTACCAAGTTTACTTCGTCCGTGTAATTTTACAAATCTTTAGAAAACGTAGCTGGTGTTAAGTGTAGTTCGATATTAAGAAGTAACTTATTAAAAAAAAAGATGCTTCATCATTTATTGACATTAACAACTACACACTAATATAAGGAGTGAATATCACGTATACATTTTTGGTCCAGACAGTCACGCTGAGTACTGCACTACGATATAAACGAAGATAGTTTGAATATGATGTTCAATTTTTGTAATTCGTGGATTTAAATCAGCTGGTTATGCTTGGTATGACCAGTGCGATGGATGGTAAAACAGACTGTTTAAGGTACAGCTTCTTTTTTTACTGTGACAGTTTCGGTGATCTACTTTGTACATTGCCCCAGAAACTGCCTTTTGTAGGATGATCATACCTCTTATATCTAGGTGACATATCAATGCTGCTCCTAGAAGTTTCTAAATGAAGTTAGCAAACAATACGTTTTTGCAGATATACATAAACCATTGATAGGTATGTCCAAGTAACAAATTTTTTAGTGGTGCCCCTCTTCCAAGCTTTGAATTTCGACTGATAGACTGATTGAGTTTAAACTAAATCAAACCTTTAGTACAATTTGAGAATGACTTCCTCACAGTTTTAAAGTTATGTAATCGACTGAGTCTATGACTGGAATGTGTTTGGAAACTGTCTGGAGACAAGAGAGTCCAAGGCAGTTGTCTTTCTGTAACATTTGAGGAAATGATCCAGATTTTATTTTGCTATAGAATGACTGTTTTGCTGAAGTTTTACTTGATCCACTCACTGGACCTGTGGTTGTAATCAAAGCCTTTTTCCTATTAACCCTTGACCAATGCCTGGAATTAAATGTCGTCAAAATTGCAAGTACAGAATTGTAGGTGTTCTCATGGTGCCTGATAATTCAAAAATTAGTTGGTTCAAAGTCCAAGGCAGAAGAACAACGAGTTGCTTTTCGAATCTCGTCCCACGGAAAGAATTATTTTAGCCTAGAGAGGCTTTGAACTGCCTAATAGATCATCATTGGATAATTCCTGTTGGTGGATAGTAACTGTACCTACATTATTTCTCAAATATTGGCCTAGCATGGCCAGGTAGCTAGGGCGCTCGTCTCACAATGTGAGGGTCGTTGATTCGAATCCCCGTCACACCAAACATGCTCGCCCTTCCAGCCGTGGGGCGTTGTAAAGAGCGGTCAATCCCACTATTCATTAGTAAAAGAGTAGCCCAAGAGTTGGCAGTGGGTGATGCCTTCCTTCTAGTCCTTCACTGTTAAATTAGGGACAACTGGTATATATAACCTTCGTGTAGCTTCTCGCGAAATTCAAATACAAACAATACCTTTGAAAATAAATGTTTATTGAATTAATGACTTTGAAAATAAATGCCATTAAATAAAACTAAAGACTGGAGTCATAATAAGATAAAACGTGTTGACGTTTGTTCAGTATTAAGTAATATTCGTAATACGTTGTTTTCAATATTTCTTCTATTAACAGATAAACAGACGTTAAATGTTATGTTTAATAGGTACAAAGAAATAAGCTGAACATATTTGTTTTGCTTTTCCGTTAAAATAACGGAGTAAATGATCGACCCTGTTTTTAGTGGTCTCTAAAACAATGTTTTTTTTTATTGATCGATATAACATAATTTTTTAAATGAACTACGTTATTGTATTCGTTGTACAACGCACTATATTATTCTTAAGCATTATGACCCGTATTTTACTACAGTTTGTCCTTTTTTAAAGAAATGTTCACCTTTCGAAAGTTTTTTTTGGTTATAGGATTTGTTTATTTCTGTCTGTAAGTTGGTTTTTTAAGAATTGCGTAAACAAGTAACTTATGGATATATATCTGAGATATGATGTAGATAATAACCCCTATTTTGGTATCCACAGAACAGTGTACACAAAAACTATTTTTTTCAATATACGTTGGATAGTGTATACAATAACCCATTTTTTTTATCATTAGTACGGTATAGACAATAACCCATGTTTCATTATCTGTAGTATAGTGTATACAGTAATTTGTGTTTATATATTCTTATTGCATTACAGATAATAACTCATGTTTTTAATCTTTATTACAGTATAGACAGCCGAGTACTTCTGCATAGTCGTTATAGGAAAGTGAAATATTTTTGTTACGGGGGTTTCAAAAGCCTATTGGCAAGTGTATAATTCAGAAGTGTGGCGGTTTCAAATGATACTTGTTAAAGGCACGAAATAAGTTATTGTTGATCTACTCCATAGAAAACTTATTGATGTACATCTTGCATCAAAAATGTCAATTTTAAAGATGTAAACAATACCAAATGAAAAAGTTGAACCAAAATTACCAATTGCAGTGAGATAAACATTCTGTAGCTTTTATAAAATGTCATATAACGATACAACTGCCGACAAATGTTGCTCAAAAGTGACAAATGCCAATATGTCGGTGACTTTATTGTCAATATTGATTACTATTATTGGTATTCTAGCGCGACGCCTATACGAAAATGAGTCTTTAGTATTTTCATCTTGAAGTAACTCGTTATTGCAATGAATTTCTCCAAACAGTTGGATCATAGTAAACCAATTTTTACTCGAGTATTGTGCTCTTATTTTGATTATACGAGAGCAGCTGTAGTACAATGTTTGTATGCTACGTTTTGTAACAAAATTTTAATTTGCTGCTTTATTAAAACTTTTACCTCTTTTTACAGTTCAATGACCTTCTTTTATAAAATCATTAATTGCACCGTAAACATATCAATCTGCTTATCATCAGTTTTCGGACTTCTGCGATACAGTGACATATGCTCAGAATGGGGACATTTATGCCTTTAATTCTTGTTCTTTGCGAACAGTTCTGATAACTCCTGATCTCAAACCTTTTATTTGTTATTCAACATATCTTTGCCTTAACACACTTGATGTACGATATATAACAATGACCTTTCAGAAAAACATAACCTTTATTGATTTCATTTGCTTGTTGTTATGTACAAAGCAACATCATGGGCTGTATTTGCTTTGTCAATAACAGGTATCAAAACTTAATTTTTAGCGTTATAAGCTTTCGGATTTACCGCTGAGCCAGTGGGGATCGCAATGTTTTAAATGACCACACTGAGTATGGTCAAAATACCACATTTTATATCATTAACAATAATTGCAATTTACACGTTAAACTGATATTGAATATGTCTCTTACTAGTTATAAACAGAGGTAGTCGAGTATGGTTGTACATTGTTCGACCATTTGTATGTTCATTTCCTACGTGAGACCATATTTGTACATTATTTCTGTAGCACAGACAATTGACATGCTTACATACTGGTTCTGTAATACGCATTGATCACTATATACAATAGTTCTATAATACAGACTAATGTCAAGTTTAGTTTGATATTTAGAAGTGACGTATTAATAAGGATGACCATGTATGTATATCAGTGATGTCGAGAAAACCCACTTGTAGAGAAATATATATACAACAACTTAAACCCCCAAATAAACCAATATAAAGGAACGCCTTTATACCTATATTAGATATAATAAAATAAATAATATTATATTATATATTCAAACATCTAACACCGCCCTCTACATTCCGACACTCAATTGCACAACCCCTTCCAAGCATGTGATCAACTTCCTGTCAGTTACCTCTTTCTTTCTTTGTAAACCTGACGATAACCGAAGAAGGTCGAAACGTTGTTCGCTCTTCTACGTAAAATATTTTCTCAACCCAAACAAGCCGTTTTTGCATGTGTATGTATATCGTTTCTGTAATACAGACAGCTGACAATGCTTGTATATCGTTTCTGTAGTATAAACAGTTAGTCATATCTGTATATTGGTTCTGTGGTACAGACTTTTGACCATATGTGCAGATTGGTTTGTAGTACAAACTGTTAACTATATATGCAGATTTGTTCTGTAGTACAAACTCTTGATCATATGTGTAGATTGGTTTTGTAGTACAAACTGTTGATCATATTTGCAGGTTGGTTCTGTGGTACGGACTGTTGACCATATTTGCAGATTGGTTCTGCAGTAAAAAGAAAAAGAACTGTAGAGAAGAAGTTTCAAACAGAGTGGTTACTTAGAAAACAAATAACCAGAAATTATTTATTTAACAGCGTTTCGAGTTTAGCCTCTTGACACTTGTTTAACTATACCCTTTCAAGGGCTTAGGCTCGAAACTTCATTGGATAAATCACCTTTTAGACTAGCATCTTTCCGTAGTACCAGTGAAGCATATTTGTATTTTAGTTTTATAATGTAGACAGTTGATTGTATGTGAACACTGGTTGTAAATCTCATATACAGTCACCATGTTTGTATAATGACGCAATAAACTATTCCAAGAACCTTGGAATACAAAGAAATGTGTATTATATGTCAGCCACCCTACATGATTAAAAAACTGATTCTGTAATACAGATAACCAAACATGCATATCTGATTTGGATTACAGACAGATGATACATTTCTGTATATTTTTATATTAAAGTCATTCAATCATGTTGGCATAGTTTTTCTATTAATATGTTGAGTTTCTGGTACAGTTTGCAGTAATGTTGCCTGTATACTTCCAACACACAGTCTGTCAGTCAATGATATCGAATTTAGAGGGCTGGTAAGAAAAAGAGGGAGCGTCATTATTTCCGGTGTTGAAGTTAGAACAAAAGTTACATAAATTGTTAACTTACTTCGAAAGTCACACTTGACTTCAAACAACATTATTTTAAGTATCCTTCTGCCACAAAGAAGTGGAGTTTGTTAGATACTGCTCCTCTTGCACAGGATAATCTAAGAATTACAGGCACCGTTTTCATCCACTTATAGTGGTTAGTAAGCTTTTTTAACCTTCTTTAGTCATTCCTATCAACAAACTTGCAGGAGAAAACAGATTTATAGAGCTGAGGAACCAGATCTTGTATTGCGTAACATGTGCAGCCAGTTATTTTGTGTAACATTTGGGATGGGGAAGCATTTTAGTCTCTTATAACCTGACAAATAGTGTGGATTCTGCCACACTAGTGATAATTTCATATTCCAGATATTACAAAGAGTTCAGATAACTATTCAGAATTAAAAAAAAAAATGTTACCGGAATAATGTTATCCACCAAATACACTGGGTATTAATACATTATGGATAGTTCTCGATATATGATTAAAGAAAGTTAGTTTTTTATATTTTTGGATCGTTTAGAAATTGTGAATATTTTCTTTTAGCTTTGTTCTCTTAGTTTCTTTCGAGGATTATGAAAAACAGGTTAACGACTGGATAGTTAAAAAGACGATAGCGGACGTGTTTCGACCTCATTGGACGAAACGAAATAACTGCGTGTCTATTTACGAAATAATAACATTTTTACGAACTTCAGAAGAGTCTTCTGCACTGCTGCTGACAGAAGACGATGAGAAATACCTTTTCAGATATCTTAGTAAAAGATAACTGAGCATTCTCTTTAAATATACAAAAATGAGGGATTTTTAAACCAGACACAAATTAAAGAAAGTACAGAGAATGCTTTGACTTTACTACGATAATCCAAATTACAGTAAGTTGGCGCTATGTTATGGTTACATTTGTTTGCCAGCATCTTTTTATCTATATTCGTACGTTAATTAACTGACATTCCATCATTTAATATCTTCTCAAAGCCTCACAAGATATTTATTGAGATAGATTTTATTATTATGCAGCTTACTGCCATTATTTTGTTATGTTGTATTTTTATACATATTACTTTACTGACTAATGATAAAGCAAAAGCGAATTCTTTAAACATAGCTTGACTTGGTTATAGAGCTACTGTGAACAAGTGATTTTGCTTATTTGAAGATCTAGAACAGAAATATTGTTTGATTTAATTGTCATAGTATATTGTAAATTCAATACTGAAGTCTGTTTTTGTGAAACATAAACAGATCTATAATTGTAAAATATATTTTAATCAGTTCCCTTATGCCTAGTAATCTTGTTGATTTTGTTTCTCGTGCGTGAAGCAAACTATACCAAAATAAATAAATCTCTATGTACTAATGTTACGTATTATAATTTATTACAAACGAGTCTCCGATTTATTAAGTCACGTATGTTAACGTATTACGATTTAGAATTACCGTAAATTTGAATCTATAAATGAACTGAATGTCAATATATACTAAATTTATAATATTTGTTAACAAGACTGATAAACACAATTTTTTCTCAACTAATCTGAGGGTCGCGGGTTTGCGTCCACGTCGCGCTAAACATACTCCCCTTCCCAGCCGTGGGGGCGTTATACTGTGACGGTCAATTACACTGCTAAATTAGGGACGGCTAGCGCAGATAGCCCTCAAGTAGCTTTGTGCGAAATTCAAAAAGCAAACAAACAAACAATCTTTTTCAACACAGATATATTTTAATATACAAACAACAATACAATTTATATTAACGGTTATTACAAATAATGATTTATATATAAAAATTTTATAAACTTATAATCAGTAATAAGTCTTCTGTCTGGTCTAAAACTGAACATTTTTTCAACGGTTCAAGATAAGCAAATTATTTCTGCGTTTATAAACTAACTCTCTATCCTTGGCTAGTCGCACACCGTTTACAAGCTGACTTTTATCCGATGAAAATATTTGATGTCCTCTAAAAAATACCAATGCCCGAGGTTGATTCTGTAACCTTTAACGGTTTATAATGCTCGAAATCTACAAACGTTCCTGATCAATTATCTGTAATTTTACGATTGATAAGCGTTTATTATAGTTATAGCCTCTGATATTTATAGTATATTAATTGTAGCAAACCAAAAATATAATAATCTCTCAATAAACCGGTTTATAAACTTTAGTGCGACGTTCTAGAAATTTTGGTGAGTAACAATATATGTTTTATATATTCAAGAGCATTGTACACATTTACAGAAAAGGCGGGAATTTCGCAACACGTATTTAACGTTATATGTTACACGCATTTCTAAACATATATTTAACTAAAGAAAACATCAGTACTAAAATAAATAGATAATAGTAAATCCGTTATACGAAGTAAACCATTTTCTTATAAATAAAAATATCTCAAATCAGTATCTGAGTGTGTATAGTATTGTGTTTTTTATCTTTCTGTCTTTTAATACAAGTCCTAATTATTGTTGGTTTCGTACAAAATCAAACATTCTTTAATTATAGAAGGCAGCGAAGCCTTGTATTTATGTGCATAGCGAAACAATTCTTATGGGATCAACGGCTTCGTTGCTTTATCAAGAAGTTAGATTGACTTAGCCTATGTTTTTCGGGAGCAAGATTTCACTTCAGCTAAATAGTAAAAAAAACCAAAAACGTCATCACACATACATAGACAAAAAAAGAACTTAAACTCAAGAAAATCAATCTTCTGTTATATGTGGAAGTGGGAAAATAGAATATACAGTTTGCAAGTTGTTACATAAGTAGTTTCTATCTTTCTTCACACGTTTTTGAGATTTCGACAAGCTTACAAGATTTAAATTAAAAGAAAAGGACAACTAATGTTTGAAAAGTAAAATCTGAATGTATTTGTAGTATTATTAATGTCATCTCGTCTGTTAATACTAGAAAAGTTGTATTAATGCAATTAATGGTTGGATTGTACGTTTAGTTGATTACTATTACTCTTGAATTTCTTGGAAAGTCATCAAAATACATTTCAAACTGACACGTTTAATTATAATGTAGTCATGTGTACAATTAGGAGCAACATTTTACAGTACTTCAAGAAACTATTTTCACTGACTGTCAAAAGCACTTGAATTACGTTGCGTAACAAAACTGATTCATATCTCGTTGTTTTGCAATTAGTAAAGCACTTTGGGAAATATACAGTGTGGCGGAATGATGTGTTATCGATAAGATAATCTCTTAAATTTCGCTATTTATTTCATTATTTGTTCATTTTATATGAACACCTGAAGAAATAAAAATAATTATAAAAATGGTGGCAAGATATCCAAGTCACAGAGATATATATGTTATTAGATTTTTTTTTGCACGCAGCACTAATAGGTGACATCGTGTTACTAAATCAAAGCAATACGACTTAAAGTAATTTAAGCCTATAATTTAAGTACATGCAAATAGAAATATTTGAATCTCAACTAATCATCTTCTGTTTCTTAAAAATAAGTTTTATGTTTTACTTCATAATTTTAGAGTAATCTTACTAAAAAGAAGGTGATAGGTAAAAGATAGAGTATATTGAACCTTATTAACTTTAGAGTAATCTTACTGAATAGAAAATGATAGTTGTAATAAAAAATGAGTATTCTATTATTCATTTCATAGCAGCTGCATTAATCACACAAAAGAATTCCCTGTTTGTTTCACAAGATTAAAACACTCAAATAATGTAATATAAATTAATAATTAATTATATTAAAAGATCGCTGATTATTTGTAATAAACAATAAGAAAGTTTTATTATTAAGGGTATTTTAACAAATATAAAATTAATAAAATGGTTTTATACCAATAGGGATAAAATGTATAGTAAAAATCACGTAAAATGTATTTTTTTATTTCAACGTTTCTTTTAATTTTTCCATTTGGAATCCCAAACGGACAAAGAAAATGAATATAAAAACAAAGAAAAAATTTACGTGTGCTATATGACATATTTTAAGCCTAATGGTTTCTTATGTAGTCGCCAAATTTGGAAATTTAAATCGCAGTTTTTTGTAATGTATTATTTGCATTAACATATCAATACAATGACATGAGGTAAGAAAGAAGGAAACATAAAAGTAGGTATGCATAGTTACTTTGAAGTGTTAAAGAGAGAATTTTTCTAACTTAGCGTGTCCGTACAATAAATCTGAGTGTTCATGGTTCGTGTACCTCCAAAACACGTTCTGCAGGTTGAGGCCTTGAATGTGAAATAAGCGTTGCAATTAAACTTTACTATTGATCAGACGAGAGAAGCTCATGAACTAATATTATCTGCTCGTAACCATTGCTAATTTTCCATGTATATGTATTAGGGGAAAGGAGATAGTTAATAGCGCCCATTCTTAATTCTCTGGTTACTCTAACAGATTCTCGCTCCTGTAACGTATCTGAGAGCTCAAGTTATTTTTGTTTTTTTGACAATGGGATGGGAGCCATGGATTTTTTTATATCTGCATTCATGCATGTTAATCACTAGGTCACGCCCGGCAGGGGCTAAATCGTGATATCGCCTTCTTCTTCATGGTTCAAACTGTATTAGTTTGTGTGTTTTGTTTTATTTTTGTAGCACTTTAGTAATTTTTATTTGACGTTTTTATTAGTTTCCTATGTTATAGATCAATATTTTGGTTTTGAAGATTTTTTTTTCTTTTTGGGAATAAATATTTGAATCGTAAGTTTAAGCTGAATCACATTTAGCCGAACTTTTGTACTCAGTTGCTCATTTTTCTGTTCGAAACACTCTAAAACGGTGCGGATAAGGAAGGGAATACTTCGTTATCGATATCAAACTTGGCTGGAAAGGTTAATAACTTACCTACTGACTGTACGTTATCAGTATTAAAAGAAAGCCCTAAGAAGAACCCTACGTTGATAACACGAGTGATGTAAAACAAAATTTCGTAAGATTTTAAGAGAAACTAGGTTTGTTTTGTATCTTTTTGTAACAATCCAGTAACCTAAACATCGGAAAGTCAGCCACCACTGAAGGTTAACTTTGGAAGACTTACTTAAAACTTCTCGACACGTTCACACAATTTCACACGAGTCACCGAATATGCATAAGAATATGTGAGCACATATTGTAGAAACTGTGTGAAAGGTGAACGATGAGCTAGAAACTTACTGCTCTTTGATTTGAGATAGAGTTGGAGTTCTTTTTGAAACACAACATCATAATAAAGACTCTTTCAGAATGTTTAAAATTACGTGTTTGCTTTTTGTTTTGAACAGACAGTAGTTGTCATAAACATTTCACGTTTTAGTGTCTTGAATGTTCTCATCATTTTCCCTTCAAGATTTTCTGGTAAAAAACACATTTATAAACTCAAATATGTGCCTAAAATATAAGTGCCTAAAACAAGCAAAAAATTGATAGGAGTAATGTTTCTAATTCAAACATTAAAAAAGCATGATATTACATATGTTATGGATGTAAAATATTAGGCTTTATGACAAAAAGTTTTGAAAGTTTACAACTTATTAAAGACACTATCAAAATTTGTCTTGCTATGAAAAGAAAAAAATTCATAAACTTTCGTTTCGAATTTCGACATAGCTAATTTTATCTTATATTTACTGTGCCAATACGTACACCAAGTAATGAATAAAAGCTAATTTAATATGTAAAAGGCCCGGCATGGCTAGGGGGTTAAGGCACTCGACTCGTAATCTGAGGGTCGCCTGCTTGAATCCCAGTCACACCAAATATGCTTGCCCTTTCAGCCGTGGGAGCGTTATAATGTAACAATTAATCCCATTATTCGTTGGTAAAAGAGTAGCCCAAAAGTTGGCGGTGGGTGGTGATGACTAGCTGCCGTCTCTCTAGCCTCACACTGCTAAATTAGTGGCGGCTAGCGCCGATAGCCCTCATGTAGCTCAAACCAAACTATAATGTGTAAAAAGAGGCATTATGCATTAATCTCTTGTCGATGACTAGTTTAATCGAAAGATTACATTTTTTTCTATGTTTACAAGAAATATAAATTATTCAACAGAGAAGAAACACTTTCACAAGAAGAAAAATATTTTAATCACGTTTTATGTAGAAACGTATTTGGTTGTTTTTTACCCTAATAGTAAATTACCCTGCATATCCTACAGGTATATAAGTATATTTGTTATCCATTTATATATTTTAAAGACAGGGAGCAATTCTAATGGCCTTCAGAACCTCATTTTATTTGTATGTTTTATTATTAAGTACATAGTTACACAATGGGCTATCTGTGCTGTGCCCACTACAGTTATTGAAACCATGCGCTTAGGGTTTTAATTCTTCATACTTACCACTGAGCCACTGGAGATTTCTCATTTTATTTTAAACTAATCAAACCTTGAAAATGTTACTAACATTATTCAGTTTAAACATATTATTAGATTTAATGCCAACGAATTCTGTCAGAATAACAACTTTCACTCCTGAGTTAAAAACACAAACCGAACAATATAGTTCAGGTATCTTTCAACACATTTCAATATTTTTTCTTTTTAAAATTAATCATAAATTTAAAATATTCTTATTCTCATACTGATACTATTACATTTGCATGTTTCCTTTTTATATTGTGCTACAAGTTTTCAGAGTTACATGTTAACTGGCCCAGCATGCCATAGTGCTTAAAGCACTCGACTCGTAATCCAAGGGTCGCGGGTTCGAATCCCCGTCACATCAAACATGCTCGCCCTTTCACTATTTTTGGTAAAAGAGTAGCCCAAGAGTTGGCATGGGTGGTGATGGCTAGCTGCCTTCCCTCTAGTCTTACACTGATAAATTAGGGACGGCTAGCACAGATAACCCTCGTGTAGCTTTGCGCGAAATTCAAAACAAACAAACAAACATTAAATGTTAACTTAAGCTCACACATTTCTAAATGTTATAAGACTTTCAAATGAACGAGTTTTATGCATGTATGCATGAAAGTAGAATAAAAAGTCGCATTACTGTCTTGTTATACAGGGCGACCTAAAGTAATAAATAATTCTTAAGAACAGTCATATAGGACTAGAATAGAACATCTTAATATTTCCTCAGTCAACTGCAATGGATAAATATTACTACTTTTGGGCCCTTCTTTATACTGAGCTTGCTTGTACCTGGTTTAACACTTAAAAAACAACAACAGTAAAACCAAAATAATGAGTCTTTATTTGTTGCAAAATATGAACAGAAAAGGATAATAGCTTAGGATGCAAAGCAGAAAATAAGCGTGTCTATCATGACTTAATAACATCGTCAAATATCGAAGTGTGAAATTGTATAAGCCTCTATAACTCAGACATGAAATGAGTTTGTTTTATGTGACGAACCATGTTTTAGAAATAAATCAAAATACGAAAGATTTAAAGGTGTTAAAACTTGCACGTGCCAGCAAGATCACATTTTAAAACAAACGCGCAAAAACACAACGCACGATGCATTTAGATTTTTAGGTTCTCTTCTCAGTCACTTTTAAAATACGAAATGGGTGGAAGAAAATTCATTACACCATATAGCACAGACATTCATTTGATGTTTATGTGATGCATTTGAATATATAATTATGTTTATTAAAGTGAAATAGTTTCCAAGCAATAATTTAAACAGTTTATTTTAACAATGAAACAGCGACCTTATGAATCTCAGATAAAATGTTGTCCAACGACAAACTATCTCAAGAAGATGTATATTAAACTTTCATATGATTACATAGTTAAATAAACATCCGTTAGTTTCAGTGTCGAATTCTGATTCAACTAAGAATATCTGCCAAATATTTTGTAGCTCCGCCATGTGTCTTCAAGTGTAAACAGGGTAACGAACCAATGTGTTCCTTTTTTTTATTATTACGCATTGGGAACTGAGTATGAGGAAGAAGTTTTCATGTGTTGCTGTTCAAGTATATATGTATATATTGTGTTGTCAGACGTTTTTGCAGGTTTTGTCTGTCAGTGAATATAGGATGATGTTTCACACTAAGTTCAACATTCAAAAACGCTCAAGAATCAGCTGGGAATACGTTGCTAGTGCTTCGTATATTTTATTATCCCAGCTCCTTACGGCGTGAAACTGGACTATATCACTCACTCTTAGATGTGTGAGTGTACAATGTGTATGTGACGGTACATATAGAATAAATAAGGCAGCCGCTGTGGATTTGATCAAACTTTGTGAAGGGGCGGTTGTTGCGGAGACCTATAGGGGATAGCTATCGGCAGGAGCTTAGGCTTCTAAGCTATCAAGTATGTGAGATTTATGTCCGGCCAGATTTTAACGAAAAAGTTTCCGTCTACTTTTCACAGAATTAAATCTTGTTGTGAGTGAAGTACGAGTTATCGAGCAGCAGACGTTGTCTGATATCGATCCAATCACTCTTAGGAATTTGGGGCTTTGCTGTCGCCAAAAGTACTTCAAACTTCATCTTCAACTTCTGTCTTTAATTCAGTTGTCCTAATTGATACTTTTCTCTGCTCTATTACAACCCACATAGTGTTTTCTTTCCTTTTTAAAAGCAATATTACCGTGAAATCTTAAAGAAATCTTACGTTTTATTCAAATGGAACAGTATATGTGTTTTAGAATTTTTAAAGCGACATTGAAGATCCTTAGAGTGGAAAATTGTTTAATTCTTCGAATACAAAGTAGCGTTAAAAAGTGATGTAAATTTTGAAAGTAAAACACACTTACAAACGAATTTACAGCGAATCATAGCAACCGCACGTATATTTCCAGTTGCGCGTTTGAACATAAAAACATGTATATAATCCACAGAGACTTGAGGAGAACTCGAGTGATAATCTTATCAGGAAACTAAATAGCCGTAAACTCTATCGCAGATTTAAGAATATAAAACAAGTGATTGTATTTAAAAATTACATTAACTGGGCTTTTTTTCAAAAATCTAATCGATTGCCAAATTTAATTTGCAATTGTGCGTTGTTTGTTTTAAATGTAACGTCCGTTCTGGGTAAGTCTTTATGAACTGATCGTTTTTTATGGAGTATACAAACACACACGTACACATTTATGTATTTTAAGTACAGGAAGTAAGATGTGAAATGGATTGTACCTGATGTGAAGTGCTTATGGGCTGAACTTGACAGGGGTTTAGAAACGGACAATATTTCGGCCTCTGTCGTGAAGCTTTCATCAAATCAGGTGAAGACCTGAGCAAAGTTGCTTAAAGCTACTCTTTAAGTCCACGCAATTCGAGAAGCTTCAATTAAAATATTAACCATATCTTTTATTTAGTTCATTCTACGTTTTTTGCTATTTATTGAACGTACATAAAATATTGTTATTTAAATTAGTTTGATAATTCCAGGTATCTTTTACCATTTAAGGGAAAGTAACAAGAACAGAAATGTTAACAACTAAATTTATTGTATTCCGCGGTTTTAAATTCACTTTTCTTTTTTATAAACAGTGTATAAGTTGTCCAAGCTAATAACGCTACTTTCATATTGGTATGAATTTCCCAAGCTGTGAAACTTCCACTGTATGTATGCTGTTATCAAGAGATGTATATAAAAATAAGATTACCTTAAATGATACTCAGTTTATGGTAAACTTTATTTTTATCTCTTGGAACTTCGTAATGTTACAAATAAGTAAACCTGGTCTCCAAGCGCACTGAGAAACTACTCTTTCCTCTTTCAACAATTAGATGATATTATATTTGAGATAATAATGACAGAAATATTGTAATAAACTGGTTTTATTTTCCTAGACGGTGCTTGATTACAAGCATAACCTTCAAGAAAGTCTCAGCCATGAACCTTGTTACATTCTACTATTTTATTTATCCATGCTATGATCACAGGACATTCTGTGTGTTCAAAGTACAACACGCTTCCTAATAACGTCGTAAAACTGATATAAATAATTGGTGAATCATTTCTCAGGATAACAAAAGTAGGATTATTTAGAGTGGTTATAATATAGTGTGATGTATAAATGAAGCCATGGGGGATGAACGGGACTAGAATAAGTTTCAAAATTTAGAATAGACTTCATAATTCATCTAAAAACATACACTGCTACAGAAATGCTTTTATAGTCTACTTTGAATAGAATCTTCGATATAAATACACCAGTGGCTTAGCTAAAATCAAAATGCTTGTAACTCTAAAAATCGAGTTTGCAAACTTGTGGTGTGCAAGATGAAAGAAAAATGTTGAAGGTTAAACTACCAAGAAGTCAACTACAGATATATATATGTATTAATATATATACTATTGTCGGTACGACGTTTCTGATAATGTCCTTCTTCAGGTATCACTAAACCTGTAAACAAAAACATTCTAAATCGAAAGTTATATATATATATATCTGTCGTTAATTTCTTGGTGGTTTGACCTTCAACATTTTTCTTTTATCTCTTTCACCGACCAATATGAGAAATTTACTACTCAGTTTTTACAGTAGATACATCCCATTATCCAGTTTTGCGCTTAACAACAAATAAACAAATCTATATAATGCTGCACATAGAGCTTAGGCCTCATACCTACAGAAGTGTGCAAAAATATGATGTGAAGATGAAGTTTGTCACGATTTTTGAGTTTACGTATTTTTTAATGTTTTAAGTTCTTCTTAGACTAAACGCAACAGAAAAACGCAGATAACAGCTTGTATAATTTATTACACTAAACTATTAACAAATATAACAGATATAACATAAATTATATAATAACAGTGACAGATATTAAGTTACTACATTCGAAATTAATTACAAAACAAAATAATACTAGTTTCAAACTTCAAAATTAATCACAATACGAAATGGTACTGGCCTGTATCTAATATAATGATCTAAAATGAAAGTCTCAAATTCCAGTCTAGGGTGTGAATTTGGTCCCACGAAGAAATTCCGAAGCTTAAATGAAGAAGTTCAGAAATAGTTCACAGTTCAATAAATTCGCCGACTCTCAGCACAAGCAGTAATTCAGATGAATCGTAGAGATTGACGAAATAAAATCACAGCTTCCGTAGATCTAACTTCAGTCACAAATCCAAGTTGAATAATCACAGCAAACCTTAATTTTTCTCAAATAACTGACTCTCTTCTTTTGAAATAAAACTAATGTCTGACTCCTCTTCTCTTCGAATAAAAACTGATGACTGAATCTCTCTTTTGTTCTTTGTTCGAATAAAACTGATGTTTAAATCTCTCTTTCTTCTCTCGCATCTTCGTCTGTTTATATATTGTAGACCTAGACCCCTCGAATAATCACGAACTTTCTACAGATCTCCAGAGCAATCCGCGCATGTCCGTTCTTGTACGAGACTACACGTCTAGACACGAAGTCACCAGCATTTCATTGGCAAACATATGATTGGTCTACTTAATTCAAGAAAATTCTAAATGTTACCCTAAATGAATAACAACGTATTTTATTAGTTTAAACTTCGAAACAATAATATAAATATGGAAAAATGAATAATATAAATGAAAATCCAAACACAACACGACATGCCGTCGTTTACAAAATATTTACACATTTACATAACATTGAGAAAATATTGTCATGGCATATTGAAGTATTAAAGGCATATCGCTATGTTACTGGAACACGTGTAATAAAGTAATGAAATAGTTGAATTGATATGATGCATTACACAGTGGGATGGTACACAAACCAAGCAAGTAATATAATGTCTATCACCAGACGAAATTGGGCACCCTAGTGCTAATGTATATTGATTATGGCAACATGTAGTTCGTTCCATACCTATTTTACATTCCGTGTTGGCCCGACATGGCCAAGCGCGTTAAGGCGTGCGATTCGTAATCTAAAGGTCGCGGGGTCGCATCTGCGTCGCGCCAAACATACTCGCCCTCCCACCCGTGGGGGCGTTATAATGTTACGGTCAATCCCACTATTCGTTGGTAAAAGAGTAGCCCGAAAGTTGGCGGTAGGTGGTGATGACTAGCTGCCTTCCCTTTAGTCCTACACTGCTAAATTAGGGACAGCTAGCACAGATAGCTCTCGAGTAGCTTTGTGCAAAATTCTAAAACAAACAAAACATTCCGTGTTACATCAGTTTGTGATTTACCGTGTAACATCAAGTTTCCATAAATACTTTATATAATAATGAAATAAAACATTACTTGACTTTTTCAACCTAAGTATGAATCAAGACATGCTATTTTGGTTTTAGTATATTTTCTGATAACAATATGGTGTAACTATTAAATAAAAAACTGTAAAAAATGTTTTATCATTATTAATTTTTAAAATGATGAGAAGATGTTTGATTGCCCAGAAATAAATGTTGAAATTCTCATGATGACATCTAGAAAATAAAAATTGTGTAACTTATCGTTGGTTGGTTTGTTTGATTCAACGTTTGTTGCTTACAAGATGTCTTAATTGTCTGCTGTTACAACTCCATTCAGAGTAAGTTCGCAACCCACAAGGCAGACATTCGGCCATGAATCTGTTACTAAACATACAGCTCAGCGTTGATTCTAAAGGTTTCGACATGGAGATGAAAGTCTTGAAGACCACGAAGGTAGTGGATGAAAGTACTTTAAGGGAACCAGTTAAGACTGGCAGATAAGCTAGGCACAAGCAAATTAAACATTTCCAACCCCCTGAGTGCGACTGGAAAGAAGAAAAATTGAATTAGTGGATTCCGCATGAGCTGACTGAAGATCAACAAAATCGGAGTTATGAGACCTGTCAAGCACAACGCTCCAAAAATTGTACGAATTGGGAATCAAGATTCAGCCTTATTTACCTTATTCCTCAGACCTTTCCTCTACAGATTTTCATATTTTCAAGTACTTTTGAGAACTTTTTGAACAATAAACGCTTTCAAAACCAGGCAGCTGATGAAGAAGTTTTCAGGGAGCTTATTGACCACAGAAACTCTGATTTTTACAGTAGCGGCATAAACAGCATCGTTACGCGTTGGTAAAAATACGCTGAAGCAAACCGTGTTTACTTTGATTGAAGCATGATTTACAACACTGGTTTATACTTTTTTCAAACTTTGCAGATCATAAACGACATTTATTTATGGACAACCTAATATAAACGTATTAGTCCATACTTCTGTGCTTTTGTTGTGTTCTTATAACGATTTAGAACAATATTTTCAAGAAATGTTAATAGTGAAAATAGTTACATTGTTCAGATATTACTTGAGAATCAACCAAAGAATAAATAATATCAATCATTACTTTGGAGTATGGAAATAACAAATGAACATTGTTACAAACTAAATGTAGGTACTTTGTGAAAATGAGTTAAACTAAGGTTTCGTTGCTCCTTTCCGCTGAATTTTCATTAAACATTTAAATTTCGAATGCGTTGTTTTTAGGAAGCCTACTGTTATCTTACAGAAGTTGCTTACAGTAAGACGGACCAGTCGTATTTATGAAACAAGCGAAGAATATTATACGTAATATTTAATATTGTGAGTTTTTTACTGTTATTAAGTATTGTAGATACATTATGTAAACATTTAAATATTTATGAGGGTTTTTAAAAGTTCTGAAGAACGTGGAAGCTTCTGATGTTATATTTCAGAGAGACAGTCTGCTAGTTTCGTTCCAAATCTGCTGCCACAAGAAAAAATAAAAAGACGCTTCGCACTTCGATGCAATGATTGCGCTACAAAAGTGACGATCAAATTGCACTATTCAATAAAACAATTCGCACAAAGCTGACATTGATTGCAGCTGTCTTGTTAGCTGCCCTTATAATATGCACAAGATAGTCCTTGTGTAGCGTTGCTTGAAATTTGATTTTCTTGTTTGTTTTTGAATTTTACACATAACTACTCGAGGGCTGTCTGTGCTAGCCGTCCCAAATTTAGCAGTGAAAGTCTAGAGGGAAGGCAGCTAGTCATCACAACCCATCGCCAACTCTTGGGCTACTCTTTTACCAACGAATAGTGGGATTGGCCTCACATTATAACGCCCTCACGGTTGGGAGGGTGAGCACGTTTGGCGCGACCGGGATTCTAACCCGCGACCCTCAGATTACGACTCGAACGCCTTTACCCACCTGGCCATGCCGGACCTATTGAAATTTGAAAAGAAACAAAGAATATTTTTTCTATGCCAGAAACAGTACATTTATTTATGTGTAGTTATTCAGTTGGGTGTGTGTTTCTGTAGCAAAGCCACACCTAGCTATCTGCTGAGTCCATCTAAGGGAATCGAACCGCTGGTTTTAGAGTTGTAACTCCGAAGACTAACCGCTGTCACAGCGAGGAACCTTCCGGTTGATCAACAATAGATTTATGGTCTTACAGTTTTTAAAAGCCTGGAGTCAGTTATTACGGGAAAGAAACTGCAGATAGTCCAACGTGTAAATTTGTGCTAAAGCCAACAAATCCTATACGTATATATTTTAACCATTGAAGGATATGGCATTAAGTGATGCGTCATTATTCTTAAAAGCAAATTACTTGCAAACAATTGGTTTTAATTTTACTGATTTCTTTGTTATTAATTGATCCAGTAAAACAGAGCTACTTGGACATAATTTGATTATACTTGCCAAGAAACAAGACCTTACGAAATCGCTCAAGAGCTTTCTGTCTGACCTTTTGTAACTAATGCATTTTAATGTTTTCTGGTCCAACCAACGAAAATTATTGATTTTTATACGCGATTATACAGGGAATTGTATGTTTTCGTGTTTCTACTTGTTTATTTGTTTGTGTTTCTAGCTAATATCTTTGTTAAGTAAAGTTATAAGACGATTCTTATTTGTAATTAGAATATTTTCTAATACTAGCCTCATAAAAGCTGTGATAAACAGGGATAATGTATTTTGCTTACCTTCCTACAAATGTTTGGATTATTCATAACTTTAAAAACTCAAGTAGTTGTCTTTCAATCACCCTGACTGTTGGCTTTTTGCCTGACTCTTTGTACTTCACGTGTTTATTAAGTACATTATCACCTGTTAGTTTGTATAATGTTGATGGGCCCGAGAGTTTTAAGTTTATTTTATCATCAGTTAATATTTTAACTTTTCGTCACTTGAATATCCCCTTGGTCAAGAAAAATCGTGTAATATAAAGACTTGTCAGTAAAATACGTAGAGATCCAACAGACTTTAAGAGCTGTAATAATTGCTTTTGTTTTTTTTTTACGAATCTAATTAGTCAGGAATGGAGTAAAGAGAAACGGTACACACTTTGTGATGTAATTTTAATGCTTGTTCAATAACTTTGACAAAGTGTAATACACTACTAAGTATATAATTCTTAACGTTTTAAGCTGCACAAGCAACATTGGTATTTTATTAAGTACAGCTACATAGAAAAACGTCATGACAACTTACTTTTAATGATTACCACTACAAACACAAAAATAGTATGACTGAATCTGTTGACAATCATCATTATTATAATCACACTCACATATATACATACGTAAAAAAGAGTCATGACTGAACGTGTTAACAGTCATAATTATTATGCACATACACAGAAGAAAAGCATGATTGGCTGTTTAAAAATAATAGTTATTTTATGAAGAAAAATCACGAGTGTTTTAACTATTGCAAATACATACACAAAATGATCACAACTAAACACAAACAGCAATATAAATAAACAGCCTATAAAGTTAACCAGTACAACTTCATGTATAAAATGGTCACAACTAAACACAAACAGCAATATAAATAAACAGCCTATAAAGTTAACCAGTACAACTTCATATATAAAATGGTCACAACTAAACACAAAAACGTGAATGACCTACAAAGCAGAGAGTAATCAAGGAAGATCACTTTAACAAGAGATTATTTCTTTTATTATTGACATTTACACATGGGAAGTGTTGAATATCGTGTTATATAATACTGGTTCACAGGTGTAAAGTAATTTCAAAGCAAACTTTTGTTATAGAGCTGGTATAGAAATAAAATTAATTAAGGATAACTCGTATGTTGGAATATACTTATAGTGTGTAGTAGCTGTGAAAAGGAAAGTGGGATACAAAGTTCATTATAACTGAGCACATAAATTAACTCATAATTGAACTAAATTGACTCCTTCCTGCAAGAACTTCCGCCTGTACAGCACAGTTTCACACTCTAAAGAGTTATATGGATTTACTCCGTTCCCAAGGCATTTATTAAATATTTTTCTCTACACTTCATGTAAAAGCAGATGGATGTACAGTGTTAAATCAAGTCTTTCAAAATTAATATTATTTCTATCTTTTAAGCTGTATTTATTTTAACTAGAATTTTTAATTTAGAGAAAACTGAATTTTATTGAATATTTCTTTCGAGATCGAGTGTTGGACTTTCCTTATTCTGATCATGTATTGTTGGCTGGAGTACACTGGACTTTCTTTGTTGTGATTGCGTATTGTTGGTTGGGGAGAATGGATTTTCTTTGTTCAGATCTATACATGAGAAGGGTATATTAGACTTTTGGTTTTTAGACACTGGAAGGATGACATCGACTTATTGGATGATATTCGCAAAAAAGAAATGTTTGTTTTCTGTGATCCTCATTTATTGTTTTGTTTGACTGTACAGATAAATAAACTTAGTTTTTGTTGTTGATACCTTTTCCTATATTGGAGATGTTTTCATGATTTGTTTTTTTTATTTTTAAAAGGGTATATCAAGAAAGAGCAACAACATGAAGATAAACATTGGTTCAACTTTCATCTTAGTATATCCCGCGTATCACCTCAGTTTTTCTTTATTTTATGTCTCACCAGTGAATAAACAGTTAATTAACGGGCTTAAAATACTCAAATCCCTGTGGTAGACGCGTAGCCTATTGTGTAGTTTACACTGAAACTTTATTTATTTTACCACAACGCATTACTTTCTTTCGTTGCTATTTTTAAGTAATCTTTTATTTGTTGTTGTTGTTTTCAATATTTTGAACTGTCTCGCCAGTCTATTTCCTTACAGTTTCATTGAATATATTTTAGAGGGTCTGACATGACAGGTTGCGAGTAGCGGGTTCGAATCCCTTTACAGAAAATGCTCGCCTTTTCAGCAGTGGGGGCGTTATAATAAGAAGGACACTACCATTATTTGTTTATACAGATTAGCCCAAATATTGTCGGTGAGTGATATTAACCTGGTGCTTTTCCTCTAGTCTAATACTTCAATTTAGGGAGAGCTAGTAGTGTAGGTATCTCTCGATTAGCTCTGCGCGAAACTCAACAAACAAATGAATATTTTAGAGACCATTCCATTGTTTCCTCAAATTTTTTCTTCACTTCATATTTCAACATTAGCCTGCTCTTTCTAATAGTTTTTGTGTATTTTAACAATATTGATTTACTATAGTTTTATTTCTCTACTGTCTTCCATACAGTTTCTGTATTTTTGTATCTATCACGTATTTCTCTTGTCTTCTCATTCCTTTTCTGGTTATTTGTTTGCTAACTTTTATAATCTTTTAAGATTCGCCATTTGCCATGATTTTATTAGCTGCCTCTTTCTTTTCTAATCTAATAGAAATTTTGTCATTTATTTTCCTCTTTAGTATCCAACAAAGCTTTCTAAGACTTATTTCTTTTATCTTAGCCGTGTTACATTTTTATTTTCTGTCTTATGACTCTTAAGTCTTCCTAGCTTTAGATTTTCAGTCAATATTCCCGCAAAGTTTAGAAATTATAGAATTAGCTAAGAGTATTATGCTATTTTCTTTATGTGCTCGTGAAACTTCTTCCACGAATTCTAATAAAGTTTTTAAATTTTAATAAAAAACATATTTTATACGCAAGTAATCTATGTATCTGTCTGTATTTTTTAATTTATTGGTTTCATATCCAGGCTTTTCAGTTTTACAGAAACGACTGCTAGTACATGGTTTCTTCGTGGTATATTTTTCGAATTGTATTATTTAAATGCTAGAGACTAAACGATCCTCTTGCCCATCTAAAAAAAAAAAAACTATATAGAAGTTTAACTATTTATTATTTTATTTTCTCAGTTCTCAGGTAATAGGAAAACTTCATAAATGATTTAACCAATTATCAGTTAAAATAAATGTTGCACTAGTTGAGCGTAAGCCTAGAAAACTATCTCTGACATCCACGAAGAGGAAGTATTGAAATACATGAGGCGTGTAGTTAATTTGTAAAGTTTGGAATTGATTTACATATACTAGCATACTACTACTTTTAGAGGCTTTAAGTGATACTTGTCAGATACGAACAACTAACCCGTCGAAGCCTGCACTAGGATAAAGTTAAATTAGCATCAGTAATGACTGGAAGAAAAGAAACGATTTACATATGAAGCAAGTTTGAATGTCACGAACCAATTTGATTTCTTACCATTAAAATTAGTCAATAGCTACAGATTATTTGTTCTGAACAATCAAAGACAAGTAGGTTGATAATTTATCACAATTTTAAACGATATCAAGTTTCAACAAACCTATTCTCATTATTAATATTTAATTTTTATGAATCCGAATAACACATAATGCTAAAGTTGAAGAAACAACTGTCTCTGTTACAGTAATGTAAGTATGAAGATATATCACAATAAGAGTGAAGGTATTCATAAACTGAAAACTAGAGTTTTCTTTCTACAAATTCTAAAAGACAATACACAATTATCTCTATTTCTATAATTTTTTATTAGACAATATTTCGCTTTACGGTTTCTTACAGCGAAGAGTTCTTTGATTCTAGAGATTCAATATTGATCTGGAACTAAACATACAGTAAATGATACGTAAAAAATATTATGTTTTGGAGATAGAGGTATTTTTGTTTAATGTGTATGCTATTTTTATAAAACTATTTTTTTAAAATAGCCTTTTCGTAGTTTGTATTCCTTCTGTTTCTATAACTTTTGCTATAACTGATAGAAAAGGTATGGCATTTCTGAACATATAATTGCCACCATTCTTGTAATTATTTTGTTAATTTAATTGTTTTATTGTAACAATATATTTTGCTGTGTCTTTATAGTGATTTTGTCTTACGTATTGTAATTGTTACACTGTGCTATAATATCAAATAATATTTCCGTACTTGCAAAAGCCTGACGTGGCCTCATGATTTGTAGATTTGAATTCTGCCACCGAAAATATTCACCAATGAAGAGTGGAGTTGGTCGACATTATAACGACGGTTTGTGATGTTAACTAGCTATCTTCGCTGCTTAAAAAGGGGGGCATCTAACACAAGTATCACTCGATGAGCTTTGTTCTCAATTCAACAAACAAACGTACTTGAAAAAAAATTCTTTCCTGCATGTAATTTTTAAAACAATATTTTTTGAATAACTAATTGATTCAAATGTTTATCTTCTCAGCCAATGTCACCGAATAATCTCATATAATAGTTTGTGAATAATAATATACATTGTAGTTTAACGTCAAAACAATCTGTATGTATTATTTCTTTACGTTGAAAACTTATGTATTTAATATCACCATTCTTTTTGCATATTTTTCGGTAGAATTCTACTATAATGTAACCCTACACTTTGCAGTACTGTACATGAAAAGATAATTGCAAGAATTATGTAAATATTTTCATTCTTAAAATCAAGTTAAATTTCTACGTCGCAGATGAGATGGCTAACTTAACGCAGAATGCTATAAGCTTGTACTTAATGTTGAACGTCTTCTTCGTTAATATTACAGATAATTAAGTGTTTCCCACACGGCTGATCAGCCTGAGCAGCATATAATAATAGTAAGTGAAACGTGGCATTTGAGATTAATATTGATTCCATATCTCGTTGAAAGACTATAGACAAACATCTGGTGCAGTATATATAAATATATGTGTGCGTAATACCATTTTAATTTATGCAATTATTTCTGGTTATTTAAGGGGTAAGATTGAAGTACTACTCGTAGTTATGTATATATTTGGCCTTTATTAATCCATTTTATAAAGCTATTTTAGTAACAAATAAACACAGATAATCTACCAAAAGTCTTATATGCATTTATGTTTTGTTTCTTTTTCGGTTTAGCTTCATTTGTTAAAACTATCACTTTAGTAGATAATGCTGCAAGTAAAAATGATATTCAAGAATATCCACACATCAGATTGATCAGTCTGTAACGTGGTTGAAAACTGCTTTAACGACAAGCTTGAAGGCTTATAACACGAAAATTATGCGTTCTATTCGTGTGGTGAAATACTAAAGAGAGCCCACTGTGTAGCTTTGTTCTTTACAATAAACAAACACAAAATGGTGACAGTAGTGTGAACACTAGAATGTACAGTAAAACTTCTGTAGATTTAGAGGGGTGGCCAGTTTTTCAAAGTATATTTGGTGTAATATAAATTAGAGAAAGTGATTTTTCTCCTGTGGCATCTCTTATCATTGATTTCAGATCTTTCTTCATTGTAACAAGTTCAAGTTTGCTTTACCTTTTACTCCAATTATGAAGAAAAACAGTATATGGAGAAAGAGAATGTTATGAATATAAAAAAATGCGACCGGCATCTATTTGTAATATGAGTGACATTGTTGAAATTAAAAAAAAAATTATATTACAATCTTAACATTGTAATATCATCTTATGGCTACATGGTAAAAGTAAACTATAGCAATAAGTCAGAAACATTCATTGTTTTCAGTCAACTTCTCGACACACCATGGCCAAGTGGTCAGGGTACGCGACTCGCAACCTGAGGGTCACGAGTTTGTTTCCTCGTTACACCAAACACGCTTGCCCTTTCAGTCGTCGGAACGTTGTAATGTTTCATTCAATCCCACTATTCGTTGGTAAAAGAGTAGCCCAAAAGTTGACGATGGGTGGTGATGATTAGCTGCCTTCCCTTTAGTCTTACACTGCTTAATTAGGGACGACTAGCGCAAATAGTCCTCGTGTAGCTTTGCGCGTTATTCAAAAAATAAACTAACTAACCAAAAAAAATCTACATTTATTGGCGAATGAATGGATGAGTTTTTATTTCATAACAAAGTAAAACCATAGAGTTACTTGTAGTCTATCAGTTTCAAGAACGTTTTTTTTTTTTTTTAATTAAAGTAAACCGACCATTTAATGCGCGAAGTACACAAGGTTTAATGTTTTAATTATATTTAGGAATATGGAAGCGCGGCAATCAATAAAATACACACGAACGAGTTGAGCCACACATATACACAGTCAGTGAACGTAACTAGGTATTTAACACATATAACAAACAAGCGCTTACAACAATAATAATAGTAATAAAACATTAAAGGTATATAACTATGTTATTACGGTCGGAAAAATACTATTTGTCTAAGTGCGAGCGGCGAATCGAAATCCCGCATTTGGTATTATAAGCCTTCAAACTTACTAATTAAGCTACAGAGGAACGAAATGAATACAAGATTGTAAAACAAGTTCGTCACGTAAGTTTGAAAGTAGGCCTAGAGGAAAAACTTGTTTGGAACATTCAGTCAAACTACATAAGAACTGTTTGATGTAACCGTTACTCATTTTGAACTAATAAATTAGACGGAAGGCAGCTTGTCAACATAATCAGTTGCCAACTCTGGGATATAGCTGTTACGCTTATGTCGCGCATACGGTTACAACATGCAGAAAGTAGATACGAATCATGGACAATTGAATTATCTGATTAAAGTAAAAATGGTTCCAAAATATGATTCTACCGTTAAGTGGATTCATTCAGAAAAACAAAATGGCCTGTATTAGCGAATATAACATTCACAGAAACAAAATGAACGGTGTGTACGAGTATTTCATTCAGAGTATATATTTATATATTTTTATTTACTCATCGAGTGAAGTCTTCGGATTCACAACGCTAAAATCAGGGGATCGAATCCCTACGGTGGACACAATAGTTAACTGTATGTGGCTTTACTACAATAAAACTACACACATTCTAAGTTAATTCGGATGATTTTGATCTTTAACAGTAGGGGTAACATGAAGCCCGCCGTGGCCAGGTGGGTTAAGGCGTTCGACTCGTAACCTGACTCGTAATATGACGGTTTGAATCCCCGTCGCAGCAAACATGCTCGTCCTTTTAGCCGTGGGGGCTTTATAATGTGACGGTCAATACCACAATTCGTTGGTAAAAGAGTAGCCCGAGAGTTGGCGGTGGGTGGTGATGACTAGCTGTCTTCTCTCTAGTCTTACACTGCTAAATAAGAGACAGCTAGCGCAGATAGTCATCGAGTAGCTTTGCGCGAAATTCAAAACAAACTAAACTGGTAACATGAATGACATAGTTTTATTTTATCTTGGTAATTCTTCATGATTTTACTGAAAAGAGCGAAAGATGAATTCTTTTTTTTTCTTCTTAAACTTACATATTTGTACATACACTGTAGCTGTTGTCTTTTCAACTTAAATATAATTATACACATTGCATGGCCATTTCTATAAGATACTCAACCTGATAGCGAGATGGAGTGCTTGTGTCCGCGATTAACCTGAGTTGTGGCTTAGCTCATTCACATGCCCTCCAGTGGCTCAGCGGTATGTCTGCGGACTTGCACGCTAAAATCCGGGTTTTGATACCCGTGGTGGGCAGAGCACAGATAGCCCATTGTGTAGCTTTGTGCTTAATTTAAAAAAAACAACGAGAACAATAGCTCATTCACAATTGGTTATTGTTAAGTCCTCGTCGCCACGCTATGTTAAACCATGCGTTAACGTATTTCAAATGATATACGCAGTATTAACCAAGCTACAGACACCGTAAGATGCTATAAGGTGTCCAGTTTGTTTGTGGATCATTCATCAATTCGTACGGCATGCAATAGGAAAACAGATTTCGGCACAGAAATATGGTGGAAAATATGAGTTTCGGGTGATCCAAAAGGTGCTCAGTCCAGTGATTGAAAAGTCAGAATATATGGTTAATCTGATAATGCTGAGTTCTACGAACTATTTTCGGCCATTATAAGTCCATTTAACGATTTCATTATCGTAAGCAAGTGGTATCGTCAAATACCGTGTATATGCATGTGTTTGGCTCTTTTTTTGCCAATGGTAAAAATGTTCAGGAACAATCAGGGTATTATTTGTTCTTCTGAAGATCCAAAAAACGTTTTGAAGAACAGAAAGGATGAAATACAACTCGAGGCGCATTAGATGCTTCCAGTTTTAATTGTTCACAGTTTATATTGTAAAACTGTACATAAAATAATCAAATTTCGGATAGTTGTTGACTGTTATATTACAGCTGTTGTAACGTTATTTACAAAGTAGGGTTGGAGATGGATAAATCCTGAGGTTATTGAAAGTATCTGCCATTTGATCTCTTGTCTCACATTTGTTTTACTTGTCTTATACACTTTACCTTCAGTGAGTCACCAATATATTACAGGTAAATTGTTTCGTAATATGTCTAATTTGCATATAAAAATAATTAGAATATTTCACAAATGTTCTTGAGGATGAGAAACACGCTTGAAGCACAAATGTATCTCAGGATGGCTGGTATGAGTATTAACACTTTCTAATAAAGCAGAGAACAACGTTTCGACCTAAGGATTACCTGAGAAGATCAAATTGTTGTTCTCTGCTTTATTAGAAAGTGTTAATACCCATACCAGCCGTCCTGAGATACATTTTACAAATGTAAGTACGTTGGTCCTAATAAGATGACAGTCGAAGCATCCATAGGACTGAAATAAGTACGTAGGTTTATTTCAAAACTTTTAGTATCTAACAATTTTGTCATTCAACATAAAATGATTTGTACATTATCTACAATTATCTTTGTTCAAAATTTTTGTCGACACTATTTCATCATAACACTAACCTGGCAAATAAGCTTAACTGTTTATTTTATTTATGAATTTCGCGCAAAGCTACATGAAGGCTATCTGCGCTAGCCGTCCCTAATTTAGCAGTGTAAGACTGCAGGGAAGGCAGTTAGTCATCACCACCCACCGCCAGCTCTTACGCTACTCTTTTACTAACGAAGAGTGGGATATACTATCACATTATAACGCCCCCTGACTAGGAGCGAACATGTTTGATATGACGAGGATTCGAACCCGCGACCCTCAGATTACTATTTCAGTATCTTAACCATCTGGCCGTGCTGGACCGAGATCATAAGTGCAACAATAAATGTTTTTGACTTGCTGGTATCGCTTATTTTTACCATGTAGTCATAACATGATTACTAAATTACATTTGACAACATTCATGTGTTTCTTATTTATAAAATTAACATACGTTATTTAGCCTCAGATTACATTTTTTTTATATTGCAATTTGTTGGAAGAATGACCATGGTTGAAATAAAAGTTCTTCAACAGCTGCTTGACCAATCGCATTTTTATTTTTATACAACGAATTCTCGGTCGATTACTTTAACAAGAATCTGAACATAAGGCACATATACACGCCTGTGGTGAGCTACGATTGAATTACAAGTTAAAAAGGGAAGCCTTTTCTTATTTAAATTAAAACACTTCTTTGACCGTATTTCTTGGTAACTTGTTCTTTTTTTAGACCAAATCTAAACTTTAAATTAAAAGAAAACTACCTTTATCGCAAGCCTTATCACTTTCACATAAAGCGAGTTTCTTATCAAACAGAGGGAGATAACTATCAGTATCCATTCCTTCCAACCTTCTCTGTCTTAAACCGAAGGAGGTACATAGCGATCCTTGGATCGACTTCAAAGCGCAATCTTTCTCGTTTGTTTTTGTTGTTTTACTCCATATTGTGCATGCATAAACAGGTGAAATTTTATATATATTGGAGTTTGTTCGTTCTTTTCAGTCATAGCGGCGGATTAAATTTGTGTAATGCAAAATAAACGAGAGAAGTGCTGTTGGAGTGAAGCCAGAGCTAAGATAAAACAAATTTAATTTATAAAATCAGAACAACAACACAAAATTTTCACTTTGAAAGAGATTTTGAAGAAGATTTTATTATGGCATTTTTGACAGTTATATTGAGAACTGCCTCTCTTTGTGATTAATTAGCACAGGAAAAATAACTCTTGTATTCACCAAAATATATTATTACGTAAACTGAATATAATTAATTAGGACAGGAAAAAGAGAAACAATCCCTGTATTTGCCAAGAGTCATTGTTACATAAACAGGATATAATGAATTCGGACAGGGAAAAATAACTCTTGTGTTCATCGAGGGCTACTGTTTAATAAATTAGAACATAATTAGTTAGAACAGGTAAAATTACAAGTGTATTCATCAAGAAACATTATTAATTAGGACAGGTAGAAACTACATATGTATTTATCAAAAGATAGTGTTACATAATCCGAGATGCCAGTGGCATTTTTCAATGTATATTCCTCTGCAGGCAACTAGATTGAAGTACAGTAAATACCACGCTCTAATATTTTTACTTATACACTATTTTACATTTTTTCATTGCATTTCTCTCACTGGGAGTGAAAGTGTTTATTTTTTATATCGGCTTTATATGTTTATATTTATAGTATTACTTATACCTCAAATAAAAGAGCAGCCAATAGCTCATTGGTTCTGACTCCCAAGAAAGTAATTCTGTAAAAGGCCGCTTTACAGAGGTTCATTTCTAAACAATATTTACAATACGCAATTTTTTATGGATCATGTGAGAAATCATGTACATTTGTGATGTATTGAACTTAGAGTTTACACAATAGTAGAAACAAGCATAAAAATAATGCTTAAGTTAGACTACTAAAAATATTTTCTTAAGTATATTTATTTATAGAAATATTCAATAACAACATTGTCTAAATAAATAAACAAACAATAGACAGAACGTTTTAGTACAAATATTTATAACTTTTAAAGTTCTTTTTTCACTTTAAATTGTCCTAACAAGAAATCTGAAACATGTTATTGAGTTTAATAAATAAATTTCCACAAGCATCGTGTTCTTCCAAAAACTTCAAAGTGGGAGAAACGGTTAAACGCCAGTCAATATTTAGACGTTTACAATAAGAAAAATACGGAGGTTCTTTGTAAATCAGACAATTTTCAACACTGTCACTATAAAGAACTGTTCAGTTTCAGACTGGTTCTGCTGTAACCGATTTTGTATTGTTTTCTTTTTAGCATCATTTTGCTCTATTCTTTCCAACATAAAACTGAATTCTATTCAGAGATCCGTCTGTAATGAATTGCGTGATTCAACCTTGTGTTGAAAAGACAGGCTTCGGTCTAAATGATAAAAAATATACTAGCACGAGAGGAGCTGCTAACGTGCTGATATTTCTTCTTCCTTCACGGTTTGACGCTTAGTCCTCTCGGTAGTCTTTCCGTTGGTGACCGTTGTGATAATAATACGTTGAATTTTGTTACAAGAATTACCGAAGCTGTTGCGTAGAGTGTCGGTCTTTTGAAGTGATTTGATAGTTCCATAATAAGGATAATAAAAAAAGGAGTTCGCCTAGCCCGTATTTCTGTGGAGTAAATATTATTTTAGGTCATTGTGTTTTAAACAAAGTTAAGAAAGTCGAGAACAAATATGATTATTCCTCACATTCAAAGTGACAGTTTGTATAGAACACAAACATTAATCATACGTATGTATATATCTAACGAAGATCCGATTTATAATTTTATTTTTATTTATTTCAAAGCTGCCTTTACAATATCAAAATGTTCTTACGGTATCTGTAACTTTAAAATTCTGCGTAATTATAAGACTACAATCAGATTCGGGTGTTTATAAAACTAAGTAAAATACGTAAATTCTATTTACAAAGCAAAGTTTGTAGTATTTAAATAAAAGTTACAGTATCATGCTGCAAATATTGTTTATTACTATTTAATTTACCCTGGGTGTTTCATTAGCAAAGCCACATCGAGCTATCTGCTCAGCACACCCTGATTTTAGCGTTGTAAATCCCGAGACATACCGCTGTACTAGCCGAGGACATTTACCCTCGAATTCTCTGATAAAGGTTTGTTCCCCTTATCATATTCTAATATTATTTATAAATTATTGGTTTCCAAGAGTGGGTTTGTTTGGTTGTTTGTTTTGGAATTTCGCACAAATAATAAACGTCCCTAATTTTGCAGTGTAAGACTAGAGGGAAGGCAGCTAGTCATCAGCACCCACCGCCAACTCTTGGGGTACTCTTTTACCAACGAATAGTGAGATTGACCGTTACATTATACGCTCCCACGGCTGGGAGGGCGAGTATGTTTAGCGCGACGCGGGCCAGAACCCGCGACCCTCGGATTACGAGTCGCACGCCTTACGCGCTTGGCCATGCCAGGCCTTCCAAGAGTGGGAAATAGAAGGTGGATTTCTTAGTTTATTCAACATAACTCTTTTTTTTTTTTGATAAAATGATTTAAACAAGAGACAGAACTATTTTTTGGCATTCTTGCGCTGTGTTTGTGTGAATGTATTCGGGTTATAAACATTTTTGTTTATTCTGCATATTGTACGCCCCAAAATGGATACATTAACATATAAATACAATTTCTTGATTGACAGCAAAACCGCGAAGTATTTTGCAAACTATTTTACAGCTTATGTATAATTTCAGAAGAATTATTTACGTAGTCATTACGTCATCTACTGTTTTTTAAATGTTTCAATATCTGATATTTTAGCGTTTTTTTAATATATTGCATAATTATTTTAAAAGTTTTCAAGTTTTGACGGGCTGCTATTATTTCTTGGCTTTCAGAAGAACGCACAAATATTGGCTAGAAAATTATCGTATCTACGAACAAAAAGTTTAAAATATTCTCAAACTTGATTATAAACAAAAAAAATCCCCAAACGTAGATAAATTATTCACATCCGGTCCACCTTTCGTTAACTGTTTGTTCATGAACTGTATCATAAACACAAATTCGAATTTTTAAAATTCATGAACAAAAGCTAGTGCTTTAACATTTGAGTCTACTCCTTGTATATCATATTAAGGTGAAATTTTCGGAAATGTATTTGGAAAGGCGTTAAATAAAGGCGTATAAGATTTTTGAGTTGAGCAAAGAGGTTCTCTGATATGTCTATCAAAATTATACTTAGGAATATTATCTTATTAAAGATCTTGTTTGTTCTTCGTACTCTTAATGGATTTCGTTCGTTGTTGTATCATATATTTTGAAAATACCGCAAGAAGCGATTGTAACATCTGCTGCCCAAAAAAACTATGTGTGGAATAATGATAGCTAATAAAGAGTTTGTAATGTACAAAATAGATCTAACCATTTGTTACACAAAAATATAAAATCTGCAAAATTAGCATCTTCATGTCCTTAAATACGTACAATAAATTTTAATATCTGCTACACAAAATTCATAATATAAGTAATTAAATATTTAAATACACAAAAGAGAACTTATTATCTGTTACGAAAATAAAATTTTCTATCAAATCATATTATATTTTGGTAGATTCATACACTTAAAATACACATAAGGGGTTATATCACCTGTTACACAAATAAGCAACGCGTAAAATGATGTTAGCTAGTTAACGTGTTTAAATTCACAAGATATTTTATCATCTACTACACGATGATAAACGTTTATGAAATTGTGTTAGTATATTCGTGTGTTTAAATACATTTTGTCAGTACCATAATAAACTGACATGTCCTAACTTTGACAGATATCATCCACTAAGTGAGCTAATAATATCCGTTGCATGTGAAGATAGTATTCTTTGTCCTGCTTTCAGCATGATGTGCTATTTCTCTTTGATGATAAATATAATGAAAACAGTGAATTCTCTCTCAAATATTGATAAGACTACATTTCTGATACATAATACATGTGTTGCAAATAAATTTTAGTTCAGTAAGATTTAACAGTCGCTTTTAACTTGGGGTTTATTAAAATAACGAGATATTTTTTCTCTTAATAAGTTCATTTTTGTATATGAAATGAGCACTGTATTTGCTAAATATGTATTTATTCTGTTAACAGGTCTCTATTTGAAGAAATAGCATCTAATAAAGTATTGTATTTACTCAACAAAATTGTGTTTCTATGCACAACATTTCCCTTCTTTGCAATAATTAATTATCTGTAATTTTACAGTTGACTTCCACGCATAATAATCTTACAACCTAACTCAAAGTGATTAACATAGTTCTGAAGTTAATTTTAAGCACACAGTTTCTATAGCAGTTAACTGGAATGTTCCAGTTAACCTACCTCCACGGTGGGTAACTTTAGACGTAATTAGGATTATTCAGAAATACTGGAACTGAGATTAACGGCGAGTAAGTATGAAACACCCATCAAGCTTTGTGTTTTTGATTTTGTGCGATAGCTATTAATAAACTTTTAAGTGACTTGCGAAAACTTTAATAAGCCCTTGTTTCGTCATCAACACTGGTGTATTTAAATAATTTGTTTGTCCTTTTTATCTCTTCCTCTCCTTTAATGATAATATAGCCCCCGGAAACTACGTGTCATATAAACTGACAGCAGTTAGTCTAGTTTCTCTCATCTGTCATATTAATTTCCTGTCATTTATATAGAGACAGAAGGGCGTGTGTGTTTTCATAAGAAAAGAATGTTTGGGAACGGCCCTCGGGTTCAAATACATTGGTTTAGATATATAGGTAAATTTCTTGCATTTTATAACCTTTCTTGTTTCAACATTGACTAAGCTAAATCATCCGCTTATACTCGCTGCAAATAATGTACCAATATATACGCTCAGTATGAATTTTTTTTATATTTTAGTATTTCACATATTTCAAACGGACTAACTCTACGAACGACGTTTTGTTTTCGTTTCGTAAGATGTTATAGTCTTCCACTAAAAGACTGACCAGAGAATATCATCCAATCACATGATTAAGGACGTTCGTGACTGCTTTGGTAAATTCAGTCACGGCAGATTCAAAAGGGCGCTTGTTTACGAGTGCATTCTTGTCATGAGGGCACGTATTTACACTGTGTGAAAGAAGAGAGAAAACACTTAAGCCCTCTAAGATAAACGCTGCTGAGACTTCATTTTCTTTTCTGTAAAATAAACTCTCACTGGAACTTATACAAACTTTTGTTGGATTATATCACAAAGTGTTTTCTTACTTAAGCCTTTTTTCTTTTGCTCTCTCTCCGTGTACATGTATTTTAACACCAAACGTCGAGATGAGTTTGCAGCTTGCAAAACCGTGTTGTTTTTACAAAAAAGGGAACAAAAGCTAATAAAATGTTGAAAGTGGATCTCGTAGATTCTATTGTGTCTCAAACATGTCGAGAGTAATCCAGAAACGAATCGAAATGAGATATCTGAAGGTATATATTACCATCTTTAATATGAAAAATATAATGTCAATCGTTTTTGAATATGTTAACGTAGTTTTCTTACACTGTACGTAAGATGAAACTATGTTGGCGCCATTTGCCCAAAAGCGTTAGATCAGTTAGCTGGCCGCACATCTGTGCGGTTTTCAGTTTGGTAATTAAAACCAGTCAAAAAATTAAGTTCGTTATGCTTAATTGGTTATACAAATACCTAAAACAGAAGCGGTTTTCATATGTTATCAGTTAGAAGTACTTACTTTGAATACACTAGTGTTTTAATTTATTCTTTCCACCATTAACAAACTTCCCAGCGTGATCTTTCTTTATCTATATCATCAGTCTGGAAGGAATTTTATGCAGCACCAGGACTAAACAGCCAGGTCGGAAACCTTTATGTTTCAGACACAACTACTTTCAATTTTAAATTATTAATCAAGGCAACTAATCAGCATTATTACGCATGTTATTTTTTGTATTTAAATACACGAGAGCTATCTGCGTTAGCAGTCCCTAATTTAAAAGTGAAAGACTAGAAGAAGTGCAGCTCGTCATCACCTTCCGTCGCAATATCTTGAGCTTCTCTTTTATTATTGAATAGTGAAAATGAATGTGACTTATAACGTTCTCACGGTTGAAAGGGCAAGTATGTTCGGTGAGACGGATATTGGAACCCGAGACCTTCAGATTGTGAGTCAGGATTCTTAAATACCTGACCATGCCGGGTTGTCATTACACACGTTCTTAATCGAATAGTGCTCCGGTGGTTCGTGCTGGACTATGGATCCTAGAGTTCCTCTTTTGTTACCGCAAAAATAACAAATAGAAAGAATCACTATCGTTACTTCGGGACTATAGGTTATAAGTGTGACAGTTAAGTCCCATTATTCGGTTGGTTTGTTCATTTTTGAGCAAAGCTAATCAAATGCCATCTGTAATAGCTGTCCCTAATTTTAAAGTAATGGACTAGAAGGAAGGCAGCTGGTCAATACCACCTATCGCCAACTCTTGGTCTGACAAAAGAGCCCAAACCCAAACGTAGGACGTGAACGTTATTTGCTATCCGCTGTTCTTCTCGTGTATCAGTTCGAAATTGGGGTCGGCTAGCGCAGGTAACCTTAGATTATCTTTGCGTAAATATCAGAAAACAAAATAAGAAACATTAATCGATTAGCGGGACTTACTTTTACAGTTAAACGGTCATATAACAGAAGGCGTGTAACATGCGAATCGGCATATCACGATTCGAGCCTTGGATCAGTGATCTACAGTGCGGCTCGATTACCACGTTGCAGACAAAATAAAGTGAAAGACCAAATAGTAGTTTCAGTTTGCCTCTGTGGTAGTTATGCATCGCGCCTGTTGTTATTACTTCTTGCATAGGTAATGAGTGTCAAGTGAAAACATCTAGTTAGTTTCTGATGTAACACTACGAGTTCTCAATTACACTATATTAACGTCAACAGATCTGCTAACAATATGAAGCTTAGCACAACGAAATACAATCCCTGGTAGATTTTATAATTCACATATTGTATACAATATTACTTCAATTTGTAGCTGTGTGCCGGAACACGAGCCAAATAATTTAGTGTTGTTTATTTATCTCACATTAATGAACGTGTGTGACGTGCAAAGTTTTCCTGGACAATGCAGACATTTCCATTTTTATCACTTTTAATTCAGCATAATATCTTCCTTTTTTGACTAATTTTTCTCTGTGTAATAATTCTTCACATTAATGTTGTACTATAAATGGGATCAGAGACGGTTTATGTGTAAATATATTAGAAACACAAGTAATATGAGTATAAAATTATATGCAAGAAACTTGGTTATGTACACGAAACACGGCAGCGAAGTAAATATTTAGTTTTTAAGTAATAATAAAAAAAACCTTGTGAAGTAACACCAACTATTATACCAGGTTTTTCAACAAAAATTTAAAGCTTCTAATGAATTAGAAAAAAAAAATTACATGAGAACTACAAATGTTTTAAAAGTGTTGTAAACTTTTAATTTCGCTTCTCGGTCGAAACGCGTGAAGATTCAAGCTACACGTCTGTGTGTCTCTAAGATTCTCAGACATATTAATCAAATAGAATGATAACATTCATCATTTTTCTCGCAGCTTAAAAACTGTCTAGAAAACGTTAATGTACGAAACGTTACATATGCATGTATTGTATATTTGTTTTGGAATTTCGCACAAAGCTACTCGAGGGCCATCTGTGCTCGCCGTCCTTAATTTAGCAGTGTAAGACTAGAGGGAAGGCATCTAGTCATCACCACCCACGCCAACTCTTGTGCTACTCTTTTACCAACAAAAAGTGGGATTGACCGTCAAATTATAACGCCCCCACAGCTGGGAGGGCGAGCATGTTTGGCGCGACACGTGCGCGAACCCGCGACCCTCGAATTACGAGTTGCATGCTTTACGCGCTGGGCCATGCCGGGCCCAGTATTGTATATAAATACATATCATATGTATTTATAGAAAAGATTGACTGATATTTATTCATGGTTACATTTTCCATGATGTTATTCCGTATAATAAAACATACTTGATGATAGGGTTATAATTATGAGATACTTAGTTTTCCTTGTTAAAAGTGTTAGTGTCATTTCCTACAACTTTTAGTGTTAATTCTTACTAAGGCCCGGCATGGCCAGTTGGTTAAGGCATTCCACTCGTAATCCGAGGGTCGCGGATTCGAATCCCCGTCACATCAAACATGCTTGCCCTTTCAGCCGTGGGGGTGTTATAATGCTAGGTCAACCCCACTGTTTGTCGGTAAAAAAGTAGCTCAAGAGTTGGTGGTGGATGGTAATGACGAGCTAAATTATGAACGGTTGGCACAGATAGCCCTCGTGTAGCTTTGCGCGAAATTCAAAACAAACAAATTCTTGTTTTATCATTGTTAAAAAAAAAGGTCAGATTAATTCATCAGTGTTTTGTTGAAAGCTTCTATCTGTTACATGAACATTATGGAACTGTGGCTGTACGGTCTAAAACAAGCTAAATAAAAGATATGCTATACCAGAAGAAAACTTTTAAGCAAAGGTTTAAAAGCTCTAATTACATTATATGATATGTTTCTAGCTTCTTGACCCATAGTGATAGTTTATAAAAACTGGATTTCGACACTCGTGATGAGCGCAACAAATTGCCAATTTTATAGTTTTGTATAGCATTTAAATAAAAGGTTTATTATGATATGAAATACCACAGTTTTTTAGTTGGTTTAAATGTTTATTTAATTAGTTAAAAGCGTCAGATTAATAAGTTAAAAGAGTTAGTTTAATAAGTTTGATATTAAAGCAAAACCATACCAGTCACACTCAAAACAATTACCAAATAATATTTTCGTGCTTTATCTAAAGTATGATTTTGATTTTTACAAAACTGGAATTAGGAATTTTAAAATTTTGCATTCTAAACTAAAGTTACTGAAGATACTCAAAAATCATAAAGAGAGAAGAAGAAAATGTTATTTTTCATGTTTTCTTGTCTGTACCATATTTCTCCAACACACATGATGTTGTGATGCTGTATTTTAAATCGTATTGGTCATCAGTTTTTAAGTTAAAGATTTATAAACCTTCAACACTGTTAGATCTCTATTTCTACTTTCACGCTGTGGATAAAATGCTTTGTCAGTTTTCTTGAACCTCTTCCAGTTTCATTTTAATGCCTTAGATCTATAATTTACTTGAGATCATACAGCTAGCTATTATTGTTGCAATTATAAAAATATGTTCTTTATCTTTTAACATTCAGGGCTATATTAGCTCTACCCCTTGACCTCAAATCCAACATAAGCATAGAAATAACCTAGCTGAGGAATTCACAACTTTAAAGATGATAATAATCGTAATCTTGTAACACAAATAAGTTTATTGTTTCGTTTTTTTTGTACGCTGAAGATTTATATAGTGAGTTTTCACACATTGACCTCAGGTATATATATTCAAACTAATAAACGTTTGAAAGAAACAAAAACTATTATTTTTCACTCAAATATGCATCGTGCACGCCGTTTACTGCCAACACTATAATCATAAGATTTATTGTAAGCTCTAATCGGAAAAGATTTTACGCAATTAACTGCCTTATGAGATATCTTTGGATTGATAACACTGAACAGAATATGTGATTTACCAGATATGTTGCTGGTGTCACATTCTTTTATTAAATAATTAGATGAATAATTATTAAAGTTGAAACGTATAGGAATGCTATATTAAGCAATTAAACTCATGTTTGTTAAAATCTGCTTATTCAAGAAACGAATTAGGTAAAGTCATTCATTATCATCAATGTTAACAACAGTATCAAACAATAGTATCCGTACATATTTGGCCACATGACAATTCAAACAGATTTAGTAGTATTAGGTATTTTATTTCATTTCAGTTTATCTTGAGTTATGTGCTACAACAAATGAAATCCTGATATGATAACCAAAGGGGATTGAATATATATATATATATATATAAGAATGAGAAAAATCGAAAGAACAATAACCAATGACGTATTCCAAGAGATTCTTAGGAAACTACAACAAAGATAAATTTAAATCAGAGGGTAAGGGAGGCTACGAAACGTCAAACATAAACAATATAATTTCTTAGTATTAAGGAGAAATAGATAGATAAAATGTAAGAACAAATTCGTCAATAAAAGTGGCCAAAATATTTAATAGAAAGAATAGACTAAACTCTGAGTACTAGATAAGTATAAGAAAGATGGATGACGCAAAGGAAGAGAGATCAAAAGTGAATGAAGAAAAAGAACATGAAAGAAAGAAAAGTAAAAGATTTGAGAACGAAAGACCTGAAAACCGAAATGATAAGTAAAAAACGAGGGTATGAAAAGGAATATTAATGATACCCTCACCAGAAAGGAAAATGTTAGGAAAAGAGCGAATAACAAATGAAGTATTGTGGAAATGTCTGTTGAAAATGAAAGCAAAGAAAACACAGATGCACTATTAGTTGTGATCTCAACAAACCATAAAATATTGACCATTAAAAAGATTGCTAGCAGTACGCACTAGATAAATGATTAACAAGAAATTACGAAAACACTGAAATAATGGATACATCTTAAACTGAAAATGTTAAGAAAAACAGTGAGCACTAAAAGATGATAAGTTTTAGAAATAGGAGATTTCAGAAAAGTTTTGGATACCAGAAATATATTGGTAAGAGAAAGCATTAATAAGAAATATAAGAGTATTAATAAGAGTATACCGAAATAAATGTTTGGGAAGTCTGAGAAATGAGAATACATAAAGGGAGAAAACAGGACAGAAACAAATAATTTAGTATGGACTCGGGAAGTACGCATACATTTGAAGAAAACATAGCAATGAATGGAGTGTTAGTGAATAAGTCTTAAAAAAGACAAATTTAAGGACATTCTGTAACACTATAAAGAACATTAGTAATAACGTCATGCGGAAACAAAACTAATAAGAAAAGACGATATTTCGTTAAGGTTTCTTTGCCTTAGAATTTTTTTCCAAATGTACACAATTGCCATATTCACATAGTCGCCATTAATCTTGAGTTGATAGAAAATTTATTTGTTTGTTTATTTGTTTTGTGAATTTCGCACAAAGCTATTCGATGGCTATTTGTGCTAGCCGTCCCTAATTTAGCAGTGTAAAACCAGAGGAAAGGCAGCTAGTCATCACCACCCACCGACAACTCTTGGACTACTCTTTTACCAACGAATAGTGGGATTGATTGTAAATTATAACGGCCCCACGGCTGAAAGGGCGAGCATGTTTGGAGCGACCGGGATGCGAACTCGCGACCCTCAGATTACGAGTCGCACGCCTAAACACGCTTGGCCATGCCGGGCCCCAAGTTGATAGAAAAAGTGAAAACAGTTATTCAGCAGCATCCACTGCCAACTTTTAAAGTACTCTTATCGAACAATTGGATTTAGTTGTCATTTGTATAGCATCCAAACTGCGGAGTGTGTTTCTATGACAATAACTCGTGAGCCATGAATCCTCGATTTAACAGTCCCAGTCTGCTGACGACAAGGCCACGCCCGACCCAGAAGCTGAAAGGAAAATCCTTTTTTAAGGCAAGGAAGTGGGATTAGGAATAACATACAACAATAATAAACTAAGAAATAGAAAAAACAAACAGGGAAAGAAAGGGCAAAAAGCAAAATAAAAATACACCAAAATAAATGAGAGCAAAAATATAGATAGAATGGAGTAGGATAAAACTAAGAAGAACACGGAGAGTCGATTCAAAAAATAAACTACAACTAAATGAACTACATAGAGAGATAAGAGATTTAAAAAACGAAAGAGCAAACTAATTAGTTTAAATAAATGTTCGAAAACAGGAATTTTTTCATTGAGAATGAACATATATCTAGGTTGAAAATTAAGAAACAAGACGTTTTATTTAATTATTCAAAAAGGAAATAAAATGTTGCTAAAGATGTTTTGGAAGATATAATTCAAAGACCAATGAAAAATTAATTTGAAATCCATTCCCTCGTGCGTTATTGTACTCAGCAATTGCTGAATCTAAGTCACTGCAGAAGCTGCTAAAGACAGGGAAAGAAAAAATGGATTATTGATTACCTGTCTTCAGCTTAGAAAACGCATGACTTATGGATAATCTAGTGGTGGAAGCATTCGTGCACATAGAGATACGACAGACGGACGCATATACAGATTGAAACAGAAAATGGTTAACACAAACCACACAGCAAAATGCATGTATTTTGAGAGAAACACTTAATGAAATAGAATTTTGTGTTATGTATTGCAATATACACGTTATTCAAACGTAAAGAGTGAATGCTACCAAATGTTACAAATATAACTCTTGAACGCTAGCCATTCCACTCTACAACTCTTTTAGTGTATCTTTAATTTATGTTACCAAGATTTCGTTAAAATCAAAATTTATTGATAATATTATAAAAAGCTACAAATGGATATATAAATGTTAGACGGTATTTGTGAATGCTGTTGTTATTTTTTTTCAGTGTCTAGGACAATTTGTGTGTCTATCTCATATAGTTGTTTGCTCAAATTCATGCAAGAGCTAATCCTGCATAGACTTCCCTAATTTCTAACTGATATGCTAGTGGAAATAAATTAGTAAATAACTCCAACTGCCAGCTTGTATTTTAATGTTCTCCACACGCATGCAATAAATAAAACCTAAACTTCTCGAATTATTGAAATAACTTGAAAATCATGGAACTATATATTCCCAGTTCCATATAACTTTCGTAATATTCATAAGTTATTCAGCATTGGAGCCCGTCAAATTGTTAGACTGTTCACAAACGGTATGAGGTAAACAGACATCGCCAGAACAGTAGAGTTTACTAGTAAACTGTATTCAAAATCCTCAAAACGACATCGGATTATAGCTAATTTCGTTCAAGGAAAGACTACTGGTAGACTAAAAAAACAAACAAACAACAACTGTCTGAGATATTTGTGTTTTGATCGGTTTAACGCATCAGCAGGAATAATTTGAACACATTTACTGCATGGCATTCAGAAGAACGAACCACAGCCTGACCAAATAATATTATTTGTCAAGAAGGACAAACCGATGTTCATCACCATGTTACTTGGGTAAGGCAACGTTTCAACTTACAGTTAATACATTGTCGACATGCTATCTCAAAGATGATTCTGTTTGTTTGTTTATGGATTTTGCACAAAGCTACTCGAAGGCTATCTGTGCTAGCCGTCCCTAATTTAGCAGTGTAAGACTAGATGGAAGTCAGCTAGTCATCACCACCCACCGCCAACTCTTGGGCTACTCTTTTACCAACGAATAGTGGGATTGACCGTAAAATTATAACGACCCATAGCTGAAAGGGCGAGCATTTTGGTGCAACAGGGATTCGAACCCGCGACCCTCAGATTACCAGTCACACGCCTTAACGCGCTTGACCATGCCGGGATAAGATGATTCTAGTTTTTAGCATTCTCTACCAGTTTTCCTAGTGTCAAGGGTCAAAGATCATGTCATTACGTTTGTAAACTTACATTCAAAAGTTTATTAAACTACTATTTTATGAATGTATGTTAATACAATTTGCATAAAACTGTGGATCATAATTCAGATTTCAGTATAATACATTAGTTGATTTCTTGATTTAAAAATAACATTTTTGTATGCCACGTGGTATGTGTGATTCAAATTATATGTTTGTGATATCCAAGTACATACTCTTTAGTTTCTTACTTCTTGGAAACTCGAGTTAACGATATCAACAAGCTAGAATATTGAGTAATCACCTTTTATCTTCTTTATGTTTTTGGAATTCTTTGCTTACGCACACCTACATCCCTCTCTGCGTATGCATAACCAACTGAAAGCTCAGAATGTTTCCCACGTGATTATTTTCAGCCTCCACGAAATTTTTACGAGAAAAAAACATTTTTTTCATGGTATAATCGAAACAGACGGGTGGAAACTAAACTTGAAATATATTTTTAAATACCCCTTGATTACTAAACCTGATAAATTATAGTGAAATTCGGTGGTGTTGATATAGTAATTTATGCTTTAATTTTATTTCAGCTTGTATATATAAAATCTGAAAAGTACGTTTTGTTTAATATTTTCCACGTGCGACTTCTGACAAAGCTTAGTCAGACAAGCAATTACAAGTTGATGGTAAGATTCGTGTTTGTCGTTTGCCTGGAGAGAATATGAGAGAAGATTGTTTTTCCCATATAGAACACACAGGAGGTGGTGCAGTACATATTTAGGCAGTTATTCATCGTGGTGGAAAAACTTCTCTTCATATCTTCCAGGAAAACGTCAATGGCGTCTCCTATTCCTATCACATGGAGATGATATTTTTGCCTTATACTAGGGCAAGATTTGCCAATAACTATGTAATATAAATGATGATGCCGCTGTCCACGGGATTATCTATATCAGAAGGATGTTAAAAGATTGTCATCGCAAGCAAATTTTCCTAATTTGTAATCCTAATTCCATGAGAACTGTTGAGCGAAATTGAGCCTGACAATTACTAACCACGATCTTAAAACAGCTACTGTGGCTAAGTTACAGCGCCTTCTGGTGATAAGCTAGGATAAAATCACCATGAATTACATCAATAATATCATTGAAAACATCCCATGTTGTCTTGGAGAGCTTATTATTGTTCGAGGAGGACCAACCAAGTTTTAAGTATTTAATATAACCTGGCATAAGGTTACAGACACCATTTGCAATAATTTACCTTTGTTGTGACAGGTGAATGCTAAATTACACATCTTTCTATAGATGTCTGATAAAATTGTTTGCTGTTTTAATAACTCGTTCGTGATATCCGTAAACCTGTTTCATTATACAAATCGCATGCATTTTCCTGTTCGACAGCGCTAAGCGCATTTGCTTTCCAGCTTTATAATAATTATCTTACTTGTTACAAAAAATACAATCATTTTGGCCAAGACTGTATTGTAAGACATTTCTTATAGCAACTCACCTAAATATCTTAATAACAATTGTTATTATTATACATATATTATACAAGTTATAAGTACTACCTGGTAACCAGTCTGTCACATGCTTATGGCCAGGTGAGTCCTAGTTGGTTGGCGTGCCGGCATGCAGATTTCTGGTCCAGTGTTAACAGTTTCTTTAAAGAATAAACACATCAGAAGCATATCTGAAGATCTTGCAGCTAAGAGTATGACTAGAGAATAAAGACATTATAGACATAGAAAAGTATGAAATAAAAAACGCTCGAATTTTAATACGTACATGGCTAGCGCAAAGAGTGCTTGATAGGCACGTGTAAGTATAGGGTGACGTATAGTGCAGTGATAAACTGGAATATATGGATATATTGGGAAAACACTCACATTGAGTAACAATTTATACGTTAAGAATGGAACAAACGACAAACGGACGAATGGCTTTTAAACAAGACGGATGAACAGACAACTAGATAGAGAGACTAATAAAAAGACAAGTAAGTAACATACAAATACATCGTCAAAAATTCTTGAGAAATTTTGGGTAAACTGTTCTGACTAACTGAAACACTGACCACATGGTTCACTTTTACTTGTAGTGTTTAATTATTTCTTTGGATTGTTAGATTTTATCACAGTGTTGCTGCATTTGTTTGTCATTAAAATATTAATCAAGTAGTCTCGTAGAAGAACGGACCACAGTTGAACAAACAAGCTTATAAACGTGAGTAACAAGATGAAACTGTAGAGTAGGATAGTGAATCTTCGTATGGGCGTGAAGACAGGTGAAAAGATGGATGAATGGTTTTAGTAAAGAAAGCCAATTGGATGAACAAAAGAAGGACATACATCCAGTCTGACAATGTGACTGACAGATCAAGGGAAGGACAAATCAATAGTTGGACATCCTGCTGGTTAGTACGTTCAGAGTGTAATAAGAACTAAGAGAAATAAAAGGGAAGAATTGGAAGAAGATCTGATGCAAAGATGAACAGATATTTTGAACTTGATGTATAAGTTATCAATAATTACTTTTTTATACCGAAGACTCCATAATTAGTAGACAAAACTTACTACACACACTGTTTAAAATGAAGTAAACTGACAATTATATTCATGATAAAAGTGCGTCAGACTGCGTAATTTCGTTTTCATATGCTCTTAATTTGTCCGTTATGCATTCCACTGTAGAGGTACGTAAAAATGATATTTTAGATCCATTTTATGTCTGTTACATGTCAAGGCTCAGGAAGGCTTTGGTTCGATGCTAAGTTTCTTTAGCTAGATTGATAGTGACTCGTGATTTGAAATCGGTAATTGGTAACTTAAGAGAAATTTGAAAACAAAAATATCTATATTTGAACGATATTTTTATTACAAATAATAGAAAAACTGGATTATGGACTAGACGTGGTTTAGTGACTAACGTATTGGGTTTCGTGTAAGAAGGGTCTGGAATTCGAGACATGACGCCATTTAATATACTCTTCATTTTGAACTAAGAACAGATTGACACTAAATCCAAAAGAGTCTGGAAAAGACGTTATTGTAGCGGGTGTTTCTGATTAACTGTCTATCTTCTAGACAGCAGCTCAAAATTATGGCTGGCTATGCTCAAATTCTAGAATACTATATTGTGTACATGAGCAAAAAGCACCATTCTTTCAATAATTACTAGTATTCTAGGTATAAGATGCTTGGTCAGCTTTTAATGTATAAAACTGTAATTTTGATAATATTTAATGACTTAAATAATAAACATATGCAGGGTTTTCTCAAGTTTCCGTCAATTATGGAAATTTCCAAAATTAAATTTGTCACTCAGTTATGTCTCACCAAATTCTAGCTTTTCATACGCTGGCTGAAATCTCGTTCTAAACTTATGAGTGATGCAAAAGCGTAAAAAGCACTAATATTCATACTTCGATAGTTCTATTTGATCATTTGGCATTTAGAATTTAGGAGTATGCGTACTTATTGGATTTAATTCTAATATTTTCGTCATATTAAGTGGCACACTTTGAAAAGAGCCATCATTAATCTCTTGGATTATTTATGAGACCTCATCCAGCAGTGTGTATCTCAAGATGAAACCATTTATCCAAAATTAAAGTATCGCACAAGCAAGTTAGATGACATCTTCTGTAAACGTGCTGTATTGTGAGGTACGAGGGATATAAAAACGCTAAAAAAAGGACAATTAAAAGCATATCATTTCATTAGAAAGGGCTAAACCGCCGCACAGCAGGCCTAATTTGCACTGTTTTGTTTGTAATACTTTCAATTAAAGTTTTTAAAACTTCTTTATGTATTAACTCTGTAAAACAAATTAGATACCTCTTAAATACTTTTTAAACAAAAGAAACATATCAGCTTTAATGTTTTGATTATTCTAATACTTTTGTTAAAACTAACGATGAACCAACATTTGTAAGTCTCTGGAGATTTTTAATTACTTACCATTCTGCAGTAGGCTTCACGTTGTAACTGATAAGAAAAAAAAATAATTCCAGAAAGGAACTTACGCGTGACCATTGAAGTTATTCTTTTTTTATTTCAAATGCCAATTTATATAAAATTCTCAATAATATGTAAGTTGTTTAATCAACTTTGAAATTTAATTTGTTTCATTTAAATGCATATCATTTGGCATTGTGTTTTAAGGAATGGTGTCTCACTTGTACCTTTTCCGAACACGAGTTCCTTAGCATATAAAGCTATTAGAACCAATACATTTCACTTAACTACCTATCGTCCTTCTAGACTTTAAAAAGTACTGATTCATTTAAGTTCATCTGGTTTTGTTATTTCAAGAGCTACAACAACGTCTTTAATATGCAGAGGTGGAGTCGAAGCTTTCAATAAAACTTTATTGCTCTTTAAGATCTTCCCTTTTTACGTTTACTGAATTATTTATCCAAAGAGTGGTTTTCCAATGTAGGCACTTAGTAATGTTTCCTCACTCATAAGTCTTTTTCCTTCACTAGTAAAAGCGTTCGTTTTCAAACTTAAAGGCCATTAAAGTTTTCCGAAGGTAGGAAATAGACAAGAAAATGTACCTTTTAAATTCCATATCCTTGCCTTATTTGAATTCAAAAGTGCTAGAATCATTTCAGTGTATAGATGTTATACTGGGTGCTTCTAAGTTTCAGCTAGAACAGATAAAGTTGGTTAGCTTCCATGGATGTTTAAAAATCGACAGTTTGAAGAGTAGTTACTAAACATTCAGTGCATTGTCAATAACTGTGTTTTTACGTATAATAATGAGCGATATATTCTATATATATTAAGATATAAGATAAAAATTTATACTATTAATTAGTTTTCTACCTACCCTCTGCTTTGGAATGATTCATTGAAATCTGATGGTAGTTATTTTAAGATAGAGTTTTGTTATTTCTAATTACTAATAATCGCCAAATTTTCATGTAACTATTGAGTCAATATATTTCATGTTTGCTATTTTGTCTTAGTTACAATTTGCAGAAATAAAAGTTTTTATTGCTACTGAATAGTTGTTGTGTTTTACCATCAACCTAACGAAATATGTTAACCAAATAAACACAGTTTTCTGAATATTAAAGTTTGTTTGTTTTATATGTGGGAGTAACAAAAGAGAAATCACGAATTTTAATGATATAAGTCTTCAATCTCACCGTTGAGCAACCAAAAGATGGATTAGAGGTGATCTATGGTTTGTTTGATTTTATCAGTAATTTTTAAACTATCCGGACGATACATGAAATATAAATCATAACAACTGTTTGCGCAACGAAAATAAATAACACAAGTCCAACCTTATTTAAATTGGTTTTGTTTGTTTGTTTCTGAATTTCCCAAAGCTACACGAGGGCTATCTATGTTCGCCGTCCCTAATTTAGTGATATAGGACCAGAAGAAATACAGCTAATCGTCATCACCCACTGCCAACTCTTGGGCTAATATTTTTACCAGTGAATAGTGGAATTGACCATAAGGTTATAACGCTTCTATGCCTGAAAGAACGAGCATGTTTGATGTGACTTGGATTCGAGCCCACGACGCAATAAGTTTGTCAAGGCAAAATAAAAAACATTTTTTCTCTTGATGACGAGAAACCCACTTAAACTAAAAATGTATCTCAAAATGGCTGGTCTGGGTATTAACACTTTTATAGACAAGGAGAGAACAATGTTTCGACCTTCCTAGGTCATCTTTAGCAACTCTGAGATACATTTTTAAACCTTTTTTATATTTATCGCTTAAATAATCATTTAACTGTATAAGCTTATGTAATAAATATTTGTGTTTTTTAACCATGAACACACGAACGATTAAAAATGGTTGAGTAGTGACTGGTGGCCAAAAAAAAGGTGATTTAAATTTGTAGCTCATATTTTGACACAACAGGACAAATATTAAAAGTTCTAAGTTTTTCAAAAAAAATGCGACTAGTTTTGTTTCGTCTTTTCAGGTGTAAGTTGATAAAAATGTGAACATGAAATGAAAATGCAGTTGACACTTATTAGTTATCTAGTTGTTGTTTTTTTGTTTTTGTATGTGAAGTATCATAAAAGGAAATTTGGATTTCCTCTCTCTTTCTCGGCACATGCAAACTGGAACTTAACCTTGGACTTCTTGATAAAATGAAATTAATTTTAAACAGTGTGGACGACTTTTAGAATACATTATAATGACTTCCTAAATTGAAATTAGAATTTGTAGATGAAGAAGAACAAAACGAAACTGTTGAAATATAACGAACTTTCGATAACATGCGACAGGTCTTTGCTCTTCTTAACTCTGAGAGGATCATTCTACTGAGCATGTCGTTAAAAGTTGAACAGCCAACAGCTTTAAAATAGTTCTATGTTAGGATAGAAGATTTCATCTGTTTCAACCAATTTCAATTACTTTTGACGGCTCGCAGCCATCAAGCTTCACCAGACTGATCTTTTCACTATTGCCTCTTAAAGGTCGACTTCTTTCAAATTGTTCAGTGCTTCAAGCAAATCTCTCTCTCATATACGGATGTAATATGATATATTTAGTCAGAGGTTATATAGTATAATAATACAGACATCATCCCTGGAGATTAGAAATATGCTCATGATATGTTACATCGTCACTAGTTTTCAAGTACCGTGACAAGGACTTGTAGATGACAGCATTAGCATAAATGTAATGGACTTAAAATCATATGATTTTATGTTTGCTTTCGTAGACGGCTCGGCATGGTTATTATTTTCATTTTCAATCCTATTTTTTTACATATAGGAAAAATCCATCTAGTTTTTCTTCTTAGCTTTACACTTTGAGATAAAATGTGATTGTTGTTAACATATTGTGGGACAGGAGACTGTTTTCTGAAGATTGGAGTTGATGAGATGATTGCAGTTGTGAAGAAAAATGGAAGTCATTTCCAGTATAACGATCTATATATGTACATAACAGAAAAGTTCGTTTATTTCGGTGGACGCTGCAAAAACCAATACTTTTTTTTGCATAACTACATTTTTGTAATATATTCACAACAATAAATTATATAATTTTGAAGTATTTTTCTAATAAAAATAGAAATATTTGGAGCAGCGTTTAGATGACATGTGACTACATTATCATTAGCATGAACTCTGTATGTAGAATTACCTGTTTTAGTCCACTTAGATATATATATTTGCTCTTTATTCTTACTTCTAGCTTATAGTTGAGTTTCATTCGTCGCATTGCAATATTTTTTTTTTTAAAAAAAAGCAAAGCTGTTTGACTTGACCAAAAATCTTATTTAGTTGAACTAAAATAGTAAGACCCGACATGACCAAGCGTGTTAAAGCGTGCGACTCGTAATCTTAGAGTCGCGCGTTCGCATCCCCGTCGCGCCAAACATGCTTGCCCTTTTAGCCATGGGGGCGTTATAATGTGACGGTCAATCTCACTATTCGTTGGTAAAAGAGTAGCCCAAGAGTTTGCGGTAGGTAGTGATGACTAGCTGCCTTCCCTCTAGTCTTACACTGCTAAATTAGGAACAGCTAGCGCAGATAACCCTCGAGTAGCTTTGTGCGAAATTAAAACAAAAAAAACAAACTAAAATAGTATCAACTTCTCTGAACTAACTTCCTTTTCTAAACTATTTTGATTTTATAACAATATCTTTCTTTGCACTTATTATTCACGACCATCACAGATATGATAATAGCTTGACTCGTAATAAATCATGGATAAACAAACATTCAGCCAGTTGTTACGCTGGAATTTTATAGTTTTTTTTGTTAGACAAATAAGATGTTGCTTCTGGGGGACAATAGTTGACTGGTATAACCTATGGGTCTTTAACGTCTCATGTTAGATCCATTAGATGTTCACTTGTATCCTTTGACTGGTCAGTATATAACTTTACGTCAGTAAACGTTTAGTTTTTGAACATCATACTATGGTTCATGTTCCCCAGCGGTAAATCTACGGATTTACATCGCTAAAATCAGTGGTTCGATTCACCTTGGTAGACTCAGCAGATAGCTCGATGTGACTTTGCTATAAGAAAGCATACACACACGCTATGGCTCATTACAGTGCAAAGTAAACTACCTTACAGTACAAACATTCAATTTAGGTCTCGAGATTGGTTCAGTAAGGACTTAAGTCTTTTAACACTGTTCAAACACTTCAATAAAAGAGAATATCAATAGTAACTCCCCTTGCTTTACTTTCCACCACATTGTTTTCTGTATGCAATAATAGAAGCTGGTCATTTTACTTTAACACACTTTCATATTTAACATAAATAGTCGCAGTCCTATTAATGCAACGAAATACGTGTTTTTCTCGTTCTGCACAACAGGTTCAATGTGATGAGTAAAGCAAAATTAAAAACAACATACATGTATTACAGAATCACCCACTAAATGAGGCCTAATTCTGTTTTTGTTGTTTTTTTTACTTTCCACTGTTCATGAGTACGCACGAGGGGTGAAATTCTTCAAAATCTGTAAACTCAGTGACACATGGTGAAGCCAATGATAAACTCAGCTCCACATTCATTTTTATATCAGACCACGACTTGTGCACCCGCTGGTTTATGTTTCTACAACCAATATATTTTTCTAGGATTTTCGACTAAATTATCACTTACGCTTCCATCCTTTGAAAATTTTTGAACTGTTGAAGACATTTCTAGAATACATTCTGATTAGTTAGTTTATCGCCACGTGGCACGCTCACCCGAACACACACACCAGTTGATTGATGCCTCGCGTGGGTATACCTAAACTATCCCCTTACTGTGCTTGAGCCTTGCGCCTGTCGAGCGAGAGGCTATAATACTTCAAGCCATCTCAAAGTGAAACCCAAATTTAGTTAACTTATTGAGAGATGTAGAATAATCTTAACTTTTACTTGCCCACGTTCGTAATTTTAACTCTAATTTTGGAGCCGAATTAAACTTTTATAATTCTAGCTTAATGGTTATAATTAACTTAAACTGTCTTAAAACTAAAAACATTTAAGATAACTATTTCATTGTAGAAATCTGTAATCTGTACATACGTACATGATGCGTACGTTAAAAATTCTATGTAGAATCTGGAAATACCACCAAGCAAAAAAATATAACAGTAGGGAAATATGAAAAATCTGTTGAAGATAACAACAACTCTAAAATAATGTGTTCCTCGTGTTTTTAAAGCTTTACTTTCCGCCAATCAAGAGGAGTGTAATACACTTTAATCCAATTATAGAATAAATATATTTCCTATATTTTAAAGAAACATTTAAATATTATGTTGTTTTTTGGGCTCTCTGCGCCAGCCGTCTCTAATTTAGCAGTATAAGACTAGAGGAAAGGTAGCTAGTCGTCACCACTCACCGTCAACTTTTGGGCTTCTTTTTTACCAACGAATAGTGGGATTGACCATTATAGCATTAACATTATAACGCCCCCACGGATGAAAGGACGAGAATGTTTAATGCATTGGGGATTCGTACCCGCGACGCTCCGATTACGCGTCGAACGCCTTAACCCACCTGGCCATGTCAGGCCATTTTATTATATATACATTGTAAAATCATAAAACAAAATAATTGAGATCTATGAATAAAGTTATTTTTTAAAATAATAGATAAAACGTATCCCAATTTAATGTAGTGTCAGGGATTATATTAAATCCAAATGAACATAGGAATAAAAATGTGTAAGAGATTAGTCAAAATCACAAGATCATTAGCTTCAATTAAAGCTGATATAAACTGATACTTGTAAATTCAGGAGTATAACTATATTCTCTCTACTTGATATGTTTAATTAAATTTCTCGGGTTATTAATTTTTATACATGGTTTGGCTCAGGTAAACTGAATTTATAGAACAAGCTTTTGTTCGCTGAAACCTTTAATTACAGTTTTATGACTAAGTTAGGGCCCCCAGTGGCTCAGCGTTGTGTCTGCGGACTTACACGCTAAAATCCGGGTTTCGATACCCGTGGTGGGCAGAGCACAGGTAGCCCATTGTGTAACTTTGTGCTTAATTCCAAAACAACAACAACGACTAAGTTAGTGTGAAGTTGCTCCGTAATTAATAGAATGATGTTTTTGTTCGCTAATTAACATCCTTAACTTCAGTTGGATGGCTAAACTAGTGTGAAGTAGCTTTGTAATTTGCAGAACAATAGTTTGTCCAGTGATTAACATTCTTGACTATAATATTAGACGAATCTTCATCACTGAAACTAGCAAATTTCTTCCTGGCAGTAATCAATGAGAAATATCTATTGCACAGAGTTCACTGTACAACTAACCCCATTTGAAGCTGTTAACAAATGAGAATTTGTCGTCATAGATTAAGTTTTGGTAATGGAATTTAACAATTAAATTATGTAAATAATATTAAATAAGCAAAATCAAAGCACTGCATATAGGAAAGTGTTCCTTAGTGGCGACTTTTATACGCTTTTCGTTTTTTCATCACACCCATTCGAAGGCTAGGCTTACCAGTTGTTAATTTAGTTTATAAAATGTGATAATATTCCCACAATTTCGCTTGATTGCGCGAATTTTATAATGTTAAACGTTCAACTGTTTGTGAATTGTCGTGTTAACGTGAAACGCTCAAATTCCCAACGGTTTCTGTATCTTGTATAGTTTGTGTCAAAATGTTAGAAGTAAATGAGAGCCATTTGTTTTTATCACTGAATTCTTGACAGGGTAAGTTGCATATCATACCACATTCAAACAAAGAATGTGAAGCAATTTGGCTTCAATTACGATAAGACACATAATATATACAAGCTAATAACAGTGCTTTTTATCTCTCTCGTGATATCTTGTTTCAAAACCGTTTAATAAGTTCGCAATCTTATGTATTTATAGGTTATTGATGAACACATCGAAAAACTTAATATACTTTTATCTCCACAAATATCAGTGTTAGTGCAAAAGTTGTTTTATTTGAAGAGATTAGAGGAAAATAGGAAGTTTCCACTTCCATATGTGTCACTTGTTTATTTTGCTAATCTTTTTTCCGTGCTTGTTTCTCACTTTACGTGATAACAGTTAATCAAACCTTCCTGACGATAAATAGATCAAAAGGCAAACACGACTCAACAGTTTCGTGGGCCAGGAGTAAGGCTAGTTTCATACGCTTCTGTGTAACCTCAATACTCGACTTAAGGCTATTTTCATACGATCACTATAAGTGGTGTCAGGATGAAAGTACATTCTTAGATCCAATTTTCATCAGGTACATATTCGAAACATATTTTAATACTGTTTGAGCTGTTATAAAAGAAACTGCGGTTTTTAACGTTGATATTAGACGAACATAATTATAGCTGAAAGCCATTCAAAAATATCGGAATGGTTACATTTACCAAAAGTTATTATAGAAGTGATGCCCTGTCTGGCGAATCCACGATTTCACGACGTTTTTACCAACTTTTCGGAAGTCATTGATCGAAGATAAAGATACATATAAGTGAATCGAAACGTCGCTTAATGTCTGACGAAGATAGAAGGAAGTGAAAAATAAAACAATGTCTAAACTCTAAAGAAGATACTGAAAGTGAATCAAAAAGATTTATAATAAGCTACTCGACAACTTATAGTAATACATGTACTTTATTTGCATTTGTCAAAACAGATCTAATAAAATGGAAATAGGTGAACATTTTACCATTTTCCTTGTACATAGGAAAATTTCCTGTTGTTTTTTTTAATAACAATAATAATTTCCATAAATATGTAAATTTAAACAATTAATAGAAGGGATAAAACACATCTTTATTTGGTACAGTAATGTACATATACATATCATAGATCTTTATACAGAGTTATAGTGTTTTCCAGTCTTTACTAAACTTTACGCTTTCGAGTTTTATTGGCGTCTTTTGACAAGAGAAGAGGGAGCGTAAATGATTAGAATGCTATATACTCTTGGGAACTGTAAAAATATAGATGTACCTTCGAGGAAACTCTACAGAACCCAAGCGTGAAGTGACACAACAACGACTATGAGGTCACATTAATAAAACACTTAATTTCCCAGGACACTCCTTCAAGATCAAATATCTGACATAAATTAGACTGGTCAGAAGTGTCCACATCTTCCATGTATCTCCTAATGTTATCATAAGTTGCGAGACGTAACATAAGAAAAGGCAATGTGGCAGAGGACTGTTAGGCCCATCGATATGCTTCCCAGTAGCACAGCGGACTTACTTCGTTAGAAACCAGGTTTCGATACCCCTGGTCAGCAGAGCACAAATAACCCAAGCTCTGTGCTTAATTACAAACAAACAAACTATCAAAGACCGCTCTAATCCAGAAAAAGACAAATAGTCATTACGAATTTATTTAATCTAACTTATGTATACACCTTCAAATCCATATATTTATCCAAACACTTTTAAAGTGATTTAAACTGATAATTAAATGTCTAACATAAATTATTTTAGTTTCTTCCAATGAAGACCATATCTTCTGTATAACTCTTAATGTTCCCATAAGCTATGAAACGTAACATAAGAAAAGGCAAAGTGAAAAGGGAGTCTTATTTCTAAAGTTCGTGTTTAGATATTGTACATTTTGTGTGGTATTTTGATAGATATTCCCTTTGAAGAAACCACACAGACAAAACCTGGAGTTATTTCTTTGGCCGTATCTGCTTGAATAAACAGCTTATGAATTTGTAATCAATGCAAGTTTGTTAGAAGCCTCTTAATAAAACAGTAGACATGGGGGGGGATTGCCTGGTGCTATTGGAAAGTAATGTTATCAACGCTTTGCTCCTTCTGGCGTGAAATAACGTGGACTTCCAACGGTTTCTCATAACGGATTTTATTTGTCGAAATAGTATAGGAACGATAAATTTATCAAAGAAATAGGAATTGTTGATAAAAGAACTCGAAGTCATAACACATAATAATAAAGGGATCTCTAGTAGGTTTCTGATGAGCTGCGTGTGGGGTTTCCATGAGTGCATATACAGCATTTCATAGGCTAACACATTCAGTGAAACATGTTTTGTTTTTTTTTAGCAGCATTTCACTGAGTATTTACCAAATACCACCGTTCAAAGTAAAATCGCATAAGTGGATCGTCGCCGTTGACGACATATAGGCATCTGAAGTGATACTATTTCAGCTTAAATTTATAAACATTCTTCTCACTACAGTTTATGGCAGATCAAACTTTTGACTAGCATATCTTGCACTAGCCACTTCGAATGGATACTTTTGAGATTGGGCTTTGATATTTTCTGTAATCTTTGTTATTGTTCCCAGAGATACAGACGTTTGTCATGAACAAAGATTATCTTTTGACATTCTTAGAGCACGTGTAAGAAAGTAAAAGTCATTTTCTCAATAGAATTTGATTCTAAATAACGAGAAAACGCTCTAGGGCACTGAATTTTTTATTCCACTAGTATAAGCAGATCATAATATATAATCATTTTGTACACACACACATATATATATCGCGTTTTCTTCTACATTCATCCTAGTTTTTATAACGACTGGACGCTCAACGGCACAGTTACTTCTTCCTGCACATTGAACATAAAATCTGTTTCTATGTTCTGTCCTTATCGTTTCCTTGGCTTTCGTTTCATCATTTAGACGATAAGTGATATAAGTACAACGGTAAGTGTCCGGTATACGTGTATTGGAAACCTTTTAAAACCGTATCAGAAGTTTAACTGTAAGAATAAGTTATTGGAGAAACACGTTTCTCGATCATTTTAAAGTAATAGACATTTATATTTACAATTTATATAAGTTTATTTTGCTATCACAAGTATTAACTAAGTTTGAATATATTCTCAAGACGGCTTGTATGGGTATCAAAACATTAATTAAGATAAAGTTGTAATACCCTTACCAGTCGTCTTGAGAACATATTTTTAATTTAAGGGGGTTTCTCGTCATCATGTAAAGAAAACTTGTTTGTTGTTAAGCACAAAGCTAAATAATGGGCTATTGGTGTTGTGTCCAATACGAGACTTATCACTGGGAGACTGCAAAACAAGAGTCTGACCGACACAAGTTTTCAATACCAATATCAATGAAATTGTTAAAAAAAATAAAGTTTTTAGAAATAATTTTTAATCCATTTTAAAATTCATTGGTGTTTCTTTAATAATTCAATAAACAACGAGTTATGGTACACAAAATACAATATGTTACTGTTGTTGTTTTGAATTAAGCACAATGCTAAACAATGGCCTATCTGTGCTCTGCCCACCACGGGTATCGAAACCCGGTGTTTAACGTTGCAAGTCCGCAGACACACCGCTGAGCCACTGGAGGGCCAGTATAATACTAATTAATTTACTGTACAGGATAAAAGAAAAAAATCCATTGAAGCCGGAAAGAGTTTGATACATTAAGCATGTTTCTATCTATTTATTGGGTCATCTTCAGGGGTGCACAACTACCTATAATACAGCTGTGATAGCAAACACCTATACGGTCATAAATTTTAGCATTTTTATATTGTACTAAAAAAATCCATTAAGAACAGATAATTACAATTCAGTTAGCACAGATAGCCCATTGTGTAGCTTTGTGCTTGGTTAAAAACAACAACGATTTAGTTATGAGAAATAATCACAACATGTTTTAATTAATAACCATATGATGTAACTAACTAACTCTTGTAATTGAATTGAAAATTGCAATACACTAATAATAAACAGTCACCTTCAACTCACCGTCAGGGAGCTTAGACATGCACATTAAATACTTGTCATTTGTTTATTAGTTTTCTATGTGTGTGTTTTTTACTAAAAGCCACACAAATAACTAGACGAAAGGCAGATAGTCAACAGCACCCACTGTCACTCAACTCTTGGGCTACCATCATTTGACCGTCAATTTTACAATGCATTCACGGCCCTATAGTGTTTAGCGAGCATGCTAAATGCTAGTCTACGCCCAGCTTGTGTAATTAAACACATTATTCAGTGTAGTAATCGCCACACGTTTATATACTTACCATCCGCCAGAATAAACAAATACATATTCTAGCTCATGTTCTTTACTGTTTATGCATGTGGGTAATCTGTAATTAGTAGCTTCCATGTAATAAAAAAAATATGTTACTTCTTATCACATGTAGATAAATTACAATTTCGATAACAGTTTATTGATAGAGTCCTGACTCCCTTCCGTCTATGGTTCAATATTACAATATTAATTAGTATTATTTTTATGCTATAAAGAAGGCCGATGTTGGTGTACGCAAAACAAAGTATTGTATCTTATGCCAGAAATAATGCAGTATTTCCACTTGTTTAATAAAGTTATTACAACTAAAAGGGATAAGTAAAAAAAACAAACAAGTACCATGAATTTCAAATGCGTTTATTTATCGATATCCATTATCCAAATTTTAGTTGCTATATTTTTTATCAATCTAAGTTTTGATACATTGTTCCATGGAATTGTTTTATTTAAAAAAAAACATTGACGAGGTTGCATTATTTATTAGTAAAAACAAAATCCTTAAGATATTTAAGTTACAAAAAATAAAACTTTCGTAAACCCATTATATAGGAAGATAGTTGAAGGTTGTTCATGTATTCGTTGCAATGACGTTTATGTCTTCAGGCCTCAAAAGCGTGTAATACTCAAATGGAAACACTGCAAAGAAGTTTTTGTTTGTATATTTCTAATAATGATTGGCTTGAGGCTCATCTGATATTATCGTAAACGTAATGTGTAAACACTGGTACAAAAGGAGCCTTACAACCTGAAAAGTAGTGCCTATTAAAAAGGCATTTCGAATAACGATGTATTGACAGAGTGAGTATAAGCAAGAATAATACATAATGATATAATAATAGCGCCTCTATCCTGATGTATGTCCCTGTAACTATTCCTTTACCTGTTGATGAATCTTCACCAAGTTTCACTTAAAGGTTTTTTGGGGTCTATGTGGAGATACATGCAAGCTTGCAGTTTCAAATTTTGTGTTTCGCGGTTTTTGTAGGCGTTGTTGCATTTTTTTTATTTATTTTTACAATTACATACAAGGAACGGAACTTTCTGTGCCATAAAATAACATTTAATTAATCTTAAATTTATATAACTTTTGTTTAGAAAACGCGTACATCAGCTAGAATTAAATATCAAACAGAATGTATATAATATTCCTTATAAGGGGCTAGTCTCTGACGTAAAATGTCGTAAAGGATTCCAGCAAATTTTCAATTTAAAGAGAGATAATAAATTTAGAAATGAAAAGTTAAATAACGTATCCCTATTGTTGAAACTACAACTAAAAATAAGTTAGATAAAACAAGGTGGAAAAAGGACTTCGGGGGTTTTATGTTGGGGAGACAAGCATTGTGATAAAAAAAAAGATTTTCAACCTTTTTCTCTAGCAATTAACGTTTTCAGGCGCATTGGTTTTAGTTGAGATTAATAATTTAACAAAGCCATTATTTTCTGTAGTAATATCATTTAAACACATTCGTGGGTTAAGCAAAACGTAGTTTAGGTAGCTAAGTAATTAGCATTTTCGTAGGAGGGATAATTAAGAGGAAAGCTAGAAGTGAAAAAATGTGCAGGTTCATCTAAGTAACTTAAGATGTGGAATGAATTTATATTTTATTTGTGACAATGTATATCGAGGAATAAAACATTTGATTAAAGCTAGTTTTAAATTGTGTTTGTAGTATAAGAACTGTATTGAGAAGTTATCAGTTTCATAATTAAATAAATTATATATTGAGTTTGCTATAATCTCGCTAGTAAATGTTGTTCCTGTCTTTTTGAATACTTGGCCAAATATTTGGTCAAAACACCTTAAAAATTTAGTTTGTTAATAAATACATAAAGAAAAAACTTATAGGTGTCTTTAAAGAATCGAGTTTTGCTGCGTAATCACTGTGACAGTCCATTGCTTTCACTGAGCAACTGAAAATGGAAATAATTTCTATACATTGAATATATTACAATAAAAATCCAATTACTTAATCTCCTAATGCGTTGTAAACATTATATTGTGCACAACAAAAGACTCGGTCAGTAGTTTTATTTGAAGTTTTATTACAAGAAGTCAACACCATTTAAAGGAATATAACAAATATTCATATTCTGGGTGGAGTGAATTAGTAGAGTGTTGTAAATTAGGAATGTTTGTTTGTGCCATTTTATTGTAACGATAGATGAGTGAAAGATGTAGTTTTTCTTATCTTCTTTATGGGCTGTTGTTATCTACGGTTAGGCTTTAAAACTTTTGTTTTATTTCATATGAAATTTTGATTTATACTGAATTAGAAGATCACTTCTATCTAAACAAATACGCGTAGACGATTTCAACGGAATTACTATCATTTTTCAACAAAACGGAGTAACAAGTGAATTAATTTACAACTTAGTTCAATGTGCCAGATAGAATATCTTTGAAAGTGTATTTTACCTATTATTAACAATACCTTAGAACAAAATAATTTGTATATCAAGGGTAATGGATAAAACTTAAATAAACAGTTATCAAAATAATATATATAAATATATATATGCATAAGCGACATAACTTTAAGTGTTATAATAAACAGCTGAATCACATATATTTTTCGTTTTCTGTTGTCCTCTGGTGATAAATTGTAGTTCATTGTCCTTAGAAGCATGTAGTGAAAACGTCATATCTAACTTATTGTAAGTTATTTTTTCTTTAGTTGCGTTTATCCCCGAACGTCGACTAATAGTTAACTTACCGGAATATTCAATAGCTCACGTCTCGTACCAGAAATATCGTGCTCCACGTTTGGAGTCATGAATACTTTATAAAATCCAACGTAAAATCCCACTATTTGATTAGAATATTCCACAAATGGTGGTTCGTACTGCTGACTAAGCTACCTTCCTTTTAGTCTGTCAGTATAATTTGGACTGTATAACACAGATATCTTTTGTGTAACTTCACGAGGATATCTAAAAACAATCAATTACTGTAAGTAATATTTAAAATATTTGAATTACACTGCACGTTTAGTTTAAAAATAGTTTAAATGGTTTTTTGTCTTTGTCTATTTACGTTGTATTGTTAGAGCAATAAAAATGTTAGATATAATAATTGTTATTGATCAAAATAATTATTAATATTTTTTTATATATGAAAACCTCTGACCTACCATACTTCTAGCTCTATAAGTTATTTGAAGTGAATAGCAACACTATGTCCATATGTCCAGCATATGTAGCTGACCATTTCTGATATTAAATGAGAATATTGATATGATTACTATAAAACAGATTGAAATGTCTGTAATCAAACGTGAAGTGATTCTTTTTTGTCCCGTATAACAAAGGTTCCGTTTGGTTTAAAATTTCTCACAAAGCTACTCGAGGGCTATCTGCGCTAGCCATCCCTAATTTAGCAGTGTAAGACTAGAGGGAATGCAGCTAGTCATCACTGCCAACTTTTTGCCAACTCTTTACCAACAACTATTTGGATTGATCGTTCCATTACAATGCCCCCGCAGCTTTAAGGACGAGCATATTTGATATTACTGGAATTCGAGCTCGCGACCATCAAATTACGAGTCTAGCGTCCTTATCTTTCGACCATGCCGGGATCCAGAAGTTATATTTAGATATATAAATATCCGTGTATTTGTAACTCTAAGGTAATAGCTTGTGGAACTTGAAATTTTGGCAGCTGTTACCATCAGAAAATACATGAATCACCCTGTTACATTATACAGTGCCAGAATAAATATGAATAGTAGTGCGGTTTGGACAGTGTTTCACCTCAAATACAGCTTTTGTAACTAATAAAACGTTCAATGTTTGTTTTTATGTTCAGCAAAATGAAGGGGAAAAAACTGTGCTTACATTGGACCTTGTGAATCAAGCGCACCCAACGTTGTTTGTAACAAAAAACTCTCGTTTTCAAGAAATTTTGTACACGTGTTTCCCAAATAATAAATAAAAACGATTTGATAGACCATTGGATGCCATTGTTGTAGGTTGTTTCTTTTACGTCTCAGTAATGCTATTCTCTTTACAGAACCATGTTTTGTATGGTAAGTCAAAAAACACTTTTTTCAAGAATAAACCGGCGGTTGATACTCACGATTTGTTTTGATTCTCATATTCCAAAACTAACGAAGCTTATAATTAATTAAAATTTTGTAGTTTGGTTTGTTTTGATTTCGCGAAAAACTACACGAAGGCTTATCTGCGTTAGCCGTCTCTAATTTAGCAGTATAAAACAAGAAGAAAGGCAGCTATTCATCACCACCCACCGACAACTTTTGGGATACTATTTTACCAACGAATAGTGGGATTAATCGTAACATTATAACGCCCACATGGCTGAAAGTGAGAGCATATTTAATGTGACGGGGATTCGAAACCGCAACCCTCGGATTACACGTCGAACTCCTTAACCATCTGACAATGCAGGGCCTAAAATTTTGTGATCTAGTTTCATATGCTTTGATATGTTTAGCATTTCATGAAATGCATGAGTTTTATAATTGAATATTGTTTTTTGTTGACAATCTGCATGTGGGAGAGAACGTTTTAAAGCGCTTGTGTAAATATATCTAACCTGTTAGTTTATTTTATTGATAATGAAATAAGCATTTACAAACAAGAATATTAGATTAAAAGCTGTTTTATAAACCTCATCTGTTGTTTCTTATGTATTATCTTAGCTCGGCATGACCAGCTGGTCATGGCGCTCGACTCGTAATCTGAGGGTTGCGGATTCGAATCACCCAAACATACTAGTTCTTCCAGTCGTGAGGGCGTTCCTTATACTGTGTCGGTCAATTTCACTATTCGTTGTTGAAAGAGTAGCCCAAGAGTTGGCGGTGGATGGTGATAACTGTCTTCCCTCTCGTCTTACACTGCCAAATTAAGGACGGCTAGTCCTCGTGCAGCTTTGCACAAAATTTAAAAAATAAACAACGTATTATCTTTTCACAATAATTTGATTAAATGAGGAATTTGTCTTTAAAGAAACGATTGTAAACAGCAACTTACTCTTAATTTATGAAACTGCAATATTCTGTTGTGTCATCGATATGATAGACAATATACATTATAATGACTGTTAAAGTAAAAAGTAACTAAAATACTTTAGAATTTTCGTTCAGCGATACAGACGATGTATTTTATCGTCGTGACGTTAGTTAATACACGTTGATAAAGAAAAGCAACGAATCGTAAATATCTACATCACGTGACCTAGCCCAATACAGGATCCAATAGTCTGCCTCTTTATGTTATTTGTATCAAAATCAAATTTGTTATCAACTACATCGAAAGAAAAATTATTAAATATTGAAATTAACTGTTACTGGTTTTGTTATTATCAGTTTTGTCTCGAGTAGAATCTGAAGAAACGATGTATCAGTGCAACATTGGACTGTTTTAAATCCCAGAATCCAGTGTCGTATGTCTATAAACTTACCATTGTCCTATCAATGAACATGAAAAGGATGATAGAGAATTAATACAGATCAAACAGAGTTGAATATAAAATCATTGTGTAAGAATAATGCTGGTCAATTACACCATGTAGGAAGATAAAATTTTTCAACATACTTTAATAATCCTGAAGAGGTAGATTGAACTGATGAAAAAATTACAGCATAAATCTAGTTCATAACTAAAAAATATTTTTCACCCAACTAATGATAAATATATATTTAGTGCAACCAATCAAATATATCATTAGTTTTGCTTATTATGTGTTTGCTACTTAAATATCAATCCCAATGATACCGTAAAAATAAACGTGATAAACCTGAAATGACCATTTCAATCATACACTCACATCATACCTCATATTAAGTATAAAATAGAATTTCAGTGTAGTAGAAGTAAAAATGTAGGGAAAAAAAGTACTACCAAACGTACTTCAATGTCGTTTAAATATTTAAACATTCCATAGACTTGTGGATTGTGTTCCTCTCTATCATTTTGAAAAAAACTCGACTCAACCAGCGTTGCCTATTTCTTGAAAACTTAAATATTGCAACTAAAACACTACAGTCAATCAACTGTTCACATACACTCACAACAAACACTGGTTGCCTCCTCACAAAACTGTTTAAACTTGTAGCAAAAAAATGAGTACAAAATCGAGCAATTTCAGATCGTGCTCTTATCTTCATAAAGAATATAAATGTCAAAGTGAAAATGTCTGATGAAAACTTTAAAACGAGGGTTGTTTGGGTTTTTTTTGCTGGTGAGTAGAACGTAACACGATGGGCTATCTACGTTGTACCATGGGCATCAAAATCCGGTTTTTAGCGTTACAAGCCTTCAGACATGCTTCTGAGCCAATTGTCGGGCTAGAAAGAGGGAATGTTAGTCAAGAGATATGATGAATTATTGATGAAATGTTTTCTGATGTGGCATAACGCTGTAGTCTTGGATTGGTTACGTGCTTGTATTCTATGTAACCTATTTGATGTGCTAAAGTTTTCTTATGTTTGTAGAAACATTATTGTGAAGGCATTTGTCAGTGCTACATTGGGAAGGCTTGTGATTTTTGATTATCAGTATACAGTCGCGGTGTCTCATGCATGACATTACCACCATTATGATTACAGATTTTTCAATAATTAGAGCAACCTATAAATTCTCTTTTCTGTAATTCAAGTAATTTACATTTTTATTAATACTTTATAGGTAATTAAATATTCAGGTGCAATTCATTTATTTTCATTTACTAAACCGGTCGAACGTGTCCTAGTAGTTAGCGTGCTCGAATTTGACTCTGAGTGTTTGTGGTTTACAGATCTCAGCACAGAATTTCGCTATGAACTTTGAGCCTAGGTGCACTTTAAAAATGATAGTCAAATCGTACTGCTAGTTGGATCTGGTTAGCCTAAGAGTTGATAGTTGTTTATCTGTATTATTTTAGACTATCAGTTCAAAGTTAGGGACAACTTCGCTCAGATAGTCCTTTAGTTTCTTTGCCCAAAATTCTCTAACAATTAAATTTATTAGTTTCATTCCAGAGATTAATTGACAGATCATCCCAAATTCACGAAATAGGATAATATCTAGTTTGTCAACTGTTCATAAAAAAATTCATAAGATATGCTTATATTGACACTCACTCCAAAATGCTGGCATTAAGTGAAAGAGTGGTTTTTAAAATGAAATTTCTAAACCTTTATGTTATTGTTCAATGAAGTTTAGTACACGAAGATACTACAATAAAAACTGCCTGCAGAGGAGTTGGTTTTCATAGTGAGACATCGTTTATCGATTATTATAAGACCGATCATTGTGAAAAATTACCAGTTATTACGTGTACGCAAAAATAATTATAAAAAAGCTTGATAAACCTTATTCCTTGACGTTTATCACCATCTTTGTCGTTTATAGAACACTATATCCGCTTTTATTCAAGACATTCATCGCATTCTACGACCTGTTTAGCAGCTGTTTTGTTAGCAGATTAAGTCGTTTGTATAGATTGAATTCGTAATTTTGGACAAGAAGTGACTATTATCATGATATCTAGTTAAGAGAATAATCCTATGACTGGTCCCTCGACGCGTTATCTGTATTGTTACTTCGGATTAAAGGCTTGTACAAGAAAGGAAAAAGATAACATTTAAGCTGGAAAGTTGTTTTTATATCTTCGATGTCTATTTATCACATGATAATCATGCGATCGGCACGATCGTATGGGGTAGAAGTTTTATCAGAGATCAACTCGGGTGCACCTACATCTAATGAACTATTAATTTCGTCACGTCTTGCTACTGTGTAGCGTTTAGAGAAAATAGTACTCATTTGAAGCCCAAAACACCTAAATGTCTTATACTCTTAATTTAAGTATTAAAATACTATTCTATGTTTAGAGACACCGATTTACGTGTCAATGATGTAAATTATTGCTATCCATAAAAAGCCAAATTCCGCAGTAATTTAATAACTAAAAAAAAGATGGGCTTTTAATAATTCATTATTGTCTGTGCTACAAAAAAATACGGAAACTGCTTTATCACAACCTTACATGTTTATATATCTTAATATCAAATAATTTTAGAGGACTTTTTAAGTGAGCTTTCCTTCAGATTGTGCTACAAATTGAATACAAAAAGTGCTTCTTTAACCCTGGATACATTATCTACCCCAATTTTTTCCATTACGTAAAGTTTTATGTCATATGGGAAAACATCATCCCAGGATCTTACAAATATTGATTAGGTTATTTCTGACATATCATAGATTTATTACTAAAAGAATCAAGAGAGAGATAAGTCATTTTTGATAAGTCATGTTGACTGTACACACATGATGGCATATTTTTATAATAACGCAATTAATGGTGAATAAATGAAGCGATCATTGTGAAAGATAATATAGATTGTTAATAAATACCAAAACTAAAGTTGTTATTTTTGGGTTTTTTTTCATCTACTAATAGAGTTGTAATCCAGTTTACAAAAACAATATACATATACAGAGACGACCGTGGCTCCAAAATCGACATTTTTAGCACGAATTCCTGAACATTCGACAGTGCAATAATGTTTCTGGTAGATGTATAGCTGGATTTATTTTACACTTGCTTTTCTGAGGAGTATTATTCGTATATCGAAAACTTTAAACGATATAGAGCTATAAGACAAAACATTTCGATTATCTAACAAGCAGAGCATAACTTAAGACAATATGGAGCAATGCTCTCATCCACAGAGCAAAGGCTATTGTAATGAAAGATAATCTAATACCCTTGTCCAAAAACTTATTAGAGTGAAGTAGGCTGTATCTCCCTGTACCATTCACAAGGTAATAAACAATTATATGGTTCTTGAAAAAGCTTAAGATATTTCAGTTACGCCTTGAAATAAACGGCTGTTATCACGAGTATGGTGTCCGAAGAAAGTATAATAAGATTACTTGGACCACATACCCACCAAGTTCCCTAATATGGCTTCAATGGGCTACAGCACACGTTGTTTACTTATGAAAGCCAACATTCACGTACAGTGAAGGGCTCGTAACAATGCATATTTTGGTATCAGACAATAGTGCATAATTATGGCCATCAAAGTTAACACAATCGACTAGGAACAATATTCCAAGTTAAAAAAATTGAAATAGTAATTAGAATTTGTTATATCATAGCTATGACAAAGCATAATTCACTGTTAGTGCTTCTACTGAGCAGGCAACTGATAATCAGCACGTGAGTCTCAATGTGAATATTGGTCTAAAATTCCACGCCCATAAATGAACATGTGGTAGTTGTGATTTCACATTTTTACGCTTCAAGACGTTTCAGTTTAGTTTGGAATATGGGTTTCACGAGCAGGAAGGGAAGCATGCTGCTTAAAAATCTGCAATTTCAACCATTTAACTCCATTAAAAGGTTTTTTTCCGTTAGATCTTTATGTTTAAGACCGTTAAATATCTCCTTAGAGCATTTCAAGTGTATTTGGTTAAGATTTCATTCCTTAAACACTTTTTTCAACAAATTCTAGCAAGTTGCAACCAGTTTAGCACAAGTAGGTAAATGTTATAAAATAAGCCATTTGCACCTAAACGTTATGAAAAAAATGAACCAGCTAAGAAAATATCAGGATGTAGTCACTATCATGAGTGTCATTAAAGATACTATTGTAGAATGTAGATGTTGGCATGTTATTCCTGCGTACATCAAAGTTTAGTCTCTGTTTTAGCCATTTTGCTTCCGAATGAAAATGAGAATGTATCTGCTATATGACTGTAGAGTGAGAAAAAACACTTATAAAGTAAAAATAACACCGTTCCACATTACGTTATTTAACTGGATCTTGCTATCATTGCAAGTGAACTGTTTTGTGGTTTACCATCAGTGAAAAGCTCCTCATTGTGGGTATTTGCTCTGCAGATAGGTTTTGTGAGGTAGTTTGTTTTTAACCATATTCGCACTCTTACGTCACTTAAATGTTACTGAATACATTTTATTCAGTATTGTGTTCTGCATTCTACGATTGTATCGGGGCAGAATTATCAGATTATTCACTTCTGCTTGTGTCATGGATAATGGTCTGCCTTGTCAAGGGGCACCAAAAAACCGTACTATTATTTTGGAAACAGTTACACTTTCTGCTAACGACACTTTAAGACACTTGGAGCCAACTTATAACAACCTGCTGTGATTGGCTGGCTTCCACTTATCTGATAACTTCCCGCATGAGTAAACGTCCAGCTGTGTTCTTTTGTTATCTAGCCATGGCTGATGAACATTCTAGATTATGTTGAACGCTGTGATTCACTTTAAAGTAATGATTAATATAAGACTGTAAAATGATGCTATATGCGCTGCATAATTTACATCATTTTAGATCATATAAATGATCATTATGGACGTTATTCTGATAAAAATCTACTGCGTGATTGACGCTATTTTATAACAATGATGTGGCGCTGACCTAAATGTGAAGTACAATTCTAGTAACAAGAGCAACACAGCACCTGGAACACACTAGTTATGAGGTACAATTGCTCCTTACTATGTGTTCTAAACGTACAACACAAATAGTTGACGATAGATCAAAAGTGGATAGACTCTTGAATTGACAGGTTTTCAAACTGTGCGTAGACAGGTGTTGCCAAACTTGCTTAACATAAGAGACACATATGATAATTTTCAGATATTTGAGAGCCCCAAGACAAAAACAAATATTACACACAAGTTTTTATTGTCACATGCACATCTTGTTACATAAATTGTATATAAATATTAAGAAATTCATGTATTTAATAATATTTATTGATGTATGTAGTTTTTAAACTGTTCATTTGTATCAGTTTCAATAACCACAAAGTACACATGTTTACAAAATCCTGGCTGATTATTGTTTTAATTATATTAAGCATATTTAATACGGTAATGAACTATGGAAACATCCAAGAAAAGTACGAAAATTTGCATTTCATTAACATTAAATAAAACTGTCAAAAATAAAAATAAAAAATAAAAACAGATATTTTAATGGTATTTATTTGTTATAGTAAATATCTGGTTAAAACAGAGAGGAAAATATGTAAAACAATAAAATTAGAGATGTTTTAATCAGATACCACCTTACAAAATGTTTGTCTTATCATCATATTTTTTTGACACAAACAGACACTGGTACAATTATCAGGCTATTTACTGCTAGTAGAGGTCTTGTGAGTTTACATCTTGGTTGTGAGTCGATGAAATTCCGACTGATATGTTGTCAAGGCTGTCTGTATGAATTTGCTCCGTCAGGTGTTGATTTGTAAGGATTGCATAACGCTTCGACTTCACAAACTTCATTATAGAGTATAGTGATTCACAGAAGTATATTGTGCTGAAAATTGAGATGAGTCGCAAACTGTTTTTCTTCACTTCAGGATATTATTTTCTGGAGCTGCTTCTAGAAATCATCTGTAGAATAGAATTTATGGATCATCCTTAGACCAAGTTCCTTCTGTAGTTCTGTTAGTTCCATTTTCACACCAAATGATTCTGTAGCCAGAGGTTCGAGAATTGAACAACCACCATTGATCACATCAACTATGAATAGATTTACGAGAAAAATTAAACAGGGCTTCAGCTTCTGCAAGTCCTTAAACCTGTCTAGGAAATTATCAAGCAGTGTTTGTAACTTATCTTTGTATTCTTCTAGTTTTTGGTCTTTTATTCCAATAACAGGGAATACATTTACTCTCCTTTTGAGATTGGAAAAGTAATTGAAGTTTGTTGACAATATATCTCTTTGAAAACTGTCTGACTAAGATCAGAAGCAATCTTATCCTTCCCCTGGAATGCCAAGTTGAGAGTTTGTAGATGATTCATTTTATTAGTAAGGAACATTAGATCTTGCATCCATCCATAATTTCTTAGTTGAGATCCACAAACCTATTTAAGACATTGCTGGTTGACAGCCACCTCACAATGCAGTAGAAAGAAACATCACTGGGTTTATCTTCAAGCTCCAGTTCTTCAATAAAATTTTTGAACTGTCGGTGGATATTCTCATTTAAGAGTATAAAATTGACAATTTCAAAAACAAATTTAATAACTTCTTCATACTTGAAGTATCTGGCTGCCAGGTATTAACGATGAACAGGGAAAAAAACCCTGGAAAGTTGGGATCACTTTTCATAAGTGCAATTAATCCTACATTTTCCTCACCATTGAAGGTGCTCCATCTGTTATAACACTGACGAGTTTATCCAGTAGAATATCAACATTTGTTAAAGCTCTGTCAAACGTATTTTAATGTCAACACCACGAGTTTTTTCTTTTAGTTCCACTACGACCAACATCTTTTCTTTTACAGTTACATCAGAAGAAACATAACAACAAATACCACAACTTGTGGTTTGTTTTGCATGTCTATAGATTCGTCAACTTGAATGTAAGGAAATTTTTCAAATCATTTTACATTTTGTCTGCAACAAGAGCACTGATCTGGGAAATACGTATCTCTTTAATGTGGGGTGAAGCTTGTGTTTGTGTTATTAGTCGCTGAAATTTTGTGTTATTTGGATCTGACACTGCAACAATTTCAGTTACTTTTTTCTTAACAAATTCGCCATCAGAATATTAGCGTTTAGTATGAGCAATATTCCATGATATAAAAAAACTAGCTTCACTCATTGTAGTTACTCCCTTACTGAATGTTGTCAACAATGCCTGCTGTCTATTTAGTGATGACCTTAACACAGTTAACTTGGTTTCCGTAATTTTGATTTAGGTGGATAATCAGACGAAATGTTTTTGTGATTTGTTTTATGGTGTCGTTTCAAGTTATTAGCTATGAAATGACTGAGTAACACATTGCAGAAAAGAAACAAAGATTTACCTTCTTTAACGATGAATGCAAAATCTTCCTCCCACTCCAGCTTGAAATTTCTGTTTTCATTATAATTATTTTGCTTCTTACAATTTGATGACGTCATCTTTCTTCACAAAATTTTATAAAATATGAAAGTGAAAAGAAACAATAAGCTCCAACACGCGCAACGCAACCAAACTCTACAGCGCCAAATATAACACCAATACTCCACTAAATTCACTGCCAGCAACACAGCCACACCCGATCGCAAGCCACGCCCACTAAAACTAACATTCTCAGCACCTGCTTGTGTGATTACTGATTTTCCAGCACAATTCTTCTGTAATCCTTGCTTGTGTGATTACTGATTTTCCAGCACAATTCTTCTGTAATCCTTGCTTGTATGATTACTGATTCTCCAACACAAGTCTTCTGTAATCCTTGCTTGTATGATTACTGATTCTCCAACACAAGTCTTCTGTAATTCTTGCTTGTGTGATTACTGATTCTCCAGCACAATTCTTCTGTAATCCTTGCTTGCATGATTACTGATTCTCCAACACAAGTCTTCTGTAATCCTTGCTTACATGGTTACTGATTCTCTAGCATAATTCCTCTGTAATCCTTGCTGATTCAAGATTTCTTTAATCCCTGATTTAAATCTAACATCAATATTAGGATTTAAATTATTAAATCATTACTCATTAAATATTATAAAGCTTGGACATTTTTATTTACGTTTTATTTTAACTGTGGTTCAAAAAGGAACTCAGCCAACATATTTCTGCAAGCCGCACGTGATATATCAAAGAGCAGCGGTTTGGCCACCCCGGGACTATAATGTTTCATTAAAGAAGAGACAGTTCAAGAATTGATAAAATCTACAGCAATGTTTTAAAAAAAATCAATTATATTGTTCATTTTTGTAATATGTTTTAAATAAAGAACGTGCCCCCAGTGGCTCAGCGGTATGTCTGCGGACTTGCACGCTAAAATTCGGGTTTCAATACCCGTGGTGGGCAGAGCACAGATAGCCCATTGTGTAGCTTTGTGCTTAATTCAACAACAACAACAACAATAAAAAACGTTCTAAGTTCATGTAGTCGCAAGAACTGCTGATATTGGAATATAATTATTGTGTTCGTCAGTTGTATATATTGTCTCACAGATGATTGCGTCTTCATTTGTTTAATCGAAATATATCAAAGTAATATGCAGATTTCTATGCAGTGTAATGCTAATGTGATAACACCTACCTACTTTCTAAGAGTCAAAATTATGGCACGCTCATAAATAATTGTTGTAATTACACGGTTTATGACGCTGGTTACGAAACAACTGAGAACATGGATGTTTTATAAGTAGTAAATAAAATACTTCAACTTGTGTGATGAAGAATTAACACTATAACAAACCCATAATAGTAGTCACAGTTACAGGTATGTCTTATCTGAAACTAGTGAGCGAAGTTATTTTTTGGTTCTGTGTTGTTTTTGATACGAAGTAGAACAGATTTAATCATAAGCTAGATACAAGTTAAACGACAACAAATTTGTCAAAAACTAGCTGCATTGATATATATATGTTAATTCACAATCTAGTGAAACTATTTTACTATTTTCTTCAGGAATCTTTGGCATTTTTGTTTCACTGAAAATATTTAGAAATATTGTCATTTATGATTAATATTCACCTAATAAAGAAAATGTGTTTTAGTAATCTAAATGTTTTATTTGCTAGGATAATTGAAGTAGGGTTCGATTTGTAAAACTTGTTGATTGTTAACTTTGAAGTTAGAAACACGAGGAGTTTAATATTTCAAAGCGATCACGTATCAAATATGAGGTTTCAGTGATGCTATAACGTTATAGTTACCTAAAATGTTCGGAATGTTCATTTAATTTAAATGGTAAATAAGGAAAGTAAATTCTAGGAAAGGAAAGCACTTTAGTTTCACGAATCACGATGTTTATTGTAGAAAACCTTGTACTATGTGTACATACGTTACGTGTGTAGTCAAGCGTGAAATAAAATCAATATTTTCTGTTTTATTCTGACAGAGAAAAATGCACAATTCTACACAAACAGAAAAAAATACACACATTTAAACTATAACACAAATATCAAAGTGAGATTGAAAAAGTTCTAACAATCAACCTGCCGGTTTGTGGTTTATATGAAATTTACGCATTATAAATATTTCGAATTATTACAAAAGTTAAGATGCTATCAGTAATGGAGATGCAAATCAAACTTTTATGATTCGAACTAACCTGGACGTTTTTGTGTTTTATTTTTCTCTTTACTAGGCATACAAGATAGAATAATTTGAATGAGTTTATGCATTAAATAATTAAACAATGACACTTGTATAAAAGATCTCTTTACAATTGAAAGAAATACAGCGTAAAAATATTGTAAGACAAATGATTATTGAAAACAAGGATTTCCCATAAAAGACTTTACATATTTTTCGATGTCTATTGAAGTTTTACAACTTCTACAACTTATAGCCAAGGTGCCTGAGGCTACACAAGACTTGAACACGGAAATACATAATTTAAAGTATAGTGTCATTTAGACATTGAAACATATGAGGAGCCTTTTAGGGAAAACCCTTGTTTTTCATCATTATTTATTGTGTAATATTTTAACGTTGTATTACTTTTAGTTGTAAATATCTTATACATTGTTTTGTGACATCACAGACGAAGAACTTGGCCAGTTCCAGAACCAACATAAAATCCCAAGCTACACCATATGTTTAGAAGGCTCCTTCATGATTCAAAGAGGCCTCAGTGTACCGATCAAGCTCACAAGTTAGCTATACAACATAGCTATCTAAAGAGGATCAGTATCCGAAAACAAACCTCGTTGGGAAATCCTTTTATAGTGTGAACATATTTGTACAAATGGCGACCCAGAATAATCAGGAGAATCAAGAATAAAAAGTCTGAGGACAGAGTCGGAATTAGCTGCCATACACACCTATTCCTAAACTCCTACCATGCTTGTGTGACCTTTCAGGTGCATTTTAGCATCCTTATTCGGGGAATAGGCTATGTGGTTAATATCACTGAGTCCTCCTGGCAATGTTTGTTTCTGCTAACTTGCAAAATTATGGGAGAATCTGCAGACAGACAAAGAAGCTCACAACCGCAAAATTGTGATTTGATATAAAATATGTTATCTTAAAATAATATGTAAGACTGCTGCACTTATTCGTGAATAAAATTCACATTGAAAAATCTTCGATACAAATTTCTCAATCGTGGTTCGAACTTTGATTAAAATCAAAATTACGTTGCGCCTACAGTTCACATGCAGCACATTCCACTTAATTAGTTCATTACTTCGACAGTGTAGGCATTATACACCACTACAAAAAAATATGTGCAATTATATAAAATCTTTCGCTATAAGTTAGTAAAAAGGTAAAGAACATCTAGTGTTAGCTTGTAAAGAAAATCCTAAGATTTAAAAAGAAACACACTAAATAAAACAAAACCACCTGATAATCAGTTTTGTTTTGTTTTTAATTATCACATAATACGTTTCGTAGATATTTTTAACCATATTACGTTAGATATTTGAACGTTGGATATGATGTCTGTTTTCTCAACTGTTATACCTTCAAATCAGATTTATGAAATGAGGCTATAGACAAGTAATATTCTTTAGAAAATCACAAATGTTCTGTTAAATAATGGTTATTATTTTGTATCAATTTAAGCAAAAGAAGGCAAGGCGTGGCCTTAAAGTTAATGTGACAGGTTGTGAATCAAGGATTTGTGATTTCATATTTGATGCTGTGGACGCATTACAAAAGTAATAATTAATCATTATTCATTTTAAAGAGCAAGACAAAGCTCTTTTGATAGCTGATGGCACTAAATAATTGCTTTTCCCTTTGTCAGAAGATCACTTTTATGGATGGCTACTGAATCGCAGAGGTCTTTGACCGAGCCGATTATCCGATGAATAAATAACATGTCAACTCGGCTACTCCTTCTTAAATTTTTTGTTTTCAAATTCCGATTATTTTTACGACAACACCTTGAGATTATAGTTTAATTTTTGTCTTATACTAATGCATTTTGTGATTTTTATGCATTATAGGAGACCTAATTAAAAGAGTTTTTTGTTGTTGTTGTTGTAAGCAAACTTTATGTTCTCATATAGTCAGAGGCCCGGCATGACAAAGCGCATTAAGGCGTGCGACTCGTAATCTGGGGACGCGGGTTCGAATCCCAGTCGCCTCAAACATGCTCGCCCTTTCAGCCGTGGGGGCGTTATAATGATACGGTCAATCCCACTATTCGTTGGTAAAATAGTAACCTAAGAGCTGACGGTGGGTGGCAATGACTAGCTACCTTCCCTCTAGTCTTACACTGCTAAATTAGGGACGGCTAGCGTAGATAACCCTCGAGTAGTTTTGCGCGAAATTCAAAAAAACAACCATAAACAACATATAGTCAGATTATTACCTCTGCTATCGAAGGTGACGGAGGTTGTTTTCACATCCGCGTGTTTGTTTGATTGTCAACAAGATTTCTCAGAAAGTTACTTTGAAGAAAAATTCGGGTTCATTTGGAATAATATCCAACTTAGAAGATATGAGTTTTTGAAGGTTCAAGGTCATGAATCAAGGTCACACCAACAAAACAAAATGTAAAAATTTCCTCTCTGTTACCCTGTAACCGATTTTTTCGCACACTTTTGGCTATATAACTCAGTTCAAATTGATCGGACTTTGATGAAACTCGATGGACATGTGTAGAACGTCATATTTCATTGTGCTGCCGAAAATATTTTGCGTTTGTTGATAATGACGGACACACGATCACATCGTGTTTTTTGAGAGCCGATATGGTCAACGCTGTGTTGCGGAGGTTTACGCTCTACTGAGTGTACCTATATTTTTGCTTTATTATTTTATGATTAATACGCAGAACACTGACTAAAAGAACGATAGAAAAAGCATCCATTGGAAATATTTATTACATACGTCACAGAGTAATTAGGGAAACACTTACATTCAGTAGTGAAATTCATACACGAATTACAGATTAATCAAGGTGTCTATGTTATAACCATCCCCACTGTATTATATTTTTAGTTACATTTCCTTCATTTCATTTTTAACGGAACCTCGTTGTGTCGTCACCTCATGTATTTCTTTTGAATGTCGTAAACTTACTGTTTCACCACGTTCTTTTTTACAAGTTATAATCTGGCTGTATGTTTTTTACGTGTTATAAATCTAACCGTATTTTTAAAGTTGTCAATTATCTTTATTATTTGAAAATTGTTAACAGACTGCACATTGTTATGCTAACAATCATTTCTCTAGTTTCCCGTTGGGAAGTTATAATTCTACTCAAACTTTCAGCAGAGTAAGCGAACCATTAAATTACGTGGAATGATTGATAAGCATATGTTTAAAGAGGTTATTTACCATCTTTTTACACATAGAGAAGCGTTCTTCTGATAATGATGTAGCATAGAATATGAACGAGATGAAAAAAAGAGATGTAAAGAGAGAACAGTGAGCTAAACTAAATGTAGAAAAATTGAAGATTTTTATCAATAAAATGTTTCAGTTTGAAGATAATAACGACTTAGAATTAATATTTGGTTTGAATTTCGCACAAAGCTACACGAGGGCTATCTGTGCTAGCCGTCCCTAATTTAGCAGTGTAAGGCAGCTAGTCATCACCACCCACCGTCAACTCTTAAGCTAGTCTTTTACCAACAAATAGTGGGAATGACTGTCACATTATAACGCCCCCACGGCTGAAAGGGCTAGCATGTTTGGCGCGACGGGGATGCAAACCCGCGACCATCAGATTACAAGTCGCATGCCTTAACGCGCTTGGCCATGTCGAGCTATTAATAATTGGAGAAGTTGAGTTTGTTTGTACTATAATTAATTTTATGTATGCATATAACATTAAACGGGGAAAATATTCATTAGGAAAAAAATTACATAAACCACTCCTTATGCGGAAATAAAGACAACTAATGGTTTATACATAGGCCACTGATTGGTCGGAAAGCAACAATTATGTAGATTTATTTACGAAGAATCGTGGATTAAGGGAGATTCATTCCTAGAAAAATATTAATACAGACAATACATGCTGAAAAGGAAAATGCACAGGAACAATGGTTAAACAAAATAAAAAAGTGTCGAAAGAAAATATATTTGTACAAGTTATGGTTTAAAGAGGAAAACAGCTTAGCATTGTCTGATGGTTAGGATGCTCGACTTGTAATCCGCGAGTCGCGTGATCTAAATGCGGCCTCGAACATTATCATCCAATTATTGTTTGCTTTGTGAAATGACGAGTAAATGTACTCGAGAGCTATATGTGCTACTCGTGCCTAGTTTAGAAGAAATAGGCTAGAGGGAAGGCAGACAATTGTTTTTGTTTGTTTGCTTTGATTTTCGCACAAAGCTACGCGAGGGCTATCTGCACTGGGCGTCCCTACTTTAATAGTAAAAGAGTAAAGAGTAAGCATCTGGTCATCACCACTCTCCCCTAATTCTTGGATTATTCTTTTACGTCGAATAGTCGGATTGATCGTCACATCATATCGCCCCTACAAGTGAAAAAGCAAGCTTGTTTAATGGGATGGGAATTCGAACCCGCCAGTCAAGCGCCCTAACTGCTGTGCTATGACAGACTAATTGTAAAAAGTAGTTTCAGAATTGACGTTTTATCAACTGGTTGTCTTACCTACGGCCAGAAGCTCAAAATTATAAAGTCACACAGCCTTAGTAACGCCCAGTGGTGAGATTTATACATAGATCACAGATTAAACGGACTGTGTTTAATGAAGATAGTTATGTCCAGGTGTTAGTTAAGCGTGAAAGTATTCAATGAAAATGTTAAAAGACAGTTTTGTTATTAACATTATCATGCTGTGAAGAGTTCATATATATATTGAATTAAAGCTTTGCTTTGCCAGTTTATATTTTTTACCTCCTTGAAGAAAAATAATCCTCTCCATACTTCACAAACATACTAGTTTCAAGTTTGAGATTATTAACAAAATATTAAAATATGTGTCTATTTATTGCTTATGGTCTCCCTAAATATGAACCCGACATCGAGAAAGTTGTTTATTTATTAACGTGAGAGTGAAAGAATTAAACAGAAAAACGTTTAATGGAAAGATCAACATGTAAATAATATATTACAACGTCTCCATGCCACTGATTTGGTAATTTTTCTCGTGTTTGGTGGGAAAGAGCGAGAAGTGGTTCTGCTATCAACCAATAATAATCAGTTTATTACATTTTTGACATGTCAGTCTATCTTCTGTGATACATGTGCTAACTTAAGAATCAATGGTGGAAAAGCATGGGCTCTGAAAATGCTAATACTATTACACCGAAGTCTACACATTACTAAGAGCAGTAGAATCATTACATAACTTAATTTTGACTATTCTATTATCTACGTCAACGAATGCATTATGGTACACAAATCGTATTAAACCTGACTTGTACGGTTTCGTGATTCTTCGGCAGCAGTGAAACAGACATGTTGGCTTCAGAGCAAAAGAGCACTGTTTACCACAGAGAATCGAACCACAAATCTTAGCGATGTAAGTCCGTAAACTTATCGCTTTCCTACTGGGGGACTGCCGCAAATAAGTGTCTTATTGTAGATGCATTTATCGCCCACGTGCTTTATTTGAAACTGGAAATGAAAACAAAGGAATTGTAATGATTTTGAAAATTCATAGCAACGACAAAGTGTTACACCATCTATCGTTGTTTGAAACCAAGAGTTCTACACCTTCTTAAAAGGTTGATGACATCCTGACCAATTACTGTAACTAATTAATAAAAAACAGCCAGCAAAACCAAACATTTTTGGACCATGATGCACAATAGATGGCAACTGCCTCTAGTGGAGACACAAGTGTAAAGGACGACGTGTCGAAAGTTTTCCGCCTAAACAATCTATCAAAGAAATTTTGATATTTACATTGTTTTCATGTAACTGTAACGCTCTACAGTAACTAATACTGTAAAATATGCAGCAACTCAGATCACAGTCTGGTGAAATAAATATCTACAAACTGTTATTTATTCAACTTACAAGGAGACTTATATCACATAATAAGTTAGTTTGATTGAGGATAGATTTTTAATTTGTTAGTAAAGTCATGAAAATTAATATTTCTTTGATTATATAGGATCGTTATTGATTAACTTAACATGTTTTTTCTATGTCTTAGTTCTAATAACTACGCCTGCAGTTTCAGTAAGCGTGAACGTTTTTTTAACAAGTGTTTTGCATAATTACATGAATTTCCTTACGTTTTCGGATGAAAGATCTGTGTAATCAACTGTGTTTATTAGTGCAAAATTTCTTGGCAGAATTAAAACCAAGTAGCGAAAGACATTCATTCACAACGTCTACAACAACTTCATTACTATTTTTAAGTATTTCGCATACCATTATAGGAATCGCGTTTTTCTCTCATTTTTGGCCCTAATGTTACTTCTACGATCAATTAATGTCACGTATATCAAGAATATAGTTTCGTTGCTGAAGAAAAATATTATAAGAACAGATGAGGGAACACAAAGTCTTGAGATAGTTTAAATATATTGTGGACACATCTAATTTATTATAAAGATATTGAAACGCCTACATTTAAGTCAGAATGCTGACCGTTTGTAACTATAAAACTATGAATGTGAAGTATAATCATGATGTAACTATTAAACGGTGATGTGAAGTGTAATAAGGATGTAACTATTAAACTGTGATGTGAAGTATAATCAGAATGTAACCATCAAATCCATACGGTGTTTATAAATGATAATGACGAAATAACCACCAGGCTAATAATGAGGAGTACGTTCAGGAAAGGTTCCTTAATATTGTTGTTCTGGCATATATATCCAAGAGTCAGCTTCAGGATGTGTTCGTGGCAATTATTTCTACAAATTTACATTTGTAAAATGTTCGATGTTTGAAAGCTAATTTAGTACATGAAAGAGAAAAAGTAGTTCACTGATATAAGAAAATGTTATTCTTTTAAATATTTGACTCGAAAATTAATATCATCTGTGACAGCTTCTCATTTAGATCAACTGAAGATTCATTGAACTAACGTATAAAGACACAAGTTACACAGATGCAGTTCTTTATATGATGATTCACACCTAATTGTGAAATATAACTGAAAGCTGTAACTTCTTCGGATGTGTCTCGGGGGCATAATTTGAAAGTTGAACATCACCCACTTGTCGTATATAACCAGTACTCTTCCGACATTACTTCAGAAGAAATAATCTTCGCTTCACAGACAACATAAAATATGCCACTGTAGGACAATAAATCAGACACTGTAGGTTTAGATATCATATCAAGGCATTTTGACTAGGGAAAGAGTTATATATTTGAACTTTAACTTTTAAATGTTTTGCCAAAACACTTTATCACCACCAGAATGTAAAAGTCTTAATACATAAAATCGTACGAACATTTTGAGGAAATTTGTAATTGTCTAATGTAATAAAAAGTGATGATTCTCTAAAAGTAATTAATTAAAATAATAAAAGAAAAATATGTAAGAATTTGTTAAAACATTCTTATGACTATAGTTTGTTTGAGTTAACTTTGGTGTCATAAGCGTTTTATGTATATCTACGCATTTTATAGGTATTTATATTTTGTGCAACAGTCTCCGAACTATAAATAAATATATATATTTGTTTCTTGTTTTACTATATAGGTAGAATTTGGACTAGATCGTCTCTAGATCGAGAAGAGCAGTCGCGGTACTGGCTATCTGTGTACGCTCAAGACAAGGATGTCGTCTCACTGAACACCCGTTTAGACGTATACATAGAGGTATTGGATGAAAACGACAATATTCCACTCACTGAAGAACCTGTCTATCATCCTTCTGTGGTAGAACATTCCGAACCAGGAACCGCAGTTGTGCGACTGATCGCTTTCGATGAGGACCAGGACTTTCAAGATGGACTAACATTTAATATAACTGCAGGAAATGCTCAGGGTCTTTTTGTTATTGAATCTAAAACTGGTAAGTTTCATGTACCATTATCCAGTTGACGCTTTTAGAATCAAAATGTCTAAATTAAGGTGTGTGGAGTCTTCCTAATTTAAAGATTAAACACTTTTATATGCAAAAACGGCTCGTTTGGGTTCAGAAAATATTTTAAATAGAAGAGCGAACAACGTTTCGACCTCCTTCGGTCATCGTCAGGTTCACAAAGAAAGAGGTAACTGACCGGAAGCTGACCACATGTTTGGAAGGGGTTGTGTAACTGAGTGTCGCAATGTAGAGGGCGGGGTTAGATGTTTGAATATATAATTTTATCTATAATATTAATATAGGTATAATGGCGTTTGTGTGATCTTTCTTAGAAACACCAAATACACACTTGTGGTTTCATTTGCTACAGAGTTGTAAAAATGGATCACTTTAAGGTTTACTGTTTTAGTTCAAATTATTCATTTTTGTTCATTTTACGAGGCGTTAGATGATAACTCAAAAAAACTTGACATGAAGTTTGGTCAAAATTCACTAAGCTCGTGCGGTCAATACGAAAAAAAAAACTGGTTAATGATTAAGTAATATTAAAGTATTCCGCTTCGTGGAAATGATTAAGTTTTCTGGTTAAAGGAATTTTCGCGGTTACGAAAACTTCGTGAGATGAAAGATGAACAACATTCCGTTTCTCACAAGGAAATGAACAGGAGATTATGGGGTGTTAAAAGCTTCCGTTTGCTGTTTTAACTATTCTTATGCTACAAACAAATTATTCACCTAATTCGTTTAATCTCATCTTATGTGATAGCAATTAAGGCAATTTTTTATAAAAATGAGGTATTTTTGAAACGCTTTGGTAAATCTCTAAAGTAAGGTTTACTTTAAAACACGATGTGTATGATTATGATATTTGACTTTATATTTAAAACAGAAGTTACATAAGACTATACGTGTGAAGAAAGAATAAACCAGATGAGAAAGCAGATTTTTTCTCTTTGAAAATGTTTCAGTTTTCCAATATTCATACTGCCCCCCGCTAGTACAGCGGTATGTTTCCCGATTTACAACACTAAAATCAGAGGTTCGATTCCCCTCGGTGGGCTGAGCAGATGGCCCTTTGTAGCTTAACTGTACAAAAAACACACACTCCATTATTCATAATCAGGCTGAAATTAAACGACAGTAAAATCAGGGTAACATAACTCTAAGAAACTAACAAAAGTAGATGGATTTGATTGCAGTTATATCTAGTTCTGTGTTACGTGTATTTATTATCTGCATGTAGCATGATAAGAAAAAAAGGAAAACAGCAACATATAATTCAAAAAACTACCAGCCAATTTAAAAGTTGTAACGCTAGTCTCAGTAAACTGTGGGAACTACAGCGTTGTAAGAAAATGGATGGATAGGTGCATTAATGAATAGTTAAATGGATAAAGAGATTGATCAGTTGTGTGGACGAGTAAACAGAATCGTTGAAGTATTACAAAACGTACAAGTACGCTGTAAAAACACGTGGATGAAATGAGCAAAAAAGTAAGTTTGGATCGTCAGCAAATGTTAATTTACGTTTTTCTTGTTCAGTTTTGTAATTGGTTTTTAGAACAACTTCAAATGAATTTCAATTTAATTAGATCATTTTCAAAATATATTAGATTTTCATTTAGTAAAATGAAAGTAATGTAAAAGGTTTCGGGTTCAAATTAGTATCACTAAATAGTTCAAACGTAGAAACTAGAGAGCTGACAGCATACTTAAAGGAAATTTCATGTCTATTTGATATTACACACTGTTATTGTTCCACTTGAAGTGAAAATAAATAGCTTTGGAAGCGTTTATGAAACCGAAAATTTATTTATATGCAAATGAAACTTGAATTTGTTAAAATTAGTATAGCTTATTTTAATAAATAAATTGGAAGATATTGATGTGATATGGAGTATATACATGTAATAACGAAATATTGAATGAAAGAAGAGAAACATTCGGGATTTAAAAATCCACATAGAACAATCATCTTGATATTGCATGGTTTGCACTGATATTGACCTCGTGCAATATGCATTGATTCGACCCTGTGTATAATTCATTGTTTTTTTCACTTTATCGACAATACAACAAGAAAACGGCTGTGTGTACATATATGAAGGCTAATCATTGGCAGTGATCGTGTCATTTTTTTTTCTTTTTGAACAATTTCATCCAGCGTTGTTTATGTTTTCATACAGCAAAGCAACATGGGGCTATCTGCGGAGTCCATCGAGGGGAATCAAACCCCTGATTTTGGCGTTGTAAATCCGTAGACTTACCTCTGTACTAGGAGGGGAGACCGTTTAAAGTTGAATTGTCATTTTTGCTACACTGTATATATTAAAAATACCTGAAATGCTAATTGTGATATACAGGTTGTATGTGGACAAATACCTGGGTATCACCGGTCATATTGACAATACAAGATAGAACAGGGACAGGGTTTTATAATTTGTTTTAGTATACACATTATGACAGGAACACTGACCTAATATAATTATGTCTCAGGTATTGTTTCGACTTTTCAAGAATAAGTTTATTTTTTTCTACAGTCGTGTTTGTAATTTTTTTGGAGAAAACCACGCGATACAAGATAATACGATGTAAAACTAAAACTAGAGAAGACTTCGCATTGCTCCAATCAATATGGAATGGATCAAACTGGTTATTTTTCTTCACCAATCGAGATTTTGATAACCTTCAATCTGAACAAAATTAGTGTGAGCTAAAACATAAGTAGTTGTAATATAACTAAAAAAAAGATGTTAAACACAGATTAGGAGACTAGGTAAGTCTTTAAGGTGCTGTCTCAGTCTAGTTTTCATTATATGCTGAGACACACTATTTTCGTTAGACGTATATTATATTTGAATCACTGAGGTAACCTATACGAGTCAAGTAATCCAGCTTTATAATCTTTGATTAATTAACAACAGCCTTAAGACACATGAGCGAATAAGTAGGAACATAATAAAATTATCTAGTGATTAATTAAAAACAGCATTAAAACACACGAGCGAGTAAGTAAGGATATAATAAAATTATCTCGTGATTAAATTACAACAACCTGTAGACACACAAGCGAGTGAGTAGGAACATAATAAAATTATGTAGTAATTAATTATCAACACTCTAAAGACAATCGGGCGAGTGATACAATGATATTATGTGGTATAGAAAATGTGTCACTTATTTTTATTCAGGTTTTGGAACATATAAGTTCCGACTGGTTGTTTAAAATTTAATTAGCTATTCTGACTAACTGTTTTGTTGGATGTTCAGATAATTATTTAACATGTTTTCCATGTATTTAAGGCATGAATAACAAACAATCTATTACTTGACAAAAATTGGTCAGGTGGTTAGGGTGCTCAACTTGTAATCTGCGAGTTATTATTTGTTGATAAAAGAAAAGCCCAAGAGCTGGCTGTATTTGGTGATGAGTAAGTTGCTTTCCCTCTATTTTTACACTGCTAAGCTATGGAAGGCTAGCTTTGCACGAAATTCCAAACAAACATATGTACTTAAAAATGTGACAGTAATTGTCTATTTTAACATTTTATTTAAAAGTACAGCTGTAAGATAAATGGCGCTTCTACCGCCTGGAAGCGGGTGATTTCCTTAAGCACACTTTAATTTTTTAATTGGCAGAATTGTTTGTTCTAAGTTTCAAAACGAAGACTTACTGGGTAACGATTTAGGGATTCTTGGGCAGGTGTTTTTCACGGAGAAATGAAATAGTGTCATTTTTTTTTGTAATGCAAACTTTGACCAGATGCTATCGGACAAGAGTAAAGAAAAAAACCTAAATCTTCAAATAGTTATTATCTTGTTAATGGATATTTTTGTCACGAAATACGTGACATGCATGTTGTAGAGTGATATTTCTGAGAAACAGTAACAGTACGTGCTTCACATTTAGCGGTACTACGGAAATGTTCTGCCAACGTGTACTTCGTCATGTTACGGAAGCATCAGTTGCCAAATTACGTTTATGCGGAAGTTTAACGACATTTAGCCTTGGAGAAAGAAAGTACAGAATCGGAGCAAACGTGTAATATTCTACTCTCCTTAATAGGTGCTTTATAGATAACATACTTTCAACAATAGCAACCTATTGAACAAACCTACTGAACAAACTAGTTGAGACAAACATCACGTGAGGAACCCCTACTTCTGCTGCACATCAGCTTTTATTATTGGCAATAAAGATACGTTTTTGATAGTAAGCAAATACGTTTTGTTATTGGTATCAAATAATCTATAAGAAAAATATGGAGTGGAAAAACGTAAGAGATGGAAATTTACGAAAGAAGAAAGAATCAATTCATTTCACGCCCACAAGGAGAGAGTTAAAAACTGTAACACGCATAAAACTTGGATAAAATGTGGCTTTGAGTCCATCAAGGTGAACAAGGACGAAGTGGAAATATAAAATCAATTGGAGCAATTAAATGAGACAAAAGTAAAAAATTCACGTCAATCGTAATAGTGTAAAAAAAGGACACTAAATGAACTACTAGTAATTTAAGAGGAAAACAATTGACGCAAAAGAATAAAATCGCTGTTGAAATAACAGAAAATAGGAACAATTGGGGATTAAATTATCAAAAATAGTGAGGAAGAAAAGTTAGGAAGAATGACAGATGATATAAGGAAATAGAGAATCGGAAACAGACGTCACAAAGGTAAGGAAAGTTTGTGAGGAGAACAAAAAGGAAAGAATCAACAATCAGAAACGGTGTAGCTTGGAAAAGATTCTGAGAAAAAACGTGAGGTGGTAGAGAAAAATGTACATGGAGTAACATTACTGAAATGAATCATACAACAATAGAACTGAAAAATACTTGAAGAAGAAAAAGGAAAATAATTTGTATTAAATGAAATATTAAGGTAAAATGCAGAAATGCGGAAGTAAAAAAAAAATGATTTATTTCAAATTATCAACAGAACTTACAAAAAAGGTAATCAGGATAAACTATTCTCGAAATATTACGAGTAAGACCATAACCGAAGAATGAAACAGAAAACGAAATTATTTTTAGGACATATTGACGCAGAAAGTGACTTTAAAAATGAGAACATGCCTTGTCAATATACATACTAATTATTTCCAAATAAAAACTAACACTTAATGAAACCTTTAGAATAAAGGAACTCTGTATAAATGATACTCTTTTTTTTACCTAGCTGTACAGTTAACCTTGAAGAAATTGTTTACTAGGTAAGAGTAGGTCATTTTAATTTCATCTACAAACAAATCACCAGTTTGTGTTTGTTTTGGTAAATTTTTGTGTTCATCGTAACTGAAGTTTAAATGCATATATGATCGTTTTAAATAAATATACAGTTCCTTTTACTTGAATTGACTTTTATTCTATCCTTACTTCAATATTTCTTGCATTACTGCCTTATCCCTCTTTAAGAAACTTTTCAAAAACCAACCTGATCTCGGGTTAACGGTAGAAGCTTTTGAGAAAAGATTTATCGATAAATATGGATTCACAACTAGTACGCTATTGGCCTGAAATTCAGCCGGTTCTTCTCGAGCTCTCTAGATCATTCCATCGAATATAAGAAACTTGTATTTCAAGGAAAACATTTTTATTTACAAGCCCTTGAATTGAATTTTTATAGTTTTTTTTTCTAAAATATGCTAAAAGAGACGAATATATAATCAAGTTTATCTCTAAACTTTTATAATTCTAATATTATCAATTAGTCGCAATTTTTGTGAATGTGATACGTTAGTGAACGGTTTGTCTATACTACTAGGGAAGGGTGATTGTAAGTTCTTCAAAATGAACAGCTAAGAAATGTAGTAAACAGAAATTATTTTAAAAATAACCAATATCAAAATGTAACAATGATTATAAAATTAATAGACAAGTTAAAGTTTTCAACTGAATTTCAAAGAATATATTTCTTGTTACATGTTCACGACATACGATACTTTATTAAAGTGTTAATATCTGTGTTTAGCTCTTTGCTAATTTTGCAAAGAGGAGAGAGACACTTCGTGTTTGTCTAAGCAGTCATTAATTCCTACTTTATATATTTTGATATTATTGTCTCTGTATAACTTTTAGTAGGATGTGATAACAATATCTCTATTAGAAATAAAATATTACTTCCGGTTGATTTTTCGTTGACAAATGAGATTTAGGGGCGTGTACAATGATAGGCTCTACGTTTTCTTTGTCAAAAAAACCGTAATCTTCTTGTACAAATGAGAATGGAGAAAAGACCAATACAACAGAAAGATTTTAAAAAGCACACGAAAAAGTATTGCTCATCCGTCTTCTTGCACAATGGCTTATTATAAATGTTGACCAGTGTGTAATTAAGGTTTACATTAAACTGATTGTCACAAAATTTTTGCCATTAATAACAGTCAAAGATATTACTTACAAATTTTCTTTCTAGTTAACGATCACAGCGATGAAAAATAAAAATGGTTGATGTTATGTTATACATAGAGATAAAGGTTCGGAGTTGTATAATTGGACCATATTGTATAAAGCAGAGAACTGTGTGGCTGCGAATGTGCAATAGCTTACAGTATTATTATATTGTAATCCTATATCGATTCAGCTTGTATCTTTGTATGTATGTACGTATGCATATCCAACTAACTCTTTCCGATATTCTGATAGCGACGGGACCAAACTTAGTAGGCGGACGCGAGATGATTGGGGGAGGGGTACCCTTAACTATAAGCTTAGTCACTACTAAGAGCGAATATAACACCTTAAAAGGTCATCCACACTTTATGGGACCTAAGAATAGGCTTTCTTGGTCGCTGAATCTGAATATAGCACTAGATGTAGTGTTTATGGTCCTAATGCGCACTCCAGGATCGCCATATTTGAAATTGTGTTCATGCTTCTTTCCCTCGGATTACGAGTTGAGTGCGTTTACCACCTGGCCATGTCAGGCCTAATTTGTTTCTGTTAAAAAAAAGAGCAAGCCCAAACAAAAATTTAAAAAATGCTACACTGATCGAAAGGATCTCCACCGAGAATAGTGTGGGATATAAAATGTACCCAAGTTTTGGAGATGATTGCAGAAGTAAGACCCACAATCCCATATAGAATAATAAAATAATAAAAAAGAGAAATAGAAATTAGGAGAGCGAAATGTTGGTGCTTGAGCCCATAACTTCCCACATTTATATCACACTTCACTGCCTGGGAAGGTGACTGCTGTCCGAAGCAAAGAAAAACAAAATATAATGAATAATAAAGAATAAAGAAAATAAAAATAAGGTATTACCACTTGGAGGGTCAGTAAGTTAAATAAACTTACCTCCTGAAACTGGCATTCCAGCATTTATTATGGTTGTAAGGCACTAATTAATAGCTCGGAAGACAAATTATGATAGTACAAAGGGACCAACCATTTATCTAAACTAAATAGTAAAACTCCTAAACACCACCCATTAAGTTCACTATACTTAACAATTCTCAGACATTTTCAGATTCGAGACAAGCCTATATGCGCAATAAGATGTTCATCCATATAGGGTAGTGTCAAGCAGTTTAAAGGACTTTATTAACAACTAAAGATGGTTATCAGAAACTTTCAGTAAAATACCATTAATTTTTACTTCTTTAGAATTATTTATTACATTTTTATATTTATACCAGAATATCTTAATAATTTTATTTAATGCAGTGTTTTTTATTATTGTTTGGGCTTGTTTTTTCTTTATAATAAATTATATATATATATATATATGCTGCTTAGTCATTTTAGAACAGACATGTATAATATTCAGTAAACAGTCACAAGTCGGCACGTAGCTTCAACAGTTGTACACGTTCCTAGGTTTCATTAAACTTCCTGATCCACTAAAGCAGTTATGTATAAACAAAATCGTTACTTTAATGCTACTTGAGTGGCGATTTTCACGGAATGTTAGTTTCCAGTTTTTTCTTTGTATTTTGAGTTCACATTATGTGAGTTCGTGTGTCTCAAGTGTTTGAATTTAGCACATTACCTTCTCCTGAGATATATTGTTGTTTCTATCCTTTTACGAAGTTTCTCGTGATAATGTCACGTGTGACGTCAAAATACATAAAAGTATTGATGCCAGCTCTAATAAACTTTAGCTGCTGCATTTGATAACTTATAATCTGTCAGGAGTTGAATTTCTTCATACAACGTCAAGTACCTGGAAAAAGTTTAAGATCGCCATTCGGTTTACGGAAATTTATTTTCAATAAGTTTAATTCTTTTATGGTCTGGCTAAAGCTAAAATTTCGTCTGATTTTGAAGCTCGAACGCGATAAATACTTCACATTTAACCATCATATTAATAAAAGCGATGTCATGGTATCTCATTGACAAAATATTCACAGTGACAATTCTTTTTTTTTTGTTCACGAGTTATAAATTAGATTCAATCAATATCAAAACAAAAATGAAACTCCAAATATAAGAAAATATCTTTATTGTAACGTCATTCAAATTATTGTTCATGATTTAGTAAGTAAAAATGTTTCAAAGCTGTGAGTGATGAGTGTGATAGAAACCCACGCTGTACCACAATACAGAATATTATATTTATTACAAGGAAAACGACAGTGTGTGAGAAGGTTCTGAAACATGCACTCTTGAAAATGTTGACTTCTATTTTGTCACAACACCACACACTAGAATCAAAGGCCATACCTTGTTTGTAGCAGAAAAAAAAATGCAATTCAAACATCCAGGGTTCGAGCTACTTACCACTTTAGAACACAAACATCAGATTCATTCAATAAACCACATCACAACACTTTAAGTTTGCGCTGAAAAAATCCGGCAAAATATACCACATCATGTTCGTAGTTCAGAACACAGTTACAACACATCAGATCAGGCTCACTCTTACAATGAATACATCGTGTTTATTGTGCTAAAAATTGTTACAACACAAACATGACATTCATAGTATCAATTGGTGTCTCAATGTAAAACATAAATGTTTTGTCACAACAAAACCCACCAGCTTGGTGATACAAATCAATGTCAAAAACAAAAACCAGATTCGTATCAAAACATAACACTGTCATTTCAAAACGTCAAATCGATAGTCCGAAATTGACGTAACATCAGACACATAGCACTAATCTTTGTCAATAAACTCGGATCTAGAATTATAACAATAGAAAACATCACAGAATTGAAGAAAAACAAAGGCATTTAACAATAACTTCATTTGCCTGATGATGTCTTTACTTGCAAAACCATGGTCGTTAATAAATGAAGTTATTGTGAAATGTAAAATTATCTTTGATTTTTTATCAATTCTGTAATTATGGAGTTTCGCCAAGTACCAACGGTTTAAAATGTCAGTTACATAAAACAATAGTTTCACGATATAAAAGTTTGCCATAACACAAATATCAGGAACAAAGTAACACATGTTCTCAGAAGCAAAACACATCATACACCAAAACATTATTTTCAAAATGCCAAAGACTATTACAACATAAACGTCTAATATATGGTATGAAATACTTTTAGAGCAAAAACCATCAAGCTTGTAGTTATAAAACACGATGTTGTCCAAAACTGTGCCACAACACATTAGTCCTGAGAAGTAAAACACTGTTATAACAACCATCACATCACAACAGAAAAGACCGTTAAAACTCAAACACCGAATTCAAAGTGCAGATCATTATCACAACACAAACACGAAATTATTAGCAGAAAACACTGCCACAACCCAAAAAATTATATTCGTAGGAGGAAAAAAACAAAGTTTTAATGCTAAACACCAGTTCAAAAATATAAAACATCATAGCAGTAGAAAATGAAAACTTCATGGTGTAACAAACACATCATCATAACAATAAACATCATGTTAGTTGTCCAAAAGACCAAACTCATAGCACAAAATACTCACCCAACACAAACCCGTAGGTTTATAACACAAAACAAAGGCAATACATAAATATCTGGCTTGTTGTTCAAATTTCTTTAAAAATACTAACCATCATATTCGTAGTATAAAATAATGTTACAGTCGAAATATTTGATTCATGGTGCAAAAAAAACGTGAAAATAGAACATAAAACTTGAAGTAAAAAAATATTTTATGTTGGAAAATATTAAGTTCTAAGAATAACATGTTAAAACGCTGTTATTAGACTCACAGTAAAAAAATTGTTTCAGTAAAATATATAAATTTACTGATATCACAAAACATTATATTTACAGTGTTAAACACTTTTACAATACAAAACACTAAGTTAGTCTGAAACATTATTACAACACCATTATCTGGTTCACAGTACAGACCGTTGTTTAAGTAGAAACAATTCTCAATAAGTGCAATGGACGCAGTGCAGATCATCCATTTTGTAGTTTTGAGCTTTAAAAACAAACAAAGCGTCAATTTTGATATCTTGTATGATTTAAACATGTTTAAATGTATTTTCTTTTTTTCATTTTTTGAGTGATCTCAAGTAATCTGTAACGATATGCACCATTAATATATTTAGTAATATGGGTAATTAAGCATGGAAAACTGAACTGAACTGAAAACATTCTTATCTTTCATATCCATTACAGTATTGTAGTTTACTTGCCTGACGTTTTTTTCTCTTCGATTCCTTGGTTTGTTTATCCAGTAAGAGTTCTCTTAAGAGTATAGTGGAGTGTTCAATATTATAAGAACATTTCTTTGTTTTGGGAATAGTGAACGTATATATGTGTATGTGTGCATAAATACATAGACAGAGGTGTACAATATACTTTGAATTATTTATTGGTTTTGTGATTTCTATATATTGTTTTTCAATTTTTTATTTCCAACCTATATGTAAAATTTATGAGAATGCAAATTTTATTATATGCTTTTGTTCCTTTCTAAAGAAGTTTCTGAATCTACATGCTAAGAGCAATGTGATAAAAATATGCTTATTAATAATTGGCTTCTACGTATAAACACAACTCAAATGACGAATACAAATAGCTTGAGGACATTGTGCTAATTCTTTCTGTCTTTCAGAGTTAACTACTGGGAATTTGCAGTTTTTTTTATGCTCTGTTCGAGTTTATGAAGTTATTCACTAGCCGTATTCCTAGAATATTTTTTTTAGTTTGTTTTGTAATTTAATAGGAATAATCACCTCAAACAAACGTTTCGTATTTCAGTTTTCAAACACCACTTGACAGAACAAATATTTTATATAACGAGAAGTATACGTATGTACTTATGAAGTAAAGGCATTCTCAGCTGGTCGATAAAACGCACGAGAAGGACAGATGAAAAACGAGAAAGTAAAAGACAAGTGCCTCCTATCAAATACTTTAAAGATACAACACACATATAAATTATTTAACTGATGGACTGATTACATAACATCACAAGCCGAAATCCTTGTAAAATTCACAAGTTTTAGTACACTGCAATGTATTTACTGTAAATTATATAGCAATTATTATTAGAACATCACAGTAGTTCTGCATTGTCAACATTACGCATGAGAAAATCATGTTTAATGCTTATCACATGTGTTTGTGTGTGTTTAATTTCTACCTCTATTTTTAACTTTCTAAAGCTTACAAGACTGTTTAAATTGCAAGACGTCAATTAAAATTCATAATATTTTTATCTATCCACAACATATGCTGAGGGAAAAAAGATATGCTGAAGGCAAAACCTTGGGGGTGGGTTCATCAGGATCGAGACTCCCTGAGGGTGTGTTTAAAGCAAGTAAACTGAACAGAATAATTATTATCATAATTTTAGTATCAAACTTCATTCAGGACTTTTTTCCCCTTTTTATATACGTATTCTGTAGGTACATTGCATGCTCACTGTTTTCTGATATGCAACTGATGTTTCTCGTGAATGCTCATAAATGTGATTTCCACTGCTAAAAAATATTTTTTTTTTTAAGTTCGCAAAGGTGGTTTATTTAATAAAACATTAACAAATACTTTAATGTCAAATGTTTGAGGGATAAAAACAAAGAAAAATATTGGTTGCTGCTTCATAAATCAATTTTCTCGAACATTTATTGTAAACAACGTATTTTTTGTGGGTTTTTTTGCCGAAATGTTGATTTCGTTTATTGTCATTTACAGCTGCAGCTGCCATAGTATTCTTGATTTTTAAAAGACATTCTCACTATAGCTACATTTATTTTACGATGTCTAAATTACCTTTTGCTACTAGAATGGGACAAAGTCGGTAGATTGATAGATTTCGTGGTTTCTTTTAAATATTATGTGATGCTAAAATCAATCTGTTGACCATCGTTTGTTGTATATTTTTGTAAAATCAAATACGTTAACCTGAAAAACAAGCACTTAGAAAGTCGCACGACGAAAGTGCAAACGTAGACACTAATTCGTTTTTATAACAAAATGAGAAGTGATTTAGAGTCCTATAAAACCTGTATATATGAGCAATAATTCGAATCTCGGATCTCACGGATATTCATTATACGTATGAGTTGCACAACAACAAACTCATGATTGGTGAGTAACATTATTTTATTATAGTGTTTCTTTTCCCTCGTGTAGTTAAAATGTAACGCCTTCTATTTACAACTTCATTTTATCTTTTATAATAGCTACAAATCTCCACGTAATAGAATGTAATGTAAGTGAAAAAGAATTTGTTTCTCCTGAGATTGCAATGGAATATAAACTTTTATATATTCATATGTATTTAACAAAAAAATTAAAATTATGGTATTTATAATATCCTGAGGAAACCAATACCAGATCTCTGAAGGAATTATATCCAGTATTTGTTTAATACCACTGACAGGATGCGACACATCCCCAAGGGTATTTTATACAAACCCAATGTGGTTGTAGTGTGATGAGCGTGTAAGTCATTATACTCACTTAATTCCGTCTTCATCGGGAAATGTGTGATCCGGTTCAACATCACGCGCTCACGACATTATTATCCACAAGAGTAAAGTAAGAGCTAATTGTTCCACCATCTGAAATTATAAGGATGTTAGTCTGCGAGATTTAATGTTCAGTACTTTAAACAATGTTTATTGCTGTTCACAGCATATTTATGCAACCTACACGTGCTTCATCCATATATTAAGAATTTGTGTAATATTATTCAAGAAGTTCCCTATTCTGGGTTTATGTATGCTGTCTGATTAAAGGATACAACTTTGCTAATTTGTTAAAAAAAAAAGTGACCAACTGTGACTGTTACCTTGATCTGGTATCTGGCACCGTAGTAAGTGTGATGTTTTATATATTGCTGTGAGTAGAATGTAGTTAAAGACGCCTTTTACATGTATACACCAGCTCTGTGACGTCTAACATTTTATACACTAATTCTACATTCAGTTCAAGCTGAGTGTATTTCGTTTAGTCTTGCACCATGCGCTCGAGAAATTGCAAGCTCTGTTTCTGTATTGAATGGTAGACTGCCTGCACCATATAACTGTGCAATTGTACCATTGGCTTAGAAGGTATTTCAAATTTTGATACTGGCACTTTAAAACACTTGAAGTCAATTAACAAGAGCGTAATGAAGATAATCCAGTTTTTGTTATCCGACGACAATCCACATATGATAAGTTCCTATGAGACTGTTATCCATAACTTGAATCATTTATATTTGAGATTTTACGAGTAACCATTAGATGTTTGATTTGCACAATAATAAACTGAAAGATGGTGACTGACGTTATTTTATGTCAGCGACAGTTTTACCTCGTATAATTATAATATAACACATTTCGATTATATATTGACTGTTTCTTTACATTTTCACTTTACCTTTTTAAACATTTATAACAACAAAAGTTGTAAAATATTGTTGTTCTGATCTTCGATATTGACATACAAGATACTGTACATCTACATCACCATCCTTTTAAATTATTTTAATTCATTAATATAGATGAATGGAAATAGGAAAGAGAGAATTAGTTTGGTTTTTGAATTTCGCGCAAAGATACACGAGGAGTATCTGTGCTAGTGTAAGACTAGAAGGAAGGCAGCTGGTCACCACCACCCACCACCAACTATTGGACTACTATTTTACAAGCAGATAGTGGAATTGACCTTCACATTAACATGTTTCCATGCTGAAAAGGCGAGCATATTAGATATGACGGGGATTCGAACCCGCGATTCTCGGATTACGGGTCTAATGCCTTAATCACCTAACCATGTCGAACAGTGGAAAGTTCATTAATAGGCAGTAATAAATAATTAAGCTAAATAAAAATACTATCAATATAGAATTATGATGGTTGAAATAAAGATAAGCTTATGAACATGTGTAATCCAACCAATATTTTCTTAGAATGAAGGCATTTTTTGTCTTGATTTATGTGAACTTATGTGAAAAATCACGTTTTGAAAAGGAGTGATTACATGAACAGTTTTTCTTACTTCTTACATATCACGGTTTATTGCATCTGTTCACTATTTGTTTTACGAAGAACTTGAAGAATGTCAGCTTTCCTGATTGATTTCCATAAAACGTGGATTATAGTGTCCGTATGACATGTATCAGGAGTTGATAAGCATTCTATTTGGACAGGTCCAAGGGCTTAAAGGTCGTGCCTGTTCTTATAAACATCGTGTGGATGACAGGTTACCTAAACAGTCGTGAAAGTTACTTATTCTATAATAACGTGATTTCTCAAAAACTAAATCTATTTTCTTTAATTCTGCACCATAATGTTTACAAGCCCACTGTGCTTACGAGTATTATGTTTTGCAGCAGTGAATTGTCAAATCTATTATTACATTTTTTTTCTTTTCACCCTGACTGTAAACATTTCGAGCTAGAACTACAAGACGAAATATTTTATCGCCTTATAGGTTACTGAGTATACACCAACTTCTGCTTTTTCGGTAATTGTAACTACATAGCAACTCATAAAATCATAAATTTTGAGTTCAATAAGAGCTTAACAATTATTTATTTTTACTTATTCTTATCAACTTCAGTTTTTAGTCAGATTTATATGTGTGTGTGTATATATAATTCATTTCGTTGAAGATATTTTTATTGTACAGTTCACTCTTAAAGGTATGTTTCCCTAGCTAACTCACTGGATCTGACATACTGCATTTCTCTGACAAAATTTATTTTACTGAGTCATTTGCTGATTTTTATCATGATATTGTCTTTCTGCGTATCTTTAATTTTTTGCGCTTGCTACTGTGGTGTTATTTTCAGCTTGGAAAACAACATTCTTTGTCTCTTTTTCCAATTAAACTTGCTCTAGTTGAGACCCGAGGTTCAGAAGATATAAACAACAAATAGAAGAAAAAAAGGTTAACTGTATTATAGCAATGCCAGTAAGTTCGGCTGCAGTAAGGGCTAGCACGTCTGCTTTTTAATACAACAGTGTAAATAACATTTTAATGAGACTTCAATCTTCCTCATTAGTGCGTCTTTGCGATAACATTAAATAATTGCATAGTGTTATATTGATCTCCTAGTGAAGTACATTTGTGCCTATTCTAATATATAACACATTAAATGAAATATATTGCAACGTCCTAAAGCTGAAATGTATGATAATGCTCTAACGCTCAAACGTAACAGATGACGTAAACAAAACTTGCTTGTTTCTTCACATCAGATACATCTTGTGTGTACCAAACGACCTATAGCCGTCCCTAATTTTAAACTGAAGGGAAGATGGAGGCAACAAGTCTGAAATGGCTACTCTTAATACAAGTATTGATTTTCATCCACAGTTGGCAGAGCGAAGCATTGCTATCCCATCATCACTTGGACCTGAAATTTTCTTCAGCTACTAGGTCTTTCAGTTAAACCAAACAGATGAGTTTCTGACTAGGTCCTACTTGAGTGAGGTTAATGATAAATAAAGACAAAGAATGGTCTTAGTTATTTCAATGGGGTACAAATCATCCTTTATACTTCGTTGTTTAATCTGTTTTTCAAACTGTCATGATTAGATTATTCTATTTTTGTGCCATACTTTAATATTTAGACGTTGCAATATTTATTTGAATTAACAGATGAATCCATTGATCTACTATTTGCAGAGCATGTCATTGGATTCAACTTTTAGTTCAATATTTTATACAACTTTTTAAACTTTCTGCCATCGTATCACTCTTGTTCCACTTTGGAAAATATCACTGGTAATAAAATTGCTTTGAATTCAGACTACAACGAAACGGTAAAATCCTACAGTTTACATTACAGCATAACGCTAAATTCCTTCTCCCCCTTTAAAAAACACATCAGATTTTGGTTCACTAAGGTTAATATATGTACTGATAACATTTATATATGTTTAACAACACAGCCAAGGTTTCCAAAAGTCGGAGAGTGCAAGATTTTTATCCATAATAAATCTGAAACCTTTTATGACGATTCATTGTCACGGCGCTATCCTACGTAAGCACATCGTTCATCTAGTCACCCAACACTACCAAACGAACATACATAAAATTCATGTCACTCCATTTCTAGGGTTAGTATAACATTTCATGACATGTTATCATAAAAAAGACAGAGAAAGAGTGAGTGTGTGTATAAAGAGATTTCTTGAAAGCACATTATATAATTTCGATAAAAACATCGAACAATAGGATAACTCTTAAGATCATTCAAATAAAATAAAAGATATGTCCTGAAGTGTAAAATAATATCATGAAACTTACACTAACTTTAACCAGTATTTATCTTCGAAGAATTATGAATATCAAAGTTGTGCTTTACTTAAATCCTTTAAGTGTACTAGTTTTACTCTAACTATATATTGAGAATTACGTAAACTACCCCTAGGTCTCAATGCTTAACGCACACAAACTCGGACTTTTTGAATAAAGCGTATTATGTTTCAAAACAAAACATATCATTAAAGGTAAAATAGAAACTTAAAAAATAACACAAAATATAAAGGAGCTTGTTCAGCCAGTTTCTTTTTCTTTTTAGCTTAATGTTTAATTCAAACGACTCAGTTTTGGTCCTTGCAGTAATGTTTGTTAGGAAGGACAAAAATATTTTTTTTTCTACGACGTCCGAAACTACAAGTAAAAAGACTACTTATGTATTGTAAGCTGTAAGATTATAACGTTGCAAAATTATTTTCCTCTTTCAGTTCTGATATTCTTACTTAAACTTACGTTATCATTCAGTACTTGAGAAATAAGAACATGAAATGTGGGATACACGCACAATTTTGTTAAGCTGCTTTGAAAACAAAAATATAGTCGCTGAAAATGTACGTGTGTACGTAAAACTTGCCTCTTATGTTTTAGGCCCGGCATGGTTAGGTGGTTAAGGCCCTCAGCTTGTAATCCTAGGGACGCGGAATCGAATTCCTGTAATGCCAAACATACTCGCCCTCTTTAGCCGTAGGAGCGTTATAATGTCTCGGTCAATCTCACTATTTATTGGTAAAGGATAGCCCAAGAGGTAGTGGATAGAGATGCCTTCTCACTTGTCTTACACTGCTAAATGAGGGACGACTAGTACAGATAGCCCTCCTCTAGCTTTGCGCGAAATTCAAAACAAATCAAACTTATTTATTTTAATTAGATTTACTGAGAGTGTGTTTTTTCTCATAACAAAACCACATCGGGCCATCTACTGAGCCCACTAAGGAGAATCGTACTCCTGATTTTAGCGTTATAAATCCGTAGACTTAACGCCGTACTAGTGGGTGGCTTTACTGAGAGAAAGATACTCTCTCTACTTGAGCTAATAATGTGTCATTATGTTAACTTTGTGTGATTTAAATGACTTACTGCACCGTGTGACCAGTACAACCCAATACTGGATATCAGTATTCAATTGAAAGATAAATGAATATTTAAAAGACACTTTCACAATCATCTCGTAAATTTTAGAAAGGATATGAAACTGATTTAACAGGATAAAATACGTGTTCAACATATAAACATATATCAAAACATATTTTAAATATACCGGATTTCAGGATATTAGAACACTACTCGTGTTAATAGCACATATTTAACATACAATAAGAAAGATACAGCGCATTAAAAAAAAGAATTAAACACCGAAATAAACATCGTAATATGCCTATATTCAATACAAAAACGTAAAAAAATAACACAACTAAAATCTTATCAGGAATTGAATACAGCAGCGAAACTTTGAGATGTAATATATTCTCGGTATTCAGCTATCTCTAAAACACTTTAAATGGGGTGGGGCTCTTTCGGATGTTTTTGCAAAGCTACACTGAAGTTTTTTGCTTTACACATAGCCGTCCGTGATTTCGAAATGATAAATTAAAGGAAAGGCAACAAGTTAATAGCACCTACCGCCAACTCTTGGGCTGCTCTAATTCAATAATGGGAGTTTACCACGGACCTATAGTACGGAGTATATTTTCTTTCAGTAGGTGGGCACAGTTAATTTACTTTCACTGCAACAACCAGTTACGTTAACCGCTAAGCCACACCTGATCAGAAACAAAAAGTATTAAAACTCTGCTACCCCCCGCTAGTACAGCGGTAAGTCTACGGATTTACAACACTAAAAATCAGGGGTTCTATTCCCCTCGGTGGGCTCAGCAGATAGCTCGATGTGGCTTTCCTACGAGGAATACACATCACACACTAGAAATATGCATGAATCTCAAAACTAACTTTAAGAAAAAATAATTAAAACATTGCAAATCACATGAATGTTAATATAAAGTATTAAAATGATGTATCTTCACAACATAAAACACTCTCTGCCTCAGCGGTAAGGTTTGGGGATTTATAAAGCTGAAATTCGAATTTCGATCCCTACATTGTATAGCTTCTTGAAGCTGTTCACGGATTCACATATCATCTATTTTCATTATTACTTTCCAGACGTGTACGAATAGCCACTGACCACATGAAGTAACTAAAGAAAAAGTGGCAGTAAATATATAGTTTAGTATAAAAACCTTAGGTATGAACGGAAGCAAGTTTGTGAATAGTATAAATTATGTTATTCGTGTAAAGAAAAACAAATATTTTTATCGTCCAAAATCACCTGCACACTCTGGATTAGCACAGATTTCACTCTTCGTTGCGTTACAAGTAGTAGATATCATTTCAGGGTTGTTCAGAAGTAAGTAATATTCGAGGTTCTTCTTACAACGTTTTTTTTTTAGGGGGGGGTTATTGAGTGGTGAATGTGAGAGAATGCGCGTAAACGACCGTGATTGATGGAATCTTTGATGTGTATAACATGTACCAATGTCAGGAAGTTCCCGTGTTTTTAGTTGTTGTTGTTGTAACTGCTATGAACAAATACTTGTAACCTATATCCGTCAACTGTACTGCTGTAGACTGTGATGAATGAACATATTCTGACTAACAAGGAAACGAACTCGATATCTGTAAGTTTTCTAGAAACCCAAATCAGTCATGCATATAAGCGTAGTGATTAGATTATACTTCAGACATGGTATGTTGTTTGGGGAAGAAGATGACAAGCAGCAAACAGCTCGGGTTGTATATAAATTGGTTATACTCTCAATCTGCTATCATCCAATAATAAAACCTTGGTCAAGATGCACATACAGCAAACAAGCGAAAGGCGAACGCTAATGAAGACATGAATGATTAATGTTTTTCGGCAAATGTGATGGATACGTAGGTGCATGTTTACACGCATTTAAGAAAATCAACATAACTTTTGATTTTAATGCAGATAAACTAGTTGCTTTTAAAAGCTATGTATGCTTATCGTTAGCACCATTAGTACTTAACTGTAAGGATCGTGATGAAACAAAATGGCGGCCATAAGAATCGCCCGTTTTAAACCACCTTTGAAACATCTGAATATTCAATAACTGTTTCACAGCATTGGCTGAGCAAAACGAAAGCCTACTGTACGTATAAAGCTTCCTTTAACGTTACTTACGTGTTTATTGAGTAAATCAAATTTTTTTATTATTTATTTGATTTATTCGTTGACCATTTCAACGAATTTTTTTCAAAGTACGTAAGTAACTTTTCCATACAAGCGTACAGAAAATGACAAATGTTATCGCTCTAAATCTTGTACAGAACTCTTCTGTCTAGGGAATCAGTGGTTACTTTATTGTACTAAGAAGGACACTAGTGGGATTATAAAATGTATCCTAGGTTTTGGAGGTAACTGCGGAGGTAGGACCCGCATAGCGATGGGGACACATCGTCTATCAGTCTTAACCTCCAATTCGCTAGTCTCACATAAGAAAACTAGAAATTAGAAAAGCGAGATGTGGGTGCTCAAACCCACCACGTCCCACACCTATATCATCCTTCACTCTGCAGTCAGTTGTGGGAAGGTGACTGCTCTCCCAAGTTAAAATAAGAATAAGGAAAATATAAACATAAAAGATGAAACATAAAAATAAAAAGTAAAAAAATGAAAATAAGGTACTACCATTTGGAGGTAAGTAAGATAAAACTTACCTCTGATAGTTAGAATTTCTGTCCCACATAATAGAGGTAGTAATTAACAGGACATTGGTAAAGTGCATATCCGGACGATGCGTTACTGTGAGCATATATTTTAAAATTAGATTTGAGGGTAGAGGTCCTGGTGAGTAATAAAATGAAACCGGGTATACGTACCCTTCACAACTGATGTTGCTGGCTCACAAAAATACAGCTAATGAAAAGGAAACAAACAAATATAATAAAATAAGTGTTTAATTTTATAAAGACAAGTAGAGTTCAATATATACAAACTATAGCAATGTAGAGATTTAATGGTAGAAAGAGGGTTGAAACGAGAAACTCAAAACTGTCAAAACTGAATAACTTAACTTAAAAAAAAGTAATATTTTGTTAAATTAGTGTAATTATGTTAATCTAATATTTTTTTCAACCAAACTATGTAAAGTTATAATAACGTTAATATATTTTATTTGGGTTTTGTAACAAAAAAACGTAATTTCAATGTATTTCTTAAGTACATTTATAAGGTGTTCGAATATTGCTAATCGTTTTAATGCCTAGATCCACAGTTTATTACAGAAACTTTAACAAACTAGGAAGAAAATTGAAAATCATGTGTACCTGGTTCTAATTACCTAACCATAACAAACGTTGAACGTTAAGTTTTTCATGTACCATACCTACGTTTCCTATACTCTTATCCATTTATAAATAATTCGTTATTCTCTTCTTAGGTATAATACGAACCACCAGGCGGCGCCTAGATCGAGAATCCCAAGAAGAACACGTTCTAGAGGTAAGATAAAGAACCGATATAAATTATACACAAACCAACGCTTATGTTTGTGTTTATGGTTGTTATCTTATGAAAGTATTTATGTCGTTTTATAAAGCAAATGTAAATTATTACAACAGCTATCTTTTATTATATGTATAACATTTATGATACAACTGCTTATTATATGTATAACATTTACCATACAAGTGTTCATTATATGTATAACATTCATCATACAACTCAATCATGTACTAACGGTTAATTCAAGACGAATCTTGTGAATCCACAAATTTTCTTTCGTGCGTAGCATCTTTCTACTGTACGCACTCTCCAAGATGACGAAGTATTCAGAAACGACATTTAACGCCGCAGTCCTCTAGGCAATGGTGAAGAATGGACGACTGATTATATACAGTATTCTGTGCATGTTTTTTAATAGATAAGCTCAAACGGCGTATCATTAAGCTCACGTAGTCAAAGTTGCACTTTGGACATGTAAATTTATATTTGACGATGCGTAATTGGGATTCTTTGTATTTGAAATAGTTACGTGAATGAAACAATGGTTCAAACACAATTTTAAACTTAATATGATGGTAAATATTATTTAAAATTGGTTTAATCTTTTTCTTGTTTTTTTAGTTCTACTGAATGGTTACCAGTAAATAGTAAGAAACGATAAACTATTTCCTTATTTGTAGCTTATTGACTGGTTTTAGGAATGTACATAATGTAAATGTAAATAATTATTTATAAAATTATCATTTAATTGTACAGTAGAATTGTTGTTATGTAAAACAACATTTTTTATTAATTTATTCATGAAAAAAAGGAAAAACACTATGTAATAAGCTCGAAGAATTAACTTATAAATTAAGCTTTTTTAACTGTTAGCTCTGTGTTCTTCAACTGTAAATCTAATATCTTTATGTTGATTACTTAAATAATTTTGAAATTCTAAAATATCAAATTTATTATTGAAAATTAAAAAAAGCTTCATCAACATATTCTCTATGATATGAAGGTTTAAACTTTACCAAACAATTTTTCGACTAATTTTCTCCATAATAGCTTAAAAATTAACTAGCCAAACACGATGCAACACTTCAACCCATAGATACCATATCAAGTTGCTCGCAATGACATCCATTGAAAAACAAATACACTTTATGGTAACAAATTCTAACAGCTTTATAAAAAAAAAGGTTTGGTTATACCTCTAACAACACCAGAATTTCAAAAATTAATTTCCCACTTAATTACTTCAGTTAAGGGTAAATTGGTATACAAAGGCTAGATGTCAAACCTGACGATAAAGGAAAAGGCCGGTGTAGATACATCTTTGACTACTTGGACTCAACGAAACGTTGTTTGAGCTTACGTATGAAAGAATCCGTTCAGAATACTGTTTATAATCAATCGTCCATTCTTCGTCTAGGCCAAGAAATGGCCATGTGGTTATGGCGTTAGACTCGTAATCCGAGGGTCGAGAGTTCGATTCCCAGTCACACCAAAAATGCTCGTCCTTTCAGCCGTGAATGCGTTATAATATTACAGTCAATTCTACTATTCGTTGACGGTGGGTAGATATAACTAGCTACTTTACCTGTAGTCTTACACTGCTAAATCAGGGACGGCTAACGCAGATAGCCTTCGTGTAGCTTGGCGCAAAATTCGAAAAACCAACCAAACAAACAGACGATTCTTCGCCAATGCCTAGAAGACTGCGACGTAAATGTCGTTTCTGAACACTTCAACATCTTGAGGAATGCGTACAGCATAGAGATGCTATGCACAAAATGTATTTCCTGGATTCACATGATATGTCCCAAATTAAACGTCAATCAAATAGCTTCACCTTTGCTTTTGAAATTTTGAACCACGTACTACAAAATGTCTGTCGTCTGTAAAATGAGAAACATAATTCATACGTTTATTACTTGAAGTTTGGCAAATAGGGTAAAAAACTTGGAATGTACTTAAAAAACACAAAAGAAAAACTTAGATAAATCTTCACCTAAAAGTTACATTACAAGAATTGAGAATAAAATCATTTGTGATGAAGTCATCATTTATTTACTTTCGTTCGAATGTGGATGGAACGCAACGCGTTCAGCCTTTTTCTTCATTTTGGTTTCCATGGAAATCCATACCTTGCTTACGTTTGTTTTGAAGATTCATCTCCTGAATTTTTTCCATTAAAAGTAGAAAGTTGTAAAAATTAATGATACTGTCGCCTTACTAGTATTTTATTCATCACCCACTACTACTCATCACCATCACTGTCCGTCTCTCCTTTTCCCTCGGTTTTCTCGTGTGTTAGCAAAATTTCTCTTATTTTTTATCTGTTATGAGACAGAAAGCTTTTATTATCAACACATGGTTAAAATGTATATAATATCTCAAGCTTTAGAAGAGAGAAAACTTGCATTATCAACACCAGATTAATACATATCTGATCTTTCAACCGTTAAGAGAGAGAGTGTGTCTGTATCAGTGATATGAAGTTCAACCGTTAGGAGAGAGAGAGAGACTGTGATGGTATTACAGGGCTAACATTCATCTGATTTTTCATATTACATCAAACTGAAAATATAAAAAAATGATTGTCTTATATACTTAATTATTTGTATTGCTCTCTCTTTTGGAAGGTCATGTTTGTCACTCTACAAACAGTAAAAGTATCGGTAGAGATATAAAGCATACATTGTAATACGCATCATATAACTGTTTGAATATATGGTAAGTATGTGCAGCAACATATGTTAATTTAATAGTAACGTGTCTTTACGTATGGGATAATTGAATATATGTACCATAATGTATATCAATATGTTTATGATTCTATTTACAACATAAGTATATTTCACAGTTTATGTGGTTTATACACACATATATATATATATATATGAGAACTATTTTATATTTTGGTAAATAGTTGATACATGCTTTATAATATACGCATACATATATACTCCAAAATATACACATAAGTGCCTCGCATATACTCACATTCTCCTTACAACTACAACACCGCGTATATTGAGTTCGAAAGTGCCTTTCAATTTAGAAAATTGATTACAATTAATTAATTACAGGGTCTTAATAATACACACCAAGTGAAGTGCAAAATTACAAAAAAAATACTTTTATTGAATAAACATAAAATGTGAAACTTGTATTTATGAAGTCCATGTTCTTGTTTAATTATTCTTCTATTTATTATTTATGCAGGAAATCATGGCCTCTTTTATGAAAGAGTTTTGATAAGCAAATTAATTGGACCTCAAGTATCAAGTTTCAAGATAATTTGAAATAACGTTTGTAACGTTTTGCCTTGTCATTTAGTAAATACGTTTCCTCAGTGAAAAAATCGTCACTCTGTGCTGATATAAAACTGTCAAATTGTTTTTCTGATCTAAGAGGCCTGCACATGTTTTACTGAGCGTCTCCATCTTGAAACTATGTGCAATTAGTTGCTGTTTGCAACAAGAACTATAATAGTTCCAAGCACTATTCGCAATTTGATTATATGGCTCTACACAAAGACAGAAACAGCTGCATCCTCCTTTCTTCTTCAGTTTTTGCCTGTTTGGCATTTTAGATTTTGCAATCTGTTTAAACCGTTTTACACAAAGATAGAAGTAGCTATCTCACTTTCCTGTTTCTTTCTTTGCTTTATTTGTATTTTATATTTCTCAATATGAGCAAAATAACTTACGCAAACAACGAAATATATTTTTATTTTGGTTTTTGATCATTTTGAAATGGTTAAGTCGCGAAACAATTATTTTTTCCGTTGAATGATCAAATCCTGAAATTGAGCTCAATATATATATACATATATAGTATATAGTAAATCTGGTTTGATCTGTTTGATAGTTTGAGCTTTGTGTATACATTTAACTTGTATATATTAAAAGTTAAGTTCTCAATAAATGTAATTCTTTGGTTTGGAAAAAAAAACACAAAGATAATTAATTATGTGAGGTTATAGCGTGGAGATTTTAATGATTTGAAAACAAAATACAAGGAGTATAAAGAAACCAAGCCTAAAGGAAAGTCACTTCTCTAACGGCTTTGAACAGATCAGACCAATTTCTAAGAGTGAAAAGTGAGGTAAGATTAAGGCAGTACCATCCAATATTGTGGACACTTGTTTACAAGTAAGTTCTTGAGATATAATTACTTAAGTACTTTAAAGATAACTATGGTTACTAACTTTACACTTCCAAATCACAAATAATGAAGTAAAATTTTGTAATCGAATATTTGATTTCAGGTTATATTATAACTGACAACTTGTTAGGGTTAACTAACACGTTCAAATACAACAATCGTTTCACTACATGAGCTTCATGGCATTATTATTTCATTATGCAGAGAAGGAACTTTTACAGGGTATCTGAGAAAATTGTACAAGAAATATCTTGCGTACGTGTCTAGGGACAACTACTCTAGAGGTTAAGAGATTTCACTATTGGATCACGGAAGAATCCATACTGTGGATGTAGAATCTGGTTTCATACATCATATTAATACACCTACGCAAATCTCAAAGCATATCACTCTTATGATACAATAAAGCTTTAAAGTTACTTTAAGGGGAATTAGTTATTGTTAGGTGTTCATATGGAATTCCTGAACTTTGACAAAGAAACACGTACAGCTAAAACAACCACGTTGAAGTTTCAAAATTACATTTATGTAAAGATAAAACGTAATCATACCATTAGGTAGTGTGGTAGGTCAATTGTTTTCGGGTAGATTTTTCCATTTAATAATTACGAATAAATTATCTGAGCAGATTCATTGGTATTTTGTCGACATTTGTGACATGTCAATACTTAAGTTTAAGTCATCCACGACGGGAAGCCAGCGCACAAATTATCGCTATTTAATTCTGAGGTGCGTATACTCTAAATGATGTGAAAGTTTTAAGAATAATTTCATTCTGAGTATTTTCAGAGCGATTTAGAGTCCTAGTTCTTAATAAACATCAGTTTTGGACATTCTGAAATACGGAATAAAAAGTTCCTTATAAATGTTTATATTACTTGGTAAATAACCTTAATAATCGGACAAATGAAAAAAAAAATGAATAACTACATGAAATGGTAGAAACTTTAACTTGATTGTTTGTAAAACTTTGTGTGTTTATTTCTCTATATTGTAAAGTTAATATTATCATATTTATTCTTTCGCCTAGTTCGATTTTCTGTTGTGATTTAATTTTGAAAATTCAATATTTATTCATTTGTCTACGTTTTCAAGGCAGTGAAGGGCAGCAGCTGTAAAGTTTATTTATTGTTATACTTACAATCAAAATCTGTCTTTGATATACACTAATGAGTAATACATAGTCATTTTAGAGACATTAGGAATCAACAGAAGTTGTGTGTAATGTGTGACTTCTGTAAGTAACTGAGTGTTTCATAATCGAAACAGAGAACCTGTGTAAGAAATGCTATACAAGAGAATAGAATAAGACGATAAGTAACAAAGGTTATTAGTTTTGCTTCTTGTAAATAAATAAAATGGTTTGATATCTAAAGTATCTCTAACAATGGGCGTTAATATCTCTAAAGTATATCTAAAAGTAAGTATATAAAGCATGTTTTAGAGAAATCAAAATTCTTAATGTACTTGATATCAAAGGTTCTTGGAGTTGAGAAACCATGAAAATTAACTAGCTGTTTACAAATATTATATATATATATATATATATATATGCCATTCAAGTATGATGACTTGTATTGAATATTTTTTTTTGGATACAAATAAATAAATACGGCTTCACAGTGACGTACTCAATATCGTCAATTGACGTCATTTTATTTTTAAAGAAGTTTTTACTTCGTTTATGCAGATTCTAAGTAAAAACTTTAAAAAGAATAAAAATGTAGAATTATTACCTTTATTAACAATTCGTAAGAAAGTCAATTAAAGTAAGAAGCCATTCCATCGCTTTTAATATTTATTAAATACTTCCAACAAACGTTAACTAATATTAATTACGTTTGTTTGAATGACGGTACTGTGGGGGAAGTTCAATTTTTCTGTGTTTTTTCTGCTTCTCAACATCCCTAGAAATAATTATTTGAATAGTGCTAGTATGTAGGTGTATATATGTATGTGTGTGTGTGTGTTCTATTATTTTGCAAAACTAATAAACATTACCAAATATATGAATGCAGGCAATGTTTCTAGGACAGAAAATTTTTCTGATCGCTACTATTTGTTTAGTTACTTGCATTTTAATCCAATATTTCAAAATCAGTTTGTCTCCTACTGTGCTGAACATTAGATAAATTATGAGATATCGCTCCATTTTGTTTTCTGTCAAGTTTTTTTTTCTTCTTTTTTTGTTATTCCTCTTGGCACTTTTCTTTTCTACTTCTTAATCCATTATTGACTTAAAAGTTCTCATAATAATATTTCGCTTCTAATTCATTTTTCCATCTTATTTTAAACTCACAGTCATTCTGTTTAAAACATTTTCTTTTCCTTTAAAACTTTCTCTTGCTCTTTAAATACAGCCGAGGCTTATATATTTCTGTTTCATTTTCAACCTTACTTTGTGTCTGTCATCATCATTTCTGTTCTATGTAATATGATTTTCTGTATTTGTTTCTGCTTCTATTTTTTTCATGGTAAAATAACTTAAAATTCATTTGTTTTCACCTCATACTTTTAATATTTACTATAAATTTCAAGACATGTTCTTTGATGTACTCAACTGTCAAGACTTTAAATAAAGTTTCGTGCATCATAAACTGAGCGATTCTGCATTCACATCTCACGAACCAAAGGATCACCAAATTGTTTGAAGATTAGAGTTAAATGAGCTGGTTTCCTTAGATAACTAAGTTTGAATGTTTAAAATCGAATGTAAGAGGAATCATAGCTTCCAAAAACGTAAATATTTACTAAGTTTCCTAAAATAACCGGTAAAAAAGAAGAAAAAAAACGTAAAACTTTTAAATTGAACCATTTTTCTCGCATTTATGTTTACGTTCTATGTTATATCGTAATAATGTCGTGCAAACATAAAAATAAAGGTTTAAGTTAAATAAATGTATTGCAGAATCAATGGAATACGAGTCTAAAGATGCAAATGAAATAAGAATATTAAAGTCTCAGCACAACAGAAGAATATATTTAGACTGAAGTGATATAAAGGTATTGTAAAGTGAGTTACATACTAGGAGAGAGACTCAAAAAAGTTAAAGTATGGTTGAGTCTGTTAAAAACAAAAACCAAGACTAAAGAGAAATAAAAAATATTGTGGAATGAGATAAATTTTAGGATATTTATCTCGCTTAAGTGAGATAAAAGTATTATTGAATTAGTTGAGCGTAAGGATAAAAAACTGAAGCGAGATAAAGGTGTTGTTGGACACAAGGATAAAGACCGAAACGAAATAACGATATCTTAAAATCAGTTAAATACTAGGATAAAGCGAGATAAGGGTAGCTCGGAGTGAGTTGAATACAACTTGTTTGTTGTTTAAGTGGCAGGTATTTCAATTACTGAAACCCAGGAGCAACCAAAATTTGAAACCTTTCATTTTATCGTGCTCTTGTTATATAAGATACAGTAGAATGACTTCGTATGAGGATAAAATAAACTATTCTTCCTTGCCACACTCAGACGTCATCCCCCAGTGGCATTGCGATATGTCTGCGAATGTATAATGCTAGAATCTGGGCTTCGATACCTGTGGTGGTTATAGCACAAGTGGTCTATTGTGTTGCTTTGTGCTTAGTTTCAGACAACAAACTCACTTAGATTATAGCCGCAAAAATAACACAGAGAAGCCCCAACATCTATTTGAACTGGAGACCAGTTTTGGTACTTCTTGTAGCGTATTCTATTATTGGGGGTCTTCTTGGCACAATATAATAAACTCTAACCTTTCAAGAAAATGAAGACGGAGATCTTATGATTCAACGTGAGGGAGTCATGGGATCCAACAAAACTGCAAGGAGATAAAAATTTTGTATACACAAAATGTGACACGTGAGAGTAAATTGTGTTACTGGTACAACCATGGTAGGCACATAATATACCATCCATAGCTGATAAGGCAAATACTTGAAAGACGCCTCTCTGCTACGATCAGCCGAAAGTTATTCAGAATATTGGATGTAAGTTTAAAGTCTGAAGGGAGATATATATATATGCTATTAACGATTAGCTGTTACTCTGTTTTATTTTCATTAACATTTCTGTTCTTTAATCAGGGATTTTGCACTTATTTTTAATTGTGACACTGTTTCCATTTATAATGTATACTTAGAGTGTTTCAAAGTGGTTTTCAACCACTCTTGTGGTAGTTTTCGTCAAAACGTTAAAGAACTACTGTTCAGGTTAGAGTGTCAAAAACTGGTCCACCTCCAAATGTTTTTTTCATTACCACAATGAGGGAAATTAGAAATAATTACAAAGTATAAGAAGTTTTACAGAAATATATCTGTATTGCTTGTCTCAGAAGAGTTGAGTAAGTTTTTTCGTTTTATAACTTACAACATGTATGGTAGGAAAAGTCAGTATATGGTTTACACATTTTGTAGAGTCTGTAAATGTGGACAAATGATACTTTAACACGCCAAAATCATTGGAGTTGAAAGAAAGTTCGCCATTTTGATAAAACTAGCTCTAATGTTCGACATAAAGGAACAAAAAAGATAGGATTTAAGTTCTCATCCTTTCGATTGACATTTTCCGCTCTCTAGCCCATCTTTCTTGCCTCGTTTCTTTGATTTCACATAAAATATAAATCTTTATCTGAGACTGGATCAAAACCAATATCTATTATCTAATTTTTGTTTAAGTGTCATGAGACGTTCAATTTTTTTATGTTTTTAACTAAAAAGATACAAATAAAATAATGATTCGTGTTTGGGTTAAAACAATCCAATAAACCAAAAATATATTGTACTATGGTACTATTATAGAATACACTGGATATTGTAATAAAAAGATCATACAGAACAAAATAAAATATAAACTTTACGATAGTCGGGGTACAAAAGAGATTTGCCATGTTCTTGTTAATTGTCATGGAAGTTACGAGTGTCTGTTTTATTACGTGTTGCTTTTATGTTTAATTTAGTAGCTTTTATGAAGTAAAGTCTACAACTTTTCAGAATGATGGTTCTCAAAGTGAGGTTCATTAATAAAAGAAAAAATGCTCCTACAATAAATTAGATAGGTAATGCGAGTCCCAGTTAGCTTACAAGGCTGAGGGAAGAAAGGTCCCAGGCTCAAGACATCACACCATTGAATATGCTACATTGTAAAAGGTGACAATCGACTCCATACACTTTTTTGTGTATATGTTCTCTTGTGTCGACGTTTGCTGATGGTTAGAAATCTTTCCTTTCGTCAGTAGTTCAAAAGTAGGGATGGCTAAGCCTGAACCATAGAGACATCGTATATAACTGTTTATTTAATACGCACATAAAGTGACGAAGTTCAGATTGAAAATTTCAGTTTGGTAAATGTATAATTTGCAAAAGCAGGTGACTGTAATTCTGTATCTATGCAACTTCAGTACTGTAGGCGGATGGTAAAACCAAACACAGTTTTTGCACTTTCCTTAACACAGACGTTTTTGTAAGCAGGTTTCAAAATACAAGTATAGATTATAAATACGTATATATATATATTGCGTTATGATAGCAGTGAAGCATAATTTTAAAACAATTATTTTTCGTGAAGCATTTCCAAATCATGAGGCTCAGTAACATATACGCAGGTCACACAAATATGCTGATTTAAGAAGTTGTTCTTTATTTATTTGGTTATTTTTTACTGAAATTGTTGAAGCAAATTTCATGTTTTGTTTAGCAATGAAACTACTTTAGTAGTTTTTTGTAAACGTAATAGAGTAATGGACTGAATGTTGCAGTCATATTTTTCTCGGTTTATCACTACAATGTAAGTACCAATGACAATACTTTCTATTAGTTTTATGTCCAACATTTGGGAGCAGTTTTTTTCATCACTTTCAACTCCAAGCAATATAAATTTATACTTATATTTAAAACTAAAATTCATCCTAAACTCAATTTTGAGATGATATGATTGTTTTCTAAAAATCCGAATACCAAAGAAAGGTAGGTTGAATGGCATGTTGATGATGCAAATACTTCTAAAATAAACGTGTTTTAAAGATTAAATGGGTTCATTTAGAAGCAAATTAACAAAAGGAAAGTTTAACACTTGGCTTACTTCTTCATTTAAAATCTCATTGACTTAAAGTACTTAAAAGAGCTTAGTTAAGCTCTGTATTTGTGTATAAATATGTATGTGTATTACCAGTCTGAGTTAAAGTGGTGTGTATAATAACATGGAATCTTGGGATGTCTCGCTACTCCTTCCATGCATGCTCAATATGTACATCAACAAACATGGTTATGAAATGTGCATATAAACGAAAAATATCACACCAATAAAATAAGTTAATTTGGCGGATTCTTTATCATTCACCACATTTTTATTCATAACTACCTCTGTAATTCATGAATCATGAGTAAAATCAGCTTCATAGACAATACTGCATGTATTAATGAAGACAACTAGAGAAGACATAAAATCTATAACAGAAGAGCAGTCAAGATTTCATTAAATATTGCAGACTTTTTATTTTTGAACAAACACTTTGCGATATAGAATGGCATTCAGTGATCACTAATAGACAAAATGCATCACGGTGAAAAAATCATTTTTTTTCACAATTTAATCAAATCTTTGTCATTGAATGACACCAGTGTCTCATATCTAAACTCTAGATGAATTAGCTTAAGCGTACACTCTTTTGAAACAAACATATCGAGAACGTCAATGTTTCGCAAGTTAATGTAGCTGGAATGTTATTTTAAATTAAATCTAACGAAAACTAGATCATTAAAAATCAATTTTTATATCCACGAATTAATCAAACTGGTCTAAAATTATCCGAACGATATATTCATCTTTGGCTCAACTGCTTTATTTTCTCCATAAAAACTTACATTGGAGGAAAACATCCTACAAAACTCTCAGTTCTGAAATCTTCAGGTTTCAAAGACTCGAATACTGGGTAACTGTTTCAACTCATCAAAGTTATTTATTACTCTCATGTTTAGGTTATTATTAATTAAGTATTTCTAACGTGCTATTCGTTAGATTATCTATTATTCAGTTGATATGCATATTTATATATCTAAACACTTCTATCGTCGTAATTGTCAGCATAAATAATACAGTTAGTGGGGAAATCACTCATGCATGTTTTATACATGTAGTTGTAAAATTATAGTTTTAATATGTGAACTATGTTGTTCCCGAAAGACTTGAAGGCTATGTATATACATAGAAGAACACAAAAACAAACAATTTTTGAATAGATCATAGAAAGAACTAATGGCTTTAACTTCATGTAAATCCAGCTGTGTGTGTAGTTAATGCTGTCAACAACACTGTTCACAATACTAGAAATAAACAACCTTATAACAACAAAGTGTAGTTTTTATTTAATTAGAACTCAACGCTTTACTTTAAAACATCATAAGGAGTATTTACTAAAAAGAATCCGAAACTGATAGTACAGAACATCGAATAGTTTTAACAAGTTCTAATCGAATCCATAGATTTAAAGCATTGTACTGTCAGATTTTCGTCTGTGTTTTAGTGAATGTCTCTGAAGAAATAATGAAGCAAAACGTTTAGTGTCAAATTAAATAAAAAGCTATACTCTGGTTTTATAAGGTCGTTTATTTCTAGCATTAATATGTATTCTATACATTACTATACACTACATAAATTAAACATTGTTCACATAGTTCAGCTTTATATATCATTACAGTTATCAACAACATTGTTCGTGTAGTTTGGCTTCATGTATTGTTAGCACTGTCAACAAAATTGTTCCCAAAGTAATATTTTTGTACTTAAACTGTAGATCATAGTAGGTATGTAACAAAACAATGGACACTGCATGTTTTAAGGGTTTAAAATTTACAACTTTCAAGATTTTGACTTTCATATTTGAAGGTAATATGAATAAAGGTAGCGAGGACTTATGTTTCGGTTTCTATCCATCACTAGAGCTATACATTTCCGATTTGCTTTTTAATCCTACACAAACAAAATCAGTTCATAACGTTTAATTTGTTTTGAAATTTCGCACAAAGTTTCTTGAGGGCTATCTGCGTTAGCCGTCCTTAATTTAGCAGTGTAAGACTAGAGGGAAGGCAGCTAGTCATCACCACTCACCGCCAACTCTTGGGCTACTATTTTACCAACGAATAGTGGGATTGACTGTAACATTATAACGCCCCCACGGCTAGGAGGGCGAGCATGTTTGGCACGACGCGGATGCAAACCCGCGACCCTCAGATTACGAGTCGCACGTCTTAACGTGCTTGGCCATGCCGGGCCGTCATAACGTTTAGACTTTGAAAACAATTACACATATGATCGTCGTTAACTGTAGAATATTTTCAAACTGACAAAGAATAGTTAGTTTTGCTTCAACATATACTGAGGACATATATTAAAAAAAACTGTCGTTTTTAACTGTTATGATGTGAATCCTTTAGAAATATTCAAATATATTACCATGAAGATCCACACAATCTATTGAAAGTATTCAGGAACATACGGACTCCTGGTAATTAATACTAAATCATTAATGGTGTTTAGAGAGTGGAGAACAGTATCGTTGAAATGAAATTCATATGTTTTTGTTATTGCTTTTTGCTGTACGTCTAAAACATCAAAAATCATGTGTTTTTTACCCATTAATCAAATACTATATTCGTCAGTAATGTTACATTTGAAAGCATGCTAAGCTACCTGTTTATACTTATTGTTACGTATTTTTTATGTTTTATGTTCTTCGTAGACTAAACGCAACAGAAAAACGCAGATAACAGCTTGTATAATTTATTACACTAAACTATTAACAAATATAACAGATATAACATAAATTATATAATAACAGTGACAGATATTAAGATACAACATTCGAAATTAATTACAAAACAAAATAATACTAGTTTCAAACTTCAAAATTAAACACAATACAAAATGGTACTGGCCTGTATCTAATATAAAAATCTAAAATGAAAGTCTCAAATTCCAGTCTAGGGTGTGAATTTAGTCCCACGAAGAAATTCCGAAGCTTAAATGAAGAAGTTCAGAAACAGTTCACAGTTCAATAAATTCGTCGACTCTCAGCACAAGCAGTAATTCAGATGAATCGTAGAGATTGACGAAATAAAATCACAGCTTCCGTAGAACTAACTAGAGTCACAAATCCAAGTTGAATAATCACAGCAAACACTTAATCTTTCTCAAATAACTGACTCTTTTCTTTTGAAATAAAACTAATGTCTGACTCTCCTCTTTTTCTTCGAATAAAAACTGATGTCTGAATCTCTCTTCTTTCTCTCGTATCTTCGTCTGTTTATATATTGTAGGCCTAAACTCCTCGAAAGACCGCGAAATTTCTACAGATCTCCAGAGCAATCCGCGCATGTCCGTTCTTGCACGAGACTACACGTCTAGACACGAAGTCACTAGCACTTCATTTACAAACATATGATTGGTCTACTTAATTCAAGAAAATTCTAAATGTTACCCTAAATGAATAACATATTTTAGTTTAAACTTCGAAACAATAATATCAATATGGAAAAATGAATAATAGAAATGAAAATTCAAACACAACACAACATGCCGTCGTTCAAAAAACATTTACACGACATTTACATAACACTTATAGATAAGCAGAAATGGGTAAGGCCTTGAGCTTGACGTACTGGGCTGCTGATTCGTAAGTCCTAAGATTTTACTCCACAGTATGCCACTGAACAAACTTTACATTTTTAGTTGTGGGCACGTTATACAAAGCGATATTCAGTTCCGCTATTCCATTAATAACGACAGCTGTGTAATTTTGATTGATTTTCCTTTGTTCAGATCCTAAATTAGGAACAATTCTGTCTCATCGCGAGGTCTATAACCTGGCCATTTAGCCCATCTGTTCTGTAAGGTGCTATTCAAGTTTCGAAAACCAAAATCAGTAAAAAATGCGTGGTAGGGCTTGATTATAAATACACCTGTCACAAGAAAACCTCATTTTTTTGATGTATCACCTTGCTTTCTGCTCACGTGTTTCATACACTGATCTGTAATACGCTGTCGGCTAGTTGTGATATACAGCTTTCCATTATTTTACAAATTTTTGATTTTCATCCTTACTTATGTAGTTTGAAACTGATCGCATGAATTTTAGTTCTTAAAATCAGGTAATATTACTCTCGGCATTATGTTGTACATCTAGCGCTCGGCTAAAAATATCGAAAAGAGGCTTAATTACTTGCGGTGTGTAAGTGAAAATAATGTGTGCAGATTAATGTGCATGTAGTAAAATATAAAAAGTAGATAGAAGGAAGCAAGACAAGACTAAATGAGTTATTTTAAAGGAGAACTCACAAAATTCTAAACAAAAAGAGACACAGTATAAGCAGCAATAAAAATCTTAGAAGATAAAAAGTAGATATTTAAAAAGATTATAACAGATCTATTATTGTATGTTTATTTAAGTGCCTGCGTTTGATTCTGCACATTACGCTTTCTTGCATGTGACGTATATTCTTGACTAGTCCTGCTTGTTTTCGAAATTTATAAGAGGGTCTTGAGCGTAAAAAATCAGTAGTATACTAGGTGTATATATAATACCAATGATTGACAGTTTTATAGCCAAGTGAACTTTCGAGAATGATTAAAATGTTTTGTATTTTTTAAATCGACAAGTATTATTATTATTATTGGAAAGCTACAATCACTGTGCCATAGGCCTCGGAAGCTGTAATTATAACTAACATTTATTAATCCGAAAACTATAGAATTTGACCAGGAACGTTTATAAATTTCAAACATTATCAATACCTGTTAAACTTCAGCGAATTACTCCAGACGTTAGAATTTCTACGAGAAAATTAGGTACCAGGTATTGTCACCAGTAAAAAATCTGACGTGTGAGGCCAATCAAGCAAGGTGTGATAATTTCAACTCAGAATTAATTTCTCGTCGTGAACCTGGATCGTCAGTAAAATATTCATTTCTAGACCGGATATAAGATTCAATACTGTCTATAAGTTTTTAAAACTGTACTATGTAAACTATTATTTGTAATAACAATTAGTAATAACCGTTTTATAAAGTATTATTTATGTTTGTATATTAAAATATATTTGTGTTAAAAAAGAAAATTGTGTGTATTAATCTTCTTGGCAAATATCATAAACTTGAAATATATTAACAGTTAATTAACTTCTAAATCCAAATTCATATTACCAGTTATTTGAGAGAATAATACGTTGATAAACGTAACGTGATAAATCAGACTCATCCGAAATAAATTGTAATACGTAACAATATACGTTAACAGTTAAAAGTATGTGTAATAAAAAAAATAGAGAGAAGAAAAGACAAAATATTTTTTAAAGAAACTAAAACATAGAAGACCAGATATGAAAGATATAAGCAGACTTTATTTTATTAGGTTATGCAAAATGTTATTATCACTAACTCTGAAGGCCTGGCATGGCCGAGCGCGTTAAGGCGTGCACTCGTAATCCGAGGGTCGAGGGTTCGCGCCCGCGTCGCGCTAAACATGCTCACCCTCCAAGCCGTGGGGGTGTATAATGTGACGGTCAATCCCACTTTTCGTTGGTAAAAGAGTAGCCCAAGAGTTGGCGGTGGGTGGTGATGACTAGCTGCCTTCCCTCTAGTCTTACACTGCTAAATTAGGGACGGCTAGCACAGATAGCCCTCGAGTAGCTTTGTGCGAAATTCCAAAACAAACAAACAAACACTAACTCTGAAAAACATTATTCCCTTTGTCATTACATTGAGAATGCTGTCACGCTTCATTGTTGGTAATGCTCAACAATATACATCGTGGCTTAACAATAAAACTCTCACCTGATTTGCTAGAAAGTTTTGATTTGCCATTCTTTATTGTTTCGGTAACTTTAGTGGTATAACAGCAGAACAATTTAATTCAAAAGTTTAATGATATTGACTTAAGGTTGGCCTTAAAACTAAGAAAGTAAACTATTGTTACTACCAATCATCCGAGTTATAAATATGAGTCGATGTTTAAAACGTTTTAAATGCTGAGTAAATGTTACTTAATAAATGCTTATTTAGTATTTTAACATATACATTATATACTTGGAATTAAAATATAAATAAAGTAAGTAGGTAAGACAGTTATTGTCTGTTGTGCATTAATGATTTTCAGAAAATATTACTTTACACGTTTAGGTTTGCGATGTGTGTATTTCGCTACGTGAAAAATTTCACTTGGGATATTGAACTTTTGGTTGTTATCGCTTGTACAATGTTTCATGTGTCATATGTTTTTGTTTCAACGTTGAAGCTGAGAGGTTTTTTTACGAATTAGCATAATTCAAAAAGACATTGTAATAAGACGTGAATAATGATCTTTTAAATATTCACAAAGAAAGCAAATTACGACATAGCTCAGATTCTAGCTTTTCCGTTTACTTCATACTAATATTTAAAAATAAAAGTAAAATCAGTGTGTTTATCCTTTTTCTTTCTCAGAATACATCATGAGTTTTATTCAATCTATGATAATAGAATAATGGCTCCAATAAGTACATACGAAAAAAAAAAGAACTCATCAAAAATGTAAAAACCAGTTATGAGATTTGAAAGACAACTTCATTTTATTTTTCATCATTAAATAGTGTTATGTCAAGAATACTATTTGATTGTTAGTATAAAAGCCCTTCAAAAATGACAGGAAAATATTGTTGAATAATTAATGAAAATTGTACAATTTAACTAAAACGAAAAATGCACCTGCTCTTCACTTATTTCATCAGTCTTAGTAGTTCTTTAAGTACTACATAAATGGGAAATGTCATGGGGAAGAAACGTGTGTGTGCACTCTAAAAGAGACTTTAAAAACACTCTTCAGCGTTTTTACTATATTCTAGATTAGGAAATAGAAATCATAGTGCACATAATCCAACAGAAATTTTCAACTCTTTCTCTACTATACAAAGGATAAGAGATATTTGGTAGTAATAAACTTTTATTTTTCTTTACGTTTTAAAGCTAATTTGGTAATGTATGTTTTAAAATATCAAAATAATATTTATCAATTAACATTTATTCACCAGTTTAGACGTTTTAAAACACTGACTATAACGTAGACCTATTTATAGTGTAATTTTAGCAGTATGTGTGAAACACGTCCATTAGTGACACTGGTGTCTATACGAATTTAAACACCTTTAATCCAGCTTTCGATAACCGTGGTGGGCAGAGCACAAATAGTTATTCCATTGTTTAGTTTTGGGTTTAATTCTAAACAAACAGGTCTAAAGTATTAACTGAAGGCTTAGCTGAAAAGTGTATTTTATAAATTTCATTATGCTTTTGGCTGTAACTCAATGTCATAAGACTTCTGAATGAAATTATTTTACTATTATATCACCAAAGTCATCAAAAACTAAAGAATAAGAAACCTTTCTTGCATACCAAGACGAACAATGAACATTCAAAATAAACATAATTAGCTTAAGAACATTACGTGATAGTTTCATTGCTAAGCGACAAATAATTTCGAACATTATTGAAAAAGAAACATCAAAACGTTCTCGATAGAGTGACAAAGGGAATAAGCCTTTCATAATTAGTGGCAACTTGATTAAAGAAAATCATTTTTTTCTTCAGACCCATGTTACTGGAAGTCCATATAACTTTACCTCCGTATCTGTGTACCTGAAAAAGTAAAACACACACACAAAAACGATTGAAAGGCACAGTATGCTTAAGTCTAAAGGTTTTTGTAACACGCTCTAGTAGTCTAGAGTAATCTAGCAATTTGATTTTCTAGTAGTATGTTTTTAATATTGAAATGTTATTGATTAAAATGTTTATCTGTATTGTGTCGTAACCTTTAGATATTTAAACATTGTACTTTACATACGTAGTTAAATATATTTTTTGTTTGACTATATGTATATACATATTAACCTTTCTTACGAATAGTATATAATCAGAAACATTAAATCGTCTCTAAAATAACTGAACGTTGTTTGTTTTATTATTTCGTTTTAGGTATTCACACTTTAATTGAGCCGTTTACATGGTGCATGAAGATTTATTATCATTCTTTATTAACTGTATTTTTAGACTTTCAGATTTCTGGACTAAATTATAAATTTAATTTCTTCTTCACACTAATCCTTAGGACAGGAAATCCAAATTAACTGTATTCCAGTATTAAAATATATAGTTAGTTTCTTCTCAACAGTAAGTGTATACTTCGAGTTTGAAACTGTTTTAACTTTCAATACGAACAATTTTATTCGTGAAAAATGCGAAAAAAAATATTGGAGCTTTGTGAGTTTGACGCAAATGACGAATTATTTTGAATCAAACTTCTAATTACTGTATGGTAAAAATAAAATATTTTGTTCCTTAAGAGACACATTTACGTGATGTAGTACTGCAAGTAGAATTATAAAAATGCTGCCTTTATATCTATAATTACATAAAAAAGCAAGAACTTCGAAAGTTGTGATTGATGAAAAACTTCACACACCATCAATGACTCTTTCACGGTCTGTAGAACTGTACGTGTGTCTCATCTTATGAGCGTTGGACAAATTACACAGACGAAACAGCAGTGTTACAGTATTGGGTGCCTGTTATTCATCTTTATTTGTTATTTTTACTTCGACATTGTCTTAATGTTTTTCTTTTAAACTTCCCCCCAATAGTACCACAGTGGTATGTCTGCGGACTAATAACGGTAGAATTCGGATTTAGATACCTGTGGTGGGCAGAACACAGATAGCTTGTTGTGTTACTTTGCGCTAACTTCGCTCTTTTAAACTGAAGTACCTAGCGCCATCTACAAATACTTTAATAAAACTATAAATATAATTTGTTTTGGTGTAACTGCTTAAATTTCTCGATAAGAACTAAGTATTTTGTTTCTCGAGGAACAGAAACGAAATTATTGCCAATTTTCCAATCACGTTTTTATCTTTTACTAATTTTAGTACCAAATAGTGCCAAAATTTCGATGATTTTAATATGCTTCTAAATTATATGTGAAGTAAATGCAAATTAGCAGATATAAACAATGGCAACAATAACAGCTGTTACTTCATGAATAACTATGGAAGAGGTCTTCTACATTTTCATATTAGTTCAAACTGTTAGAACTATACACCAATTTGTTAGGCGTAATAGGCCAGAATTTGATAAAACCCTGGATTCTATGACGTTAAACAATCGTATTACACATAAAAAAAAACGTTAGAGCTTTCTTAAATATCTTCCATACACCACGAAATAAGTTTATGTTACTCTTCTGCATAAGAATACACCCATTTAAAGTTATTTTAACAATACGAAAAACATTTGTAAAGCTGCATTCTCGTAAGTTCATTTTAGTTATGTAAACACGAAATAATTTATAAATTTGGAAATTCTTTTTCTTATTTTTAGAATTCCGTATATTAAGCCCAGTTAGAAAAGACAGATAAATGTATTCTCTTCAGATATCTACCCAGAAGTTTAGGCACTGATATATCCTGTCACTGAATCTCTGTTTTTATAATTTTATCTATCTATATTTATATATATATATTCATTTAGTTTTATAAATTTATTTTTTGTAGGTAACTGTCACAGATTCGGGGACACCCCCTCTTTCTTCAACGACAAGAGTTGTGGTAACTGTGACAGACATTAACGACCACGACCCAGAGTTTCTTCATCAGATTTATCTTCATTGCACAGTACCGCCTACAAACCTATCTTCAGAAGCGTATGAATTGTTTAGGGTAAGTCGTACGAGAAAAGCTTTTCTGACAACCTAACATTTTATTCAGCTGTTCAAGAAAAGTGGTATGGAGTACATTTTACTTACTTTCTTACGTTCTGTTAAGTTGTTTAGGTTGAGTCGCAGGGTATTACATTTTACTTACTTCCTTACCTTCTGTTAAGTAGTTTAGGTTTAGTCGTAAGGTATTACATTTTCTGATAATTGTGTACTTTGTTCTTGCTACTTTTCTAATTATATTTTTATTTCCGATATAAATAAACTGACTTTTATACTGTAATGTAAATATAAAAACAGTTTATTTATTTCAAAATTAATACGTTTTATGTGTATTGTTGGCGTTGTCAATGTTACTTCGTTTTAAATAACATTGTATTTGTATTTATACTGTTATCGAGGAACGATTTATTTTAAGAATGTTGAATACGTTATATGTGAGTTGAGGCCCAACATGGCCAAGCGTGTTAAGGCGTGCAACTCGTTATCGGTGGGTCACGGGTTCGCATCCTCTTCGCGTCAAACATGCTCGCCCTTTCAGCCGTGGGAGCGTTATAATGTTACGATCAATCCCACTATTCGTTAGTAAAAGAGTATCCCAAGAGTTGGCGGTGGGTGGTGGTGACTAGCTGCCTTCGCTCTAGTCTTACACTGCTAAATTAGGGACGGCTACCACAGATAGCCCTCGAGAAGCTTTGTGCGAAATTCAAACAACAAACAAACAATATGTGAGTTGACGGCATTGTCAGCATTCGTTAGTTTCGAATAATAAAAATGCTATATGTATATTAAAAGGGTTGCCAACGATTTTTTTCAGAATGTTGTTGGTGGTGTTGTTGTTGTTTTGAATTAAGCACAATGGGCTATCTGTGCTCTGCCCACCGCAAGTATTGAAACCAGGATTTTAGAGTTGTAAGTCCGCAGACTTATCGCTGAACCACTGGGCGGCTATATTAGCGCCCGAACATTGACACAAACCCTGGACCGTTTTCAGAATGTTCAATACGTTGTATATGTGTTGATGGCGATGTCAGTATTTGTTGCTTTCAAATGATGAATACGTTTTCTTGAATATTTGTTTCTGATAGACATAATAATATAATACAAAACTAATTATGCCGAAATAAAACGATTTTAATGACTTACTCTAAACTTATTATGCAAATTTAAACTCAAGTCTATATCTGTCCCAAAACAAAGTAGCGAGAATTTCTCCTTTAGTTATAACGAAAAGTAACAGATACAAGGTATTCATGTTTAAAAGCATGCGAAAAATACGGGGCAACAAGCTAAAATATTTTTTGTTCTTAAAACATGCATAGAAATACCTTGAACAATTAAAAACTAAATCGACTGATAAAGCCATAATATTTAGTACGTACAGCTTTTTCTCACATTATTTGTATTTCTCGAATGTACGGAGGCTGAATACGTTACTGTCCATGTCACCACACCTGAACTTGTTTAACATCATGCCTGTGCGTCTTGAGAAAACGTTCTATTGCTAAACGCTTCGTTGTATGGCTGTCGTGTACAAACCACTGCACTACTACCTGTAGGCTTTCGATAGGCCACCTGTGCACAAGGTCGACGGTTTATCACTGCCGCTTCAATACTCTGATTGCACAGAAATGTATAGGTACTGCATTCGGTGACTTTGACAATAAGTTTTTATATAAAATAGCACACAGCTGTTTGAGGTAAGCGACTGTTAAACATATGTATCGTGAACGTAACTTGTGTTGCTTTTCAAATGAATTCCTTTTTTTTATGCTGTATGTTGCTGCTTGGGGCAAATAGACAGCTTTTGTCATTGACTTTGTGTGTCTAGATTGTTAAATGACAAAAGATGCCTCCCTATGTTTATCACGGTGGGGTTCTACTAGTTGTAGGTGGCTTTCTGGATGGTTGTCGTGCCATGAGTTGATCCATCATCCCTCCCTTGTTTTTTAATGTCATTAAGTACAATGAATATGCCTGTTTCTGAAATTTTAAACAACCGATCTGAGCATATATTTATAAACTAAGTCTATGAATATTTTGTGTCAGTAAGATTTATTACATAACGCAAAATAATGTTGAAAATATAATTCTGATGCATTCTGTTCCAACACGAATTTAAATAGTTTCTGTTGCTGACTTGCAATTCAAAATAATTTAAATATAGTGTATCCAGTCCTTTTACAAAACTACAGGGAGGGAGGTCTGTTGTTTGGAATGTACCTCTTTGCATGTTTTGAAGGTTCAAAGATAAATCATCTGATAAAACTATAGAAACGTCTGTTGGGTGCAGGTTACTGCCAAATAATTTACATGACTTAATAATCTTCAAAGTTGAATCAGCTGATAAAACTACATGAACATCTGTTTGATACAGATTGTTGCCACATACCTTGTACAGTTTGACCGTATTCAAAGTTGAATCAGCTGATAAAACTACATGAACATCTGTTTGATACAGATTGTTGCCACATACCTTGTACAGTTTGACCGTATTCAAAGTTAAATCAGCTGATAAAACTACAGTAACGTATGTCTGGTGCAAGTTGGTGTCGTATAATTTCTATGAATTAACCGTGTTAAAAGTTAGATCAGCTGATAAAGCCACAGAAACATCTGCTGGATGTAACTTGTTGCCATACAATTTGTATTTGTGTTTATCAGTTCTCAGTCTCTGTAAATGGTGTTATTTAAATATGTGACTGTATATAATTCATTGTTGACATTTGAATGCTTGTTTTAAAAAGGTGTGTGTGTTTTCTTATAGCAAAGTCACAATGGGCTATCTGCTGAGTCCACCGAGGGAAATCGAATATTTTAAAAAGGTTTTTGATTTTAGAGTATACGGAAAATTAAATATTTTACATTCATTCGACAATGACAAGTTATGTTCATGTTTACAGTATATTTTCCGACTTGAGTTCATACAGAAGTACAAACTAGGTTTTGAAACGCTTTCGTCTTGTATTGTTCGAATGCTATCTCTGCATTAATGTGAACATTCTACAGAATTAAAACAATTCCACCATTTCTTGATTCGAACATCAAAATGTATACATGAAGATTCTGAGTATATAAATCACTGTTAATATTGAAACATCGTTGGGCGCATTTACTTTTAACAGATTTTGGAAGATAGCAGCATTAATATTCAAGAGTTTTACTACAGATCGCACCTTACTTGTTTTTTAATTTTGCTACAGTATGTGTTAAAGGTGTTTTATACTCCAGATTCATTAATCTCAGTACGAAGTTCGTGATACAAGTTTTTTTGAATTATTCTATATTCTCATACAATGTTTACGATTCGTGCCGAAATGTTTTCTTGAAGACCACTCGCTGGGAAAGTTAGACCTTTATGCTAGGCTATAACTCACGCTTTAAGAACAGAGGCACTCATTTATTGTAAAAAAAACATACTATAAAGTTAGCGGACTTCAAGATGTTGCCGAAATAATGTGTATGTGTATCACTCGAATAACCAGTCATACTGAAGAACTGTGTTGTTTTACCAGTAGGATTTGGTAATAAATATGACTAATGGAATTTTTTTCATAGCCTTTCGTAAAAGATATCAATTCGAACTCGGAGGATAAAAGTGGAAATTATCTTTTAAACGGAAGTTAACCACACAAATTTAAAGGAGTTTAGGAATCGGGCTTTCGAATTAACTTCCCAAAACTTTCCTAGAGTTTTATGTTTAAACGTTTTTGGCGTTTTTAAACTCGCAAGAACATTAATGAGCAAAAGTAGACTGTATAACAGAATTATACTGGATTGTTACTTAATAGCTAGCGCCACTCAGAGAAAGTACATCGATGAAGTAAGTTATAATTACATCTAATTGTGCCGTACTAACTTTTTACTGTCCTCATGTTGTGCACATGTTTCTGACAAATATATGCGGTATTCTCGCCACACCACTTTGCAATGAACATTTTTTAATAACTCGTATTTGTAACTTGATCTGTGTTAGATCTCACTGGTGAATTAATATTACGAAATATAATTTTTGTTCTATTTTCAACCATGATAATCCAAAATTTTATGGTTTTACTATCAACAATTTTGTTTCATGATCTTAACTCATCGAAAATTATTTTAACTTCAAATCTGAATAGCAGCGTTGTAATAGACTTACATCTTTTTTATTGGCATTACAGTTATGTTTAATAGCGTTACAGTTGTTGTTTTTTTTAGTTTTTATTGACGTTATATTTGTTGGGTACTAATGACACTGCCTCCAGTGGCACAGCTGTGTATTTGTGGACCCACACCGCTAGAAACCTGGTTTAGATACCAGTGGTAAGCAGAGCACAAACAGCCCATTGTGTAACTTTGTGCTTAATTCTAAATAAACAAACGAAAACAATAAACTAATGACGTTACAGTTTTTTGTTTTGTTACTAGCGTTATATATTTTGTTTTCGATGACTTTGCAGTTGTTGCGTATTGAAAACTTTAAAGTTGGTGCTCTTATTGGTGTTACATTTGTTGATATTGTAATAGCGTTATAGTTTTTTATTTTGTTAATAACGTTACATCTTTTGGTTTTCAATGACTTTACAGTTGTTGCGTATTAAAGACTTCAAAGTTAGTACTTTTACATTTGTTGATATTGCAATGACATTACAGTTTTTCATTTTGTTAATAATGTTAAAGTTTTGTTTTAATGGCGTTACACTTATTACACAATATTTCGCTCCTCCTTTGGGAGTTATTGTTTCAACATGAAACGTAAATTATTTAGAAAATATTAACATCATTACTACAAGCCTAGTATTGCTAATGATGCTGTTAATACAAAGCTTCTCAACAGAACATTTTGAACGGTGTTTCGAGCTGCCAGCGCAGATCTCTGTCAACTAGAAATGTCGCCCGAAACTTCCTGTTGAAACCTTTCCTCAAGCAAGAAACCTAATTCCACTTCAAGTTTGATGGAAACTGTTTGCTGTTGTTTTGTTTTGTAGAGATAACAACGTGGAAAGTTTAGCGGTTAACTTTACAACACGATATAAAAGTGAGACCCTGATAAAAACCATGTTGGCGAAATATTTGCACTCTATGCAGAATGTCTGGATTGTATGGTTCTTACCTGTTCAATACCTGTAAATGATATTACTATGATATTAATTAATTATTAATTGAAATTTAGGGATCCCATTAAATGTTTTATTTGTGTGGCATTTGTTTTATAATTAAGAATGAAAAATATTAAATATAAATGGGAAAGTTTTAACATAGTATGGAAAAAGTTACTGATGACGACAGATTAATAGAGTTAATGTTTCTTTTCTTTAATTTTTTATTCAGTTGTGTGAAATACCTCAAAAGTCAGCGTTAGGCCTTCATTATAGACAAGTAATGACGATCCGATTTACTATGTACCTCCAGTACAGATAAATAATATTGATTCGATTTACCAAATACCTATCAGTATTGAGGTTTAGAGAAAATAATCAAATTCTAGTACTTGGATCAATCAGTTGAAGAATTATGCCTAATCGATTAAAGTTTAAAGACAGTTTGTGTTAAAAAATGACAATATAATTCTGTGTATTTTTTATTAGAATGCCATAGTGTAAAAGGGATTTATTTAATTTTTATTGTGGGATTTTTTTTTACCCGCCAGGTTGTAGCCACGGATAAGGATGAAGGCGCAAGTGCTAGTGTGACATATAGTCTTGAAGCCGGAATAATGGACATTTTCCACATCAATCCTGCAAGCGGATCTGTGATCGCAAAGAAACAGCTAAACGCTGGTGAAGAATACGAGTTAAGAGTAAGTATCGATCTTCTATAGATATATATGTATTACCTATTTATTGAATTTATAAACGTTTTAAAAAATAGCACATGCAATTCTGAAGATAATGTGAAGTCCGATTATGCAGTCAAGATATATTTATTATAAACAACAACAAAAACAACTAATAAACGAAACGTTCTTTAAAAATAATTTCCTCTTCACACCCATTTATATATATATATATATATACACATACACGTATTCCTTTAAATTCAAAAGCTTTTACTGATGTTTTTTATTTGCTTTTTGAATTTCGCACAAAGCTACTAGAGGGCTATCTGCGCTAGCCGTCCCTAATTTAGCAGTATAAGACTAGAGGGAAGACAGCTAGTCATCACCACTCACCGCCAATTCTTGGGTTACTCTTTTACCAACGAATAGTGGGATTGACCGTCACATTATAACGCCCCCACGGCTGGGAGGACAAGCATGTTTGGTGCGACTTGCATTCGAACCTGCGTCCGTCGTCTTACGAGTCGAACGCCTTAACACGCTTGGCCATGCCGGGCCAGTCTACTGATGTATTCAGTACTATGCTATTAAACTTATGTTATAATTCAATAGCGACTGAGGACTGTTATTCTAAGTCATGGTGCGATGAACATATAGTTTTTTCATGGAAAGAAAAAGCATGGTAAAATTTGTTTTCAAATACCTCCACTGGTAGAACAGCAGCATGTCTGCGCATTTACAATGCTAGAGACCAGGTTTCGATATTCTTGGTGGGTAGCACACATATAGGCCATTTTGTAGCTTTCTGTTTAACGAACGGAAAGAAACGGTATTTTATTATTTCAGTTTAATTTCGCGAATATTTTTATATTCATATTATTATCCATCTGTATGAGAACTAGCAACGGTTTACAATAATTTTTCTTAAAATAAATGATTTAGCGTAGCCATTTTACAGATGTACGTCATTTATGGGCGAGACATTTATAGTTTTCGACCATAAAAACCGTTTTAACACTTTTATAATATTTGTGTTAAGTTCTTGAACAGTTGGCGAAGACAACTGTTAAACTGCTAAAAGTTATGTTTTTTCTTAATCTGTATTACGATAACAAAACATTTTCTTTTATAAAAATTATAAATATTTTACTCGGTATTTCTCTTAGATCTGCGATACTCAGATCTCCAGTTCCAAACTGGCGCATACGTATGCATGCAAATGCTCACGTTAATTTAAACTGGATTCAAGAAATTTAAACCAGTCTTCGCTTTTTACGATGTTTAGAAACCATAAGAGCTTCACATGATTTTGCCTTTGACAGAATAATAAAAGCAGAGTGAAGGTCAAAGTCATGTATTTTTGTGATGCTTGATCGTTTAATGGAAGTTACAGATTCCTTACATTGCTCAATAAATTTTGATTGATGTAGTTAATTCATTCTGACGCGAAGTGTTTTCCTTTAATGAACGCAAAAACTTATTAAAAGTAACATTTTGAAACCTTGTTAGTTTGCACCTTTAGTGCACATATGAAAACTTAAGAAAAAGACCGAAATACGTTTTATTTCTTTTCTGTATAAAATGAGATTTCGAAGCAACATTTTTAATCACATGTTAAATACGTTTTACATTGCTCGCATAAAATGAAGATTTTTTTTCTTTTAGTGTAAAGGTTTTAAGCAAGAAATAATACGATTAAATTTTATACAGGGTTGTTCATCATTGAGTCACAAGATGCGCAATAGACGATTAAGTTAAGACCGTTATTTATGATTCAAAACTATTTTGATCATGTTAAAATATAATCAATAAAATTAATCATTTTATTTCACTTTCTATCCAAACATATCTATTCATTACCGTTTTCAAAACTTTACATTACTTGAATGTGTGATACTAGATAGTCCTGTATCGCAATACGTCCCTTTGATTTTAATAAACATTTTATCCTAGCAATGTCGTAAATCATAGAGTAGGCTTGTTACATCTTTTATATATCTTTCCTTACGAATGTGCTCTCCTTTTCGTTTTCATTTTTTTTATCAAACTAAGTCTAAAATTATATTAACTCAAAAATTAGAGGAACAAAAAGTACAAGATAAGCTGACATCGTTCTAGTAGGTTTCAGTATCAGTTCTAGTTTACTTTCTTTACTGTGTTAATCGTTTCTTTTATTCAAGGCTGACGTTATTACGTAGGTAAACCAAGCAATCGCCTTGGAAGGCAAATGACAAAATAAAAGGTTTCTTTATTTGTTTAATAATCAAGTAAAGATGTATACTAGAGGGCTAAATGTACGTCGTTAATTTGGAAGTAATAAACTAGAAAGAAATTAACTAGATAATACCACCTATCGCATGACGCTTGGACTAATCTAATCGAATACTAGAATTGACTTTCATTTGTAACGTCCCCTTAGCTGAAAGGGTTAGCACATTCGATAATGGGATTTAAGACTGCAAATGTGCGTCTAAATCATCAAACCATGAGAGTCTAAAATATATAATAATATGTTATTTTCAAACCCAATTACTTGTCTATATCTTTTAACGCAAAGCTACATAATTTACTATATGCGCTCTATTTACCACGAGGAATAGAACTCAGAATTTTGACGTTGTTAGTCCATAAACTTACCAAAATGAAAGGGCTGCAGAATAAACATAACTATGTCCAGGACATCTACGTTTATAATATCAAATTTCTTGTTACGTTTGTCCTATTTGAGCATATCTCCTATTATTTACCAATAGAAAAGCGGTGCAAAGTATTTAGTTTCCCTCCTATAAAGTGCGAATTCCACGTCTTTCACGAAGTGCACAAAATATAAATATTTAAAAAAAATATAATTCAAAATTTAAGAATCCTGAAACTACTTCATATAAGTAGGGAATGATTTTGACAGTGTAAAAGTGCTTTTGTGTTTTTTGCTTCTTCAGAAGGCTTGCAAAATAAAATTCGGTTTATAGGACTATTTTCAAGTTTGTAAAAAGCGCAATACAACTTGCAAAGTGACAACTACTTCTGTAACATCTTGTGATTAATAAGTGAACTTAAAGACCTGGCAGTTGGATCGTAGTGTCTGTCTAATACTAAAAACTGGTGCAGAAAATAGGCAGATTTGAAAAACTAGAGGTCCTTCACAAGCTTCTGTGAAACAGCATGTTAACAGAAAGTGAGAAGACTATAGTTAAACACAAGCTTCTGTGAGACAGCATGTTAACAGAAAGTGAGAAGACTATAGTTAAAACGATTTAAGAAATTATTCTTGCTTATACTTAAAAAATATCTGTTCAAGCTGTCTTGAGAATATATGGTTTGGATTTAAATTTCGTGCAAAGCTATATGAGGGCTATCTGCGCTAGCCATTCCTAATTTAGCAGTATAGACGAAAAGCACCTAGTCATCACCACCCACCGCTAACTCTCGGGCCTCCCATTTTTGAACGAATAGTGGGATTGACTATCACATAATAACTCCCCCACTGCTGAAATGGCGAGCATGTTTTGTGTTACAGGGATTCGACCCCTCGACCCTCAGATTACGAGTCAAACGCCCTAACCAACTGGCTATACTGGGCCTCCTTATAATGACGAAAGAAGGAAATTCATCAATTATTTTGCATGATGAGATGTGAATAAAGAAATATTAAAATAATGAGTTCAATATTTAATCTCCTTTAAATGTTATGTTTTTCCTCACAAAATTTTCGATCCACGTAACTTTATACTTTTGTAAAACGGAATATGTGATTGCAAAAAATGTTAGCGCTTTTAATTCGACGCAAAAAAGTCAAAAAGTTATTTAAAGTAACTTAAGCAATTGAAATTTGCGAAATCTCAACTGAAAATAAAAACCAATCGATACGGAAAATTCTGTATCTCACAAACTGTGGTTATGTTGTGCATTAACAACAGTTTGTCTTCTCCAAATATTTCTCTTATTGTTATGAGAAGCTCTTTGCATGAGGAAATGGAAATCTCCTGGAATATTTTGAGTGTTTGACATTTCAATCCTATCCTGAAATAACACCTTAGTAGAATTACCATGCAAGAACTTTAAATTATCTATCAGATAAAGAGCACTCAGAATGAGCTAATTCAACTGCTGTCCCATACATGTTTGAACTACTGCTAGAAATGTCAAGTTTTGTTCTATTGTGATTGACAATATTCCATATGTGAGCCAAACATAACAATTAACAGTCATAACTTTATTTATTTATTGTAGCTACTGAAACATTTGCGACTGAAGATGGTGAGATCAGTACCAGCGAACATTTCTTTGAATTTTTGTTACAAAATGCCTGGCCTGGTATGGTCAAGCATGTTAAGGTGTTTGACTCGTAATCCGAAGTTTGCGGGTTCTAATCCCGGTCGTATCAAACGTGCTCGCCCTTTCAGCCGTGGGGGCGTTATAATGTTACTGTAAATCTCACTATTCGTTGGTAAAAGAGTAGCTCAAGAGTTGGCGGTGGGTGGTGATGACTAGCTACCTACACTGCTAAATTAGGGACGGCTAGCGCAGATAGTCCTCAAGTAGCCTTGCGCAAAATTAAAAAAAAACAAAAACAACATACTAAGGGCAATTAGTAGTGCAGACATGACAGATGTCTTTCAGAACGAGTTTGACGAAATGGTGATATTCCTAAAAATATTACAATAATATTGAGAAATAGGAACAGTTGTTTTAAAATTAATGAACTAAAGACATTAACCCAAGAGATTGTTTTTCTTATCATGCAATGCATACACCTTAAATCTCGTATTTAAGAATAAAGTTAGCTGTTGTTCCGAGAGTGGTATACTGACTCATTACGATTACTTCTACTCGTTTTTTCAGTTATTAAGGTGAACGTCTTAAGCTAATAGAATGTTCGTTTATGTCCATTAATCAAATAATATGTCTAAGGTATTCTCAGCCTAATTACTTACTGCTGTAATTCACTTATAGTATCACGTGTGCTTTCTTTTGGAAAGGATTAGAGTAAATTAAAATACAATACGAAAAACTGCACAGGGTGATCTTTTCTACGAGTGAAATAAGTGATACTTAAAGGACAATTTGCTACCGGAATTACTATCAGTGACATAGATAGCACTCACTGTGGTATGGAATGACTTGTATCAAATCAACTTCACTAGCTACTGAAAGATAGGGTCGCGATCTAACCTATAACTACAAAAATATTTCCCTCATCAGTACAAGACTGAGTAAGGCTTAGCAAGAGTATTGATGAATACAAGAGATCTTATAGAAAAATGAAATTAAGTGTAATATTTTCGTAAGAGCAGCAGACTTGCTCATGAAGATTTCAACGAATTAACCATAATAGGACTTCAAGGTCTATTTCCTTAACAGAATTGCCGATACAGCCGTTGACTTTGTAAGACAGAAACTTCAGGAAAATACCTCATTATTCACTGTAGTATACTACTGAGATGTCGAAAATAAGGCCTACTAAAACACTACATGAATCTCCAAATCGACATCTCAGGCTACTTACGTCAGTACAATAGAACTTTGTGATCAACTGCAGGTTCTCTCACGTAAGGTGACTAAAATTACATCAAAATGTTTTGCAAGAACGTATTACCATTTGTGTGTCCTATCACCATTGTTGCACTGAGAATTTTATTGAGTTCGTCCATTACAATTACTAAAGGAAGAGGAAGCTTTCTTTTCAAAACTTGTATCAACCAGGCAACAAAACAGACTGCAAACTGGTAAACGTTTCGATCGAGCACGAATTTGTAAAAAACTTTGAACATCAAGTAAATGATATGTGATTTAGGCTGAATGAAGATAAAGAAATTTCCATCTGTAAAATTCCTTCAGATTTTAATAAATTAAAGTAAAGATCTAAAGTTCACTCGATTTGTGTCCCCACGGTTTTGGTGCTCAATTGAAAATAAAATTAAATAGGGAAGGTGCAGAAATACAGTACATTGAAAAAACTACCTAGGGCAATGTGATAACTAGAGATGGAACAAATCATTGTGGAATATTTCATGAAAACTCTTTTATGCAACGAACTCGGAGTACTAAATGAATGGATTCAGAAACAAATCATCAATGTAACGCTTATTAAGTTCGGCTAGATTTAGTTTCCAAAGTACCCCTGAAGTTTCTATTCGTACCCTGTAAAATATTCTGGTAATTTTATTACAAAAATTAATGCAGATGAGGCTACTCTGTGTTCTTGTGTACAATTTAAATAAAAAAACATTTTTATGTAATCATTTTATACAATATATAATAAGACAAATATTGTTTTGTTTGTTTGTTTTGTGAATTTCGCGCAAAGCTACACGAGAGCTATCTGCGCTAGCCGACCCTAATTTAGCAGTGTAAGACTAGAGCGAAGGCAGCTCGTCATCACCACCCACCGCAAACTCTTGAGCTACTCTTTTACCAACGAATAGTGGGATTGATCGTCACGTTATAACGCCCCCACGGCTGAAAGGATGAGCATGTCTGGTGTGACGGGGAAAATAAATACTAAAATATTGTAAAATAAATAGAAGTTTTTAATTAAACAAGATATGATCTATTTATAATAACGCTCCACAGTAGCACAGCGGCGTGACTGTGAACTAATAACGCTTTGTGTTTAACTTCAAAACAAATAAACAAATTTATAGTGACATTTACCTCATTTTCTTCCGATTGTGTAAATTGTCCATAAATGTCCTTTAACTTGTACAATTTTATTTTTTATTTTTTCATTAGTAGATGTGTTATTTTCAGTTATTGGTACGTGTAGTCTTACTTCAGAGTAGACTGCTAAAAAAAAGTTTAATCACACCATACTTTCAGTGATGTCGAGAAACCCACTTGTTGAGAATTTTATATGCAAAAAACGGCTCTTTTGGGCTCAGAAAACAATTCAATTTGAAGTGTTTTCTGAGCCCAAAAGAGCCGTTTTTTGCATATAAAATTCACACCATACTTTACTGGTTTAATACTTTAATACTCGTTTCCAATGAATAAAGTGTATCACAGTATCAGTATGAACGCAATATTTAACTATAATTATCATCAAAAATAATACGCTGGCCTACAAGCGACTAATAAATGGTGCAGTGCCAAACTGAGATGTAAACTTTCTGTATCTTTTGGAGTATACAGATTTTGTTACACATTTCAAAGTAGAAACACTGATGAAAATTTTATAATTTCCTATATTTTTATATATCCTATTTTCCAATATTGTTGTACGTTCCCACTTCCAACATAATTCTAGACATTCTATTGTTAGGTAATAATGTGCTTCCACTTTTAGATATTGTTGTACAAATTATTTTCAGTTGTTCTTACACAGCCACACTTTCATGCACTGTTATACATTCTCATTTTAACATTGTGCCGATAGAATCCGATGAACACAGAGCTCAAAAATTCGATCTTTTTACAGTTGATTGTTGTGAATATTGTTAACTGTCAGTTTTCTGTTTTCCTATACTACTAAGTAGCTAGATCATTGCACTGACCTTTGTTTAAAATAATTGTTACCATAAAAGTTACCAAGTTCATATTGTTTCATCTTTTTCGACATATTTTCATTTCATTAATATTTCCTAGATTAGAGCATCAGACAACGGTCAGCCTCAACTGTCGACGACAACAAGAATTGTGATAAGTGTAACTGCCATCCCCACAAACTCACCAAATCCCCCAAGCTTTAAACACACAGCAACACACGTGAAAGTCAGTGAAAGTGAAAAGGTTGGCCATCTAGTGGTTTTAATTGACGTTCAAGATCCAGATGATGATAAGTTGTGGTTTCGTATCACAAGTGAGTTGGTAATTCGTACATGTAACTTAACACGTAAAACAAATATATTATTAATATGCTATTTGATCTAACATGTAATCTAACATCAAGACAAGTATATTATTAATATATCATGTTAAACTACCAAAATCATAATTTTCACTAGATTTCATATTTTTAATGGAAATTCAGCACCATTACAAAACTTTTTGGTTTGTTTTGAATTTCGCGCAAACCAACACTAGGGCAATCTACACTAGCCGTCCCTAATTTAGCAGTGTAAGACTAGAGAGAAGGCAGCTAGTCATCACCACCCACAGCCAACTTTTGGGCTATTCTTTTACCAACAAATAGTGGGATTGACCGTACACTATAACGCCCCCATGGCTGAAAGGGCGAACATGTTTGGTGTGAGGGAAATTCGAACCCGCGACCCTCGGATTGCGAGTCGAGTGCCTTAATCACCTGGCTATGCCTACACTAAAAGTTATTTAGTGCTAATTACAAATGCTACACTATAGCTTACATTGAGAGTTTTCAGTGAATATTATCGTTACAACACTACAGCTCCCATTAAGAGTTGCTTAGTGCTAATTACCACTGTTACACTATAGCGTACATTAAGAGCTATTTAATGCTTATTTCTTTTGCAACACTATCACTTACATTAAGGGTTATTTAGCCCCAGTTACCACCAAAACACTAAATCTTACATTAAGAGTTATTTGATGTTAAGATAGAAAAAGGTACACTTATCTGGAAAACAATTTTTGTTTTTCACTTTTCTTGTTGGACGTTTGTTTTGATACCTTGAAGTAACGGCACGCATTTCAAAAAGGAGTTTTCGAGACATAATTTTTTGTTATTTTGATAATATTTTATCTCTCAGTTTTTAATTTATTTTAGGTTTCAATATGTTAAAGCTAAGAATTTTAGCCAATTCAAAAAATCCAAGTGAAAATTTTACCAAACCTTAGTACTGCTTGTGTTATTTTTAATGTTTCACTTTTCATACAAGAAAAGATATTTTCACAAGATGACAATAGATTCTAAATTGCTTACTTCAGTGTATGATAATCGCGTTTATGAGAATTATTAAAGGTTACGTGCTTATTTTACCACCTTATCGTTCTTCGGCTGCTTCAATCAAGAACAAAGTGCACTTAATGTGATTCTTTCCCATTAACAAAGTTTTTAAAAATCGTCATATTTTTATTCCCTTCCTATCTCTTTGCAAGTGAAAAATTATGTGATCGTTTCAGTTTACCGTGCTCTGTAGCCGATATATAACGGCTCATAGAATGGCTCTGAAATTTTAGCCGCGGCATAACGGCTCATGTAACGGTTCTGAATTTTTTTGTTTTGTTATTCAAGTATAAAAATTTAACTCATACCTCTGTCATCTCTTGACCGATTTGAGGGCTGGTAGAAATTCTCACGAGTAATAAAATAAAATCGTGTAAAAACACAATTCATACTTGATATTGATGATGCACAAAAATATAGCCAATAAATAAAAGGGTAAAAAGGGTCACATAGATCACTCTATTCCTATGTAAAATAATTTTAAGTGTCACAGCTATTGAGCAGCTCCTCTTGTTTATAAAGTAAATGTACCTGAATTGATTTTTCTTAAAACATTCTAAACAATTAATTTATAACATATAATTATACACCTTGAATATAATGATTTCAAATATTGTTCAAACATCAACACTGAGGACATGATGCAACTATAAGTATGTTTCTTTTTCGCTTCACCAAACTGTAAAGATAGTCGAAGTATTATAATCCAGAAATACACGAGAGTGCTTTACAAGCAATTTGTTATTCTATATCTTCTGCTAGGTGGAAATGAAGAAAACAAGTTTATGATGAAGCCCGATGAAAGGGGTTTGATATTAGCTGAATCGTTAGACTGGGAAACTCGTTGTTACTTCAACTTGACTGTTGGCGTAACGGACGGTGTTCATTTTGTAACCACAAAGGTAGATAGTTTGTCTGTATTTTATACTGTTTGTCTCTTATACATTTACTTATTTTTCTTTCGTTTGTCTATTTTTCGTAACAATCTCTTTAACACCATATTTTATATATTTATCTGTCTTTACTTGTTTGTTTGTTTTTCACTGTGCTTCACGTAACAACTTAAATTCAAATAAATTATTCTCACTACAATTCACTAGATAATACATGACGTTAAAAAGGGTTATTTTTCACTAAAAACGTTATAATAGAATTAGTATTCATTAGGTTTCAGTTTTTTCAAAATTTTAAAGCACGATTTAATAGATGTGAACCTAATATTTTCCCACTGGTTATTCAAAACGGAAGTTCCATTGACACCCATACGTAAACAAGTTCTTTTCTCTCTCTGAATTTTCATTTTCACGTTCACGTCTTCATATCGAAATCAGCTGAAAATAGTTGGACACACATACGGTATTGAGACGTTGGAAACTGGAAAATACTAATGAAGGCGTGTAAGAAGTATTATCACCCCCTCAAAATGTTAATGTAGTAATTAAACTTCGACAGTTTACGCGTTCAGGTACCAGATCACTAAGGTATTCAAGACATGCCTGTGTAATATGGCGTGTGTTGGAATTATGCCTTTGCAAACGACTACAATATGCATATATACATGCCAAACGGAAATATATAGGCATTGTTCACATGCTTAGAATATTAATATAAATGTATTATTCATAAATTAAGTTGGGAAGTGTTCGATATTATCATCTGTAAATTTTCTTCTAAACTAAATGAATCTAATAGTAATAAAAATGACAAAAAAATATGGAACTTGTTTTAATCCATCAGCTATAAAATTTAACATTAAAACGAAACGTTCAGAATAAACGAGCATAACTATCAAAAATACATCTATATTATTGACATAATGTTGTGTGTCACCTTGAATGAATAAAACAGAGATAACTGTTCAAACCGACGAACACTTTTATCAGAATAAAAGCTTTTGTTCCTTTCCTAAAGAAAGTAGTTCTGCTAATCACCAAGAAGTGTGACTGATATGTAGACCCTTTGATGTATTATATTATCAAACAAGAAAGAAAGTAAAAGAGACAAAAAACATACAAACATTTCTGTGAATATTTTTAGCAATTAGTTGATTATAGAATTCACTAATTTTTTCTTGTACCAAAGAGTTTTGTCTGTCGAATCCTGTAAATAGCATTATTTAATATTAATAAGCAGTTTTCATCTGATCAGTATAGTACCAAAGAAACTAAGTTGTCTTAAACAGATATACATTATATTAAATCCACGTTCTACGAATGATTATAGGTTTATGTTGAAGTCCAAGACTACAATGAGCATCCACCAGTTTTTGAACAATCTTCGTATCGAGTATCAGTGTCAGAAAACGTTGTCATGGGAACTAAACTGATACAACTGTCAGCATCCGATTTGGACGAAGATAAGAGGCACTTTTTCTCCTTATACAATAGGTATTCTGTTCTTTTAAAAGTAGCAATAAGAAGGGAAAAGGGAATTAATATTTTGACTAATTGTAAAATTTTGCGTGCCTGGAGTTTATTATATGCATCAAACTGGACAAGCTTTAAATTATTCTTCAAGTAAAAGAAAATATTACTTTTCAAGTTATATGGATCGAATTCTCTCTATAAGACAGTAAAGTAATATTTAATGATGAACTGTTTTGATTTTCACAAATTATGACTAAAAGTTATCAATATGTAATTTTTTTGAAACGTTCTTGTTTTATTTGTTTTTTAGCGCAAAGCTACACAGTGGACTATTTGCGCTTTAGATGAATAATAATATAGAATAAAAATAAATCGACACATCCAAATGTAAACTTTATCAAACAGACGCTCTTCGTCAGGCAGTGAAAACCGCGTTACAGTGAAATTTTGTTTAGAAAAAATAATTGAAAAGTAAGAAAAAAGTATGTCTAACACGACTTTATAACACCAAATGTGTTATCTTTCTTTTTAAATTGGATACTCAACGTTTCGAAACGTTGCACAAAAAAACACGAAAAGTTTTCATTTAGACTATTGAATTATTCCTCATTATCCCTAATTCAAGTTGTTGTTTTTTCTCACGTCTTGCGGAACAATACTCATCCAAAAATATTTATCTCTGGTCTGTTCACCACGGTCCCTCCAGTGGCATAGCGATATGTCTGCGGACTCACACCACAGAGCAGGAATACTTCATTGTGTAGCTTTGTGCTTAATTCTAAACAAACTGTTCACCGCGGGAACTCGAGTCCCGTATTATATAGTTGTAAGTCCGCTGCCAAATAAAATATAACGACTCTTTTCTCATTATTTATGGCTTATCTATTTTAACCCTTAATAATGTGCATAATTACATCATTATTTGAAAGAATATTCAAACATGATAAAGGTTGTTTTTTCAGAGCAGCGAACAAACGTTTGTGAAAACATTTTTCCCTCATAATTTTCTTCAATAAGCTCTTCACAGTGTCCATAAATTACAGTTGTGCTGTGTCATTCCATAGGTATTAAACATTTTAGTTAATGTCTTTATATATCTGTTTTACGTGCACCACACAGTGCTAGCATACCAATGTAAATTATTACACAAATGGCCTTGATGGTGATGACTGTTCGTGTCACCAAACCATTGACCAAGAAAATTATTTCTTTGTAAATAACTAACTACCCAGATCATCTTAGGATGAGGTCAGTCAAGTACAGAATACGCTTCACATTTATAATGCCATTCATTTTGTTGCTTTAGTGTCCAAACAAATTCTTTAGTTTTCTTGATTATTTTGGGCTATTTTTAACTCTTTAAATTTTGTTTTTGTTTTTTATAACAATGGTTTCAATTTATTCCAAACGACTTGATTTTCAATGCAAACAAAAGCTATTAATTTCCTCGGTTTTGCCGGACATGGCCAGGTGGTTAAGGCACTCGACTCGTAATCCGAAGGTCGCGAATTCGAATCCCCGTCGCACCAAACATGCTCGCCCTTTCAGCCGTGGAGGCGTTATAATGTTACGGTTAATCCCACTATTCGTTCGTAAAAGAGTAACGCAAGAGCTGGCTCTAGGTGGTGATGACTAGCTGCCTTCCCTCTAGTCTTACACTGCTATATTAGAGACGGCTAACACAGATAGCCCTCGTGTAGCTTTGTGCAAAATACAAGAAACATTTCTTCGGCTTTTCCTTTTTAATTAGGTTTAAGTCTCAGATATATCAAAATACTTCAGTTTATAAATAATGATTCATATCAATAATAGTCAAAATATATCACAATATAACTCGAAATGAGTTAATATTGTAGATGCGTAGCGTGTTAAAATATTATCAACATGATTCGAGTATTCGTTCTATTTCCATATTGTATCATAGAGTCAGTAGCTTCTAGATATATATGGATGACAAAAGTACTCAATATTCATAGTACAAATATGCATGCTAATAAATCAGCAGTGAAAAGAAGTTTTGTTTTCAAAGACGGTTGTCACTCAATTTCGTTTGTTTCTCTGTCCAACCAAAGAGCCCGGGACAAGGCAATAAACCATCGCTAATATAATAAACCAATAAATACCCAACACATAAATTTTTCATCTTTTTATTGTTTGAGTCGATAATTCTATAACTACTTTATTACTAACGTGAGTTTAAACCTAAATCCACTTTTTGTGTTTTTGGGCAATGCACGATGTCATCGTTTTGTCGTAAGTAACAAGTAGCAATTAAAAAAAAAGTTACACAAAGGGCTGTCTGCGCTCTGCCCACCACGGGTATCGAAACCCGGATTTTAGCATTCTAAGTCCGTAGAAATACCGCTGAGCCACTGGAGGGCGTAAAATAAAGTAGAGATGGCAGTTCCGAAAAGAATGCGAACAAAATTGTAGGTATGATACAGCTATCCATATGTTATCCGTATATGACTTCCAATATTAAAATTTAATGTCACATTGCAAAACACATAACTCACTTTAAAATTACTGCAGAGGGAAGTAATATATTTCTGACTGTTAGCATGCAGTTTGTTTATTGTGGTCATATCGGAGTAGGCATCATTGTACAAGGAAAACAAACCTAAGTCAAAATCTAACAGCCAAATGAAACATATTCAGATAATCAGTGAAAGAGAATATGAATAATGTATTGATGTATCTCAAGACGGCCGGTACGAGTGTTAAAACTTTTATTGAAATAATTATACAAGCCGTCTCGAGGTACATCTTTACATCAAGTGGGTTTCTCGTCATCATGAATAGTGTATTCCTGATGAAAGGTTTCAGATTAAGAAACAAGAGTATTTCTTCCTACTCTGTATTGTCTTTCATTTATGTCTGGTCCAACGTGGCCAAGTGGTTAGGGTGCTCGATTCCCCATCACACCAAACATAATCGCCCTTCAGCCGTGGGGGCGTTATAGTTTGACCATCAATCCCAATATTCGTTGTTAAAAGAGTAGTACAAGAGTGTAATGAGGAATAGCTGCCTTCCCTTTAGTTTTGTACCCCCGCTAGTACAGTGGTAAATGTATGGATTTACAACGCTAAAGTCAGGAGTTCGATTTTCTGCGGTAAGCTCAGCAGATAACCCGATGTGGCTTTATTATAAGGAAACACACACATGCACACTCTCTAGTCTTACCCTGCTAAATTAGGGACGGCTGGCGCAGATAACTTTCATGTAGCTTTTCGCAAAATTCCAAAACAAACAAACAAACAATCATCTTTGTCGATGCAAATATAGATATTATACTTCAGGATCTATATTTATTATCCCTCTGTTTGCTTGCTTCCCTATTTAGCATGCTATTAAAACAGAAACTGGATACTTCTCGCGCCATTTTGTTGCTTTCTGTTTATATTTCAGTAAATATGATATGTCGTTTTGACACTGCACTATCTATGGAATGTTTGCTTTAACATCTTGATTTTCTTAATCTTTGAAATAGCTTCAGACGTTAAATTAAAACCCTGTTCTTTGTGTGACAGTGCAGCTACTTCCAGTCTCCGGATGTTCCACATACACGAACTTACAGGTGTGTTGTCAGTTGCAGAAAAACTTGACCATGAACTCGTCCATCAACATATTTTAACTGTTTTGGTTAAAGATCACGGAACTCCCGCAAAAAGAGACTTTGCGAGAGTTATCATTGATGTAGAAGACCACAATGACAACCCCCCGGAGTTTTTACTTCCTTTATTCGAAGGCTACGTGTTCGAGACAGCAGCATTAGGGACATCTGTTGTCCAAGTAACAGCATTTGATAGGGACAAAGGCAGAAATGCACAGATCTCATATTCGTTGGTTTCAGGTAATGTATAGACGCTAAAGAATAACTTTTATTCATCCAAAATGCTAGATATAAGGTACCGATTCACTGGTTTGGTATTGCGTATTTCGGACACAGAAAAGCAAAAAAATGCATTACTATACGCTATATTTGGAAGACGACGTTTTATTGTTTATATTTTGAATATAAAATTCCGTAGAAAACTCAGGAATTTATTGTATCTTATTGGCAAAGTGTTATTTATTATGTTTTATTAGTCATGTTTGCAGTTTTTAGCCAGAAAGAAAACACAACTTCTCTGAAACTTTGAAGTAATAGTTAATGTCCAAATAAGACGTCAATTAATGTATACAAAACCGGTCAAAAGTCGTAGACCGACAAGAACAACATTAAATAATTATAGTCCTGCAGCCAGTGTTAACAAAACATTAACATTTTTTTCTCTGTATTTATTTGTGTTATGTTCATATCTTGTTTTATAGATTCAATAAAAACAATTATTCAGTTTATAAATATTACCACGACGTAATTACATATCTATCAGTCTTAAAGTGCGTATTTAGTGGAATTGTTCCATTAAAACATATTCCAGAATAATGTATTTATTGTTCAGATCTGTTTTTACCAATACTCTTGCTTCAACTGACTTACGTTGAATAAATGGCCACTAAAGTGTCAATATTGTTGAAATCCTCTACAAGTTTCAACTTGACTAAAGCTGTGCGTGTGTTTTTTTTTTTAGTAAAGCTACAACAAGATATCTGCTGAGCCCACCGAGGGGAATCGATCCCCTGATTTTAGCGTTGTAAATCCGTAGACTTACCGCTGTACAAGCGGGGGGCAAAAACTTTCATTCCCCTCCCGGGAATTGAACGCGGGCCTCTTGGGTAAGGAGACAGGTATCCTAGCCACTAGACCACAGGGGTATGACCAAAGCTAACAAGTAAGAAGAATAATTTAGAACTAAGTAACGAAAAGCGGGAAATATTGTTGGTTAGTATAACGAATAGTTTGTACAAAACTTTAAACACCCGAAGAATGACGTTCAAACATCATTAAGGTTTTTGCTTTAAATAAGAAGTTAAAGTCTAATAAGAGAAAGGAACATATATATAGAAAGATAGCATCATTCGAATAATTTCAATACCAAGTCAAACCGAAGAAATAAAATATGAGAATGCGTGATACGCTTGGTTGCATGATTAACCAATAGAACTTTAAGCAAGCGACTGCAACAATATGATATAGAAGACGTTTTATAGCCGAAAGTTCTAATTGTTTCATGTGTGAACGTCGTTAATAAGCTTTTAAGCTCTAGCCTACATTTTCATGACACACATTGAATCACAAGCGATCAATTCAGCCTTATACCAACCACTATATTGGTACAGGTATGTTCATGATACAATTGCTGGATTCACATATACTGAACAACCACGTTAACTTTATACATCCCAACATTAAGTTCACCTGTGAACACGAGAAAACCAACCAAATGGCATTTCTCAACCCGTAGGTTTCAAGCACCGATACACAGTTACAAACAGAAATCTACAGAAAAATCACCCATATTGGACCATATATTCCCTGGGACTCAGCACATGAAACAAAACTAAAACTTAACATATTAAGAAACCAAATAAAAATAGCGAGAAAACTATTTTTACATGATAAAATTAACAATGAAATCAACAAAATAAAACAACACTCCAAAAACCGATGCAAAAATGTATGCACACACCTAGATCAACCACGTAGTCAACAACAAACAATAATAAATCCCAAGATATAACAAACTATAAAACCTTACGTTGCTGCACACCACATGTTCCCAATATCAGTGACAAAATAACCAACATTTGGAAGATACTTACAACCAAACGACATTCTCATAAATACCAAATTTGTTCAAAAATCCGGTACAAAACTAATGTCCATAAAATGTAAAAACTACTCTGACAAACAAAACACCAACATTATTTATAAAATACAGTGGAACGATTGCCACGACTTCTATATTGAATAAACAAACAGCAAAAGTGGAAACCAGATTCAAAGAACACAACAAAATATTTTTACAAGTTTTTAAACGTTGCAAGTCAAACAAACACAACATAACCATGGAAAACATCGAGGTTCTAAGTAGGGGAACAAATATAAACAAACAAAAAATCAAAGAAGCCCTATTTATATAACAACTCAAAAAAAATTAAACCAATATACCTATATTAATAAATAACTTAACATCTAACTGCAATGTCACCTATAATCCCATACCTATTTACACTAATTCATTAGACGTGTGTCCAGTTGTTTGTTTGTTTGTTTTGGAATTTCGCACAAAGCTACTCGAGGACTATCTGTGCTAGCCGTTCCTAATTTACCAGTGTAAGACTAGAGGGAAGACAGCTAGTCATCACCACCCACCGCCAACTCTTGGGCTACTCTTTTACCAACGAAAAGTGGGATTGACCGTCACATTATAACTTCCCCACAGCTGGGAAGGCGAGCATGTTTAAAGCGAGTCGGGCGCGAACCCGCTACCCTCAGATTACGAAGCGCACGTCTTAACGCGCTGGGCCATGCCGGGCCCCAACAACAGTCAGTTGCAAACTCTTTTTGTTCAACTGAAAATGACGTAAAAAAGTCGAAACCTTGCTCTCTACTTTATTTCAATTAAAGTTTTAATACCCATGCCTTGAGAATATTTTTAAACGTAATTTAAACTTGAGCTCAGCAGACTTAGAAAATAATATTCATTTTTTCCTTATTACATAAGGATTTTTTTTTTTTGCAAATGGGTTAGAAAGAAAACGCTCTTACTTAAATCAAATTAAAATTTCGTTTACCACAGTGAATATTTTCTGTTATCATGTTTAATAACAAAAATACAAACATACTGAAGAAAAGTGAAGAACATTGGTGAAAAATGAATAAGTATCTTCATTCATCCTAATTTTTGTGTGTATGGAACCTACTATTTATGGTATTTCTTTTATGTATTGCGTTATGACAATTTGTGAAAAATCTGTGCATAAAAAAGAAAAGTAGATACCGTTTCCGGATTCAGCATACAGGAATTATTGCAGAGGATGTAAACAGGTCAAGACAATAAAATATTAGCAAACACGTGTTATTTAACTTACCATGTTACACTGTGAATCATTAATACCTAATATTGAAAATAAATATAACATGTGAACCGAAATAAAAACTTCTTTGAAACTTGGCTGTTGATACCTTGGATTTAGACTTATGACCAATACAGTAGTTCAAACGTTCAATACCAGGTATATAGGAGTCATATTTGTTTTTCTAATTGAAAAATAATGTTCATATCGCATATTTCTGCGATAGATTGAGGATAAGGTTACGGTCTGACAATAATGAAATCCAGGGTTTAATTTTTCACAGTGAACAGAGTGTAGAGAGTGCATTGTGTACCTTTGCACTAAGAAAAACGTATTTTATGGCTTCAAAAGTTATTTTGTTAAAATTTAAATAAAACATTCACCAAGTAACTAGCTAATATTTGTTGGGTTTTTTTTATCTGCTGTGTCTATGGGGTGATACTGAATCCCGGATTTTAATGTTGTAGGTCCGTAAACTTACAACTATCTCATCGGGGACAGCTAACTTTAGATCTATGACTTTAACGCTAGTTTCGGTGTTTCTTTAAAACCTTTAGGAATATTATTTATGTTGGAATTTTAAATTTAAAAAGAACAACATAATAATGAAGCGTTGTATATCTAAACTATTCACTTCGTGTAATTGTTCTTCGTATGTTGTTTTATCTAAAAGTTTGGAGTCGTTTGAGTGAAATCATGCAATGTGTATCAAGAGATATCCAGAAAGAATCCAAGTATTTTTTTTGCAAGGCTAAAAGCTGAGAATGATCCAGTGATTTCCATACTGGCTTACAAACGTTAGATCCAAATTTTAGCAGCGATTTACTGCTGAACATTCTTCAGATTTTCAGTTGTGAAAGTGTTACAGCTGTTACAATAAGAATTGTCTCATAGGCGGCCAGGTTCTTGCTACCCTTCGTTTGGTCAGAAGATATTAAATTAAAGATGTCTATGTTGAACCCCTTTTAGCCCCTAACCTGGGTAGATAAGGTGCCGCATAGTTTGAAAATGCCTGTAGTGAGGCGAAAATTGGTTAAACAAATTGATATATTTTTCGATGCTAAAAATTAATGTTTAAGAAATACAAAACCAAACTCATATGTAACATTTACAAAATATTTAACTGAAGTTAACAATTAATTGAATTTATTTTAGTGAAACTTGTTTTTACCTTTGAATTATTTTTGATAATAATTAATACTGACGCCTTTACTAACATGAGCGACTGTATATATGCTCATGTGTAAAGAAACTCGCAAAAATGATATAGCAAGCATTTATCATTAGAATACGACCAATTTACTGCTAGTTGGCCTTGAGTTTTAAAATATTTTAATTCTAATAGTAAGAATTTATATCCAGTTAAGCAATAACGTGTGAGATAAACACTTTGTTTATTAATGAAAACAAAGAAATCAAAACTAGTAAACAAAAATTTGTTACGATTTTTTAAAATCTTTTTATTTAAACATTTACTCCAGTTAACATAATACTTTAATCCACTGTAATGTGTTTTCATCTGGCGTTACTATATTCCTGGCAGGCCCAGTATAGCCAAGTGTGTTAAGGCGTTCGACTTGTAATCTGAGAGTCACAGGTTCGAATCTCCGTCCACCAAACATACTCGTCCTTTCAGCCGTTGGGGTGTTATAGTGTGACAGTCAATTCCACTATTCGTTGGTAAAAGGGTAGTCAAAGAGTTGGCGGTGGGTGGTGATGACTAGCTGTCTTTCCTCTAATCTTACACTGCTAAATTAGGGACGGCTAGCGCAGATAGTCCTCGAGTAGCTTTGCGCGAAATTAAAAACAAAACTATATTCCTGTTTTTCATCTCGGCTTTAATTATCATCTTGAAGCGTTTCAACACCATTAAACCAAAATATTAGAAGAACACGTGTGTTTGAAGTGAAGTTGAGCCACACATATGGCTTTCCTAAGTACCAGAAGTCTTCAAAGTTTCCACATGGGTGTATTTTTATATCAGATAATACTGTTGTTCGATGATTTCTTCATATTTAAACTTTAAATAAATTATATTTCTCTGATTTTCAAACACTTTTTTCATTTGTCAGATATTGCGCGAAGTTACTAAATTCTAACCGCCTCTAATTTTGATGTTGTAAATTAGAACAGTGGTGCAGTAAAATGTGACGCAAGAAGTTATGTAAATTATATTTAAAGTGCAAATTAAAAAAAAAATTAAAATTTTAAAATTACAGTACAAATATTATTACTGTTATGTAATGCATTATTTACTATAAAAATAAGTGACGTGACATTTGTAAAGTATGTATGTATATATATATATATATATATACACACACACACAAATAAGTTATGTTGGTTGCAAAAAAACACGTTTAGGCAGTAGGGATTTATAAAATATAGCTTGCTCAGTACTACACTAAAGAGAAAATAGCTAGTCAAACCCACCCGCCATTAACTTTAGGTCTACTCTTGTCAAACCGAATAAGAAATCTGGCAGAACATTGTGGCGTTAGTCGCTCTATCTTCGGGTCGCTGGTTTGAATCCCACCAAGCGTGCTCGCCCTTTCAGCCGAAGAGGCGCTATAACGTAAATATCAATTTCAATTTTCGCTGGTGATGGTTTATATGTTTGTTTTTTAATTTCGCGCAAGGCTACACGAGGGCTACGTGTAGCTGACTCGGGTCTTTCTTCTATCCTGTAACATCCAAATGAGAGACTTCTAGCGCAACTATTCTTCGAATAGCTTTGCCCAAAATTCAACAAACAAATAAGCACAGCGAGTAGTGGGATTTGGCCTACAATATTATAACCTGCTCGCGATTTCAAAGTGCAGAACACAACGTCTTTTTAATTTTTAATGTGGTAACAGTGCGCAAATGATGGAATTTTTACTCCACAGTTCAATTATTTGAACACTATTTAAAAACAAAAACGTTTAGATATGCAAATTTAGTCAGTGATGTCAAAACTGAGTTATCTTGTTGCATGCTTTATAAAGTCTTGAAAAGATTAAAGAAGGGACTTACATGTTGTTAGCTATTGATGCATGCTAGTAGATTCTTATTTTCAAGTAAATTAATCAATCTTATATATACAGTGGGATCTTGCAATGGACATTTTACAGTTTCTTATTCATCAGGTCTTTAATGTCATAATAGACTATTTTAAGGCTGAACATACACGTGATATAGGAAATGAATGACAGCGAGATACATTTAAAAGTATAGAAACTTTTACCATAAATTCAGTTTTCAGTTTAAAGTCTGAATCTTCGACAACTTTATATTTATGCAACAACTGAAACGAGTTTCCAGTTTTACAAGTTTGACTAATTTCCCTAACATATTTATAACAGTAAAATATAATTCGAAATGGCAAATCTTCAAGCTAACAGTCAAATTACGACCAATTTTTTTTTTGATATTTGAAACTAAATCTGTGTGAATTGGAAAAATCGAAAACCTAATGTAGGTTTTTATGGATTATAGAAATATTTAGCAGTTTTCGGTAACATAAATGATTTTTTTCATTTCATTAACCACTTCAAATTTGTTTCTACAGTAATCCACTTGGAAAGTGGAACGGCCTTAAGCCGATTCATATTGAATGGACACGTACTAACTGACTCGTACATCTGTTAAAATAACCAGAGATTTGCGTTTTCTCGGAAGTTTGAACTTTAGTAAATAAATAACTTAGCAAAGAGTCAACGTGTTCTTCTTTCCATCAAAACATCATTCATTATTTATTAACACTCATCTAAAATACCCAAATTTAGCATTAAAATATAAAAACTTCAAATTATTTCATTGTATCTCGTTTACAAATACCCATATAAAAGTATATTACAGTTTTCTTCAACCGTTACTTTGCTATTTGCAGGAAACTTTGGAAATGCATTCAAGATTGATTCCAAGCTCGGAACTGTGTTGGTGGCCAGGGAGTTAGATTATCTTACGATGCCAGAATACTTTCTGGTTGTGAGGGCCTCTGACAATGGGTTACCTTCTCTAAGCAGTACAGTGCATATCAGAGTGGTTGTTACGCTAGCCAATAACGCTGTGCCCAGATTTTCCAGGAAAGATTACTCGGAAGAAATCTACGAAAATGTTAAAATTGGAACAACGGTGATTGCAATGTCCACAGTGAGCCATTCTTCTGTTTATTACGAGATCATTTCTGGAAACGATGAAGGACGGTTTTATATTAATCCCCACTCAGGGGTCATTTTCACCGTTGCCGAGTTGGATTATGAGAAAAACAAACTTTATAACTTGACAGTTCAAGCGAGTAACCTCGCTGGAAAAAATTCAGTCCGACACGTCCTCGTTCACTTACTAGACTACAATGATAACAGGCCTAACTTTCTACACTCGGATTACCATGGAGAAGTGAGCGAAGCTGCGGAAATTGGGGCTCTAGTTTTCTCCAACTACAGCATTCCCCTGGTGATAGCGGCTAAAGATATTGATTCTGGTATCAACTCTCATCTGCATTACGAAATTATAGAAAGTACAGCCAGAAAATATTTTAGTATCGACTCAAGTACAGGTAAAAAGTCATACATTTTTTCTAAATAAGTTTGTTTGTTTGGTTACAATTAAGCACAAAACTGCAGAATGGGCTATCTGTGCTCTGCCCACAACTGGTACTGAAACCCGGTTTTCAGTGGGTAAGTCCGGATATACAACTGTGCCACTGGGGGGCCTAAATAATAGGTATTAATACAATGTAATAATTTTAAGGTAAAACAAACAACGATTTAAGCACATCAAGTAAAGCAGTCATTTTTAGCATTTGTACTATAATTTCTAACTGAGGAAACAACACCAAACAATATTTTTTTTTAAACTCATCGCAGAGAAAAGAGAAAAATTTTTTCTCTAAAACTTGTGAATAAAAAAGTGTTTTATATCAGTAAATTATAGAGAATAGCCTATTCTTGCTGATAACTTGTTGGTTTGTTTATTTATCGTCAGAGGTGATACATTACGCTGTTTCTTATATACAGGAGCTGTAAAAGTGGCTCGCCAGCTGGATCACGAAGATATGTCAGAGTTTGACTTTCATGTTCAGGTATTTGATACTGGTAGCCCTAGACTCGAGGCTGAGACTGCTGCTCATGTCCACATTCACGTTGTTGATACGAACGATTCTCCTCCTCAATTCGAGCTCTACCAGTATGACGCTAGTGTCTTTTTACCTACTTTCGAGAACGTTATCGTAACTCAAGTGAGAGCCCGCGACTTAGATACTCAGATAAATAGTATTTTGAAGTACAAAATCGTATCAGGGAACGCAGACCATAAGTTTGTAATCAATGAAACATCAGGTGAAATTTTTATACACAATCCAAGTGCCTTACATGGATCTCGTTCACTAATTGTGTCTGTTAGTGATGGAATATTTGAAGCAAGCACTAAAGTCGTGGTCCAGTTAAGAGAAACTGGGGGCAGTGGGCTTACATTCGATGAAGAGAAATACAAGAGCGAAATATTTGAAAACACGACAGATATTATGACTATTGCTGTTGTTACGGTGTTAGGCGCTGGTTTAAACGAACACTTAACATTCAGTATTCTTAATCCTTCTCACATGTTTGACATTGGACCAACTTCTGGAGTTGTCCGAACCACTGGAAGACCCTTCGATCGAGAGCTCCAGGACAGCTACACTTTGGTGGTAGAGGTGAAAGGTGATGCAGCAGATGAGTTCCGAGTCGCTCATGCTCTAATAGAAGTTAAGGTTCTTGATATAAATGACAATTCTCCAGTTTTTGTTAATTTACCTTATTTTGCGGTAGCATCAATTGAAGCTCAACCAGGACATCTGATCTGGAAGGTAATATTTTGGTGAATTACGTTTCCCTTATTCGAAAAATATGAGACTTTGTTAACGTTCTTCACATAACCAGGAAACTTTGGTATAACCAAAATGTTAAATCTGAAATACCAAATTTAATGTTTCAAAAAAAAACACGTTCTTTAAATAACAGAACTAAATTAATATTAGTTTTTAGTGCTTATAACTTCTTATATAATTCTCACTTGTGTAATATGATTTATCTTTGAACAACTTTCGTCCAAATATTCCTTATACGTTTGGAAAATGTTACATTAATAGCTGTACATTGAAATTACAGAGACTACTAAGTGTGTTAATCATAAGTTCACTGTTGATTTGTCCTGCGACGACAGCGATAATTTACATTATTTTTGTAGTGATGAGAAAAGTAACTTATTACTGTTTGTCTGGTGCCAAAGAAGCAGATTATACACTGGTTTACAAAAAAATATTTTTTGTCTGAGGCAAGAATGTGAATAGGTGTTTTTTACTAATTTTGGTGTGCTGAATTCAAATTTATAAACAGTTTTGCTCTATCACCTCTAGTTTTCTGGCTTTTAAATAGTCTCATTTTAGTATATACAGAGTATATACGTGCTTATTTCAACAGTTGCAGCAGCTTACTACAGATAAAACAGGATAGATAAAGAACATTGACGGAATAAATATACTTGGATGACACAATGTACACAATTCATAGTACCGCAGACAGTTAGAAGTGTGTTTTCTTAGATGATCTGGTATATTTTGCCTCCGGGATGTCACGCAAGAGCATCCAGCAGAAGTCTCCCATCATGCTGGGGTTCCACTTGCCTTGGTAGTTGCTCTCCATCTTCGTAATGTCTTGGTGGAATCTTTCTCCGTGCTCATCACTCACTGCTCCAAGGTTTGGAGGGAAGAAGTTGAGGTGGGAATGGAGAAAATGAATTTTGAGTGACATTCGGCATCCCATATCCTCATAAGTCTTTAGCAACTTCTCAATACAGGCTTGGTAATTTGGTACGCGTGTTTTACCAAGGAAGCCAATACAGACTGACTTAAATGCTTCCCATGCTTTCAGTTCCTTTAAGGTAAGAAGTTCCTCAAAATCAGTATCCTTCAGCACTTCTCGGATTTGAGGTACGACAAAGATGCCCTCTTTGAGTTTAGCAGCACTGAGACCTGGGAACACAGTAGACAAGTGTTGGAAGGCAGCACCATTTTTGTCCATGGCCTTCACGAAATTCTTCATCAAACCAAGCTTGATGTGAAGAGAAGGAAGAAGCACCTTCTTCATGTCAACCAGAGGATTCTCCTTGACGCTGTGTTCGCCAGGAACGAAAGTGCTTCTAGACCCCCAGTCTTTCTGCTTGTAATGCTGGGATACAGCTCGACTATCCCAGAGAAAGAGAAAGCAACAGTACTTTGTGAAGCCCGCTTGCATACCCATAAGAAGACCAATGACCTTGAGGTCCCCACACAGACTCCACTGGTACTGGTTGTACTTAACAGTTTCTAAAAGAAGCTCCGTATTGTCATAGGACTCCTTTAGATGGACAGAGTGTGCAGTGGGAATGCTGGGATATTTATTCCCGTTGTGCAGAAGCACAGCCTTGAGACTTCGCTTGGAAGAGTCTATGAAAAGACGCCAGTCTGAAGGATTATGTGGCAAACCAAGGAAAGTAAACAAGCCAGGTACATTTGTGCAGTAGCACAACTTGTTTTCCATGTCGAAAAATGAAGCAAGGTCTTTGTTCCGATTCCTGAAACTGGTGATCCGTCTTGATATATAGCTATATATATATATATAATGTAATGCTATCACTTACATTTATTGCATAATAACTAAAAAAGAAGACATAAGTCACACAATATTAGAAATTAACCCTGAATGCATGTACGCCTTTATGTACAGTATGTGTACAAAATGTACAGTATGCATATCTAAAAAACTAGAGGTGATGAGTAAAAACGGATTTAAAATCTGAATTCAGCACCCCCAAATTGGGTTAAAACAGCTATTTTTGTGCTTGCCTCAATTTCTTTGTAAACCAGTGTTATCGTTGTCTTTCCAGTGACAACGACATTACATGTATTCTATCGCTCCTTTTTCAGTGACGAAGACGATACATTATTACTGTTCTTTTTTTCTGTCACGAGAGTAATAGTTTATTTATTACCTATATTTTTCATTGACGGAGAAAGTAGGTGAAAACTGTTTTTGTGTTATGAAAAAATTATTTAATGTAATATCTTGAAAATACACATTTTCTACACAAGATACATATTCAGGTTTTAATTTGAAAGTGGTGTCAAGTAGTGTGAAGTGGTATAACGTAGTGTAAATGATGTCAAGTTGTGTGAAATAGTGTAATATAGTGTAAAATGGTGTCAAGTAGTGTGAAGTGGTGTAACGTAATGTAAAGTGGTGCCAAGTAGTGTCAAGTTCGATTATTTTCATATTTTCTATATGAATGTTTTCTTCATCTATGTTTGAGAAAAACTTAAAAGAAATTTGTTTAATACAGTCCTAGATTATACCTGTGAGAATTTTCTATTCCCATAATTCAATAGTTTAAGTTTTAATTTCACTACTCATTTCACTGTTATGTAGACTAGTTCTTACTGCGATTCATTCGGCATAAACTACAAAACAGTTAAATATTCGGTCACACTCCTGACTGAGCGAAACGCAGTAAACAACAAAGCACTCGATTATTTCCAATAGCTGTAAGTGTTACCTTTTCCTTCAAATTCTTTAAAAGTTTTTGTTAAAGATTATCTTTTCTCTCACAGATTAGGCTAGAGTATGTATTTCTCTCATGACTTCTTATTGAAAAGGGTCGACAGTCTAGCTTGAGACTTGTAAAATAATGTGTTCTGACTTGTTAGTACAGTCTGAAGAAGTAAATTACTCACACCTATTGAATTAGGTTTTATTCAGTTTGTTCTTTGTTCAGAATAACCTTTATTTTCACAAAAAATGGCCTGCAATATAATATTTTGGTCGCTTATAAGTAAATATACATGCGTATGTAGTTGTGTATGTAGGTAGAACGTATATATATACACACTGTACAAGTACTTATATAAATTAATGGGTTAAGTGTTTTCAATAATGCCTATCAATATTTCATTTTTATTCTTAGCTATTATGATATTTCTAATACATTCAATTACTTTCAGTAATTGTTAATGAAATTCATTTGTTACTAGTTAATGTGGAAACGAACAAAGTTACGGCCTCCTATAGGTGACATTTTAAAACAATAATTTAAATTAAATTATAAGTATATACACACACTTAGCCTTTTGAAATAACTAGACATCTTTTTGCCCTCGACAGCGATTTTAAAAATAACATTTGTCTGAAGACGTTTTAAAAACATCACTAACAATAAGGAAAAGCTGTTACCTTATTCTCTTTTCTCAATCTTTCAAATACTAAAATTGACATAACAGTGTAAAATTCTAAATATGTGCGTACATTAATGTATTCTTATGTCTAAATATAATTCAAAAATAAACATTACGCTGCAAAGTGCATTAAAATGCTCTATTTCAATCATTATTCTTTTCTCAGGTTCAGGCAGTGGATAAAGATCTAGGCGTAAACAAATTAGTTTCCTATAAGCTAACACAAAGCAATACAGATGTATTTGGTGTTGATAGTAGACTCGGAGAAATTCGTCTTCAACGTTTCGTCAGGACTGATGTAAAGGAATATATCCTGGTTATAACGGCATTCGATAATGGTGAGAAAATACATAAGTACAGTGTAAAGTAGACGAAACGGTGAAACATTGCAATATCGTTTGTTTTGTTAATAAGTAGCCCAGTAATTTAAATACGTCAGTTTTTTTTCTACAGTATCAGTACTGTATTAACATCGAAGGTCCGATGTGGTAGGTGGGTTAAGGCGTGCGACTCGTAATCTGAGGTTCGCGGGTTCGCATCCCGGTCGCACCAAACATGCTCGCCCTTTCAGCTGTGAGGGCGTTATTTGTGACGGTCAATCCAACTGTTCGTTGGTAAAAGAGTAGCCCAAGAGTTGGCGGTGAGTGGTGATGACCAGCTGCCTTCTCTCTAGTCTTACACTGCTAAATTAGGGACGGCTAGCGTAGACAGCCCTCGAGTAGCTTTGCGCGAAATTCAAAAACAAAAAACAGTATAACCATCGAAGCATTGTGCAAGTTTTAGATACTAACAAATTAGTAATTTCACTCTTTCTTGAGGAGAAAATCCCCCTTTTAGGTCTGCAGTCATTTTGTCATATTTCCCCAGTGGCACAGCGGTATGTCTGCGGACTCATACCGCTAGAAACTGGGTTTCAATACCCATAGTGGGCAAAGCGCAGAAAGCCCTTTGCGAAGGCTTTCTGCTGAGTTCTAAAACAAACGAATAAAATTCTACCATAGCGACGAAACCTGGCTTAAGAAGAATTATTGTAATATGGGGGTTGGGAATCTCTCCATGTTACAGAGACTCTTATTCAATGTATCTTTTGTTTATCTTACGTTCTTTTTATGAGATTGAGACATTTCTGAGTTGGGGGAGGGGGTTCATTTGTTACGAAGCACGCGATCACTTGCCAAAATGTCTTGGTAAGCTCCCCTACAGTACAGAAAATGTTTTGTGTACTGACATAACTTTGTTCTTCCCCATACTATTATCTCATATGGTGACATTCTTTGAAGCTATTTAAATCACTCTAAAGTTTTACCAGGTTTGTCCGTTTTTACTAATGAATATTTTGTGTCGTTGTGTCACAGGTGATCCATCACTTCATAGCGAAGCAACTGTATATATTAAAGTGACACATCAGGGAATGCCCACCTTTCCGCAGCAGTTCTACAGTGTCATGGTTCCAGAAAGTGCACGTTCCAACGTACCATTGTTATCACTTGGTGCCGAAAGTCCATATGGTCGTCAAGTCATTTATACCATAGTTGGAGGAAACGTAGAGAGCCTTTTTGACTTAGATTTTCAAAACGGTCAGTTTTACCTGATACTAAAAATGTTTGTAAAATAAAATTACTCCATTCAGAAAGCACTCGCCCGCATAGAAAGTTACCAGTACTTTAATAAGTAAATGCTATCTGAAAACTTCTGTAAACAGCTTTAAAATGTAAGAAATTGATTCATAGCTTTGAAGATATCGTTTGTTCCAATTTTGTTGTTCCTTATTTTTTTGTTTTTTGAATTTTGCATAAAGCTGTACGAAGGCGATCTGCAATAGCCGTCCCTAATTTAACAGTGAAAGACTAAAGGTAAGGCAGCTAATCATCACCATCCGCCGACAACTTTTGGGCTACTCTTTTACCAACGAATAGTGGGATTGACTGTAACATTATAACGCTTCCACGGATGATACGGTGAGAATGTTTGGTGTGACGGGGATTCAAACCCGCGACCTTCGGATCAGAAGTGGAATGATCTAACAACGTGGCCGTGGCGGGTCTCTTTGTTTCTTATTCTTCTCTTCGTTGTATATTAAAAGTGTAATTAAATATTATAGTAATTAAAACCACACCAATCACAAAAATGTTTTCCATGGAGTACTCATATATATGCACTAAATAAGATACGAATTATTAAATTGGCATGCTTACAGAAAATAGAAAATATAGAAAATGTGCACTTGTGAAAAAGAAAAAATAGTCACGTTATTTAATAGGATGAAACTGTACATTACCGTAATTAATTTCATGCAGTGTTTTCAACAATTTATGAAAGGTGCAAACTTTCGACATAAATACCCTGGATCAGTAACATATCTATGCAAATGTAGGTTTTTATAACATATTTTGACAGTTTAAGTTTCTGGTAAAAGGATCATTGAAAGAACACAGTTTTATATATATATATTCCACCTTTTTTCTTTCGGAAAATGATCTATCTACATGTAATTATTTGAACATTTGTGCTTAATTAATGCCAATGATTGAGTACTGCTTAGTAAACACGATACGTCTAAGGAAAGAAATGTACATGTATGTATAACAAAAAGCAATATTTGTCTGTATTAGAGAATAGCGTGTGTGTGTGTTTTTTGTATAGCAAAGCCACGAAGAGCTATCTGCTCAGCCCACCGAGGGGAATCGAACCCTTGATTTTAGCGTTGTAAACCCTTAGACATACCGCTGTACTAGCGGGGGGGGGGAGAGAAGAGCTCTCACAGTTTTTTTATGCCAGTGAAAATTATATTACTTGTAATTTATACAATAAGCTCAAAATTTAAAAGGTAATAAATGATTCAGACTCGAAGCTAAAATAATATTTAAAATATTTTTGGATTTACAAACTCTTTCAGGAGTTATCTATATTGCTGACAGCCTGGATTACGAGAGTTCCATTGAACATTATTTGACAGTGAGAGCTACGGACTCGAGAACTGGAGCTTATTCCGAGGTTCTGGTAAATATCACAGTAGAAGATGTAAACGACAATTCACCTGTTTTTACTCAAGATACGTATAACGTAACAGTTTCGGAAGCAGCGTCTTTTGGAACTACCATTTTACGACTACTCGCCGAAGATGTCGACAAAAATGCCAGTCAAGTACTTCAATATAGTGTGCTAGGTAAGGCTACAGCATATTTTTTCGTGGATCCATTCGAAGGTAATATCGTCATCAAGCATTCGCTTGACCATGAGATTCAGTCAGTGCATCATTTCGTTGTCATGGTAGCAGACAATGGATCACCATCGCTGAGTGCTACAGCTGATGTCTGGGTAACGGTAACAGACATAAACGACAATCCTCCAAGATTTGGACACGCTGTTTACGGCTGTGAAGTGACTGAATTGGTAGAACGAGGTCATTTTGTAACAATGGTAGGAGCTTCAGATCTGGATGAAACTGACCAGTTGAAACTCCTGTTTTCAATTGTTGGTGGCAATGATCTTCAAGCCTTCCATATTCATCAAAAAACAGGTGATTGTTGAGAAGTATCAAAATTATATTCAGTAAGGTGTTCTGAAGTCCGAGGTTCTAAACAAATCTGATTGAAAGAATAAGGATTCATTAATGTTGGATTGTGAAGCAAACTAAGTTTGTTTTAAAATCATGTATGTATATATACAGGGAATCTGGAAATTATGTTAACACATTTATTCTGAATGTTTTGAAACTCATGTTAGGCGCATGTCACATTGCAATAACAATACAAGCAAGTTGAAAGTTACTTTTTTTTTGTTCTAGTAGAATTCTAGGAACCAGATTCTAGGCTCCTTTCTGAAACAAGCAAACAATTTTGTTAACATAATTTTCTGATACTCTGCATATTTTAAAAGGAAATTTCTCATCTGAAATACGAATTATACATATATATTTTTATTATTTTACGTACTCGAATAAGCTATTTTTCTATTTTGCCAGTATAACTTGAAACAAACGATTTAGAACAGTATGCTAAATAAAAATTTGTTGTTGTTTTGAATTAAGGACAAAGCTACACAATGGGCTATCTGTGCTCTGCCCACCACGGGTATCGAAACCCGGATTTTAGCGTGTAAGTCCGCAGACATACCGCTGAGCCACTGAGGGGCTAAATAAAAATAATCCTGACATATATAATAAATATTTTTGCATCATTTGCCTCTAAAAGGAAAAGGCGTTATATTCTATTGTGAAACACCATCAAGGTTTTGTTGCTAAGTTGTTGTTGTTTTGAATTAAGCACAAAGCTACACAATGGGCTATCTGTGCTCTGCCCCCAACGGGTATCGAAACCCGGATTGTAGCGTGTAAGTCCGCAGACATACCGCTGAGCCACTGGGGGCGGTGTTGCTAAGTAGTATTCATGTTTATTAAGCCTCTTCGATTAACCAAGGAGCTTAAATTATGATGTGTTCTTTGTTTTGTTTTCACCATCAAATACTTCTTTGAGAAAAAATAACGCTGACACATTTGGAGAATTAATTGCATAATATAAACAATACCATTAGATTTCGCGAAAGACATTTATTATTCTTTTAAATACTCAAATGTTCTTCTGCTGAGCGTCAAATTTTAACCAGCAGGTAGACCTCACTATTCTTAAGTCCAGAATACTCAAAAGTTTGATGTTTTTTTCTCGTGAAAAATCCGACTAGTTATTAACCATTATATATATAGTGAGCAACGTTAATAGCAGATCGATCAGAGGCGTGCTGCAATCGATGTTAAGATTTTGATTGTGCTATTATACTAGTTAGGCAACGAACTTTCTATAATCATTACTGGAATTCTGTTGCAAATGACTCTGCAAGAGATATATGTTAAGTCTATACAAAATTATTTATTGAATGTGAGAAGGTTAAAATATCTAAATCAACAAATTGTTACATTTGTTACTTCTAAATGCCAGTTTAACATCGTTAATGTCTACAGGTATATTTTATTTCTTAACTGTGTTTATTAAGTATTAAAGTTTCACTTGACGTTGGTTGCTTTCCTTCGTAACTCGTAAGCCAACGTGGAAGTATAGTTTACTGTAATTGAATATACGATGAGTTGAAAAATATGTTTTTGTAATAGTTAGCGAATTGAAATCTTACTAAAAATTTGTTATCTCATGTAATTCATTCAAGAATTATTTTGTTAGTTATATAAAATGTAATGATATTTATCAATGTTTTTGCTTCGAGCTTTCATCAGAAAGGTGATACAAATTATATTTTTTATGATTATTTGATTAGGCATTGGTTGTATGTTTCAGTGTACGTCTCATTGTTTCAGGAATTATAACGGTTGCTAGTCCACGACAGTTTAAAAAGCAATTGTTCTACCTACTTAATGTGACTGTCACTGACGGCGTGTATTCCAGCTACACCAGTGTGTCAGTCAACGTTCGAAGTGCCAACCAACATTCTCCAGTTTTCGACAGGAACAAATATGAAGTTATTCTTAGAAATGACATAGCCCGAGGAACGTTGATAACCACTGTCTGTGCCACAGACGTGGACAGGGATGTCTACGGTCAGGTCCACTACATCCTTCCAAGTCAAAGAAGTCTGACATATTTTTATATAAATGAAAAAACAGGTCGGTGAAAACGGATACTTCAGTCTTAATTCTAATTGAAACTGTAGCTAAAATATAAATAAAAATTGTTCCATAAACATTCCTCATTGATTTAAACAGAAATTATAATTGAAGTTTCATTAGTTGTTGTTTTTTCTTATTTCATTAAATCTTGTCAATCACATCAGTATTTTACTAACATTATTTCTATAATTATTATTTTTTATTTTATTGCGTTACTTATTATAATTATAAGAGTTATTACTGTAGATTTATCTGTTGATAACCTGGTGGATCAGAGGAATTTTGAAAGTTTACGGATGTAGATTGTTGCAATCCGGGGGTAGATTCCATGAGGTGAACAGAGCGCATGTAGAACATTATGCAGCCTTGTGTTAAAACTAATTTACTTGTCTGTCATAAATAAATATTCAATAAATATAGATGTACCAACTTAACCATCAGTGTGACAAACAAAGTCTGAAAGATTTACCCTGCCAGTAAGTGGTGTGATGATACGAGTTTCCACATTAAAAAGCATGTTAAGATTATTTTACATAGATTTGTATAAAACAAGTATGTCCTAACTTCTTTTCAGCTGTTATAGAAAAAATATAAAAAAGTGTTCACTACTTGGTAAATGGACATCAGAACTGGTTTATTTGTTGTTGTTTTTTAATTTCGCGCAAAGCGACTCGAGAGCTATCTGCGCTATCCATCCCTAATTTAGCTGTGTAAAACTAGAAGGAAGGCAGCTAGTCATCACCACCTACCGCCAGCTCCTGGGTTGCTCTTTACCAACGAATACTGAGATTCGGCTGAAAGGGCGAACATGTTTTGTGCGACGGAGATTCTAACCTACGACCCTCAGATTACGAGTCAAACGCCTTAACCAACCTAGCCATGCTGAACCCATTAGAACTGGAGATGATATTTTAGGTTTATTATTTTATAAAATCACAAAGAAGTCAACTACAAAATGGAAACTTTACAAAGGTAAAAACATGCATTTTGAAAAATAACTTATTTTTTATAAGTAATAAACAGAAACAATTTTAGTTCCAATCAAACAGCATAGCCAACAACAAAAAAAGGAAACCTAGTAAAATTAATCTAAAAGGCCTGTTTTTATTTTAATTTCACCCAAAACTACCAGAGAGGTATCTGCGATACCGTTTCTAATTTTCGAGTGATAAACTAAAAGGAAGGTAGCTACTCAACACCAACCACAGCCAAATATTTCATTACTTTTGACTAACAAAGAATGGGATTGTGCGTGACTCATGAAAGTCACAGCTGAAAGGGTGAACATTTTCGTGTACGGTATTCAAGTCGCGAGTCGAGAGCTTTAACCACCAGGCTATCTGATTGGTAGGTTACTGCAGTGTATAACTGAAAATTGTTTTGGTTGATTGACATTTGGTTTACGTCAATGCCATCAAGGTAAGAAAATAATTTAAATAATTTTCAAACTATATGTCGAAAGGAAGACTGAAATTGGGCCTTTGATCTGTCTGTAACTTACAAGATTTAACAGAATTTTCAACTCTTCAAGGTTCTTTAGACAGATTCACCCAAAAGGTGTGTGTTTGTGTGTGTTTTTCTTATAGCAAAGCCACATAGGGCTATCTGCTCAACCCACCGAAGGGAATCGAACCCCTGATTTTAGCGATGTAATTCCGGAGACATACCGCTGCACTAGCGAGGGGCCACCCGAAAGGTCTACGTCCAAACATTCTCCTTAAAAAGAAAGAAACTCCTAAATATTAGATACATCAGGATCTCATGCATTGTGTTTGTTTGTTTTTGTTTTTTGAATTTCGCACAAAGCTACTCGAAGGCTATCTTTGCTAGCCGTCCCTAATTTTGCACTATAAGACTAGAGGGAAGGCAGCTAGTCATCACCACCCACCGCCAACTCTTGGGCTACTCTTTTACCAACGAATAGTATGATTGACCGTCACATTATATTGCCCCCACGGCTGAAAGGGCGAGCATGTTTGGCGCGACGGAGATGCAAACCCGCGACCCTCGGATTACGAGTCGCACGCCTTAACGCACTTGGCCATGCTGGGCCCATGCATTGTGTAACTGGTTCGTTTAGTAGAGTTCATGGAGGCCCAGCATGGCCAGGTGGGTTAAGGCGTTCGACTCGTAAACTGATGGTTACAGGTTCAAATCTCCGACACACTCATGATCAATCCCACTATTCGTTGGTAAAAGAGTAGCCCAAGAGTTGGCCATGGGTGGTGATGACTAGCTATCTTTTTCTGATTTTATTTACACTACTAAATTAGGGACGGCTAGCAGAGATAGCCCTCGTGTAGCTTTGCGCGAAATTGAAAAGAAACAGAGTTCATGAAAACTGCGAAAATTATATTGAAGCGTTGTTCAGTTGAATAAGTACTTTGATCCAATGAAAGAATTATCTACATAATCGGCATAACTACTTTCCGTGCAAGAATTAATCTATTTAAGTAAGTGCTAATCTGTGTATGATTATATGGGATTAAAAAGGTATACTCAAGATATCACTGACTCGATGTAACCTGAGTGAAGACGTTTCAGGAAAATATCAACCAATATTAACATGTGTTTTCACTTTTATCTATTTCCGAAACACTGTTAAAAGGAAATTTTTATTACAAATAGCATCATTCATCAGTTTATGCTCTAAATCGCACATGTTTTATATCATCGATTTTGAAACGTAAGTAGAAAGATTTAAATTTCATAAAATATTGACGGTAACATTATCTCATAACTTCATCCTGCTTTATGTAAGTTGGATTAGAATTTAAGATGAAAATATATTAGTGCAAAACTATCGAACGGAACTGAAAACTGTTTTGGTTCAACCAGTTGAAAGCCTTTGATTATTAAAGTCCCCCCCATATACAAATTGTAACCAGTAAGACTTACTGGAATTCTGAAATCTAATGCATGATAATAAGTTCTCGAATTTAACACACATTTCTTGGTGTAGGATAAAAGCGTTTTAATGATCATTCAATGCTGCCTCCATTAGAATAGGTATAAAATCGCATTAATGACAAGAGATCTCTGCCATCCAAAATAATAACGTTTATTGATCAGAATTATAGCTTAGAAATTATACAACTCTTTGATAAATGAACTTGACAGAATCAGTCATTTTTGTTTTGATAGGAAGGTGTTAAAGTTAATATACATTGTTAACCGTAACATCTAAACATGATAATGTAAGATCATCGACAGTGTGAATAATAAACTAGCTTGGATTCAAGAGTTTATTTTACAATTGCATTGTATATAAATAATAGTCTTCCGTTTCGTTACACCGAATGCTAAGTGAGCCTGACGTGGTTATTGTGATATGTTTGTTTGTTTGTTTTGGAATTTCGTACAAAGCTACTCGAGGGCTATCTGTGCTAGCCGTCCCTAATTTAGTAGGGTAAGACTAGAGGGAAGGCAGCTAGTCATCACCACCCACTACCAACTCTTGGGCTACTCTTTTACCAACGAAAAGTGGGATTGACCGTCACATTATACACCCCCACGGCTGGGAGGGCGACCATGTTTAGCGCGACGCGGGCGCGAACCCGCGACCCTCGGATTACGAGTCACACGCCTTACGCGCTTGGCCGTGCCAGGCCTATATTGTGATATGACTGTGGATCTAATGGTTTCTCATTCTGTGTCTTGTCTAGAAAGTATCTTCGTACAAACGATCTCAGCAGCGACGAAAGAAATATTATCATTACCATATGTCCACACATATAATTATCATTGCCATATATCCAAACATATTATTACCATATGTCTAAACGCATTATTATCATCACCATATATCCAAACATTTTATTATCGTTACCATATTTCCAAACATATTATTATCATCATCACGCTTAAAGCCATGTATAACTGAAATCAATGGGCACTTAACATTCTTTCCTATCTTATTACTAAATTAAAACAAAATATAAAAACTAGGCCTAAGAAGTGTTTTAGAAATTTCGAAACTATAATACACATTGTAATTTGTAGTGCTTCCTAAAATGAACATTCGACCTAATAATTCAACTGTTTTTTCTCCCTAAAAACGGAAACTACGATCTTTCACATTGCTTCGTAACATTCATCAGAAAGGCATTGTACTTTCACAGGTCAGTGATATCACTAGTGATTAGATTACCCACATATCTGTCTGAAAGCTACTTGTAATATCTGTGAAAAAAAGCAATGAGTGAAACTGAGCTTCTCTCACTGACAATCTGTACTGAAATCATTCAAAATGAATAGAACAGAAGCTAAATACTTTTTCCGAAAAGTTGGGGGTACAGTTATTTTCCAATAGCTCTTTTTCCCCCTGCATTTGTGTAGATGGTTTCAGTACATTCCACTCTTTACTTACGCACTTTACTAGGCCATTTCATTCGGTTCTGTTTCTTAATTAAACTTTGATAATGTGCTATATACAAAAGGATGTTAACGAGAAGTTCACGTGCACATATACTTTACAAGTGACGAACAAAATTCAATGCTATATAAATCACTCTGCGAACAGACTAAACATGTACGTATTCCTTTTTGTAGTTCGTTTACACCGTGATAAACAAACTTCCACCGAAATAAAAGTGTTAAATAAATCGTGGGAAAACATTATAACAAAAGTACATTATCCATAACAGGAAAAAACATTTGGTACAGATCAATTTGGGTTCAAATCTTTAATAATTTTAAGCCTTGTGTAGTTTTGTTTTGATAGCGTTTAAAATCTAAACATGTATGTCATACGAAATTAATTTAATATGGTTAATGACTAAATATTCTGTGTTTATCTGAAGTCATTTCCAACAGTTCAATTGCTCCTATTGGTCAGAATGAGGCTGTAAAAATTTTCTAATTCTTAATCCATTTCTTTGTTTTTATCTTGCCGTTATTAGGTTATTTCTTTAGTAATTGTAAAGCTACATGAACGCTGACTGCAATTTTCAATTGATAAATAGGAAGGACGACAACTAGTTAACATCGCCCAACGCCAAGTCTTGGACTACTTTTATGTAACTGAATAGTGTGAAGTAAACTTCCAATGATGTAGCTCAGTCTATGCTCAAAGATGAAGAATCCTTTTATGCGATAACGAGACGTGAACTAAAACGTTCGATTTCACCCCCCATATGTGCTATACATTAGGCCACCCCGGTCCTCTTAATAACTCACAGTATTTTACCAAAAAACAAAAATCCAATGATAAAGGATAATTAAGTTTTGATGGTTAATTTGTTTGAAATTTACGCAAAGCTACACAAGGTCTATCTAGCCGTCCCTAATGTAGCGGTGTAAGACCAGAGGGAAGACAGCTTGTCATCACCATCCACCGCCTATTCTTGGGTTACTCTTTTACCAGCGAATAATGGGGTTGACTGTAACATTATAACGCACCCACGGCTGAAAGGGCGAGCATGTTTGGCGCGACGGAGATGCAAACCCGCGACTCTCAGAATGCAGGTCGAGCGACCTGATCACCTGATCGTACCGGACTAGCTTTGATGGATATTATAATTTTGCTTTAGGAATAGTAAGTTGTTTTACCTAGAGTTAAACAGGAAGAGAAAATTACTTGTATTTTAAAGAAAGGTATCTCAAAACACGTTATAAAGATTTGTACTATTATCCCACCAGTCATATTGAGTAGGTTATTCTAACACATTTTACCGATGATAAAAACACTAAAACATTTATTATATTTTCCTAAAGAGAGCATTTCAATGATATTACTATTACAATACAACCTTCGTAATTTATCAGCAATATCATTTGGTACACCACTCTCTTGATGAATTTCATGGCTGAGTTCCTTAACAGTGTTATTAGCATCCAATGGACATAAATAGAGATAATTAATCAAGCTCATGAAAAATAATTTTAGCCCTCAAATAATAGATAACAACTTACGCAACGAAGGTTTCCGGTAATGGTACTGTAATCCAACTGCTACTAGACAAAGTGATTAACCAGGGCAGGTTCATCAGTTATACCACTCGTTACTAAACTGGTACTTGATACGTCACCCAACTATATCTTTCCACAACGGCACTGATACTAATTTGTTACGACGAGACAAACTTATCAATAATAATGCGCTAGCGCTTAACTGATACTAGATAATTTATGACCTAAGTCGTCTACGACATATAACTGTAGAAACTTGTTTCGTATTGTAAGTTCTAATTCCATTGCTTGTTCATTTAAATGAAATATTACAAGCTTCACGTTTAGCTGTCCATCACCATTTTTGTTATTCCAAGCCGAGCTCGTTTATTTAAATCACGTTGATGTTTACAGTAGTAAAACATTTATTCTTTCTTTGGTTTCATATAGGACAGCTCTACACAAAAAGAAACTTCAACAGAGAGAGGTTCCAACACTATGAGGTTCCTGTGAAAGCTAGCGATGGTGGTGGACGAACTGGATACTCTCTTGTCCGAGTCACAATAATTGACGTTAGTGGTCACTCGCTGGAGTTCACCTGTAAAGAGTATGAAGTCACTCTTTCTTCTAATGCGACAGTTGGGAGTACTGTTTTAAAGGTAAAATGGTACCATAATTCTGAGTGTTAATCCAAAAGGGTGTATGAAAACTAATTCAGTAATATGTTTTTATTAATATTTAGTATTATGTTTGTACTTTATGGACTTCACTAATGCTTTTCGAAATCGAACAAACCCAAAATTATAAGCTTTGGTTGCTATGGAATCTTTATTCTTTTAATGGATCGAAGGCAGTCATGTTTATTTCGTTCCTTTAAACATATTGTAAAAATAAAGATTTTTAAAATTTACCTTCGTTATTATGCGTCTTTAAATATTGAAAATTCAAGTACATGTTTTAACCAACAGACCCAGGCTTTCTACCCTGACGGCGACATCAGAGAACATTTGAAGTACAGTATATATGGAGAAGATGATTCGCTTTTTCATGTATTTTTTGGCATCATCCCAGATCAAGGAATCATCTATGTCAAGCAGTCTTTGATAGGTGAAGGTAAGTTTTCAAATACATTGTTGTCGTTGGTATTAATTTAAAAATAAATACATTTTTGTCTAAATCTGTTTTTAAAAAAATTGAAACAAACATGTGGCTATTTCTGACTTTTTCTAGTAACCAAGAGAAAAAAAGCATTTGAGATATTGTGTCGAACATTGAATAAAGTGAAAATAAATTATTACTTTTTATTCTCAACTTGATTTTACATGTGGATGCAGTATCAGATTAAGAGTGATTGGTACCTTATGTCGTGAGAAAAGACGCGTCCATACAACTCATATCGAATGGGCTTCGAATGCTCTGGTAGTTACGATTATCAACTCGCAGTTTGCAGCTCGCGAGATCGAAACTCGGTGCTCAAGATACACACCCTTTCAGTCATGAGGATGGTATGGTGCAGTAATTAAACACACTATTCATAGCACAATAATTGGATATGGGCGCTGCCATAACCATAATTCTGTCACATGTCTTCTTGACTCCCAGGTGCCCTTCCAAGGGAAGTTCATTAGCAATTTTCAATATATCAGAACGATGTGCTTTGGGAACAACAATCTGATAAACTACAGCCCAATCCTCTGAAGCTGACATATTCTACGGTCTCCATTTTTTCATGAGTATACCATTTTTGAAAAAGTAATCATTTGTAACCTTCTCCAGTTCATTCTTTGAGAGCGAATATTTAAATAGTGATGAAATCTGTGGATTATCTTCTTGCTCATCCATAAGGTTATTTCTAGCAGACAGAACTTTACTAGGATAACCAGATCTATTACGTCCATTATTGTCACTCACCAAAGAATTGTCAATAGGATAATTATTCACAAGATCCCTGTCAAACCAAAAACTATCTGAAATAAATCTATAATGTCGTTCTCTGAACAAATGTTTGTCTCTCTTCAGCTTAATTTCTTAGCCTGAGCTTGAGTCACAACACACGAGGGAATCACGTCTGGATATTCCTCAACAACATCATCTTCAGATGAAACAGTGATCAGCTTGCTAATCATTTTGGGTTCAGCAATAACTCTTCCCACAACCAACTTGTTTCCCAACAATAATAATACACCCTGAATTGGCAGAATAAGTCTTACTCTAACCACAACTGGTACCGAAATTAGGTGTGATATTAAACAAATGTTATAAAGAGGAATATTAACAAAGTTACTCTCAAAATACTGAATAATAACAGACTCACCAGTAGAAGAACTCGATTTTAAAGGCAATACACCTTCTAAAAACAATGATTGAGTTGCCCAAGCATCGCGTACGTATGGACATGGGATTACCAGTGTTGTTTGTGAAAGACACAGAACCAACAAACACAAAAGGTCTAAATTCCTTCATAACTCCATCAGGTTTCTTATCAGTAGCCAAATCATCAACACCAGGTGATGTGGTAAAACTACGTCCATATGTGGACACAAACACACTGGGTCTTTCCCACCTTTTTGTTTCTTTTTCAAACTCCCACAATTAGACATCATATGACCAAGTTTTTTTTACAAAAATGGCAAAAAGGCCTTGATTACTTTAAAAAGGTTTATCCTAACTGTCTGAAGATTTCGAAGAAGAGCTAATTTTTTTAGAAAAATCTTGAACTTTATTGCACTGAACAGGAGCAGGTTTAGTCGAAATGGTAGGAATTTCTTTTTATAAAAACTGGTTTATGTGTTAAAATGTAATCACAGGAAAAGCTACTTTCTATTCATCCAAATAAGTTTTGAAGTCGTCACTTGTGCAATGTTTAAATACTTAATTGGGGCCTGGCATGGCCTGGCGTGTTAATGCGTGCGCTTCGTAATCTGAGGGTCGCGGGTTCGCGCCCGAATCGCACCAAACATGCTCGCCCGCCCAGCCATGGGGGTGTATAATGTGACGGTCAATCATACTTTTCGTTGGTTAAAGAGTAGCCCAAGAGTTGGCGGTGGGTGGTGATGACTAGCTGCCTTCCCTCTAGTCTTACACTGTTAAATTAGGGACGGCTAGCACAGATAGCCCTCGAGTAGCTTTGTGCGAAATTCCAAAACAAACAAAATACTTAATTAGACGTAATTGTCTTACTTGGCTGAAACTGTTGCCAATATGCATAAAATTACACCTTTGATTAAAATAAATTTCTTTTTCTTGAACGAATTTTATATAAGTTTGGCTATCTAGCTTGCAATAATCTCGAAACTTTTGGTAATAACCCTTCCGTACTAACTCGTATGCTTTAAGGATAATTGCTTTAACCTTATCATAATCCGTACAACCTTCTAGAGAGAGAGCAACATAAGCTTTCTGCGCTTTACCAGTTAAAACACGCTGTAATAATAATGACCAGTTTTTCGGTGGGGCATTCCATAGTTTTGGTAACTTTCTCTAAATGTTGGAAATATATACTAACTTCATTTTTATTAAATCTTGGTATTTCAATATAATGAATTAATTTAAAGCTATCATTTTGTCGATCCAAATTGAGAAATTTCCATTTCTTTGAAACTAATTTCTTTCTCTCCTTTCATACGGGCTTGTTCAGTCTTGATACTTTAACCCTCTTTCAGCTTCGATACGGGCTTGCTCACTTTTTTTTGCTTCAATACGGGCTTTTTTCTTTTTCGGCTTTGGTACAGGAGTGCTCTTTCTGTACTTCAATGTGAGCTTGTTCAAGCCCAATTTCTTGGCGTTTTAATTGATTTTTTAACTTTTCCTTATCATGCAGTTCTAGTTGCCTAATAGAGACATTGGGGTATTCCCCTATGGCCTCTTCTTACAACAAATCATTAGCGACTAATATTTCCACAATACACTTTTTATTTCATTATTTCTCATTGAATATTAACTTATGGTTCTAAAATTTTGAAAAATTTGAGAAATTCACTTTTATTATATTTTTCTAGTTGTTAGAGGAAGGGTGAGTCAGTAAAACCTATCAACCGCTGCTACAGTGGTAAGTCTACTGATTTACAACGCTAAAATCAGGGGTTCGATTCTCCTTAGTGGACTTAGCAGATAGCTCGATATGGCTTTGTTATAAGAAAACATACACGCTCAAGGAAACCTTGATAATAAGAAATAATCAAATCTTTTTGGCACTGACACATTTAAATTAGATTAAGATTTGAATGTTAATTTATTTCGAATTTTGTCTTTGATTCAGATCCCGGACGAACTTCCAATTTATTATGTTACGTATTGTAATTTATCTCGGAGAAGTATCCTGTCTATTATGTTACATATGTTGGTGTATGACTATTTCAAATAACCTGAAATTTGAACTTGAATTTAATAGTTAATTAAATATTAATTTATAATTAATATGTAACAACGATTGCTACTAATAGTTATTGCAAACGATGGTTTATATACACGCATTTTACAGACCTACAAACAATACTAAGTTTTGTATTTGGTCTGAAACTGAATATTTTATCGATATTGACGGAGAGCAAATTAACTCTTTGTTGATATTCGTGTAAACATCTGTTGACAGCTGGCTAGGTTGAAGCACCTGTAGGTTTTGTTCTTTTCAGAAACAAGCGTAGCTATTAGTTCCCCGCTGGGACACTGGTAATTCTTTAGATTTACAACACTAAAAGCATGGGTTCCATTTCTCTCGGTGGCGTCTACAATAGATAGTGTGATATAGCTTTGACATAGAAACACACACATGACCCGGCAATATCCAAGTGGTTAAGGGGCTTGAATCGTAATCGCGAACTCGAATCCCCCTCGCACCAAACATGCTCGCCCTTTCAGCCGTGGGGATGTTATAATGTGACCAGCAATCCCACTATTCATTGGTAAAAGAGTAGCTCAAGAGCTAGCAGTGGGTGGTGATGACTAGCTGCCTTCCCTCTAGTGTTACACGACTAAATTAGGACGGCTAGCGCAAATAACTCTCGTGTAGCTTTACGCGAAATTCAAAACAAACAAACAGAAGCACACACAGAAAGAAAAACATTATTCTAAGAGAAGCAAAAAACATTGTATTTAAATACAAATATTTCAGTCTTAAGTGTAATATGTTTAAAAATATATATATATTACTTGTGGGGGGAAAATAAATATACTTATCTTGATATTTTATGGATGGAACTGTCATAGTTTGTTTGTCATTAACAACGTTACTTCGCAATGATTTATCTTCATTCTGTCACCGCGGAGATTGAAAGCCAATAATTAGCAATATAAACTCCTAAACTTGCCGATGAGTCACTTTGGGCTTGATGTTAGCTTATTTACGTTTACATGTGTATCAGCCATAACTTTACAACACTAAAACCATTTGTTCGATTTCCTGTAATATACGGATCAGAGATAGCCTATTACATATCTTTGTATTAAAACAAATACATGAACGAGATGTAGTTGTCACAAGATCCAAGCATGACAGAGTGGTTAGCGTGTTGGCCTCGGATTGGAGGATTAAGTTCGAGATATGATGCCACTGAAAACACTTTACTCTTTTACCTTTTGGCGGGTTATAAGAGTGAGAGAAATACCGTTATTTTGCTCCATTAAAAAACCCATATGAAACGAGTGCCCTCTGGTAAAATGTTCAAAATTAGGGCCAGCTGTACCTGAGCTTTACGGATATCTGACCATGTCGTTCAGCATAAGGTGCTTTCTAGGTTTCAAATTCCACTTAAAATTGTCACAGTATTTTCCCGGTGTATTTATTCTGTAATATGTTTGAAACTTAACTATAGAAGCTTTCCACAGAAAGCACAACTTAACGATTGCACCTATGCGACATTGCAAATCTCTATTCTACCATCACTTTCAATAGAATTAGCCCTAAAATCCACTTAAAACAGTTCTGCTTTGTTTTAAGTGATAATTTAGCTTGAAATTAGTCGGATTACAACCACTAGAATCGTTGTCGAACATTCTCTTTATTAATTAATTAAAGTAAGACAAAAGATTTAATGCATTTATTTTTTTATAAATATACAATTTCAATACAAAAACAGCACAATAGCTGATGGAAATCTAAAATTAATTATTAGTCTGATAGCCATCATCCAAACGTGAAAAAAAAACTTTTCATTATTTTTAGCATTGTCTTCAGAGATGTTATAAAAGTGTTTTTCTTTTTTGAAATGGTTATTTCATAAAGTAAGAACTTCAACGTTTATAATTGCACAATAATTTACTGTATAAAGTTAAAAGTGAAATATAGCATTAAAAACTCTATTATAAAGACGGCGGATTTTTTTTCCATCGTCATATGTGGATTTTTAATTCTGTATATTACTTTTAATTTAATACAATAAATTATTGTACGTTCTTAAACATTGAATGTTCATACTTATTTTATAAATTCTATGCACAAGAATTATCATAAAACATACTGAGTGCTTATTTATCGAGTTTTGACAATCTTAGTATGATACACATACATAATAATCAAATTTTTAGAACTTTACTTAAAATATGAAAATAACTAAGGTCGCTTGTTATTAGAATTAGTCTCACAAAATTTAACACAATAAATTATATCATCTTATCTGCAAGGGATTAACCGCAGTATATCGGCTAGAAATAAACTTTCTGGAAAATAAATAACATATTCTGTTATTTCTTTCCGTATATTTAACTCATAATGAGATATACAAGGCGTAGTAGTCTAGTGAGTAGGCCAAAAGTTTAGGTTGGTTCTGTTGTCTAGTCTATCAATTCCAAATTAAGAGCGGTTACTGCATGTAACTTTTATGTCGCTTTGAGCAAATTATCGAAAGCAAACAAATCACACGCGAACATCTTCCACGTTCATTTAATTTTTGTTAATAACACAAAATCGTGCGTAATGGCGGCTTTCAAGTACAGCTGAAATCTCCTCTCATTGTAAAAACAAATGCTGTATAATATTGTTATTATTTTAATTTATCCTTATTAAATTGTTATTTATATACTTTGATGAATATGTGTCGTCTATGATACATTTAATATGCCCTGAATTAATTCGGTAATATTAGAATTTGAAAGTTAATTTCCAAGTGAAGTTTAAAAGCAGACGTGTTTTCTAGTGTATATTATTTAGTTATATTATTAGTGTTAGTAATATTTATATCTATATAAATTCAATTGTAATAAAGTAAACTTGTCAACATAATTAACAGAATATTAGTTTGTGTCTATTACGTTTAGAAAACAGTGTCTATCAGTTTTTCATGAAGGCAGAAGACGAAGGGTCATCCTCCCAAGAAGTTCCTATTACTATTCAGATAAGCGGACCGGAAGCAATAATACCCTATTTCCAGAATCATCATTACCAATATTTTGTGTCAGAGTCAGCCAAAATAGGCGCTCTTATTTCTGTACTCAACGCCAACGCCACCTGGCCAGTTGTATATTCATTATCTCCAGTGAAAGCAGAATCTGTAGCTCAACTATACCAGTCCAAGTTTGCTGTTACAAGGCAAGGCCAGATTTTCCTAATATCTAAACTTGACCGAGAAAAAGTAACCACTTATTATTTAACAGTCAAAGCTCACGTGCAGGGGAATCCCCAGCTAGCATCGTACGTTAACGTTGAAATAGTAGTCATGGATGAGAATGATAACACTCCAGAGTTTGAATCCACCCCATATTTAAACAAAGTAGCAGAAAATGTAGAAATAGGTTGTTTGATGCTCAGGTTAGTAGCTCATGATTATGATGCAGGTCAAAATGCTGACGTCTCGTATTCATTTGGCTTAGTCGATAACGATATCACAAACACTTTTAGTTTGGACGAGAACACTGGATGGCTGACAACAATGGCTGCTTTAGATTACGAAACTCGTTCAACGTACAACTTTACTGTAATAGCAAGTGACAACGGTTCGCCTCCTTTGTCTTCTGTTGCCTTGGTAACTATAGAGGTACAAGATTACAATGATAACCCACCCACTTTCAAGAGGTCCTTTTACGAGGCTGCTATCTATGAAGACGCTCTCGCCGGAAATGACATAATTGTGTTGGAGGTCAATGACCGAGACAGTAAGGAAATGAATAACAGTTTGGAATTTTACATCACGAAAGGAAATCTCAAAGACTCTTTCCGGGTTCAGAAAACTGGAGAGCTGTACGTTAATACTGCTCTTGATCGAGAACAGATTCCACACTACGATCTGGAGATTATTGTAACGGATGGAGTGTTTATCTCCTCAACTCTTGTCTCTCTTGACGTGCTCGATGCCAATGATAATCCAACCGTGTTTCTTAAAGTAAGTTGTGCACAATTGTGTAAGGTTAGATAAAGGTCAAAGTTCTATCATAAACATACATTCATTACACGTTTATGTTAAAGAAATATACAGAGACAGTATCGATTTTGAAAATACCGTGTTTGAATAAATATATGGTCCGTATATTTGATGCTATCATGTTGTGTACTTTGATAATTACTAAGTTAATTAAGTTACAAATTCAACTGTAGAATAATTAGAACGAGAGTAAAAACTTATCCAAGAACGTCAGTCAGAGAGATTAAAAATTTTAAAATTAAGAAGTGAATGATTTAATTCTTTTAATTTTTTTCAGAAGTGGTACTTTTTGAATAATACATTGGGAGACAGATTTAAATTACACTTATAGGATATAATATAGTTTTATCCTGAAATTACAAACTTAGTAAAAGAGCACATTTATTAACAAGTTCGAAATTTGTAACGATAACAAAACATGCTAATTTACTGATAAAATTATTTCTGAAAGAGTATTTTCTCGTACCTGGAATTAGTATGTACAGAATTGTTACAATATACGGTTAAAAATATTTTCCAAAGAATGTTTAAAAAATTAATTTACTAAAATTGGTAGTTTTTAAATGACACGTAAAACTCACGAAATGAATTTGTCTGAAATTAAATTTTCACTACCTTACCATCTGATAGCTGTACATTATTGGATTATTCTTCATTAAAAAGGCTATACAAACTACTTTTTTATTTCTTTGTTATTTTGTTTCATCAAATATTAAAGGATAAGAGAAAAGTAACGTATAAAGAGATGCTAGAGATCTTATGGTTTTACTTTTACCTTTTTTTTTACGAAAAACAAAATAATAAGAAAAGATTAGAATAACTTTAAACAAACTTTATTAATTGCCAAAATTGTTATTGAATTTTACTGTTGATTCTCTAGTCAAAGTACACAGTAATGGTGGCTGAGGAGATGCCTGCTCAAAATTTTGTGTTACAACTGGAGACGAGAGACGCTGATACGAAAAGGAACGCCCACGCACTCTGTTTCTTGTCCGGAAATGGGGCTGAAAATTTTGTAATAGATCCGTCTACAGGTTAGTATTATTAAACTTTAACAGTTATTAACATTTAGTGTGCGAAGATCGTGTTAAATATTGTTTAGTCTTATGTTAGATCAGTATTGGATCTGTAAAATTGACCCATTTTCGTCTGTAGTTACTTATAAACCAAATCAATCGAAGTATTTCAAATTGATGAGAATTTTGTTTGCATTTTCGGAGAATTTTACATTCACAAAATCCAGAATTATTATGTACTGCTATATCATATCTATCTTGGAAGTTTAGAGTTTATGTGTTAAAATTATAAAAAATGCATTGTCTCGAAGTTCAATTTTTTCTTAACATTTTATAATGCCGTTTTGATATTGTTAGGAATTATTCTGTTGTGTTTTTGTTTTTAAATACAAATATGATTCATCAACTAAAATAATTATTTCTTCAACATTTGAACTCCATTTTGTAGAATATAACAAGTATAATACTTACTACATCACGATGGTAAGGTGGTTAGGGCGATCAACTCTCAATCTGAGGGTTGCAAGTTCGAATCTCCGTCACACTAAACATGCTTGCCCTTTGACCCGTGTCCATCGCTAGGACGACAGTACGTTTACGGATTTACAATGTTGAAATCGATGGACACAGCAGATAGTCCGATGTGGCTTTGCTATAAGAAAAACACATACCCTTTACCAGTAAATGCGTTATAATGTAACGGTCAATCTCACTGTTTGTTGGTGGAAGAGTATCCCAAGAGTTGGCGGTGGGTAAAGATGACTAGCAACCTTCTTTCTAGTCCCTCATTGCAAAAATAGGAACGGCTAACACATATAAACCGCGAGTATTTTGCACGAATTTCGAAACCAAGCTACGTCTCAATTACTTTAAATCACACACGTCTAAACCTTCTTATCTTTAACTTTACAAATACCACAAATGACTTCTTTTCTGTTTTCGCGTTCTTGTTTCAAATTTTTCTTTACTGATCGTATATTTCTACACAATTTATTCAACTATGAACTCATATTTCAAGAGCTGGCGTTCAGTTTATCTACACATCACGAACTTACCTGGCTTGTAAAAGTTCACATCTAGAGTACATGTAAGAGTAATAGCAGTGTATATAAATTAAATATTAAAAACACGGAAAAACCAAGAAACATCTTTAATATGGATGTTTCGCATTTTATTTAAAATAGTAATAAAGACACATTGTTCATACATATTTATAGTCTTTTTCTATAAAAATAATTCCTCTTTACAATATTATTCATTAAACACGTGTGCCACGCGTTGTATGGTACATTCCATTATGTCGGGCAACGTTTAAACCAGTTTTTTCTAAACTTCCGATTCAATATGGAAACTCGCTCAATGTTAACGTTGTTTTTTGTGGTTCGAATATTATGAGCGTTTCGTTTTGTTTGTAGATGTATTAACCCTGCTAATGGAATTGAAACAAGTTCCAAAACGTTCTTATTAAAGATGTTCTCATATTCTTAATATTTATTAGAAGACTTCATATATTGTTCTTATTCGTAAGAGAAACATCTTACCCTTTCGTCTTAATTGCAGTTACTCTGAAACTGGTCCAACCGCTGGACAGGGAGAAGACGCCCCACTACAATCTGATTGCCCATATCCAAGATAACGGACATTCGCACTTGGAGAGTACGTGTAATATTCATATTATAGTGACTGACATCAACGACAATGTTCCCAGTTTCACAACCCAAGTTTATTCTGCCAGTGTTTCTGAGGATGCTAAGGTTGGAGCACTTTTAATGAAGGTTCATGCTGTTGACAAGGATAAAGGTAGGAACACTTTTAATGAAAGTTCATGCTATTGGCAAGGTCACATAAAGTTAAGAACACTCAATGAAGGTTCGCGCTTTTGACAAGGATAAAGGACGGGAAAACTGTGGAAACATTTTAATGGAATTTCATGTTGATAGGAAAACTTTAATAAAGGTTCGTGATAAAAGTAAAGGCAGAAACATTTAAGACATATTATTAGAACGCTTTGTTTGTTTTTTTTAATTTCGCACAAAGCTACTTGAGGGCTATCTGTGCTAGCCGTCCCTAATTTAGCAGTGTAAGACAAGAGGGAAGGCAGCTAGTCACCACCACCCACCGCCAACTCTTGGGCTACTCTTTTACCAACGAATAGTGGGATTGGCCGACACAGTATAAGGAACGCCGTCACGGCTGAAAGGACGAGCATGTTTAGCGCGACGGGGATGCGAACCCGCGACTCTCAGATTACGAATCGCACGCCTTAACACGCTTGACCGTGCCGGGCCAATTAGGACGCTGTATCCAGTTTTAAGATAAGCTTGTTGAAAGTATAATGTTTTTATTATGATGGTCTAAATGTAAACACTTTAAACTAATAGAACTCATGATGTGAAATGTTTCTTGAACACTTACCTCTGCCACAGTAGGTTATGTTTTTGCCTCTGTGAACAAGATTTGTAGAAAAGAGCTAAATTGATTTTGACGAAAGTTGTTATACGTTAAGTTTATTGTCCAGCTTAGAAGTGATAAGTTTTGAAAGATCAAGGTCACATCTGGGTCACGAACGCAAAAAGTCCCTGTCTTTTAAAATAGTAACCGATTTTCGTACTCCATGAATGGATTTTGATGAAATTTTATGGACATGTGTACAATATCACTTCTCACTATTCTGTCAATAATAGTCTGTACCCATTCATAACGGCTGCCACCTGGATAAATTTTCTTTTTCTTTCCTTTTGTAATTTTTGTTGACTGATATAATCAACGCTTCGTGGCGATGGTATACTCTCTAATGCAGTGATTCTTATCCTCTTTCCATCGTATTTAGTGTATTTTCTCATTATATATATACATGTTATATCAACTCTCACACTGAGTGAATAAGTAGGTTTTGTATGCTGTTCAGTAATTCCATTAATTTTGCATTTGTTTAGCACTTGTAGCATTTCTCTAGGTCATTTATTTGTAACATTTTCAATAAATTAGGATCTTTATATAGTTTTGTTTTATTCTACCTTTACGCAAAGTTCATCATTACAAAAATTATTATATGGGTCACGGTAATACCTTGGAGAGTCTCAGGGGGTAAGACGATGATAAAGGTTAAGAACTACTGATGTAATGAATGTCCCTTTAGTCTCGTCTATTTCGTACCATAAATCCGTGAGTTATGTATTTATATTTCGGTTATTGTTTCGTTTTTCATGAAATTTTATATTTCTTGTCTAAATATTCTTTACCTAAAGACTGTCATGAAGGAGAGAAAAAAAAAAAATCTTTAACTTCTATCTTGTGGTAACCATAGTAACATGCATGTTTCTTAATCCTCGGGCTATAAAACGTCGGTAACTTCCGACTTAATGCATAAGTTACTGCGTCCCTAACGACTCTGTGATCGCTCTGGGGGTATGATTCATGACCAGGTTGGATTATCAACGTTAGGATGTTTTGAAATTAGCTTAAGGTAATGAATCACGTGTGTATTGACAGATCTAATTAAACACGCACACTTGTTGAGAAGAGCTGTAAGCTGTCGTTTCTTTTAGCAAACTGAACTATCATAATTCAACATAAAATTTAAGTGACTTCGAAAATTCTCTTGTAATTAAAAGAATTACACACGTGTTGCAAATTAGAGAAATATGTTTATATATTGAAAAGTGACGTTTTTATTCCAACAGTATTAAATTAAAGTTTTATTTATTCAAAGACAGAACATGGGTAGGCCATAAACTTTTGCTATAAGAAAAAAACAAACACACATGAGTGACTTGTCTAAAGGTGCGATTTAAGTAACAAACTAGCCAAGAATGAATATTTTTGTAGGATTTTTGAACGATTACGTATGAAAAAAAAGTTTGGTAATTTCACATATATTTAAAAGAAATATTTCGTATTTACCCCATTTTTTTGAAATTTTATGATGTAGGGATATCTTGGAAGGAGTTTATGAAGAAAAGCGTTTAAAGTAAATCTAACTAAACTAAAATATTGCTTTAAGGTTTCTGAAATAATATCACTGCAAAATTCTCAGTGTCAGAATGAGTTTTTCATCTTATCTGTTTTTCATTGTATTTGTTTGTAACTTTGTCTAGTATAAAAATTGTTCTTATCAATTATTCAGCTTCGTGAAATGTGCAAAATGTATTTCATCTGATTTTTCTTATTGTTTTTTTTTAATAGTTGTTTAACAGTTCCCCTACATCTCAGTTCACCTTTTGTTGTTGTTTTTTTTAATAGTTGTTTAACAGTTTCCTACATCTCAGTTCACCTTTTGTTTTGTTTTTTTTAATAGTTGTTTAACAGTTCCCCTACATCTCAGTTCACCTTTTGTTGTTGTTTTTTTTAATAGTTGTTTAACAGTTCCCCTACATCTCAGTTCACCTTTTCTTCTTGTTTTTTTAATAGTTGTTTAACAGTTCCCCTACATCTCAGTTCACCTTTTGTTGTTTTTTTTTAATAGTTGTTTAACAGTTCCCCTACATCTCAGTTCACCTTTTGTTGTTGTTTTTTTAATAGTTGTTTAACAGTTCCCCTACATCTCAGTTCACCTTTTGTTGTTTTTTTTTTAATAGTTGTTTAACAGTTCCCCTACATCTCAGTTCACCTTTTGTTGTTGTTTTTTTTAATAGTTGTTTAACAGTTCCCCTACATCTCAGTTCACTTTTTCTTCTTGTTTTTTTAATAGTTGTTTAACAGTTCCCCTACATCTCAGTTCACCTTTTGTTGTTGTTTTTTTAATAGTTGTTTAACAGTTCCCCTACATCTCAGTTCACTTTTTCTTCTTGTTTTTTTAATAGTTGTTTAACAGTTCCCCTACATCTCAGTTCACTTTTTCTTCTTGTTTTTTTAATAGTTGTTTAACAGTTCCCCTACATCTCAGTTCACTTTTTCTTCTTGTTTTTTAATAGTTGTTTAACAGTTCCTCTACATCTCAGTTCACCTTTTGTTGTTGTTTTTTTATTAATGCCAGGACCAAACAGGAAAGTCAGTTACGATTTTGTTTACTCAGCTGAGGAAACGTTTTCAATCGACAAGAAAACCGGAATTATCCGCCTAAATAGGAAGCTGGATCGAGAAAAAGTGGGATATTATAACTTAACTGTTAAAGCTACTGATCATGGTTTTCCCCAGCTGTCATCGGTCGCTGCCGTCCACGTGCAAGTACAGGACATAAACGATAATCCTCCGGTGTTCAGTCAAAAACATTACCGAGCTTTGGTGTCAGAAAAGGAAGACATTGGTGCCAAAGTGATCCAAGTCTTTGCAGTTAGTATCGACATTGGTAGCAATGCGGAGATAACTTATTCATTACTTGCTGGAAATGACCTTGGATATTTTAAAATCAATGATAAAACAGGTAAAGAATCTTTTAAATTTCTCAGAAAATAGCAAAGCAATCCTACAGTCTGTAGTTTTACTATCATCTCAAATAATTTAAAGTCATTTGCCCTTTTAGAATACACGCACGTTTTTCTGACACCGCCGGTGAAGGATTACAAATTTCGAATCTTCAAGAAATAATCCAGCAAAGACGAATTCCCACTCTAGCCTCAACACGTACGCTTGCCAGTAGTCATTTTTATAATTCGCCTCTAATCGTACAGGGTGATTATGAAAGAAATTATACTTTTAAAAACTACTTATCCTAAGAGAGCAGAGAGGTATATTCTCCATAGTTTTTGTTTTTGAGTTGTGCACAAAGCTACACGAGGGATATCTGTGCTAGCCGTTTCTAATTTAGCATTGTAAGACTAGAGAGAGAACGGTTAGTCATCACCACCCACCGCTAACTCTTGGGCTATTATTCTTTTACCAACGAATAGTGGGATTGAGCGTAACTTTATAATGCCACCTTCAAGTGAAAAGGCAAGCATGTTTGGTGTGACGAGGATACGAACTTGCAACCCTCAGATTACGAGTCGAGCTCCTTAACCACGCCGGGCTCATTTTCCTCATAGATACAATGGAAATAGTAATTGTTGGTGGGCCCAGCATGACCAGGGGGATTAAGGTGTTTGACTCGTAATCTGAGGGTCGCGGGTTCGAATCCCCGTTGCACAAAACATGCTCGCCCTTTCAGCTGTGGGGATGTTATAATGTGTCGGTCAATCCCTCAATTCTTTGGTGAAAGAGTAGTCCAAGTGTTGACGGGGCGTAGTGATGACCAGCTAGTTGCCTTCTTTCTACCCTTACATTGCTAAATTAGGGACGGCTAGCTCAGGTAGCTCTCATGTGGCTTTGCACAAATTCAAAAAGAAACAAACACCTTGTAATGATGTGGATATTTCATGTTCTATCAACGAGTGTTACTTTTACTGTAAATAAAGTATCAATAAGCGCTGCAACTGTACTGTTACTGATTTACCAACGGATTTGGAGTGATCAGATAATTGCCACAGCTAAATAATAACACTTGATGTGTGTGCAAATCACACTACGGGCAATCTAAAGATCCTTTTCTAAGGATATATTTGAACATGACCATCAGAAAATGTTTCATAATTTAACGTTATGAGATTGAAGCTTGGGACTTTTTAACTACAAAATACTGCATGCGCACAACGTGATCTATTAAATTAAAAGATGCAATTTCAATGCCTAAGTTACTACTGTACATGCCATGAAAAAGTGGTCAGGCGAAGGTCTGACTGAACTTATCGCTTCCTACGACCATGTATTTAGGTAAAAATCTATTAGATAATAACAAAGAGGTTTTTACATGTTTCAAAACTAAGCGGGAAGCGTTATCGTTATTAAAGAACCTGTGCGTGTTCAAGCAAAATATATGCTGAATCTGGTTACGGATTGAAGAGTCCGATATTCGAGATGTGTTTCCTCTGGAACACTATCCGTACCTTCTACTGTGGTGAATTATAAACGTGGTAGCCTATCGTTATTCAGTTGAAATGGCGGGAAGAAGGTTTTGAGGCAACGCGTGCTGCCTACTGTCTGGTCAACAGCTCAAAATTAAAAACAATACTGTATTTGTATTCAAGATGTCCATAATCCGACCGTTTAGTATGCATGGGCAATAGAGCGCATACCTACGCCACGCGGTGTTGATCATATTCGACTCTCAAAAAATATCGAAATGTATCCCCTATGTCCGTCGTTATCAACGGAGATGGAGTATTTCTATTACGACAATGAGGAATAATTTTCTACATATGTCTACCAAATTTAATAAAAATCCGCTGATTTATGACAGTTATAGAGCAAAAATAGTGTGAAAAATTGGTCCCCAAGTTAACATATATAGAGAGATGTGTTTGGATTTTCGCAAATTTCCTGTGAGCTTGACCTTTCAAAACTAATTACTTCTAAGCTAGGTCACAGCCCAAAAATATAACAACTTTTTGTTCCAATCCATTCAGGCCACTTTTTAGGAAATTTGCTGTCAAACACATACAGAACACGGGCAAACAATCTTATACACACACACAAAAGAAAACATAACTTCTGTTCTTCTTTGGTAACAGAGGTAATAAAATTAAGAAAGGATCAATATTACTATTTCGATAGCAGCGCTTTTTTATTCAGTTTTTGGGTTTATTTTTTTTATGTCTCTTTCAGGTTTTATTTCCGTGATTAAACATCTAGACTACGAAGACATCCGAAACTTTGTCTTGATTGTCGAAGCCAAAGATGGAGGAACTCCATCTCTCACAGCTCAAGCTACTGTTAACGTCTCAGTCGTGGATGCAAATGATAATACTCCAATTTTTAATCAGGCTTCTTATCACGCCATCATTCGCGAAGACGCTTCAGTGGGACACATCATAGTTCAGGTAAATTTACCTCAAGTCTACCCTTCCAACCTGCGAGAAACGTCAATCATATATTATTCTCGTAGCCCCCGCTAGTACAGCGGTAAGCATACGGATTTACAACGCTAAAATCAGGGGTTTGATTCCCTTCGGTGGGCTCAGCTTATAGCCCGATGTGTGGCTTTACTATAATAAAACACACACACACTTATTCTCGTATTCTCGTAAAGTTTTTGCCCTCTTTTTAGAAGAGCTTCTTAATGGAATATTCTTCTTGTAAAGTTATCCTTCTCTGAAAAGAACTGTTGTTCTGGTAAAGTTACCCACTGTGAGGAACAAGTCAGTGGATATCATTCTGGTAATGCTATCCCCAACTAGGAACTCAGTAATGTAATATTATTCCTGTAAGATTATCGCCATCTTCAAAGAATCAATCAATGAGATACTATAGTGAAGTTGTCATCTTCTGCAAAGAACCCGTTAATAGTATATTATTCTGGTAACTCTATCCTCTGCAATGGGATATTATTTTGTTAATGTTATATGCACCGAGTAATGTATTAATATGTCAAGGAATATTCCATTGCGAATGTTGCTGTAATTGTTATGCAACAATAGAGTTCTTTGGTTTAGCTACATAAATAGATATATGACTTTTGGAATTCTAAACTTTGATTTTTTTGTGCAGTGGTTTCATTAAATATGTCTCAGTTTTTGATACAAATATGTTCATAAATGTTACACTAAATGCCGCTGTTTTATTGTATAATGTTAAACTTTTCACACATTGTAAACCATAATATTTCAGTTTGTCAGCATTAAACGTATATTTGGTTTAACGTAGAGTTTCATAAGAGTTTACCTAAAATGTAATTTTTATTTAGATTGCGAAGTATTTAGTCTCATATTTTTTTCAAACTTAAATCTCTACGCTTTGTATCACCTGTGAAACAGACAGATTGAGTAGTCATTTTTATTTTTCTGTGTCTAAAACTCAGAATTTGTTTCCATAGTTTTATTTCATGCATATGTAATTGGATTTTCAGTAGGGGTGAATGTGTTTCTATTTCAGAGTGTGATAGAAATAATGAATGTTTCAAAAGCGGTGAGTCATTCGAAGTACGATTTATTTATTCAAATTAATGTAGCCGTTTTCTCTTGCTATAGGTAAAAGCAACTGATGTGGACAGCGCTCCGAACGCATTTCTGTCTTATTTTATAACGAAAGGAGATCGATTTGGACAGTTCTACATTGACAAAGAAAAAGGTTATATTAAGCTAGCTTCTTCACTCGATCGAGAAAAGGTAAAGCCTAAACCTACATTTGTTAACCTTTATAAATTAGTGACGCCTTTTCAAGTTATGTTCCAAAGCTTCCAATATGAAACAAATACGAAACTTCTAAAATGTTTTATAACATTCAGTTTGAGTTATTCCTTGAATCCCCTTTCTTTTCTTTTTTTTTTCTAGTTATGATGGAAACCTTATTATCAACACTGATATATCGTTTGTATATTTATGACGAAACCTTGCGCTTAATGTCAACTTGTATACTTGTTTTGGAATTTCGCACAAAGCTACTCGAGGGCTATCTGTGCTAGCCGTCCCTAATTTAGCAGTGTAAGACTAGAGGGAAGGCAGCTAGTCATCACCACCCACCGCCAACTCTTGAGCTACTCTTTTACCAACGATTAGTGGGATTGACCGTTACATTATACACCCCCACGGCTGAGAGGGCAAGCATGTTTTGCGCGACGCGGGAGCGAACCCGCAACCCTCAGATTACGAGTCACACGCCTTACGCGCTCGGCCATGCCAGGCCTTGCTTAATGTCAAACAAGATTTAATCTACAAAAACATTAACGTGATTGCACTATTGTGCAAGAAGGAAAAATATTTATGATAAGACAATTAAAAATTGTTAATTTAGAAAGAGGAATTGTTAGAAAGGTACAGAAACAAATTCAACAAAAGTGCAAAGATTAGGTTTTCAAGCCTACAACTTGGAATTCACAAACGTAACAAACTAATCTGGAATACTGTCTACATTATTTTCTTAATCCTATTTTGACTCCATGTTTATAGTACTTATCAATTTTAGTGGAAAATAAATTTTAAGCATATTACATAATTTTTAACAGTTTACTGCCTCATTGGCTTTTTTCCCACCCAAACATTATTTACAGAACTTGGTGGTTTTGTATCTGAGGTTTCTGTAAACAGGAGTTCAACAAGAAAATAACGAAAATTAGTGAATAAATTACCACTCGCAAGAGTAGGGAAATTTACGTCTATTGTTAGAAAAATCACTGAAATGATAGATCTTCAAAATGGTAGATTCCAATTAATACAGATTAGTAAAACACCAGATTTTTCAATGGTGGGAAATGAAGAACTTTTTCAGGGCAAAAAAAAATATTGTTTAATTTCGTACAACGCTACACAAGAGACATCTGCGCCAGTCACCCATAATTTAGCAATGTAAGGTGGTGTAAGGCATCTAGTCATCACCATCACCGGCCAACTCTTGGGCTACTTACTCTTTTACCAAATAGGATACACCGTCATATTTATAACGCCCTCACGGCTGAAAGGACGATCATGTTTGGTGTGAGTAGGATTCGAACTCGCGACCCTCAAATTACAAGTCAAGCACCTTAACCACCTGGCTATGCCGGGCCATTGGCAAAAATTCAAGGCACTTGAATTTATTTTAAAACTACCCTATGACATACATAATACTTCATTCATTACTATTGTCCAGACTTGCAGCTTGTAATCGTATAATCAATAATAGTGAGGTTGGAGACACATAAATATATACATTGTTTACTCTAATAAAACAAAGTATTTCTAACTAGTGCAACAGTGCTTAAATGGCTTATAGATTTCTGCCATGCTTGAATGACTTTGAATGACGTATGTTGGTTGTGAAAAAGAACTTAAAATATTTTAGAGAATGTTAATCTGGACCTTCAAGAATCAACTTTAAAATAACTTTACAATATTCGTAGTAGTTTATTTAGTAGCTGTGCATAGATTTTGGTGCAATATACCAAGCCATTTTTGCTGCTAGTTTTCGTGCTTGAAAAGAAACTTGGCCAGTAACGATAAAAAACTGATAAAGTGCCTTACTTCTCCTTAAAAAATTAACGTTAAAAATATTCTTATGCCCTACGCAGGAAATGTTTAGTTGGTTTATTCAGGATTGAATAAAAAATTCATAGCTATGCTGTTTACACGCTTATGAAACAATAATAATAATTTGAAGAGCAAATGGATGAACTTTGAACTTTATTTAACTATCGAAAAATCATCTTTTTTGCTGTTATCAACATTTTAGCAACCTTAGCCATTGAGACAGAAGTCTGCTTTTTAATGTGGCTTTTACGCGTATGTTCTATTATACTTTTCCAGGGCGTTGGTGGTTTATAATGTAGCTTTATATATTTTGCAAAGCACAAACTCTAGAATTTTCTGAGATATATTTTGTATCAATGTTTCTATGTGGCGGTATTTATTTCTTGAACTCGCTCTAGAAATATTACTAAGGATTCTGATTGGCTGTTTAGTTTAATTAAACGTATTTGCCCTTTCATCACAAGGTTTCCAAGTACGTGCTGGAAGTCGAATGTCGAGACAGTGGGGCGCCGTACCTCTTCAATAAAGTAATCGTATATATTGAAGTAGCTGACGTAAACGATAACCCACCAATTTTTTCTAAACTTAACTATACAGCTACACTAAAGGTAAAGTACGGAAAATCATTCTGAAATTTCTATAAGTATCTCTATGTAAGGCGTTTTATTTTAAAAAATATAAAATATAAAAATTATAAAAAATATTTAATATATAATATAAAAATGGTTAGATTTCCAAATCGTTGCTATATTTAATCTCTTCTGTCTTGTGTCGTACATACAATGAATATTAAGTTATCTGCGTTTCTTGTAAAAATCAGTGTATGCAATTTCATGGTTGTGTTTGCATCATTAAAAAAAAAGACATAACAAGGGTTCTAAAGATTCTGCATCTTACGTGTACCCCTATCTGTGCTAGCTTGTCTTTTTCATGAATGTTATTCAGTTTATATCAAACTGATGTATTAATGTGTATTTATTTGTATTTACGTCAACTGCAGAAGATTTTCAGGTGTATTATATTTAAATGTTCTCTTCGTAATGAGTAACGGTTATACGTACATTAAGTTCGAAACCTTCATGTTATTTAATGAGTGCCTTCACTTGAGGTGTATTTCTCTTAAGAAGGTATCATTAAAACATGTTTGAAATAAGTTTTATTTATTACTAAAAATATATGAGTTGTTAAAATATAGATTAACTATCTTTAAGTATACTATACCTAGACATCGACTATCAAAGCTGAGTTTAGAATTTATGACAAGAATTATTTTGTATCTGTCATCTTCTCGTGAATTAAGACATTTGTATTTTCTGTTTATACATCTCAGGAGGACAAACAGTCCGGATTTCCTGTTATTAGTTTTAGAGTCACCGATGAGGATATTGCTCCAAACACTGGACCATTTGTTTTTAGCATCATTTCTGGTAACGAGAATTCTTCATTTCAAATATTGCCTCAAGAAAACGTTTTGAGGACTGCCAAGAAACTGAGTCATCATTCCCGGAACAATTACACTCTCTGTGTCCAGGTTAGTGATGCAGGGCTTCCTCCTCTCAGCAGCCAAGCTTGGGTGACCGTCCTCATTGTTGAAGAAGGCCGTTTTGCTCCAACCATTATCCCACTCCAGATCACAGTGACTTCCTTTGGGGCTCGGTTTCCGGGAGGTGTTTTGGGCCGTGTTCGAGCGACAGATGAAGATCCTTACGACACTTTGACCTTTGACATTGTATCTTCTCACAAAGAACTATTTCAGATCAACCACGAGAACGGAACTATATCGGCATTACCGGGTTTGGATCCCGGTGAATACAGTATCAATATAAGTGTGACTGATGACAAATTTACTTCCATTAACACTATTACCATCCAGAATAACGTGTTAACAGAAGAAGCTGTTAAACATAGTGTAATTGTTCGCATAGCAGACGTCAGTCCTGAACGTTTCATTCAGCTTTACTCAGAGGCCTTTCTTGAGTTTCTTCGAATAATTTTTCATGTTCCTTTCAAAAACGTTCAAATTATCAGCATACAAAGGGTAAAGACAATCTTTTCTCAGCGTAGTACAGAGTCACACGCTGACCTGGACGTGCTGTTCTGTGTTAGAAACAGCCCATCGAGTTTTCACCATTCTGATTTAATCCGCGGCGAACTAAAAGAAAAGGTGAAATCATTCCAGACTGATGTGGGATTAGAAATTCAGGAGGTGCGTTATTTTGATACTAGCAGTTTACTTATACTGAGCCTAGCATGACCTGGTGGGTAAAGCGTTCAACTTACAATCTGTGAGTCGTAGGTTCGAATCCCCTTCGCCGAACATGATCACCCATTTTAGTTTTGGGGACGTTATAATATCGCGGTCAAGTCTACTATTCGTTGATAAGGGAACAACCCTGGAGTTGGTATTAATTAACTGTCTTTTCTCTGTTTTTTACTGCCAAATTAGAGACGTCTACCTGGAGAGGAAATAGTGGCTACTAGGTAAAATTCGCCCGAAAATCATTCTTTATGCATCAGCGTCTGAGGTGTCCCAGTGGTTGTAAGCAGCCTCAGGTTTAAACTAAAGTTACTTACGTTATAGATGCCCAATAACTTTAAATCTATCTTTCTGTATATATATCGCGCCCCACTATTACAGTGGTAAGTCTACAGATTTACAACGCTAAAATCAGAGTTTCGATTCCGTCTGTGGGCTCAGCAAATAGCCCGATGTGGTTTTGCTAAAAAAGAAAACACACAAACAAAATTTCACACCAAAAAAACATATATATCACCAAATGTTTTGTCTCATCTCCCTGTAAGTCGGTGATAATCTTATGAATTGAAAACGCTAAAATTTGGGATCTGTTTCGGCGCAATGAACAGAGAGCAGACAATTTATTGAGTAGATTTACACTAAGAAAAAACCTTCTGTTTGAAAACACACACCTGTAATTAAAACCTTTTTGCTATATGCGTATTTTGTGTCTACTGTATTTATTATTAAAATATTATCACTGTTTGGTAGTGAAGAACGTTTTTATTTTAAATAATTACAGTTGTTTTAAGTAGAGTTGTATACAAAGTAACCTTTGGAATTACATTCCAGTAACAGTTTCAGAAGTGCAGTCTTTGTTACTCCCAGTATCCTGAAACAAGAGTAATAAATGAAACAAAGTGACTTGCGTTTGCCAAAGTACAGTTCCTGTTCCTGTGATAGTAATAAATTCCATTGTATTTTTATCTGTTCTTTTACTGGTGTGAGTGGATATTTGATTTCACCTTCAGTATCGAAACATATTCCAGAACCTTCTAGTATTTTAGTGCAGAAAAATGAATATAGTGTAACGAGTTTAACAATCAATATAATGACTTCTCTGTGCATACAACACGTAAAGTAAGTAAAGAAAAAGTACAATAGAGAAGTAACAGCCACTACGTTAATTAAATATTTCGGAGTTACACACTTTCTCACATTTTGTTGGCTTGTTTTTCTTGACCAAATATCGATAGGTGATTTTTGTTTGTTCTATTTTTATATTTGTTTTAGCAGGTGTTAGCGAGGTTAACTGCATTCCACTCGTTCAGTCGCAAATTCCCTATATACAAGCTCACAATCTGTGTTAGCCTTTCATTCGACACGGCTGTTTACTGGATTGATATTATAGATTAACGAAGTTGTTGTAGAAACTAATATCTCAGTGGCTATAATAACTTCTTATCCTGCGTTTTTTTGTTTTTCTTCTAAAAATGATTTATATTTAAGCACATTTTGAAAACGAAAGCTGTTCTAATATTAAGAATAGTTTTTACAGAAAGATGGACTCATAGATTCAGAGATTAAAAAGACAAACAAAGAGAATCAGATAAATAAATAAATAAAAGGAAGATAAATCGTGAGAAGATAGAAAAATACGCAAAAACTACACATAAATTTTATTTTTATTAAAGATACAAAAATTTAATAAGATTCTTGATTAACTTGTAGATCATGGCTGACCGATGTTCCCCAGAGACATGTGAAAAAGGAGATTGTGTTGATAAAGTACAGATGGACGACAGAAACATTCAAGTCATCAGTGTAGATACCCGGAGCTTTGTGTCACATCGATTTCATCGAGTGTTTAACTGTCATTGTGAATCAGGCTATGGAGGTAAGTTAAATATGAATTGTTTAAGCCATTCTCTTGTAGAAGAAGTATTCTCGGAAACAAACAAAAACTTGTAAACATCACATGAAACTTTGTGTCGCACTATTTTCATTGATTAAATATTTTTCTGACCCTCTGAGACATAGCGGGAAGTTATGTAAGAAAATATTATACAGATTCACGTTTACTTAACTTACTCTTATCTACAGTATTATTTAACACTACTGCTCATTGATGCAACATTTATTAAAAACAAACACAGCGGAATGTAGAAAAATCACCCCATGTTTCTCAAGTACAGTTCAGATAGGCCTAGCATGGCCAAGCGTGTTAAGGCGTACGACTCGTAATCGGAGGGTCGCGGGTTCGAATCCCGGTCGCACTAAACATGCTCGCCCTTTCAGCCTTGGGAGCCTTGGATATGGCGGTCAATCCAATTATTCGTTGATAAAAGAGTAGCCCAAGAGTTGGCGGTGGGTGGTGATGACTACCAATTAGGGACGGCTAGCGCAGATAGCCCTCAAGTAGCTTTGCGTGAAATTCAAAACAAACAAACAGATCAGGTAACTAGGTCTTCATAATTCATTAAGGAAGCTACTTACACGTGCAACTCGAAAATGTATTGTTAACAGATGCACCTTATTTACCCATTAGGAAGCCTTAACAATGTATTTCGCATTGCACGTTTGGATTTGGTTCATCCATTGCAACTTATTTCGTGATTGAGTAAAGCCAAAAACTCTTGGAAAACGTAGGGGGTGGTGAACTTGTATGTGACAACGTTGTCTGTTGGATAAATTCATGCACAAATATTAATTTGTATAACCTGTTACCCTGCAAAAGAAGATATTTTAATCTTTAATTAGATATACCACTTTTAATCTACTAGTGAAACATATTGGGTAAAAATAATTCCAAGAAATCGGCCTGTCTGTATGCTTTTAGCGCCATCTTTTGGTAACTTATTAAAAATTAAGGTGCTTTGTTCTATGTGCATAAAAATAATTTTAAACCTGAATATTAATTTATATGTTGCTTTTGAATAGTTTTCTACCTCATTGTTACAATGTCGTTTTGTTAGTTTCCTCATATATACAAAAAATGCATCTAGTTATGTCATATTTCCACAGGCGGTGTGGATAGTGCTGAACTTTGGATCTGAGATTCCGTAGTTCGCACTCATTTTAACGCCTAAGCAACTTAAGCCTAATGCGCTTTATGACGCTCAAATCATACTCTTTGATCTCATAAGAATAACACGAGAAGTGGTTAACGAGTGGTGTTTATTAGCCGCCCTCCGTCTAGTCTATTACTTCATATAAGGGACAACTAAAATATATCTTAGACTAGCATTATATATAGTCTTTTAACGATAATTTTTTAGTTTTTGGAATTTAGTTGTTTATTTTTTGGTATATTTCGACTGTGGAACGATTAATGGTCTTCTTGTTTTGTTTAAATTTCGCCCGAAACTACTTGCGGGTTATTTGCTTTGGCCGTCCCTAAATTAGAAGTGATAGACTAGAGGAAAGGCATCCAGTTAACACTAACTACTACTAACTCTTGGGTTACTCACTTACAAACAAGTAGTAGATAGGGCGTAACATTATAACACCTCCACAATTAAAAAAGCGAGCATTTTTGGTGATAGGGATTGGAACCCACAAACCGCAAGTCGTGCACCCTAGCCATCAGGTCATGCTAGACATCAGTTAAAATGAACTGATATGGTTAAGTAGTAAAATACATTAAAATTTGTGTTTTTAAAATCGTTAGTAGCTAAAAGAAGAAACAAACTTGTTTTTAAGTCAATCTCAAGAGTTGTCAAAATGTTCAAACAAAAACATAATATTGTATATTAATTATATTTTATGAGTATGACTGTTTCGTCTTTAAATTGCTGTTCAGTCTTAATGATGTTGTGGCTTATTGTTGTATGTCCGTAACTGATGATCTTCTTTCATCTATTGCTGTTCAGTTTTAATGATGTTGTGGCTTATTGTTGTATGTCCGTAACTGATGATCTCCTTTCATCTATTGCTGTTCAGTTTTAATGATGTTTTATGTGGCTTATTGTTGTATGTTTGTAACTGATGATCTTCTTTCATCTATTGCTGTTCAGTTTTAATGATGATGGCTATGTGGCTTATTGTTGTATGTCCGTAACTGATGATCTTCTTTCATCTATTGCTGTTCAGTTTTAATGATGTTTTATGTGGCTTATTGTTGTATGTCCGTAACTGATGATCTTCTTTCATCTATTGCTGTTCAGTTTTAATGATGATGGCTATGTGGCTTATTGTTGTATGTCCGTAACTGATGATCTTCTTTCACCTGATTATATAGCTATGTGTTTTTTTGTACAGTCAGTTAAATGAATAACCATGCGTTTAAGTTACACCTCTTTTGTTTTTCACAGGCTCACGATGTGAAAGGGTACTCAATGAATGCGCGCGCCGTCCCTGTTCCTCCCAAAAGGTCTGTATTCCTACCATGTCAGCTCTCGGTTATGTTTGCGAATGCCCCAGAGGAAAAACAGGTATTTTGTGCGAAGATGAAGCAAGCATTTGCAAAGGACCATTTTGCTACGAAGGTAGAGTTTATCTCCAGGACTGTAAACACAACTCAAAATTCTACATACAACAGAGTATGAGTGGTAGTCCATCAGAGTCACTGAACACTTTGCTGTATATTATGTAGCCACATTTCTACACGGCTTCTGTTGATTAGACCAACACTTTTTGTTCGATAGATGACATAACTGGCATTCTTATTTCTTTATTTTTATTCTATATGCTAAGTGCTTAATTTTCATAATTTCGCAATAAATTTTCTAAAAATTGTTTAGCATTTCCTTTTATTCTTTGAAACTTTATAAAAACAATGTATGAGTACAGTAGCTACCAAAGTAAATCGAACAAAATATCTGGTCCGCCATAGCCAAGTGGTAAAGGCACTGGACTCGACTCGTAATTCGAGAGCCGCGCGATCGAATCTCGGTCACACCAAACATGCTCGCCCTTTCAGCCGTGGGGACGTTATATTGTGACGTCAATCCCTCTATTCGTAGATAAAAGAGTAGCCCAAGAGTTGGCGGTGGGCGGCGATGATTAACTTCCTTCCCTCTACTCTTACACTGCAAAATTAGGGACGGCTATCGCAGACAGCCCTCGAGTAGCTTTGCGCAAAATTGAAAATATCTTATTTATTTATTGTTTATTTATTTTGTATTTTGCGCAAAGCTACTAGAGGGCTATCTGCGCTAGCCCTCCCTAATTTACATTGGGTTATTCTTTCATTAACGAATAGTGGGATTGACCGCACCTTATAACGACCAGACATGTGATAGGGCGAGCATGTTTGGTGTGACCGGGATTCGAACCCGCGACCCTCGGATTACTAGAAGAACGCCTTAACACACTTGGCCATGCTGGGCCACAAAATATTTAAAATCATATGTTTTCTCATGGAGACTTTTTTTATTGAATTTTCTCAAAGAATCATTTGTCATTTGTTCTTTAGAGGTGGTTAACCATTTCAGATCCATATTTTTTAGTTCAACTAATGACACCTTGTATTGTCACAAATTCGAAATGGATCGGTCGTGACCTAGTGGTGAATACGCCAGGCTGCCAATCTGAAAGTCTATGATTCGCATATTGTGGTCGCAAAATCTTACTCCGCACTTTAGTGCTCCAGATGCATTATAAGTGTCGGTCAAATCCCACTGTTTGGTGAAACAAAAGTGTCCCAAAAGTTAGCGATGGGTGTTTGGGGCAAGTTCTCTTTTCTCTTGGCTACATGCTCGAAATTAGAGACAGCTATGCCCTGGCAGTCCCTGTGTAATGTTTTGCGAATACTATGAAACAAACGATTGAAGCTAAAAGATATGCGTTCTCGATGGGTCCTCATATGATTTGCGTTAATTGTTTAGTTTTGAGGCTCTACAGATTTTTCTTCAATGTAATGTGGTTTTACACTTTACCAGAGGACTCATTACGATAGCTGATAAACACCTATCTTGTTTTCACTTTTCATTACAACCAATTTTTTAAGAACTCGACAGTTGTCACGAGTTGACTTTAATTACTCCCTGGGTGTATTTTAAGTGTCAGCTGTGCTTTTCCCAGGTGAATTTTTGTCATGTATTTTAACTCTCTCACTCCCAATCCAGCCATTGGCGTAACACTTCTAACCATCCAAGGCTTTTAGGCTTCATTATCCGTAGACTCTTTTATATATGTTCCTTATTTTGTACACGTGTTTTGATTCACCTTGACTAAAGTGAAAATCTTATAAGTTATTTTAAATATTATTGCATATTAAACGTAAGATCTGTCAGAATTATAAAAAGGTACTTGTTGTTCGGAAAGTACACCAAATACCAAAGCGATAGTTTTCTGGTATTGTCAGTTTCGTATTTTTAGATTTTTAACTTAGTGTGATTTTTGTAAAACATGAAATTAAAATTATTTTTAAAAATAAATATGTATCTTAAGATTCCATGTGAACATTTAAAACACACTCTTAAAATTACCTCTTCGAAAACTAAAATTGTTTTCCTATGGTATTTATATGTATATATATGTGTGTGTGTGTGTGTGTGTATACATATATTGTGTTTTTGATAAAATTCAGAAGACAGTCGTCACCATCCCTTATTCTGAACTAAGGATCAGAGGGAAGACGGTCAGTCAGTAACATCCTACCACCGACGCTAAGGGATTGCCTATCACTCTTATAACGCACCTATAGCTTAAAGTTCGAGGAATAGTTTTGATATCGAACGATTTCGAACTCAGCTCGCCAGCTCCGAAATTTAATAGGAAGAAGAGATAAATGAATGACTTATGTAGTCTTTAAATTTATTATTGAATATTATAATTGAGAATGGGATGGGAAAAGATCAGTACAGTACAAAACTTGAAGAACAAGATTTGCAATATAAATGAAAGTCTTAGTTTATTTTATGGACATCATGATATGATTCATGTTCATGCTCATAACTGATTTAGTTTTTATTAGAAAGCGATATGTTAAACTGATTTTCTTAGATTCCCTTCATTTTATCTTTGTTGCCTTATTAGCTTTAGGCATGGCCAAGTGGTTAAGGCACTCCATTCGTAATACGAAGGTCGTGAGTTCGAATTCCTATCACACCAAACATGATCGCTTTTTCAGCCGTGGGGGTAGTATAATATGACGGTCAATCCCTCTATTTGTTAAGAAAAGAGTAGCCCAAGAATTGGCGGTGGGTGGTGATGACTAGCTGCCTTTCCTCTAGTCTTACACACTAAATTAGGAACGGCTAACACAAATAGTCCTCGTGTAGCTTCGCGCGAAATTCCAAACAAACTAAGCTCAGGTATTTACGCTAATTTTAAACATATTGTTAGAATAACCCATGATTTGTTTTTGAGGAAATTAAAATAGTGTTTCCAATTAGTTAGACAATCGGAAACAGACTGAATTATTTTGTAACACAACTTACCTTTCAAAGCGTAAAATAACACTATGTTAAGACACTTCCTAACTAAGTTATTTGTCTGTTGCTTTTGATGGATATTTAAATAAAACTGCTAGAAAATAATGTTGACTACTTTCCAAAATAGTACACGAGTTTAGCTGCTTCAGGTGCATTTATTAAATGAAAAAAGCTTATCCTTATAGAGAAAAACAGCATTTCCTTCGGTGGGAGAAGTTTCGCCCAGTACAGCCTGAATGGGCCCGTGGAGCATCATTTCGCTGTCTATTTGCATGTTAAAACTGTCCAGCCCACTGGAAACCTAATGTTCGCCACTGGAAGAAAGGATTACAGCATTCTTGAAGTAAGTTCTTATGTAATAAGTAGTTAGTTCTTAATGTTACACTAATTTTCTTCTCGCACGATATTTCAATGCAAAAGCAAAAAAGAAGTACTTTATTTTTTGCACATACATCTCCGGTAAAAAAAAAAGACTCAAACTAAGTTCTACCGCCAAATAGCCAGTAAAATAAAACCTTCACACTAAGGAAATGAATAGAACAATCCATTGTAAATATCAATAACTGAGCTGGTTTTTTATTATTTTTTTATTTCTCTTATATGTTAAACAAATGATTAATGTTATTGGTTTCACTTATTCGTTAAGCCTTTAATAATAAATCAGATATAAATGAGATAATTGTTCTAAAACAAGTGTGGATTTATTATGCTTATCTAATTAATAGGATAAAACGTATATCGAGCTTAGCGTATCGTAACTTTGAATTCAAGAGTTAACAATTTGTGTTTCGTTTTTTCAAACATTCGCTGATATTTAGAGAGTTGGCAGTGAGTGCTGTTGACTAGCTGACTTCACCCCGTCATCTGTAAAATAACACAGTATTCTCATTGAATCTTAGACACACACTTTTAAGTTGTAATGATATTAAATGGTAATGCGACTTGTTTGTTTTGTCTGTTTCGAATTTTGCGCAAAGCCACACGAGAGCTATCAGCGGTAGTTGTCCCTGATTTAGTAGTGAAAAACCACCTTAAAAGTAGCTAGTCATCATTAACCACCGTCAACTTTTGGTCTACTATTTTACCAACGAATAGTAGGATTAACTGTTACATTATACAGCCCTCACGGCTGAAAGTTCGAGTGTGTTTGGTGTGATGAGGACTCGAACCCGTGAACCTCAGATTAACTCTAACCACCTGGCCGCTAGTTAATGTGATTGAAAGAACAGTCATTTTCAATGTGATAACTAACAGCCTTAATTAATCTGAAGAAATAAAAACCATTTAAAACCTACTTTTCTCAGGATCTCTGTTAAAGGAGAGGGGAGACAACAGTCTGAACCCGATCTCTTGGAGCAACAGACTCAAACTTTTAATTATTATTTATTTATTATATTGATAGAACACTTGTCCTTTGAAATCTAGAAATATTTTCTTATTGTAAACCATGATTGATCTAACTAGGTTAAGCTGAATATGTCTTATTCATGAATGGCAAGTAAGTGAAGTTTCGTTAAAATAAGGTCAAATTAATTAAGATGGTTTATACCAAAATAAGTGCTGTCAATGAGAGTGGAACTTTATCAAACGATTTTTAACGGGCCCTAAAATTCATTGGTGTGACCGTCCTTCTGATAGTAGTTTTATGTTTTTTGTATAATGTTATACATTTTTCTGGAATAATAAGTTTCAAAAATCATCTCTAAGTAATTAGAAATAAAGCCTACAGTCCGTATTAATGTAGTATACTATAAAGTGAGTCTGCTCAATCAGGCTTCCCTGAAGTCCAAATTAAATCGTTAACTTGTGATAATTAGTACAGCAGTACAACCGAATTAAGCACGCTAATCTTTAAAACAGGTTTCATACATTGTTAACAGTCAAACATTATGACGAACATTGTATATACATACTGTTAACAAAATTATAACTCGTCACTTGAACGATTGGTGACATATTTATTTCGATTGATTGGAATTAAGCACAAAACTACACAATGGGCTATCTGTGCTCTGGCCACCACTGGTATCGAAACCTGGTTCCAAGCGGTATAAATTAGTAGACATACCGCTGTGCCATTGCGAGGCGATATTTATTTTCTACGATGGTACTTTTATTTAAAAGCACCGTTATTTTATGAATCATAATTTACTGCAAGTCAATGTTTTTTAAGTAAAAATAAATAAATCGTATTACGGCTGTTTGTATGTTAATCAAACCTATTGTTATGTGGACATATAGAACGAGATTCATATGTTGTGAAATTAAAGTTTTATCTATCTCCAATCGGTTTTTCATTGTATGAAATACTGTGTAGGCTAGATAGTGTTTTCAAAGAAAATGTCACGTTCAGTTGATGTAATAGTCCATTAGATTTTGTAAAGCTTCCACAAGTGTCTTTTGTTTCTAGTTACTATGGTGAAAATGTTGGGTTTCAGACCACAAGTAATAGTAACTAGGCTTTCAGTACCAGTACCAAAATATTATAATATGGAAGACATAAAACTTTATCCATTTTAATTCAACATGTCACACTGTTTGATGTAATATAATAGACGACGTTTTGTAATGAACTTATGACTTCACGTGTTGTATTTCTTTTTCATTATCCAGATGGTCAATGGAGTTGCTCAGTACAAGATGGATTTTGGTAGTGGAGAAGGTATTGTTCGTGTGGAGGACATAAAACTGAACGACGGCACGTGGCACGAAGTCAAGGTAGATCGTAGAGGAAGCAGAGCGACAGTCACTGTAGACAACCAAGCTGAAGAAACTGGAGCCGCGCCTGGAGTCCACGACTTATTAAATCTAGACGGAAATGACGTGTATTTCGGAGCAGAAGTTAGATCTCTGAGATACGATGATATCAGAATGGGATTTATAGGATGTATGGACGATATTCGCATCAATGGAGTGGAGCTGCCTTTACACGTTAACGGAACTGATAACATTCCCAACCTCCGCAGGTAGAGAATTAGAAAACCATCACGACTTGATTTCATTCTTTAATACTTAAAAACATTCATTTTTTTATGAATGCCGTATTTTGCTGTAGAAATATGCGAGTTGTATTTCATTATATTTTTTGTCCTATTAATGCCCCCCAGTGGCTCAGCGGTATGTCTGCGGACTTACACGCTAAAATCCGGGTTTCGATACCCGTGGTGGGCAGAGCACAGATAGCCCATTGTGTAGCTTTGTGCTTAATTCAAAACAACAACAACAACAATTGTCCTATTAAACATTGACTTTTAATTAATTACTTAACTCAATGAGTATCAGGGGAAGTATAAAAAAAATTTAATTATTTCACTATGCGGATTTTATATTTTCTGTTTAAAAAGATTAGTGTCAATTTGGAGCTTATCTGCATTTAAAATTGGAGTTTTAAAAAGTTTATGTTTTTTTCCTACTATTTAGGTTTGTGAATGTGGAATTCCATTGTGGAGAACTTATTGATCCTGGGATCTGCGGAAAGCAACCTTGTTTACACGGCGGCACCTGTAAAGATAATGAGGACTCTTTTACTTGTCTATGCTCGGCCCGTTACCTTGGTATCCGGTGTGAAATAGATACAGATCCATGTGCCTCAAACCCTTGCCTCTATGGGGGTACTTGTAGTAACTATACTAATGGCTATCAGTGCAAATGCCTTCCAGGTTACAGTGGCAAGCGGTGTGGATATGGCCACTTCTGTAACCCCAATCCTTGTAGTAACGGAGGAATTTGTGAAGAAGGAACTTACGGACCAGTTTGCAAATGTCGGGGTTTCCACGGTGATAGATGCCAACTGGATCTCGACGAATGTCAAGCTGAGCCTTGTGGAGATGGGGCAACGTGCATCAATTTTCATGGAACATTTCAGTGTCAATGTCAACCCAACGTGACGGGCCCTCTCTGTACAGAACCACTTTTCACCTCGTCCATTACCTCCACAAGCATGAACACTACGTTGGAAGAAATCATTGGTATCGTATTGATGATAATGTTCCTTCTGATTACCTCCATCGGGCTCGTGTGTTGCTGCAAACGCTATCACCGCAAGTGCCGCAGAATACAGCGAAACGAAAACTTACAAGAAGACTCTACTGCAAATGAGTTGGTGGTCAAAAATTCAATGTTCCATCGAGATGACCCCAAACATATAACCAAGCTATGTCATCTGGAAGATACTTCTTTCACTAGGCCCGCAGTACCACCTCGACCCAAGGTGTACACTCCTACAATACAAGAGCCATACCACAACCTGATTAACGTCAGATCTTACGAACAAGTCGCTGAAAATTTGGATACATTTCCTCGATACAGCACAGATTTTCCGCGCATTATAAAACAGCCCCAAACAATCCGAAATCTGCCCTCAACCTCAAACCTGAATTTATCGCGCACGTCCTCCGTCAGTAGCAACAATACGAATGCGGAAGAAGGCCTAGAAGAAAGAGTCCAAAATGGTAAAACAGTGATTCTCGTTAGATTAAATGTCACTTCATATATTCATTTCGACAATAGTTCCACTAATCGTAAAGCAATTATAATTTAGAAATAAAGCACGCACAGTTGGTTACGTTTCTAATACAAAAGGCAAAAGTTAGTTTCTGGTTAGCGTTGAGTCCAGATTATGTTCATCGCTTCTTTCTTGAACATTAACATAGAAATTGCTAAACGAACCTTTTCAATACCTGGTTAATATCCCGTATAAAGTATAACCATACTTTTCATTTTAGAATTCAATTTGAACACTGACTAATTAAAATAATCTATAGACAAGGGTTTCTGATAGTCATTTTAGTTCCTTCTAAAGATGCCAGAGCAAGACTAACGCCCCCAATGGCACAGCGGTCTCACACCCCTTGAAACCAGGTTTAGATACCCTTGGTGGGCAGAGCATGGATAGCACATTTTTGCATAATTCCAAACAAGCAAAAGTAATATACAAGTTCTCCAGAAATTGTTATTGTGAAACTTACAATAATTTTGTTTTGTTGTTGTTCGTTCAGTTTACTTACTAATTTTGAACTTTTGCATTGTTGTTGTTTTCTTCACATAAAACTACACAGTGGACTATCTGCGATGTGTCAATTGCAGAGAATCGAATTTCGGACTTAAGCGTGTAAGGTTTAACCTTAACGCTGACCTACCAAGGGATCCCGGAGATGAATTTCTATATATAAGTTTTTATTAGCTGAAACAATTAGAATGTGTATTTAGTGTTTTTATCCAGTAATTTCAAACAATAATAAGTTTTTTATCAAAAAGATGTAGTTGAAAAACTGAGTATACAGTACTGTGCAAAAGTGTTAGAACAAGAGAATATTTTGTCATTTTTTTCCATTTCATGGGACTAATTCTTCCATGCAATGACAGAACTCAAATTTCAACATTATGGTAATGCTTCACTGATTCCTGTTAACAACTGATTGAGCCAGGATGAAAATACTTACCATTCTTTAGAATTCCCATATAATTGTACCAAAGGCATATCATAAGGGTTCTGCTAAAATGAACGTACTAATCAAATGTAGGGTCTGAAGTGACTACCATGGTACCGTATCTAGTATCTTAACTACACAGAAATAAGCTCGCAATTATTTAACATTTGGTACGGACATATGCTAGAATAAATCAATTTAACAACAGTCCACAAATAAACCTTTATAAAACCAATGTTTAATACTATATATATTACGTTTTGTTGTTGTACCATGGTTGAAATAGCGTAGAGAATTGTCAGTAGAGAAGAGAGTTTTCATGAAAACTTTGCGTGATGCTGGTTGGAATCTAACAAATTGCTGCAGACTTGAAGTGCTCCCTAAGCACTTTCAAGTGCGTCGTAGATCGTGAGAAAGGTTAATCTGAAAATAGGAAAGGAAGAGACAGAACATCTAAATTTAATGATGCTCTTGTTAAGTGTTTTAGTTCATGCAGCCTTTTGGACATAAAGAAGATTGCCACTGATGTCAAGCATGAGATAAACCAGACCTACAGTATCGAGAATACTCAACGATAATGGAATATTTCTTCGTGTAGAAGTTTTAAAAATATTTACTTTGATTTTCGAATATTGTCGAGAGAATTTACCGCTGGTTTTGCGGTAAGTCTGTGGATTTACAACACTAAAATCAGGGTTTCGATTCCCTTCGGTGAATTCAGGAGATAACCCAATGTGGCTTTGCTATAAGGAAAATACAAATACAAATTGTCAAGAAATTGAAATGTGTTAAAACTGGCCTGTTAATTATAGGAAATGTTTAGTTCAAAGGGTAGTTTGCACTTCCGGCGATATAAGGGTGAAAGGGATTTACCGCAATGTATTGCACCTACCATAAAGTATAGGAGAGGCAGTGTTATTGTTGGCTGTGTTTCTGCTGAGGCGACAAAAGATATTTGCAAAATAGATGGAATAATGGATCAGCACAAGTGTTATGGTACGTTTAATATTTTCTGCATTATTGACAAGGGATTCTACTACCAATAATATAATGACCCCAAACACTCATTCAACCTGTGCAAGCTGCTAGAATAATTCAAATCATGCAGTAGTCCCTGCTAAGCCCAAAACTCAGGCCAACTGAGCACATCTGGTGTTTGATAGATAAGAAATTTCAAAATCAAAGTTACTTCCAAACAAATTTAATGGAAGTGTAATACAGATATTTGAAGTAAAAGCCCATAGAACACTTTCATTAAATATGTTGCAACCAGACTGTCTGCAGCTATTAAAGTAAAAGGGAGACACATGAAATATTTGAAAGTAGCCTGAAATCTAATTTTGACTTATTTCGTCCTAACACTTTCGCATAGCACTGTATAATATCAGTTTCTGTTTTCACTATATTACAACTCAGTGTTCTCTTTTTGACTTTACAATTCAACCATCAAATAACATATTTTAAAAAAACAATTCTTTACGTAGAGTATTTATTTTACCAGATACCTGTGAACTCAAAAACGAAGAAAATCTTCACCATGGTAAGAAAAATGTGCATTTTTAACAATCTTCAGATTATTACAAATCAACATTTTAAAGACCTGGTTTGTTTCTATAGGTTACAGTAATTGCTTCTTTTCGTTTTGTCTTGGTTGCTGTAAATGTTGTAATCATGTATTAAATATGTGTACACAACAGTAAAGAAATATACACTCACTCCAGAATGAATACAGCGTATTTAAATAAACAAAGATGAAATAAGAGGTAGAAGATTACCATTAATAGTTCAACCCTTGCAACATTTAAAGCACAAACAGCGTACACATCGAGGTTACAAGAATAAAGACCTGCAAAACTGTACTCCACTCCTGTTGAAAAACATCGACGAAAGTGCTTCTAGAAGCTGTTTATTTGGTACAAGGAACTTTTTTTTTTTAATTTTGCACAAAGCTACTCGAGGGCTATCTGTGCTAGCCGTCCCTAATTTAGCTGTGTAAGACTAGGCAGCTAGTCATCACCACCCTCTGCCAACTCTTGAGCTACTCTTTTACCATCGAATAGTGGGATTGACCGAAAAATTATAACGCCCACACGGCTGAAGGGTCGAGCAAGTTTGGCGTGACGACAATGCGAGCCCGCCACCCTCAGATTACGAGTCGCACGCCTTAACACTCTTGGCTATGCTGGGCTTGGAACAAGGAGCAATCGAGGGTTTACTACTCTTATTCAGTACGGCATATGTCTTATAACAGAAGAATGGTAAGATCTTTGTCTTCAAGTCCTAATTTGGTGAGTCGGCGAAAAAGCAGAAATTCAAGCTTACTGTGCCTCGTTTTGTATTTGAAGGTAGATAAGTAGAAGGTCCTTCTGTAACGAGAAGCAGTGACACACTACTTGCTGTGATCGTCCATCTGTCTGGCATTCTGAATTATAACAGCAACATCATACCTTGCAAACTGCTTAACGAATGTTCTTGAGATGATAGCCGCCGACGCAAGTGTGTTTACTATCTGAAAATTGTATACAACTCTGGAATGTTTGGTAAAAATTTACAATCGCCTAATATAAAAGGATTTGACAGCATTTCACTTGACCACAATCATCAACTTATAATATTGCCTGGAGTGAAGAATGGCATCTGTCTACCTATTCTTCAGTTGTATCCCAAGCTACATAAATAATGTCTCGTGGAACTGAAACAAATTTACACCTGTTCTGCAACAATGGCGGGCGTTGGACGTGGATCTATATTCACACTTCATATTTCAGCGTAAAGAATCCATTCTATTAATTTTAGGCTCGGAGCCACGCAAAGACGTTTGTTTTCTGACGTGATAAGCCTGTAGTAAACAGCACTCTAGTCACTGTAGACAGCTGTATTGCAAGTGACCTAGTGATTGATTTTTCGTTAAGTTCGACCGCCCTCGCACCATCCAGCTACGTGACCTCGAAACAATATGATAAAGTCCTTACGCTCGTGGTATAGCTTTTGGTACTCTGTTTTTATCGGCTATACCTGTATTTATTAGTCAGGGTTATTTGAAAATGGCATCATATAGTATATTTATCTGTGTTATCAAGAATATCTATTTATTTATTAGTGGGTTGTGTACTACTTTAATTGGTTTATTATAAATGTAAATTAGGGTTACAGATCTTGTTTAAATGTTTGCATAACAGCAAGTGTTTAACAGTAGTAGGTGTCTTGTTCGATTGTAAGTTCTGAAAACTTAAGTTGTTCGTAACTTGACTAATTTGTTTGCAAATGTCAAATCATTGCATTGATATATTGTTACTACATAAATAATATATCTCCACTTACAATAATGTAATTTAAGAAATGCATTTAATTTGTTTACGATAGTTAGTACTACCTCATTAATGAAAGGAAAAATAATATTACTTTTGAACAGCAAGTTGTGTGAATAATGAAACACACACTGTTGATAAGTGTTGTCACGAGGTGTTTATATCGGTGAATAGTGAATCCCCCAACTAAACAATGAGAATTGTAAACAAACCCTTTAAAAAATATGAATATAAAAATGTTTGTTTGTTGTCTTAAATAGATGCTAGTGGCAATATAAAGATTGAAAGCACATAATAACAAAGTTAATTATATACATTATTTTGTATTTTAGTTTTCTTATCAAAAAACAATAATTTTCATCTCACAGTAAAACACCATATTTAATAAAAGTATGTTTGAAAGTATATATGAACAATGTGTAAAAAAAGAGATAGCTCAAATGATTGATGGGAATTTGCAAACGAAATGCAGTTTTAATATTAATGTTTTACCAGTTGTCTATATAAATTATGTTTGTGTTTTTATCTTAAATATCCCAAGGTAATCATTGAATGTACATAGACAGTATGTATTATTTGCCCTCTAACTCCTCCTAAGAGTTTACTTTTATCCTCTCAAATATGGCTTAATCAACTAAGAATGCTTCGGTGGAGTTAGAGGACAAAATAAACAAGTTTCTCAGAAATTCCAGTAGGATTTCTGACTGTAAGCAATCCATAAAGTGTCCAAACATTATCATTATTACACCATTAATGAGTTGATAGATCTAATTTTATAATGAACGTAAACTGTACGAACACACACACGTATATAAATAAACGAAACAAGCCTAAGTAAAAAATTAAATTAGAAACGCTGCATAAATTAATAGGATTTCCAAGGTACAGACTGTAATGTGGGATTTAAAATCTGACCTGGAGTGTGGAGGCATCTTAGAATTATAACCCACACTGAGGTGGGGAAACGTCGTCTATTAGCCTTAACCTCCGTTCGCCAGTCTCACATAAGAAAATTCATAAAAAAAATCAAATGTAATTTTCAAAAGAAATACGTGTTAGGAGAACGAGATGTTGGAGCTTAAGCCTATAATGTCCCATATCAATATCACCCTTCACTGCCTGCAGGGAACTGTGGGATGGTGAGTGCTCTCCAAAGTATAAGATAAAAGAGAAAAACGAAATAAAGTATTACCACTTGGAAGTATGCAAGATAAACTTACCCGTTGGGAGTTATACAAGTTAGTTTACATAACTTGTTTCAGCTTTTTCTACTTCATACTGAATAATTTATTCACTGTTCTACTCCTTAAGTTAAATTGGTACTTTACTACTATAATGGGGGTTGGAATTTAGATTATTTATGTTTAGCTGAAAAGTACAGTATTTTTGTTTTCATTACTTTTAGGTTTTTAGTAAACCATTTCCTGAAGAGTGTGAAGTCACGAAACCGGGAGAAAGAATTAATAAAAGATTGTTTGTTTGTTTGTTTTGGAATTTCGCACAAAGCTACACGAGAGCTATCTGTGCTGGCACAGATCCCTAAATCCCTAATTTAGCAGTGTAAGACTAGAGGGAAGGCAGCTAGTCATCACCACCCACCGCCAACTCTTGGGCTACTCTTTTACCAAAGAATAGTGGGATTGACCGTCACATTATCACGCCCCCACGGCTGGGAGGGCGAGCATGTTTAGCGCGACTCGGATGCGAACCCGCGATCCTCAGATTACGAGCGCATGCCTGAACGCGCTCGGCCATGCCAGGCCGATTAATAAAAGAAGGGGGGAGAAAATAAAATATTCCAGTATTTTATTAAATTTGTATATAACACTAAGATGTCTCCTGAGAAATTCCCCACTAAAGCTTTTATTTGTGACAGGTTTCATCTATATAGATTCATCAAACATTTTATGAATATCTACATATATTGGAACGTAATGTGATAAATATTTCAATTGTTGTTGTTTTGTTTTTTACATTTATAAAGTGTTTATTTCCTGTCAATATTTCCTTTTCCATACTTCACAATTTATAAGAATGAACTATATAAATGATGATCATATTTTAGTTAGAAAAAAAGAAAGAAACTGAACAAAGTAATTAAGTAAAACGCGTTTGTAATGGTATAATCATAACACACTTTTAAGTGGTTAAATAATTATCATAAAATATTTTTTATGGATTAAATATTGTTATTGTTGTCTTCATATATGTATTATTTGTTTATTTATCTATAATGTAGACTTTGACATGGACAAACTTCGCTCTGGAACAACCGTTTGCACTCATCAGTGTGTATCTTCTACTTCTCCGCTAGAGGGTGTTGTACGGAGTCCAGATGGGGAAATTCAGCTTGTGCCTAATATAGAAGGTAATTACCACTCGCATTCAGATCACAACTATGAACAATTAAAGTGTAATAATTCTGAAATTCAAACTGAAAATGAGAGAACTATCGCACTTCAGCCGTGTCACGGTGTTGAATTTTACGCAGATGTGACATATAACAAACAATGTACAGTAGCGCCCTCTTTAGAGCACTCTAAAGATGATGCCTGTAAGGACCCCTCTCCCAGGATGTGTCAGATACGTTGCAATCGTGAGTCATGCGCGTGCGTGAAAGAATCAGTTAGTGACTTATCAGATGAAGACATAGTTTCTTACGGTTTTCCTTCACAGGGAGGTCGAGGATTCATGCTGGAATTAGCCTAAAGTCTCAGTGAAACCCCTACTACAAGAGTTAAGACTGGCAATGCAGTTCAAACAGTCAAATATCCCTCTGTCATTTCATGTCTCACAATATCGTGCAATGGTTCTGTGACGATGAAAAGCTTGTGGTTATTTATACTAGACTTTTGTCTGTGTGTAAATATGGAAACTTTACTACTACATAGACACCACTGGAAATAGGGAATGAATTAATAGATTTATAGAAACAGTTATTTATACTTGTATAATGTAAATGCAGTTCATCACTGTTGGTTTGTTGTGACAGTGAGTTTTGTCTTGGGTTCATATGTTATATTATAACTAAATATATTGTGAGATAAAAATACTTTTTCGTATTAACAGGAGTTTGTCTCTCTCTTTTTTTTATGTTTTCCCTCCATTGTCAAATATCATTAAATCAAGTGGTTAATAACGCTGAATTGGCGACATTTTTCAACCAAAGACATCGCATGTTGTAACCCAATTGGCGAAATATGGCCTATTCTTGAGCCCGGCATGGCCAGGTACTCGACTTGTAAACCGAAAGTCACGGGTTGGAATCCTCGTCACATCAAACATGCTTGCCCTTTCAATCGTGGGAGAGTTATAAAGTTACGGTTAATCCCACTATTCGTTGGTAAAAGAGCAGCCCAAGAGCAGTGGGTGACTAGTCTTGTACTGCTAAATTAGGGACGGCTGACGCAGATAGCCGTCGTGTAGCTTTGCGCGAAATTCAAAACAAACAAACAAACCATTTTATTGTGCAAATATCCCCTTAGAATTCCATTATGCTTGCTTCTTGCTGTATATACTAATGATTCAATTACGAGTAACGTTTGCTTTTGTTTTGGTTTTCAAGTTTTTTCACATTGAATACCAGTAAAAATTTTCAATGAAGCTGAAGAAAATGCCTTAACTACCATGGTATTACTAAAAATTCAGCTTCTGCAATCACAGCTTTGTCGATTATAGAAGCTTCCCCAAGTTGCACGGCGGTATGTCTGCGGACTTGTACTGTTACAATTTGGTTTCGATACGGGTAGCTGGCAGAGCATTAATAGCCCTTTGTGTAAGTTTGTGTCTAATAACAAACGAACAAACAATTTTAGAAAAAAACTTAATTTGTCGTTTAGAAACGAAAATAGCACACACACACACACATATACATAGTCTTAAAAAAAAAAAAAAGCAAAAGGCAAAATTTGAGACAAATTGTTAACAAGTTTATTCCTGGTGGTTTTGTATGACATGTGTGAAACTTTGCACATTCACTGCTGAACATCCAAAGTCTGCAAAGGCGAAGTCCACGCTCACCAGTTGAAGTTTAACGTCACTCGACGTCAATAACGAGTATTGCAGAACATGCAGATCTCTCAAACAAATTAATTGGACACAAATGCGTTTTGGCGAAAAATCCGATGTTTTTCTCCGTTTTCAAAGTGCACAACTTTTATTGTCATTTTGGTCTAACAATCAGTGCCTTAACACGTGTAACATCACATACTCTGAGCTTGTAACGTTATTACATATATTTCTCTTTAAAATAACAAAAATATTTCTTTTGCGTTTCTTTTTTTGAAGAGTATATACATACACACATATACAGGGTGGTCGCTAGAAAAGCGGAAAATTTGAGGGTCAGATGAGATCATGAATAAAATGCGTGCTTACTCATTTCTATTTTGATTTCTTTACATCATGAATAAAATGCATGATTTTAATATCATTTTGAGCATCTATGAGTGTAATATAACACATGCCTTTAAAAAACTTTGTAAAAGTTATTCTTTGCAAAAATAAATAGCTGTTTGACAAAATTTTCGCTTTTCTAGCGACCACCCTGTATATATGTAATGACGAAAGTTCGTCAAATAAAAAGAAACGTAGATTTATTTATGTATGGAAAGGTTTTTATAATGCATTTTTACCTTTTCTCGTCTTCAAAGATACATACGTACACGTAAATCGTTTCCCGCTTGTACAGCGGTATATCAAAGGATTTAAAACGCTAAAAGCAGGGGTTCGATTCTCTTCGGTGGACTCAGCAGATAGCTCGATGTGTCTATGCTATAAGGAAAACACGCACACGTAAATCTTTCTGTTGCAAATAAATTGAGAAAAAAATGGCCAGAGTGACTGATCGGATTTTGAAAGTAAAATAGAAATAACTGCAGAAAAAGAAAGTGATTTTCCACGTGGTCATCAGTAACCTCTATTATGTTCTTGACCGTAACCTACTTACCATGCCGTAATTATCTATTTATCCATATGTGCTTATGTATTTATGTCCATATATATATATAAATATGTGTGTGTGTGTGTCCATACTGGTATAAATTACATGAAACCGAAATAAAATGAGAAACACGTGAATCCCATTACAAAAAACAAAACAAAATTGCTTTAGTACATTCAACGTAGCTTAAACAGTACAGGTAATGCTTTCAGAATAAAGCATCCAAACATAATCAATTAACTGACCTCAATACTTCTGCTAGTGAATATGACATCAAACCCTATGGTTGAATAAGTATGCAAAAACAGCATTAACCTTTGTGGCTGAACACAACGAAAGGCTGAACGATTTTTGTTAAATATATTCTTCCACATTTACCCATATGTGGCAAGGATACATTGAATTTCGAGCAAGCTTCGGACTTTCGAACGATCAGATAAACTAAAATATCGTTTATCATTCAGAATACATATTCTGAATAATAGTAATTTAAAATAGCATTCACACAATTTCTTTTCCTTTTAAACAAGTTTCCTCGAACTTACAAAGTTAAAATGCGGGATCTATTTCCCTCGAGGAATACAGAAACTGGTCCAGTGGAGGTTCTTTCTAAAACAAAATAAAAAAAACTTTTCAGCAGCACCGTAGTAACCTAGTGATTTGTGTGTCGGGTTGAGGATCAGAGAATCCAGGTTCGAAATCTGATGGTTCTGAACACACTTCTCAATTTAAACTGCGATTGCGTTATAAAAGTGACACTCAATCCCATTATTCGGTTAGTACAGCCAGACAGTCTTCGTGCCACTGTAAGATGGTGCTGTCTGGTTATCCACCCTCTGATCAGTAGCTCAAGTAATGTGTAAGGCTATACCTGAATGCTAAGTAGTGCTGACTTAATCTTTTAGCCTACTTACGTATATATATTAAGATTGAAAATTCGTTTTAGACAAACAATACGAATATTAATTTTATTATTATAAGTCTATAATCCCATTATTTCCTGGTCTTTTAATTAAATTATGTATCAAATGTTTTAAGCATATTTAAGGAAGTAAACTCAAGTAACTAAGAGTGCAGAATTTTTAATGAAATTATAAACACTAATGGCACAGGACTGAATTTAAACTTCATAAAAGCTGTTCGAGTTTTAATAATGTATCTTCCATAATTCAGCTGTGCAAAATTCGAAAATAATGTTATTGTTTGTTTTGTTTTAATAATGTATCTTCCATAATTCAGCTGTGCAAAATTCGAAAATAATGTTATTGTTTGTTTTGTTTTTTTGGTTTTTTTCACATTATTATTTCGCTTACCACAATGAAAATTGTTAGCATTATGTTGGTAATGTTTGGGTTCTAGAACAAACTGAAAGACTCGCACGTCACAGCAGACATCGGGAAGTCTCCGGATTTACAATGCTAAAATTTAGTATTCGATTTCCCTCGGTGGACACAGCAGATAGCCCGATATAACTTTGATATAACAAAAACACACACATACACACTCAATTGGTTCAAAAGAAACCTATTCCAGTGGTTGTCAACTTTTTAAACATAACAAAATGTGACCTGATTTCAATAGAAATGATTCATTTCTGTAAAACATCGTAGGACGTTTTATGAAAAATCTTTACGTGATGGGGAAAAAATAGATATCATTTTTGGATTCAGGAATTATTGTAGATTGTAGAACATGTAAAAATTTCGAAATAATGAAACCATCTCAGGTCTGTGTTGTTGTTCAACTTAATACGAGTGATCTAGTTCGTCATAGTTTCAAAGAATCGTGATTCATTCTAATCTGACCCTTTATTTTACCTTTGGGGAATCCTTATTTTACTCCTTGGGGTTCGGTTCTATGACATGCTTGGGGACAAATGGTCTAGTAACTCACTAGTTATGAGCAGATCCATATACACATAGATTTGTCAAATAATGGTTTAGATAAAATTTAAATAATGTCGCATCACCCAAAAGAGGAAAACGATTTAAGCAAATAATTTAGTTTATGACTCAAAAAGATATGAAATGTAAAATTACCTAATATAACACTTTAAGCTATTAAAGTAAGTCTTTTTAACAGACACACAAAAATAATGTATATATACTCTTCAAAAAACGAAACGCAAAAGGGATATTTTTGTTATTTAAAAGAGAAATATGTGTAATAACGTTACAAGCTCAGAGTATGTGATGTTACACGTGTTAAGGCACTGATTGTCAGACCAAAATGACAATAAAAGTTGTGCAATTTGAAAATGGAGGAAAACATCGGTTTTTTCGCCAAAATGCATTCGTGTCCAATAAATTGTTTGAGAGATCTGCATGTTCTGCAAGTGCAACATGTGCAAAATCCCTACAGAAGTGACGGGTTCTCGGTTTCCATAGCTCAGTGTTAAGCCACCGACACGCAATACAGTTACGCCAAGACTGACTGAAGCACAACGCAGCAACGCCATTGGTCGCTTGGAAGAAGGCGAATCTCGATCAGATGTTGCCAGAGCTGTGAATGTTCACCCAAGCACCATCAAACGGCTATGGAATTGTCACCAACAAGATGGATCAATTCGTGACCATCCACGATCTGGCAGACCTCGTGTGACCACGCCCGCACAAGATCGCTACATCCGGTTACGTCACCTTCGGGATAGGACCACCACTGCGACGTCTACTGCCTCAACCATACCAGGGCTGCGTAGGATTTCCGATCAGACCGTACGCAACCGTCGACGAGATTCTTAGGCCCCATGAGCAACCCATCATGGTGAACGTCAACGACGTTTTTCAACATGACAACGTCCGTTCTCACACAGCCCGACTCACCACTGTCTTCTTGAGACACTACAACATCAACGTTCTTCCCGGGCATTCCAGATCACCAGATTTAAACACCATCGAACATCTTTGGGACGAGTTGGACCGACGTTTGCGACGGCGACAACCTCAACCTAGGACTCTACCTCAGCTTGCAGCAGCTTTGCAGGCTGAGTGGACAGCCATTCCACAGGATGTGATTCGTCATCTCATCGCTTCCATGGGCAGGAGATTCCAAGCTGTTATTGATGCTCACGGGGGGCATACTCGTTATTGACGTTGAGTGACGTTAAACTTCAACTGGTAAGCGTCGACTTCGCCTTTGCAGACTTTACATGTTCAGCAGTGAATGTGCAAAGTTTCACACATGTCATACAAAACTACCCGGAATAAACTTGTTAATTTGTCTCAAATTTTGCCCTTTTTTTTCTTTTTTTTTTGAAGAGTACAGTGTTCCCTCGCTACTTCGCGGGCTCGGCCGACCCCCACACATATAAAATAATAAACATTAAATCTAAAATATAGCATTAAATACCATTAAAATATTAAAAATAAATATAATTAATAGTGTAAAGAAAAAACAGGTATATTTTGAGATATAAACATATATTTGAGTTTATAACAGCGTAAAAATGGAAACAGAACCAATTGTTTGTTTTGTTTTGGAATTTCGCACAAAGCTACTCGAGGGCTATCTGTGCTAGCCGTCCCTAATTTTGCAGTGTAAGACTAGAGGGAAGGCAGCTAGTCATCACCACCCACCGCCAACTCTTGGGCTACTCTTTTACCAACGAATAATGGGATTGACCGTCACATTATACACCCCCACGGCTGGGAGGGCGAGCATGTTTAGCGCGACGCGGGCGCGAACCCACGACCCTCGGATTACAAGTGGACGCCTTAACGCGCTCGGCCATACCAGGCCGCAGAACCAACTAATGAAACTAATTAATGAAGTGAAGGAGTGTTCACAGGAATGGGACAACGATATGGTTCGATAAGTACAATTTTGCAATAAAATAGAAGAACTGATGACTCCTTATCAAATGATTTTCGATAGGCTAAAGAGGCAGAGAAAACAACTGCCAATAACAATGTTTTTCCAGCCGAGCAAGAAAGAAAGGGTACCGGTGGCAAGTACTGTTCCTGAAGTTGTAACGACCGACGAAGAAATTGCCGATTCACCTTTCACAGAAGAGGAAGTGGTGTCCCCCGAAAAGACACCACCTGCTGAAGATATGTAATTTTTAATTTTAAGGCTTAATATCTTAATAATTGTTCTTATTATTTCAGCAATAATGAACAGTATTGTAATGGGAGGGTTAAATAGTTGTACAGGGAGGGTTTTAAAAGTCTAAATGCACAAAATTATATACGTTAAAATCGGCGATCCCGCTTCGCGGAAAATCTCCTTTCGCGGGGGGTTTTGGAACGCATCTACCGCGATACACGAGGAAACACTGTATGTATAAATATATATATTGTAAAATTTTATAAATATCACTAGATGCCGTCACTTTACGAAGCACCTACATTTTTCATGGCTGAATATAATCATTTTTATCGAAAAACACAAGAAACAAGAATAAATAAATAATTTAATAACGTATATTAAACATTATGGCAAATGTTAAGTTATTAGGTTAGGTTGTTCCATATTCAATAATCAGGCTGTAGGAGTTTAATGATACCTGCTTAGCGTTAAACATCAAAAATTATATTAATCAGAAAAATTCTAAAAGAAAAACATCTGGTAGAGACGGATGCTCTGTGGACAAAAAACCGTGAATACTAACGAACAAGTAGTTAATTAAAATGTTAATTAAAACTTTGTCACCAGAAAGATCACAGTTTGGTGTTAAATGGAATATAAATACTGTTCGCTTTTGGAGATCAGAAAATATTAGCATACATGTCATAACAGGCCGTAATCCATTACTATAAAACTAAAGTCGTGTCTGCTTATGACGGCCAAAACAAATTAGGTAAATAAACACAGATTAAAAATAAAAATATCATGAAAACTCAAATGTTGTTTATATTTCACAGAGAATAAAAAGAAAGAATCGATCAATAATTTTTTATCTCTTTATTAGAATCTTTTATCGCCAAGAAAAAAAATCCAAGTCTTTTATTAAATAAAATACTGTAATAATAAAGTATATGAAACTCTTTCATCAGAAAGAAGCAATTACTTTTATAAAGTTCTATTTGAAGTTCTGTTCGGTAACGTTTATAAAGAAGTGAGAAAATTTAGAAAATTCTGTCCTCGTGACGAAAAGTAAAACCTGCTGCCAAAGCAAAATATTTTATTTTATTTTATGTACACCAAGTCAGCATTTCGACAATCATCAGTTGTAGTTTAAGGAGTCTGTCTGCTTTTGACGAGCTGGATTGAAGCGTCTTTTAAAAACTATGAAAGCAGCGATCAACAATATTTATTATTTAATAACAAATCTTGTTCTAATACGGAAAATAAACCAAAGTAAAAAAACTGCTTAGCACCAGCATTAACACTTCTGTTTTTCATCGTTTCGCTTCTACGGCTTCTTAAAGTTTTGGTTTGGTTTGTTTTTAATTTTGCACAAAGCTACACAAGAGCTATCTACGCTAGCTGTCCCTAATTTAGCAGTGTAAGATAAGAGGGAATTCAGCTAGTCATCCCCACTCACCGCCAACTCTTGGGCTACTCTTTTACCAATGAATAGTGGGATTGACCATCACATTATAACGCCCCCATGAATGAAAGGGCGAGCATGTTTGGTGAGATGGGGATTTGAGCCCGCAATCCTTGGATTACGAGTCGAGTGCTTTAACCACCTGGCCATGCCGGGCCCTTTTCAATGGATCGCGTGAAACTGATCGAATGGATAAATTTGCTTATTTGTTGTTAAACGAAAAAATTACACAATGGGGTATGTGTACTATGCTCGCCGCTCGAAACCCGGATTTTAGTGTGAAATTGTGTTAAAATATTTTCCCTTGACGCTAAACGCATGGAATAAAGAAATGTTCGAAATATCATTATTGCATTATAATCATTTTCAGTGTTTTGTTATATTATAAAACATACGTAAAGTGATCATACAATGTTACAAAAGAATTTAAAACAATATACAAATATACATTTTAAAGTATTGATTAAATTATAATTTAAATTTTAAACATCAGTAGCCCAAGCTCAAATTCCATTCAGAAGTTTATAGAAATATGTTTGTTTATTTTGTATACATGTTAAACTATATACTACATTTTTCATTTAAAGTAACATAATACCCTGAGAACTTATCAAACAGTTTATTTCACGTTCTTGGCTTAAGTGTTCATTTTAACTCTCCATTATTTAAAGTCATTCTTGCATTAAAACCAATAGCGAAGAATTTTGGTCAAATGTGAGCGGTGAATAAAACAGTGATAAGTTTGTTTGTTTTTTCTATATACCAATCATTAACATAACAGTGTAGTATATATGTTTTGTTAAGTCAAGCACAAGGCTACACAACAGGCTAGCTAGGATCTGCCCACCACACCGCTGTGCCAATGGGAACATGTTTTATGCGTGTTGTATGTGTTATATTTCCAACAGCAGGTTCATTTCCTGTGTTACATCCTTTTTCTACTGATGTAAAAAAAATCTTGTTAATACGTATAACTTGATAGTCGTACAAACTCGTGTAACGAATGGATGCTGTGAATTATTGTTTCACAAGATTTTCAGTGAAGTTTTGTCACTGATTTATTTTGACCTTGATTTAAATGTCTAGGAATGCATAGTCTGCAGATTATCAGAATGTTTCAGAGTGAAGTTCGCTGAAGGATGTCAGTTATCTACAAAATTAAAGATTTGTTTAAATTATTTAGCCAATTGTTATAAAAAGGGATAAATTAACACGTCGTGTTATCTCTGTGTTATCTTATTTTAAACGACGTTTCTGACATAAATCTTTCGTCATGTAGTAAATACCATATGTGTTGTATTATAATTTATCTCGGAAGAGTTTCCGATTTATTATATTAGATATGTTATGTAATACGGTTTCAAATAGCCAGGAATTTTCATTTTAATTGACTTTCGATATGTATCAGACTAATACACACAATATTCAAAAGTTCTAATTACACAAGTTTTGGTGAAGACGTTAATTAAAATATTGTTTGAGAATAAAAATTAATTTCCATAAGTTCAGTATTATTATCGCCAGGACTTCTCAACAATACCTCAGTATTGATGCTGAACGAAGTGTGCTTTCTAAAAGACTAGATAACCTTTACTGAAACAATGTCGAATGAAGAGTGTTTTCTAAAGTGCTGTCGCTGAAATAACATTTTAATTAAAAAAAATTATTGTGAATACACCTACTGAGACCGGAAAGAAAATAACCAACAAAACAATTACTAGTAGCTATAAAAAACAATACTGTTAATAACACTATTATCAGACTTTTGAAGTACTTATACATATTAATTTGTAAAATAATTTGAGCCTAAACAGCATGAACGAATATCACGAGAAAATGACGTACTAACTTTTGACATCTTTGGTGATCACCTGTGCACTAAATCTAAAGCAAATAACTATTTAGCTCTCAAACATAACACGAATAACGAAGAAAGAAATGCTTTATCTTCATATAGTATCACCAGTGATGCAACTACGATCATGTGGCACCGACATCTTTATATAGAAGAACTGAAAAACTACAGCTTTAACTGGTACAAGATACTCGATTGAAAGTGTAACAATCTAAAACATACTGTCGATACAACCACGGTTAAAACACACAAAAACGAAATATTTTACTTTGACAACCACTAAAATACAAAATGAAACTTTCAAACGAATGAAACAAAGTTTGTAACCAAAACACAATAAACGAATATGTACGTGACCGAGGCTTCATACTAACGTTAATGATCAATATGTCAAGATTTGAAATAATTATTAAAAGACTCAGGAAAAAGAACCAAAGTTAAAAAAATAAAAATTCTAAACTAACAATATATCGAGTTATAACGAGGTTTTCAAGCACATTTCATCAATTAACTTGTTGAAAGTTAATGCAGAGTTTTTAACTCAGCCGTCAGACCATGAGATGGACCATAAATCTACATAATGTTCGCTACATCATAATATCTGAACGTCACAGATAGAGGAAACTGTGGCAGTCTCATAATACAAACAAACTTACTCAGAATTAACGTAATCAGCTAGAATATGATTTAATATATTTTAAAAACAAAAATCATAGCTAAACTAAACAATAGAAGGAATAATAAATGAACAGTAAACAAAATAACAATACCCCATCCCAGAATGCCAGAAACGCATTTACAAAGTCATTCAAGAACTTTGAAAATCCACCAGACTCCCGAATACTGCTAAAAATAAAATGAAAAACTAATGCTCATTAGTTATAAATCTGGGACCTATAGTTTCGAGTTGCAACTGTCCCATCAAACAAATGGTTAATTACCTACATTATGTCCTGCAATATTTGGTCATTTTCCTCCAGTCCTACATTAAGAAACCACTGATGTTATAAAAATACTTAAGCACAACATCTTTAAGTTATATCTTCACCACGGATATAAAAATCATTCTACTTTATTATTTCTTTCAGTCGCGGCATGCTGGTTCTCACAGACTTTTTAACTACAAGAGACACTAAATATTCCAATATAGTAATCTACTACCATCCTCATTTACAGCCCTTAATATAATAGTAACGTACTACCATCCTCATTTACAGCCCTTAATATGATAGTAACGTATGATCCTCATTTACAGCCCTTGATATAACAGTAACGTACCATCCTCTATAAAGAATAGAGACAAATTTTATAAAATGTTGAATATTTAATTAAAAATGACTTTTATCACATATCTAGGATATCTTCCTTAATCTCCCGTAAATTTGCAACACAAAGCAACACAATGGGCTATCTGTGCTCTGCCCACCACGGGTATCGAAACCCGGATTTTAGCGTGTAAGTCCGCAGACATACCGCTGAGCCACTGGGGGGCAATCTCCTCTAAAGGTTACACAAACTTTAAATACCACTTAATGCAATCAAAACTACAATACAGAAACTTTTGCACCATTACAGCTCACCAATGTGCTAGGACTATTTGCCTTGGCTGTATAGATAGCGAGTGAGTCTTTTGTTTGGGTAGGGCTATTTTGTCAGGTGTTAGAACGGGGATAGGGTTGCTGTACACAATTGGGAAGTATCAGATATAAATAAATAAACTTCTCAGTGTACCCTCTTTCGATCTCTCGGTCTCTCTGTTCACAAATATAATACGGTACTTTCAAGTTTGTAAGGATAATGCCCAGTGAAGGACGGTTTATTTAGAGAGTTTAAGCTTCCCAAAACCTCTTTAACGCGTCGCTCCTGTTTACCTATTCATACGTTACACACTCTACAATAAGTTGCCTTAGCTCCACATTTCACGTTACTTACTGTATTCTGTTCAGTAGGTTTAGAAGAAACAGCATATAGGCTAGATGATTGTTATCGCGAATAACTTAATTTGTAAGGAAAGGCTTCCCTAACCTCCCAGTTCTCATAGGTTCTTCATTTCTGTTCGTTGGCATCACCTACTCCAACACTTCGGCATCAAACACACATCACTCAAATGGTTAAAACGAGAAAACCTAAAACATAATCTTGTCTTGCAACTCAACATCAAGGCTCCTTATGAAAGAAAGAAAAGTTTTACTTACATGTATTTTTTTACCAAATTTTTATTGTATGAAACTTTGTTCTAGTCGGGTTTACTTCCATTCACTCTTGGCTTAATTTCTTTATAAGCGTTTTATCTTGGTAAAATCCTCCCAAACTCTTTAGAAATATTTAACTTGGTTATAATATCATGGTTATTTACGACTGTTTTGTACTTATTATACAAAATCCAAGTACACTTGATATAACTACAAGTTTGCCCTTTCCCCGCAAACTTCGAAACAGCTTACGAAAAATCTCAAAATTGGGGTTAATTTGCCCCATGTAGGACTTGTTTAATTAGAATGTTTGTAGTTAAGTACAAAGTTACACCATAGGTTATCTGTGCTCCGCCCACCACGAGACTGGTGTAATTAGAAAACTGTATATTCGAAATTTGACTTTCACCCTGGTGGCGCTCACTAGTGACTCAGTAGTAAATATGTAGGCTTACGACGCTAAAAACCGGGTTTCGATTCTCGTGCTGTATAAAGCACAAAAATCCCTTTTGTGTAGAATTGAGTTTAACAACAACAACCAATTATCTCGATGATTTAGCAGTAAATTTGGGGATTTTATAACTCCAAAAATCGGGCCTTGATACCCGTGGTAGGTGGAATATATTTCGTTGTTTTGTGTCTTCATAACAAACAAATGAAATCTAACTCTTCAACGATTTGTTTGTTTGTTGTTTTTTTTAGTTTCTACATGAACAGACTTTACTGCGGCCTGGCATGGCCGAGCGCGTTAAGGCGTACACTCGTAATCCGAGGGTCGCGGGTTCGCGCCCGCGTCGCGCTAAACATGCTCACCCTCCCAGCCGTGGGGGTGTATAATATGACGGTCAATCCCACTATTCGTTGGTAAAAGAGCAGCCCAATAGTTGGCGGTGGGTGGTGATGACTAGCTGCCTTCCCTCTAGTCTTACACTGCTAAATTAGGGACGGCTAGCACAGGTAGCCCTCGAGTAGCTTTGTGCGAAATTCCAAAAACAAACAAACAGACTTTACTGCTTAAAGAAAGACACATGCCCGAAACATCGCACAAAACGAAACAGCGTAAAGTTTCTATTCATAAATGCTAATTTATTCTTTATTACATTTATCCGAGTTGTTAAATAGTAAGTGACTCAAAACCGATAATTGTTCTTTAAGAAAAACGTTTAAATAATGTGAAGTTCTGCAGTACTTAAAGTCACTTAGCTATAAGTTCTTTGTATGCTCATCAAGAATTTTAATTCTCAAATCTATTCCTTTGTGAACAGTACCTGGAGAGGTTAGATAATATATCGTTGAGAGTAAATAGTGTGTTATCACAATTACTAGCATCTTTGGTTGTTTTATGTCTTTGTTGAAAATTCAGTGCACTTGTTAGATGTGGCAGTACCAAATGTAAACATTAGTGGAGTAACTTATGAATGAGCCATGAATTTTTCTGGAGTTGTGTTACAGGCTGATACTCTTCGTTCGTAAATCGTTGTTTTTCTTTATTGTGTTTGTAAAAGCCATAAAATTCAGAAGAGTTATTACTCTACGAATTAAGTTTATTAATTAGTGTTTGAGATAATATGTCTTCAGAGTTGTGATATTAATGATATCTGTACATTATTCTTTCTATGTAGGATTAGATATACATCATTATAATTATCAAAATAGGGTTTTTAAACAGTGAATCTAATATATTACACAGTATAATACTTTCATATTCGGCTAAAAGCCCAATATATGATTTAAATATATGAATTATTATGTCAGGGTTTATATGCACCGAAAAAAAAACATATTCACAACAAAATTTATCTTTAAAAATAGCTTCAAGGTTACCGATATACACTTCACTAATCTGTCTCAACACTGCAAACAAAACTCCATCCACTAAAGATAAAATAATTGTTATCTAAAGATTTTTATAAAAAGATAACAGTAAACCGCAACCCGTTAGCCAGACCATCTCCAGATTTATCTTGAACCCCAGAAACGTGTCCATTCACATATCTCCCTTGAATCTCGTTAAAACTCTAATATAATCTGATTTTGTGTATTAACCTATATACATTTTCTTCACACAGGTC